>JAOTQQ010000019.1:68073310-68111261 GCA_026546715.1 Gallinago undulata | reverse complement strand
GTAGCAGGATAGCTTCCAGCTCCTCCTGTTTGTTTCCCATGCTGCGTGCATTGGTGTAGAGACACTTTAGCTGGTCCAATGGCTGTGTCTCCTTTCTCACTCCCAGGTCTTTCTCCTCAGAGCTCTCCAGCAGGTCAGTCCCCAACCTGTACTGGTGCTTGGGGTTATTTCTCCCCAGATGCAGCACCCTACACTTGCCCTTGTTAAATTTCCTTAGGTTTCTCCCGGCCCAACTCTCTAGCTTGTCCAGGCCTCACTGGATGGCAGCACAGCCTTCTGGGGTGTCAGCCACCCCTCCTAGTTTTGTATCATCAGCAAACTTGCTGAGGGTACATAAGATAAGCAAATCTGCCTGCTAAATGCCTTGTAACTTTTGCTTATCTTAATACTCAACCCAGTCTTCCTTTTTAATCAACAGTGAGTTCTCATATTGTGATTACAGAAAACAGTTAAAAGGGCTGGTACCACACTAGAGAAAGCCAGCAGAAACCTTGCACCTTGCTAGTGCGTATTCAGGAACAAACCAACCATAGGTGGTTCCTGTAACACTAGCTCAGAACTGTCATCACAAAAGTCTAAGACTTTTTGGGCAATTCCAATTAACATGCTGATGGCTAACTGCAGTCCTACTACAACATGGCACAAATATTTGATATTTGGAGAAGTACACTGGCCAGACACTGGGAGACACATTCCAGCATTATACTCGCTGGGGTGATCCTGAAGATAGAACATTTTGCTACCACCACAAGTAAACTCAGTCTCCTTGAGACTTTGTCTTCAGAGGAGAAGGCTTCAGAGTCTTCAGAAGTAAGAAGTTTTCTTACTCTGATATGTAAGGAATCCTTCTTCTTCACACAAAACCATAGTCTCTAAAATTTAGGCTTATTCAGCAGGTGATGAAGTAGAAGAAAGGTTCTCTGAACAGTGAGCTATCAGATTTTGGAAGAAGAATGTATCTTAAGAGTTGTATATACTTTTTTTTTTACCAACATAGTGATAGCAACATATGCCACTAGTTGAGTCAATGCTTGTGTCAACAATAGGGTTATTTTGCTAATAAAATTTAAGCCATTCCCCAAACAAAACAATTTGTCCTACCAAAGACGACATTTGTTTTTAAATCAATAAAATTGCATCTTGCTTAAAGTGCTTATCTGCATATCTGTTAGCTGGGGATGTGATTCTCTTTCAAAGTTCTTGCCAACTTAAGTAAATTTCCTCAGCATAAAGCAAGACTGTCTGTTCTAGCAGGAATATGAGAAGACGAAATGTCCTTAGCAGATTCTAACCTGCTAATCTGTTCATGTCTTCTGACTGACCAGATTGACTCCCTAATTCTTTTTTTCAATTAAATACAGACAAAGCAGAAATAGCAAACCTTTGCAACTGTTTGAAAATGAAGTCAACAGTAAACCTTGGCAGGACCACAGTTGATAAAAACATAATTCCTACAAAATGAGTAATGTCCAACATGTCATACAGAGGAAATAAATTCAGAGACATGAAGGAGAAGCATGTGAGCACAGACAAGACAACCAAGACACTGCAAGCTCACGGATCTGCAATAACAGATAGTAAAATAGTGCTGACTACTTCATCACCATGACTGTCTTAGTTCATAGGAGTATACTGCAAGTTTGCATTATGTTGGCATTGTACATTAAAATCTCAGATCCAGTTTGCCTCTTCCAAGGAAACAAAGTGAACTACTACAACATGAACCTTTTGCGCAAAATGGGTGGCTATTTTTCTCAGCACTGTCTCAGCGAAACAGCAGATTTCAGATTCCCCATGGAGATTACCAAGGTCACACAGAAGAATGTCACAATCATCATCTATGAGTTCCTCCAACAGATCTTCCAACTGTTTAGCAAAAATCTTCCTCTTAGTGCTTGGAATAAAAGCCAGATTGAGACATTCCAAAATGGAATTTCTCATCAAATTGAAGAATTAGAGATATGTTTGTCAGAAGACCAATCAAAAGCAAGAAAAAGTTTTCAAACATGGATCCTAAAAAGGAATACATTCAGCATGAAAAAGTACTTCCAAAGAATCACCAATTTCCTAAACGATAAGCAATACAGTCACTGTTCCTGGGAAGCAGTCCGAATGGAATTGAGAACATGTCTTAAAATTTTTGACAGACTTATGAAAAACCACGTCATAAAGAGGTAAAATATTTTATGTTTTAATTCTTTGTAGGAATCTGATAATTTTCCCCTGTTGATAGGTTCCACATTTTAATTATTTTCCAATTGATAAATGGGGCTTGCTTTCAAAAAGCATTCAGTGCCCTAAGTTAAACATGAAGTTCAAGTGAAGGGGCATTTCATATAACCACTTCTGTCACAGATAAGCTCTGTAAAAAACAAGTGAAAAACAAGTTTATATTTCTCCTCTGTATTCTCTTTGCACTAGAAAAACATTTTGTGGTCTTCCCACAGAATTTGCCACTTGTTTTACAACCTGAAACTTCTGCATTTGGACATTGCATAGATTTTATTTTTTCATTATTTCACTAAAGCAGAAAAAAGTACAAGATGCAGACATGCATAAGAAAGACAGACCTTCCTTGAGTCTGCACTACAAAGATCTTGATTTACAGATGAGAATTTAATCTTTAAGCTCAAAAATGATGATGGGTAGACCTTCTGATCTAGAAAAGTAAATTCCCAGCTTTAACCTTTATTTTGCAATTAGACTCATCTCTATATCCTATAAGGATATAAACCCCATTTTTCTATACAGCATATTCAATAACCACAGCATACACATTTAGGATCTGTTGGTTTGTGATACTGTAGAAAATATGTATCTATCTGCTTTGAATTCATAAGCAAACTAGATTAATCTGAAAATGTTTACTATATGGATACAGATGCAAACAAATTTCTTCCATTCTTCTCCCACTTTTCTTTCTCTCATACAGCAGACACAAACAGTTTAACTCAAGGGACCTCTAATACCCTGAGTCTCAGCACCATTCCCTATATATCAGAAAACCGGATGAGTTCTGACATGGATTTTTTTCCACCTCAGATTTCTAAGCATATCTGTTTCCTAAAATATGTTTATCACAAATGTAATGTGTTGAATTGGAATGTAAGAGAAAAGACTTAAGGTATTTCTGTGACTATACAGGACTGGGGAAGAAAAAGGGGATATTCTGAAGAGAGAAAGTTCAATGTGCTATTACTTGAGGATAGAATCTCAACATTTTGTCTGAGAAGTCCTTGGGATGGACAGCAACTTTAGTTGCATGTTGTTCCTTTATTTAAATGGAATTTATATCAAAATCCCTTCCCACGTTGCGGGGAAAAAAAAAAAAAAATTTGGATGAAGCTATCTTATTGGAATGGTACTATTATTCCTGATCACAGGAGTGCAACAACAGTAGATACTTACAACTGTCTAATTTTATGCATCTGAATAAGACATTGAGCTAAGAAGATTAGGCCCACCTACTTTACTCTCGTGTGCTCTCTGGAATCTGTTTTGTTAATTTAAACACTTTGCAACTATGTTGACACTGTAGTGATGTTTTGTGGCAGCAAAATATGTTCAAGCACATTTAATTCTGAATTTTTTTATTTTTATTTTTTAATTTGCTGCTTTTAATATATGGTTACTGTGGGGAATTACTATAGCCCAATTTCAGATAAGAAGTTTAAGGAAGTTGCTGAACTCAAACCCATGAACTTGAGGTTTCCGTATGCATAATGCATCATGCAAGTTGATGTCAAGTTGTGTCGATGTACCTATATCTATGCTTTACATACTTCTCTTTGCTCAAATCTGTACTTGAATTTCAGTCTTTGAAAAGCCAAGAGTCAGCACAGACTTCAGCAGATACAACTGGACATAACCTTACACATCCTACTATATTCCATCAATTTCTCATGGGATCACAGCATATTTTGGTTAGGTAACAACAACACCGTGAGCAAAAGCCCATCCACAGAAAGTGTGGAAACACTTGCTGCCCTTCATCTGCTCTTCTGGTGAGGTACTTTCATGAATCAAAAGAAGATATGCCTATTAATTCATGCATGCTTTATTGTAAATTGTGACTCACATTTCAAGATGCAGTGTTTTTGTGGTGGTTTGGGGGGGGGTGTGTTGTTTGGTTTTGGTTTTTTTTTGGGGGGGTTGGTTTGGGTTTTTTTAATTTAAAAACAGAAATAGAAATTATAAATAGAATAAAAATTGTAACGCCATTAGGGGATACTAGGGGGTATCCAGGTGATCCCCCTCATTAGAGGATAATTTGGGGTATTCAGGTGAACTTAACTGGCTGATGTTGGCTAAGTATTTATAGGGAATAGGTGTTTAAGAGTAAGAACTGCCTATGCCAGCTTTCTGAAAAAAAAGAAAAAAACCAAAAAACTTTGCTTTTACAAGTTAAAGTTAATTATATCTTATAGAAGAAAGAAAAGAAGTTATTGTAGACAATACTATTATCACATTTCCCTTCTGGAATTCAATGTTAACTGTCAGTGAGGATACATATGTAACTTTCCATTCCTGTGAAAGAGTTGCACTGTCCGAGACTGAAAATTCTCTTTTACTATTTAATAACTATAAATATTGACCTTTTTCCTTACAGGAAATATTCTAAACTACTGTTGTTACATGTAACTTTTAGAATTAAACTTACAAAAGTTACAAAAAGTTTTTATAATTACTGTAACTGAAGACCCAAAGAAACACAAAGGTGCATTTGCTCAAACGTTTTTGTTGGTTTTGATACCACCACTTTTGATACATGTGACTATCAATGTCTAACTTAACAAGCGTTCTATTACCATGCCAGTGTGTACTTCCATACAAGAACAAGGGGAAAAAATACGCTAAAATGAGAAAGTAAAAATGGTATTCTAAGACTCTTAGAATTAGTACAGAGATTCAAAGTAACTTAAAATTTGTTTTAAGAAAATATTTCAAGATCCCATATCCGGACAGTTTCTTGACTATTTTCCCATGTAAAAAAAAAAATAAAAATGGAATTCCATATTTTTCAGGGAAGCACCATCTGTGATGTTCATTGTTAGCATTTGTGCCATGTTGTACCAATCAGTGAAAGGTTGGATCACTTTGAAATATAGCCAGTTGTGAGGTGGAAAAGGGAAATCTCAGTTCTCACAAGATTCAGAGCTGGAGTAAGGAATGCAGGACCAAAGGATGAGAAATAAAATGGAACTTCATTTCGTATAGTCTTCAGCCACACTTCTTAGGTTTCAGCACACTGAGAGTACTATTCAGTCATGAGCTGGTGTCAAGACTCTCCAAACTGTTTAAAATGCCTGTTCAGAACTCACTCCAGTCCCTGATTTAAAGCCTGCACTCATTTATCTGCTAGCATTTGCTTTAAAACTTTAGAGCTGCATAATTATAATAAATATATTTTATTTTTTTTATACCCCCAAATGGTAATAAGAGTAAAATTCCAACAAGAAACATTCAAAACCAATGCTTACTACAGTGGGGAAAGACTTGTTTTTAAGAAGGGAGAGATTCTCTATTACCAAGTACCTGGATATACTGCATGTTATTAGCCATGGAATTTGCTACATTTTTTCGGGATTAAAAACCTGTATCTTCTAATAGCATAAAGGTATGTTCAATCTTCATACAAAAACAGAAAATCCTTTATTTCTGATTGTATTGTAAGGAAATGCCCTGAACAGCAGAAGTGGCAGATACTTTACATTAAATTTGAACACAGATTTCCAAGATGAAACAGATCTTGTAAAGCCTTGACTGAAGAGCTCTCTGCTCTTAAAAAGTGTGTTCTCATGAAACTATTTGATTAGCCTAAGTCACTTTTTATCTTTTTGGGGAAAAACAAACTGAAGTTACGGTTCAGAAGACAGGATGACCTAATTGCACACCTTCTCTTCCTCCCTTTCAGTCCTACATTATTCTCCCGCTGTAATACTTCTTGAACCTTTTCCTGAGCTTACCAGACCTACAGAAAACTTCCCAAACAAGACAAACAAAATTCATTCTTTTGTTCCAAGGTAAAGATTTAAACTAAAGCAGGGAAGAACATCCACTACATTTGAGAACCAGCAGAAAAGAGAAAGGGCAGTGTGGCAGCAAGACCACTTAACCACCAGAGACCTGTGAGCAAAATCTCTTTTTCTGTTGTTATCAAACTCCTTCACAAGAACCTCTCAGTTACTCTGTGTATGACTATTAGATTTTCACCCATACCCACAGTTCATTTGTAAGCTGTTTTCCTTTAATATACTAATGTGCTAATTACCCTTTACCAAAGACGCTTAGTGCAGTAGTAAACTGGTAATTTCTCTTGAAGTAAATTTAATTGTACAGTAGTTAGTATTAAAATTCCAACTACATCTTACTTGTTCCACCTTTCTATCTCCATCTTACCTGCACAGACCTATGTCCCTGGCTCAGAAAAGGCTCACAATACTTATAGCTGTCAAAGCATCTAGTGAAGCATCTAATACTGAAGTAATATCCTAAAGCAGAGAAATGAAAATAACAAGTTTTGTCTATAAACTATTCTATCTGAAATCTTGGTTTACCTGACCAATGATAAAGACTGCATATCAAACAAAGAAAAATACCATGGTTTTTTGTGTAGTCTTTTTAAATGATTGCCATTCCAAATAACGTTGTGATCTGTGTTCCCAGGGCACTTGGCCCTCTCTGCTTCTCCTAGTTTCTGTTCCAGAATACAAGTACCTTCCTCAGGGCTCTCATATGATGCTGAGCACTTTGCTGGTAGCTGATAAAGAAACATTTATCGTGAGAGAAATATCAGCAAAGGAGCTGAAGTGATTTGGTCCAGTCCCAAGTTTCACATCACTCACTAATGGGCTCTAAGCAGCACCATCTACTACACCAACACTGCAGCAAACAGCATTAAATCATCATTCCAGGTTGCTTGATGCCAAACACCATGACACTATTCTGCATCTATCTCCTTTTGCTCTTTAGCACTTTCTGGAACTCAGACTGCTTAACCCCTGCCTACACTCTGTCCCTCTTCTTTCTGCCCTTCCACCCTTTTTGCTATGTGTACACTGTCTGTTACAAAATAACTGTTTCCTCCTTTTTTGTGTGTGTGCCAGGAATGCCATTTTCTCTAGGACACACAGCAGAGAAGCAAAACTGTTACAAACATTGGTCCACTCAGAAGAGTCTGCAAGTCTTAGAATAACATGCTTTGCTCTGGTGTAAGAGGGAGAAACAGGCTCTCTGTCTACCTGCTGCAGAGCATCTGGCCCATAGACTCTCCAGTCTGAGAAGAATGACTGGAAGATTTTCTCATGAGTACTGCTCATTATATACAAATTATATCTGTGTGTAAAATCAGAATTAAATGGCTTGGAGAACAGAAACAATCCTGCTGTCATAATAAGAAATCACTGCAATCTAAGCAGGGATGGGAAGGACCCGTAACCACCCTATATCTGTCTGATAATCATACAGGTAACTAGGTTCTTGCTCTACCTTGGTTTAGGACACACCCTTGCAATAGTCAGAACATTTTGTTTATGAAAGCTGCCCACAACCAGTCCCAGAGCAGGTTGATCTGACCATCAAGTGGGAGCAAGAAAGCCTCTACATCTTCAAATGCCAGCTGGCAGCAGTCTTGCCAGAAGAAAGACGATCTGCAGGGTCAATTAGCTGCAAGCAGGACTCTCCTGAAGCCCCAGCCAACCAGGCCCGCTTTGTGTTTGCATTGCAGCTGCTCTCTCTTAAACGACACTGGGTACCTCTAGGTTTGCTGGTCCTTGCACCAGCAATTACTCACTTCTCCATAGCAAGCCCTGGGTCAGCCTTGGTTATCTTGGGTCAGCTACCAGGTTATCACATCATGATGCTGCAAACACTTTTTCAAACTCTGTGTTCCACTAGCGAACAAGGAGTTTAACAGAAACCACTTTTTATTGAGCAACCTTACAAACTAAAAGCAAAATCTGTCACCCTGAGCCTGCCTCTCCACAACTAAAAGACCTGGCAGCTTTATCAAGACAATAATTTCATCCCCAACACTAAAAGAACTGCAGCAAAACTGCCGTTTTTAACAGCCTGTGCCTCAGCATTTACCATGCCAGAAGACAAAACTCTCAGCCTGGGGTGCTGAGGCTCCCATCCCTTTGCTCAGCACGGGTACAAACAGGAGCAGTAAGCAGTGCTCTGGATCTCACGCACACCCCACACACATCCCCGCCTCAGAGTACGATGCAGAAAGGCGGCAGGGCGAGTGGGCTGGGAGGGGGGACACCATACTGGGTTTAAATACATAGGGTGGAGGGGGAAAGACAACCCAAGCCTTACGACCACTTGCCTCCTCCTTTCTCTCTTTTACCGGCGTGCACCCTCGCCAGCCTGCTGCCAGACACGGCGGGCTGCCGGAGCGCCCCCCGCCCTGCCCAGCTGCGGCTCCATCCCGCCAGTTTCCAGCCAGGCAACAGGTCGGCAGAGGCAGCAGCTCCCGGAGCAAGGCCGAGCGCACCCCTGGAGCTCCGGAGGAAAGCACGCAGCGACCTGCCTGACGGACACAAGGCGTGGGGAGAGAAGAAGAGAGAAAAAAAAACAAAACCAAACCCCGAAGCCCTGAGGTAAATGCACCTTTCCACGGGCCAGTCGGCTGCTGTACCTACACAGCGCCAGTCACCGGGGGTTACCGAAGCGACCCCCCCAGGGCCTGCCCCGTCCTCTCATACGGCACCCACCTGCCGCCGCGGCCAGGACAGCAGGCGGGTTCTCCACCTCCACCTCCACCTCCACCCCGAAGGAGGTGGCCCCGGGTGGGCGGGAGACCCTCCCCGGCTAGGGTGGGCACCGGCTGTGCCCCCGCGACCGTCCGGTGTGGGCTGCTCCCTCGCCGGCAGGAGTGGGGAGCAGGGGGGAGCATTGGGCTCCATTTGGGCTGAGAGGGACGGGGAAGGGGCGGGCGGATGGAGCGTGCCGCAGTGTGAAGTTTCTGGGGACAGACCTCCCCCCTTACAGGCACTGAGCCGCCCCCTCACACGGACCGACTTCTCCCCTCACACGCACCGACCCGCCACCCCTGCCTTACCTCCGCTCCTCCGGGGCGCCGCTGTCCGCCCAGGTGCCTTCCTCGCCGGACAGCCAGGGAAAGGAGACGACGGCCCTGCGCGATTCCCCCACCTATCAGGAGCCCCGGCGGCGGCAAAAGCGCTCCCAACCGGCCGTCCCGCCTCCCCCCCACTCCTGCCGCTGGCCTCGGGCTCCCGCCGGGCGGCCCCAGCGGCTCGTCGCGGGCCTGGGCGGAGGCCGCCCCCTGGCGGACTCGGGGCGGGCAGCGGCGGCACTGGCCGAAATGGCGGCGCTGGCCTCTCGCACGCCGCCTGGGGAGTTCCGCTGCGACACAGGCGACCCCTCTCAGCGGGACACCCTGCCTGGCCCCGAGGCGGCTCCCCTCAGCTCCCTGAGCACCCCGAGGCCTCCAGGCCCCCTCCTCTGCGGCCCCGTCTCAGGGGCACCCGCACGGCTACCGGGCTGAGGCCTAATCCTGTACCCTACTTAGTGGAGCTTAGTGGAAAATATACCTCAGTTAAGGCAACAAATGCTGTACTTTGACCTGGCCTGGAGCCTGTAACGAGCAGCAGAGAAATCTCAACCCCCACCACTGTCTTTGACGGCGGTCGTCATAGACGCCAGGCCCTGGAGGAGTTTGCCCTCCACAACCGTGTTGCTTTTCCACATCAGCTCAGACCAAAGACCACGCTCCCTTCCCTCCGGGGTGGAGGGTCAGATACATAATCATATTTGTGTTGCTGTTTTATCAGCTAAAGGGATTTTTGGATTATCTAATCCATGGCATTTATGGGAGTAGGCTGATGCACAGCCGTTTGTATAGCTAAATTCACCTTTGCGATTACACTGATTTGATTGTCTCAGTAGAAAAAAAAGCCACAACATAACACATTCTCCCAGCTGAGTAGATATATACACAGTTTGGACAAAAAGCTCTTTCTTTTGCATGCTGACAAAGACTTAAGGGTCTTACCTTCCCATCTGACCCATCTTTTCCATTGGAAAAAAAGATATAAAAAAAAGAAAAAGAAAAAAAGAAGAAAAGAAAAAAAAAGGAAAAAAAGAAAAGAAAAAAGAAGAAAAGAAAAAGGAAGAAAAGAAAACAGAAGAAAAAGAAGAAAAGAAAAAAGAAGAAAAGAAAAAAGAAAAAAGAAGAAAAGAAAAAAGAAGAAAAGAAAACAGAAGATAAAGAAGAAAAGAAAAAAGAAAAGAAAAGAAAAAAAAGGAAAAAAAGAAAAGAAAAAAGAAGAAAAGAAAAAGGAAGAAAAGAAAAAAAAGAAAAGAAAACAAGAAAAAGAAGAAAAGAAAAAAGAAGAAAAGAAAAAAGAAAAAAAGAAGAAAAGAAAAAAGAAAAGAAAAAGAAGAAAAGAAAAAAGAAAAGAAAACAGAAGATAAAGAAGAAAAGAAAGCAGAAGAAAAAGAAGAAAAGAAAAAAGAAGAAAAAAAGGAGGGAAAAGAGTTAGTAATAGCAAAGACCCATTTCAGTTGCGTTGCCACCCAATGCAAAGTAAAATGGTTGTGTGCCAAACTCTTTATTATTAAGTGGAAAAGTTTCAAACCCAATAGCAATGCTGACTGAGTTTTGGAAACCCTGTTTTCACTAAGACTGATGAACAAAAACCAAATCCCTCTCTTTTCAAGTAGCAAAAAAACCCATGAGGACCCTGTACAGCCTAATGAAAATGCTAGACAAAAAACCATGCAAAATTGAAGGCATTCTTCTGAGAACAAGAACTGCATGTGGGGGTTGACAAATGTCCCTGGGGACTGGTCAGTCTCTCCTCTGGAGGAATCGTATCTCAGAAGGCATGAGGGAGAGGCCTGCCCACTTCACAGATTTGCAGAAGATTGCAACAGATCAACAAGGTTTGTTGAAGGCTGGCATTGGCTCCTTTCCCACTCTGAAAGGCAAAGGAAGATGGCTTCTTTTTACCCCACTGTAGACCCCAAGTATACCGTCGCGAAAGAGTCTGACTTCTGTCTCTGCCAAGAGGAGATGGGCTGGGACAGTAGGTCCTACGTGGCAGAGGCAAAGCCTCAACTGGGTTGAGGGAGAGGATGAATCTGTGGCCTGCTAGGTAAGTGCTTGGCTTAGGAACTGTTAGCTACCAAACCAGAGGAGAAAAGGTGAATGGGTAGCTAAGAAGCTGCTAACAGTTTGTGACTGGGGGGAAGACCGAGTTGCTTGGAGGAAATACCATATTGCGACTGATTAACTGCTCTTTCCAAACATCTGCAAATAAAGATAGTGGAAGCAACCCTTGTACCTTCACAAACACAGCAAGAACAGCCTGATAAGTGATCCTTTTTCAAATGATGTTTTAGTTTTAGTGTGGCAGCCATTAGGTGTTTCTCACAGAGGTATCTGAACAAATAGCAGTAGAAATAATCTTTCTGATAACAGAATAAGTCAGTTAAAGTCACTGGTAAAACTGCTTTTTAGCTCATTACCAATTCCTTGCTTTCAGGCAGTTAGTCAGTCTTTTCTTTTTCTTGAGCTACTTTGACATTGTCGTTGTTGTATCCTATATCCCTAGGTAGGAACCTGAAGACAGTACATTAAGTGTACAGGGAGTTTGTGGAAGCAGACCCCTAAGGAGGAGTAGGTAAAAAAAGAGAAAACTCCACACTCAAAATTTCCTGAAGTATTTGGAAAGACACATAATATTGAGACAATACCAGGTCAGAACCCAGGAAAACAGTAAAACAATTTTCAGACAAGTTCCCTATTAAAAACAACTGAATGACCTACTCAAATTATAGTCTTCCTATTGTCCCAGTATCCCCAAAAGTTTAAAGTTTGTGCCTCTCTCAATGCTACTCAGAAAGATGTTTTAAAATACAGTAGCTGTGGTTGACAACATCCACTTTGTTATATATACACTCAGACAAGGATAGACAGTGTCTTTGAGGACAGCACTCTTTTCTGTAATTCATGATCATTAAAGTATATCACAAGTCTGCTAGCTCTGCCTAGGAAGAATTTATTTTTGGTGACAAACTAGAGCCCAGAAAGGACAGGCTGCAGACACAATTCTTTTTCAGAACTTCAATCCATGACTCCTTTTTTTCTTTTCTAACTTTAATCACAAATTGCTAGAGGTGTTAGCTTACTCCAGCAAGAGCAAGAGATGAAAGGGACGAAGTGCTAAAAAACACATCAACGACAGCTGACTTTCTGAACAGGCAGATGCCTGCACCTCCCTGCTCTGTGATCATGTTGTACACTGGATTGTTGTCACAGCCATGTTCACCAGCACACTCCATGGAAATTGCTCCTTTGCTGCTGGGAGAGGAGCCAGAACCCAATAAGTCAGTTTACTTCAGCAGAATTTAACCAGGAATCAATTCAGTCATGTATGCTGTATTATTCTGAACATGAACAGCAAAGACGCTGAAGTCAAGGGTCTTCCTCTTCCAAAATACACATCTCAAGAAAATAAAAATAAAAATGAGCAGGTCTTCAGATTAATTTTTGCCAGTATAAAGGAACTGAAATGCAGTTTAATTCAGGTTGAGGACTGCTGAGTGTCTTCCACTATTGGGAATCCAGAATGGAGAAGGACACACATGGGGCAGATCACAGTGGTGCAAAGAATTTAAACTAGCAGGAACAACCTGTTGTGATGTTGCTCTGTTTGGTACTAAATGTGCTTGGATGCTCTGAAAGAACCAAGATCTTGCAAGTGGAGCTTACAAGGGTTCTCTTCAAATGTCTCTTTTCTGTCTACTTTTTATTTTGTTTTGGGATTTTGTGCCTGATATGAATAAATTCATTTTGTCACCTTGATAGATCACAGTGTTTGAGTACATCTCTTTGTCTGCCCTGACGTAAATTTGCATAGGAGTTGCTGCAACATATTATCTTTGAGATTTGTGTCCATTAATCAGTTTTACAAAACTGGAAATCAAAACTAGTTTGGAGACAGTGGGAAGAACAAAACATGTATGTAAACAAGATGCTGTCATAAACTCTGTTTTCTTGGGAAAGGAGAGTGATAAAATTAGGGCTTGCCTCATCCTCTTTCAAGTGGCCAGCTTAGGGTTTTGATTTGAGTCCACAAAAAATTGCTGTGGCTTTGTTAAACCCAATTTAAATTTGGAGATAATTTTTACTCCATTCTGCATTGAACTTACTGATTTAGTTTTATGTCAAGACCCTGAAATAGCTTAAACTGAGCCAAAGGAAGCCGTTGCTAAATACCAGCTGGTGGAATCAACTGGGGCATTGTCATGGTTTGGATCGGATTAGCCGGGGGAGAAAAATAGAGATTTATGAGTTCAGAAGGAACTTTAATGAAAATATTAATAATAAAATAAAAGGGAAATAATGAAATAGATACAATTTATACAAACCTGTATCAAGCTACCAAGATGATGTCACTGGCAGGTACTGGAGAAATCCCAGACTGCACTCAGTCATGGGCGGGAACTGGATTCCAGCTCTAGAGTCAGGAATGCATGGATCAGGATCAAAGGCAGACAAACAGACAGGGTCCTCCTTGGACACGGGCCATTGTGGAAAGAGGCTGACTCTTTGATCCCTCAGCTTTTATACTGAGCATAATGCAGATGGGACAGAATACTCTGTTGGTCAGGTTTGAGTCACCTGTCCTGTCTGCTCTTCCCTGGAGGTGGAATCTCTACACTTTTCCATTTCTGTTGCTCTGACGGGGCAAATAATGAAATTAGCGGACCTTGGTTGTTACAGGAGTAAGTGTAAGCAAGGGCCTCTCTGCATACCATTCCTTGCCATAATCAGATCTTATCACTCAGAGTGAACAGTTTCTGCACAATATCCTGTTTATTTATTTCAGAGAGTTAGAAGAGGCTTAGCTAAAAAGTAAAATTGCTGCACAGAAAATTGGTTCTGTTTTACCTCAAACTGGGACAGGCATTTAAGAAGCTATTGTTTGCAGCACCTTATTTGGTGATAAACAGCCCCATAGCTGAGTCCACTTTTCTAGAAAATAAAGCACCCTCCTTTAGCTCAGCCACTGTCAATGGCAGTTCAGACCAGCTGATTTTGCACTGAAGCGGGGTCAGGGTCTGTAGGCATGTGAAGCTCCAAAATAGTGTGATTAAAAAAACACCTTGGAAATGTAACTTAAACAACTCAATCTGGTTTTGAAGTAAGTATGTCTTTGTGTTTACCAGCTCCCATTTCTTTATATATTAGGCCTGGCCTTATTACTGACTATAAGTTACAGAGCTTTACTGAAACCACAGGACTATGTCATGCTACACCCTCTGAGCATATAGCCAGTAATATGTAACTAAGCTACTATCAGACGTATTGTGTTTGAAAGTTCTCTTAGAAATTAAATAAAATACTTTTTTTTTTTTCCCCCAGCTATTAAAACCAATACCTAGGGTACAAAGAGTGCCTTGTGATGCGAGGAAGGAAGAACAGATTACAGCAAAGTAGCATAATAGAATATGCCTACCTTTTTACCATTTTTGGCTCACTGGCTAGGATGTGTTTATGCAGCAGAATATCTTGAAAGAAGGATGATAACACTATGTACCCTTCATATCTGTAGACGAGATCTCCCTCTATGGTCACCTTTAAGTGAGCTTTCCTCTTTTTTAATCACCAGCATGACTCAGCTCCCCTGAGCCTTCTACAGGAAAATGATATAGCAAAAAAACTGAAACCAGACAAAATAAAAAGATGAACACATTCAGAGAATCAATCAATGAAACTCTGAATAGGTTAAATCCACAATGCATGCAAAATTAACTGTACTTTCTTACAGGATTATATCTCCCTGCACTCCTTTCAATTGGTAGCCCATAGGGTACTTCATGTCAGTATCCATCATGACTGACTCATGATTTTAATGGCTCTTCATTGTTTGCAGCATAACTGTGCCCTACACAGCATTAAGTTCTGACTTAACTCCAAGTTACTGCACAGTAAAGGCCTGCTGCCATAAGGAGAAATTCAACACAGGAATCCTCTTTCACACCACGCTATCACCTTGAGTGCCCCATGTATGGCACATACCTAGTGTAGTTGCTTCTCAGATAGTTCTGGCAACATAGGAGTATTCACCAACCTAGGCAAGGCCATAACGGGCAGTAGCTTGGACTGCAAAGAGCTGAGGCTGAGCTGCAGAGAAGTCTGTGCCGGTGTTGATGCTGCTGAGGGAGGGTCTGAAGTGCAGCGGGGGCCAGATCTGCTCTCTCAAGAGCAGGTACCAACACTGTTGGTACCTGTATGGCTTGCACTTGCTGTTGTAAACAAATGCATACCTTCCATGCATTCATTCCGAGCTTTATTTCTACTGCCTACCCACCTGCTTTACATATCCAGAACAACTCAGATCCAAAAGTATGGTTTCCACCCCTCTCCCAGATAGATAATTTACTCTCCCACCATACATGTGCACCTGTGGTTACAAATAGAAAGAGACTGTTTTTTTCTCATAAAAAACAAGATGTAGAAGTTATTTTATTTTTTCTTAATACAGCAATATACCTAATATGCTTCCAGATGCAGTAAATATTCTTAAGAGAAAGTCTAAATGCCCTACTCTAAAGTCCCTAGACTCACATATTACTGTGGCATTCTTTTAAATATGGTGAACATACAGTGAAGTTGTTGGCATTGAACAGAAATATTACAGTACTAAATCTTCTCTCTGTGATATTTAGGAGCTGTGCCACCAGGCCTGATTTTTCACTTACTCCAAAGCATCACATCCTAGAAATCTGCCACTGATGTACCTGGTAAAAGAACACAGTTTGGCAGGGGGGGTTACAAAGAGTGTCCTTTTTACCATGAGTGGACACAGAATCAGCTTTTTCATATATTGACGTATTTTAATTTTTATTTTTTTTTAATTTAAGATGGCTTTCTGCAATTTGGAGATGTTCCAGCATATGCAGTGTGGTGGCAAGCAGCAGAAGTGAATATAGTGATATAAAAAACACTGTAAGACCAGCTTTGCCATTTTTATGGGTGACTCACAGAGCATCCACAACCAGTTCCTGCATACTGGCTATACTTGAAACCAGAGCTCACCATTCCCAGACCTGGCAAGAAGCAGAACACGAAAAGGGAAGGTACACGAACTCTGAATAAAGCCACTGGATTGCCCCATGACAGCTTTATTAGGCCTGCAATTTTTTTTTTTTTCTGTTGATATTGGCCAGAGATTATGATGATCCTGTCAAAAGCCTATTTTCTGGTTCATTGATTCAGAAAGACAACTATTCCCTCTGCTGATTGTCCTGATAATTATAGTTGCCCATAGAACAATTCATTTCCAGCAGCTGAATGGCTTCAGCAAGAACATTTGGTGGCCTCGTTAGGATGCCTGAGGCCTGAGTATGTTTTGGTGGTGCCATTCCATTATTTCCAGGTCTGTCAAAACTGCCTCAAGACCATGGTGTCTGGACTGAAAAACTGGTGAGGGGGAGACAAGAAAAGAACCCTTATTTACCTGAGGTCTGACAGCGGTGATAACCTGTGCATAGGCTACTCAGATACAATTATTGCTGTCAAAAGCCACAGCACTGTCTTGCAGAAAGAATCCCGTTTTGTTTGGAGAGCAGCTCAACGCCAGTGGACTGAATTTGCTGGTGGTTTCAGATGTGAAATAGAAACACTGCTGAGGTCAAGAGACCTGCATGAATCACCTTGTTTACCTCTGCTGCCTGCCTGTTTCTGCTTACCTGTGGGATAATCTTACAGGTTTTCTGTGGCTGACAGCTGGTGGGAGAGGCAGGGACTTGTGTGTTTCTACAGTAACACAATCTCTTTAGCGTTCGCTAAGCAGCGTGAGTGATGCTAAAATTAAGGAGGAAACACAGTACCTAGAGGGAAAAGGCAGCATGTAACCACATTATTATCCTTTCTTCTGCATTTAGAAAGCTTTTCTAGAACTCTCTAATGCAAAATATAACCCCTCTGCTGCCATTAGGCAATGCCTTCTAGATTTTATCTTGAAGTCCATGGAAACAAGTTTTGCTTGATCTTTGCAGCATAAACCAAGAAAATATTCCACTCTTAGCAGTGAAGAGATTATACATTTATAGGAAGGTGACCAAGGCTGGAATTCAGTGCCCTTTGTCCCTTTGAGATTAGAGTATTGTTTGCCATTCCTATCCAGCAGAAAGTAAACAGCAAAATCCAGTTACCATTTCCTTTAAGTCAAACACTGCTCAAGGCTTCTCTCCATGGTTGTATCCAGGCTGCTCTCTGAACTTAATCCTTGCTCTTATAACTGTGACTTCTCTTTAGGATTTATTTGCCAAAAATGTGTGGATCAGAAAGTGCTATAATCTCACTGCGTTTTGACAAAACAGAAGTCCCTTCCTTTTATTTTTTTTGAATCTGTGTTTCTTTTCCCTTTCCCCTCCAACAAAGCACATATAATTTCATTTGAGGATTAAATTGCTCTTTGTATCAGAAGCTGACAGAAGACACAAAAGTTAGCCTTCAAGTCCAAAGGCTAAGGTAAGATTACTTGAGGACAAACAGCAGAAACATTGCTTTCCTGGAACTAGTGGCAAGACTATATCTCTTCCTGGATTGCTATAACATTAACATAACATGAAGGCACTCTGTCAAGTCCACAAAGCACACATTGGTTCAGTTTCCGGCTCCATTAAGAGCTCTTTGATGGAGGATTTTATTTCCAGCCACTCAAATCACATTACAGAAAAGGGAAGGCCAAACCCAGCTTCCCTAATGATCCCATATAGCTGAAGGATAGAAGTGTGATTTCTCCAACAGGTGAAAACCATTACAGCTTTTAGAGCACCAGCCAGGACTGGATGGATGCTGGTTAATCTGAGGAGGTCAACTGAGCTAATGACCCAAGCCCTGCAAAGTGGAGCCCTCTTTTTCAGCCCTTACTGGCAGTGTTTTGTGAGAGGATGCAATGAACAACAACATTTTCAGGAGACGGAGCAAGGAGACCTTGATGTAACATCAACCTTCAGAAAGCTTATATTCCCACCTGGGCCCAACCTACCCACCAGCATATGCTACAGTAGGAAATGAAAAAGAGACATATTAGAACAGTCTGGGTATGAACATACACTTTAAAATACCCACATACACACAATGATAAATATTTTTGATTGGAACTTAATCTTGCCTGTTGAGTGTTGACATAGCACTTTCCAGAAAGATGTATATACAACTGGAAAAGCTGTGAATTAATGTTGTTTCAGAGTCAGCCTGGCCTATTCCCTGTATAGCCCTAATCTTCCCTTCCATTTAATGACACCATTCGGACGCCAAAGCTAATTTGGCACCTGGCAGCCCACTTATTAAGTGGGGCTTTACAACAGGAGAGCATTACACTGCTGCTGAGGCAGCTGCACTGGCTGCCTGAAAGTCTCTGGGGAAAATTCAAAGCTTTCAAGACTCTAATTGTTTTGGATCTGGGTTATTTTATCAGCAGAAGAGGCACTCAACTTTGAGAAGCCTTGATATAAAAGAGAAATAGGTGGCAAAGGCACTTGGAAATTCAGGTCTCTTTCTCCCTAGATTGAACTCCCAGATGTGTTATTAAAGCCTATTTTCCAGTCTGACAACTGGGAGAGGGAAAGTTAGGAGAAGCTCTCTGCACTGTATAATTAGTTTAGGTGCTGAGTGCAGTAGCATCAGCTGGTAGAATAGATGATGAAATCACAGAATCACAGAATGATATACTATAAATTATGAAGACTAATCAGTCCTTGGAAAGATATTTCTGGTGTTTATGTCTTGTAAAACACACATAAACAAAATATACTCTTGGAAGTTATTCTCGGGGGGCTCAACAAATCCAGAACACTAAATACTTTAAATTTGAATTCAGATCTTTATTCTAAAACCGACCATGGAGCACACAGTCATGTGCTTCCCTTTATAAAAAAAAATAAGTTACTATACCCTTAATTCACTCTTTTATCTAAAGATAGCACTACCATCTTCCATATAAGGAAGATTGCCTTACAGGCCAAAGCATGGACAAAGTGCCAGTTCAGTGAAAGAGATGCACTTGCTGGAACATCAGGCACCAGGATGAGTGGGCCGATGCCCCCCAGCAGGGCTCAGACCCACGTATACCTCAATGGGAGCAGAAAGTGTTAAAGTTCATTCTGTCGCCTGGTTCTCTCTTTCACCCTGCAGCGTCAGTGCATTCAGCTTTCCAAAGGGATGCGTTGGCTAAACTCACAGGCACTGGCAAGCAGGGCAGAGTCATTTTTTTGCTGTCTGCACTGTTTCGCTGAGTGGATCTATAGGAACATCCAGAAGAGCACAATAACTCCTCATTTGCACATACAGTAATATCACCTGGGTCCTACACATTTTGCCAAGTTATTCCTACCACAGCAGTTTAAGGAAAGGCAGAGGCCCAGTACTGCCTTCAAAACTACACAAGGTACTCCTTCAAGAATGAAAGGAAACAGGAAAATACAGTTCCAAAACACAGTTAAACCACAAGGCTTCAAGGTTTACATTTTCCAAGGTGACTGTCTCCTTCAGACAACATCAAGGAATCACTTGATAACAGAGGCAGTATTCATAGTCTAAAATCTTACATCACATGACTTCCTTTTTTTTTAATTCAGTTACTAGCTTTAATAATAGTCCAATCTCGCAGAACACCAATTTCATGACCAAGGGTAAAATATGATGTACTTACTCATTAAAAAGCAGGTAGCAGCACTCCTCTTCATCTCCCTGAGATATGGAAATGTGGGCCAATCCATCACAAGGTAAGACTGTGCATTCCAGCTGATGAAAAGGACTAATGGAAGGGAGTGGGGAATGCATTTCAAAATACAGAGTCTAGACATCCCTGTGAATTATCTGCAGTAGTACAATTTGCCTAGAAAATATAATTTTCTAAAGAAAAGCAGAGGGGTTTGAATAAATTAAATAAAATGTGCATAAATGGGTCCTGCCTGCATGCAGAAATCTTCTTGGTATAACTCCAGCAGCATTCTACAGACCTGGGCATGGAGCCCTGTCCAGACACTTTTAATTTGCTTTCAGGGTGACTAAATTACCAAGTTTGTGTAAGTGCATTCCCAGACTACATAAACAAATGGCTAGTTATCCATATCCAGATGGTCAAGCAACCTTTTACATTAGTGTAATGGGAAGGACTTCAAATCACACTGAACATAAAAGGAAAGTGAAGAAAAAAACTCAAACTGCAGTTCTCAGTCCCTTTTTGTACCTTAACTGAGAAAGCTCCATCCACACTACTCTGTCTCTGCTGACCATGTAGTACATGCACAGTAAGGTAAAGAATGTGGTAATGTTTTAATTCCCTTCCATCCATAGGCTCATGGCACAAAAAAGGCGGTAATACTGGAAATACCCAGTGGCCTGTGAGTCAGACACCTTAAATTCTAGAAAAAAAGATTTGAAACTGAAGAGAAGAAACATCAGTGTCAGCCCCAAAGTCTCCTTGTATATAAATTCCATCTGCATTTTTAATTACACATACTTGTATTGCCATTTTTTACTAAACTGCTGCAAGATGTTCCTGTCATCAGGGATTATAGGAACAGTCTCAGTTCCTAGGAAGTCAGTATGGGACAACTGTTTTTGCTTATCAAGTTGATTTTCAGATTCATACACAGTACCCCGAGCTTCTCTGAATCTACTGGGTCCAGAGAGATGTGTCTTTTAAATCCAATCAAATCATTAATTCAGTGCGTTCTTCATTGTCTAGTGAAGATCTTGAGGTGAGCTAGCTCATGACAAAGTATTTTTACAGGTACCTCCAAAGTAAAGCAAAAGAAGAGGTACCTGGTACACTCTGAAAGTTATGTGCATTCACAAATCAGGATCCACATTGTGAAATCTCAACTCCACCTCTTACAGAGAAAGAGGAACCAAAGGAAGAGCTGCATCCTAGTCTGAAAATATTGGGATTCATTCTTCTATTACATCATAGTTTTTTCATCAGTCCTCCCAGCCAAAAGGAAGGGAGCTGATAGCCCCAACTGAATATAGCAAATCAACAAATGGCTACAGGACTGGTGCCACAGCCAGAGGTTCGGCTACTTAGACCAAGGGTCTCACTTTGAGCAACCAGGTCTATGGGGGGCTGTTGGGGTCCACTTCTCAGAGAAGGGGAAGAGTATCTTTGGTTAAGAGGCTTGCCACGCTAGTGAAGAGTACTTTAAACTAAAGTTGCTGGGGGAGGGAAACTTCAATCCATCCCACTCCTACCAGTTGGATGCCAATATCAGTAATGCCAATATAGTAATAGTTATATCAGTAATAGCATCTCTAGGTCCAGAGCCTAGAGGAGTGTCACAGATCAGTAGGAGAGCACCTGCAGTGCAGCACCAAAAGAATACCAGCCACTCCAGCCAGTAAGTCAGCTTCACTGGGGGCCCAACTTAAATGCCTCTATGCAAATGCACATAGCATGGGGAATAAATAAGAGAAGATAGAGACACACACACACCTCCAGGGTTATGCTCTCATTGGAATCATGGAGACGTGATGGGGATGGCTTCTATGACTGCAGTCTCACCTCTGTGCCTGGTAAGATCATGGAGCAGGTCCTCCTAGAAACTATAAGGCACATAGAAAATAAGGAAGTGGTTGGTGACAGCAATATGGCTTCATGAAAGGCAAATTGTGCCTGACTCATTTGGTGGCCTCCTATGATGCCATTACAGTGTTGGTGGATAAGGGAAGAACAACTGATGTCTCTAGATTGAAGAC
Organism: Gallinago undulata; assembly: GCA_026546715.1. Taxonomy (NCBI): domain Eukaryota; kingdom Metazoa; phylum Chordata; class Aves; order Charadriiformes; family Scolopacidae; genus Gallinago; species Gallinago undulata. The sequence goes on along the minus strand of JAOTQQ010000019.1, from coordinate 68,089,516 downwards.
ACATGTATTTGATGAATGGACCAGTCGGTGGATAAGGAATTGGCTGGATGGTTGCACTCAAAGAGTTACAGCTTGATGTCTAAGTGGAAACCAGTGACAAGTGGTGTTGCTCAGGAGTCAGTATTGGCACTGGCACTGTTTATTATCTTTGTCAGCAACAGTGGGATTGAGTGGACCCACAGCAAATTTGCTGATGACACCAAGCTGTGTGGCATGGTCAACATGGTGGAGGGGAGGGACGCCATCCAGGTGGACCTGGACAGGCTTCAGAGGTGGCCCTGTGCAAACCTCATGAAGTTCAACCAGGTGAAATGCAAGTTCCTACACATGGGTTGAGGTAATCCCAAGTACAAATACAGGCTGGGTGGAGAATGGATTGAGAGGAGACCTGAGGAGAAACACTTGGGGATGTTGGTTGATGATAAGCTCAATATGACCCAGCAACGTGCACTGGCAGCCCAGAAAGCCAACAATATCCTGGGCTGCATCAAAAGAAGCATGGCCAGCACATCCAGAGGAGGGCCACAAAGATGATCAGAAGGCTGGAGCACCTCTCCTATGAAGACAGGCTGAGAGAGTTGGGGTTGTTCAGCCTGGAGAAGAGAAGGCTCTGGGGAGATCTCATAGTGGCCTTCCAGTACTTTAAGGGGGCCTATAGGACAGATGGGGAGGGACTCTTTAGCAGGGAGTGTAGTGATAGGATGAGGGGTAATGGTTTTAAACTGAAAGAGGAAAAATTTAGATTAAATATCAGGAGAAATTGTTTAGCTTGTGGGTCGTGAGACACTGGAACAAGTTGCCCAGAGAAGCTGTGGATGCCCCATCCCTGGAGCTGTTCATGACCAGGCTGGATGGGGCTTTGAGCAAGCTGGTCTAGTGGGAGGTGTCCCTGCCCGTGGCAGGGGTGTTGGAACTGCATGATTTTAAGGTCCCTTCCAACTCTAACCATTCTATGATCCTATGATCAGGAACAAAATTTTCTTGGTATATTTCTCTGGGTGTATGTTATTCTGGGGTGTTCCTGTTTTTATATTCACTAAACAACTTTCTTGTATTACTTGAAGTGGGAGATGGTTCAATCAGGACTGGTCCATCAGAGCTGCACTAACTCTGTGATCATTGTATCTGGATCCAAGAGTATAGTCAATTGCATGCAGAAACATGTAAGGATTCGCAATGCCTGAGATTAAAGAGCAGAGAAATTGTGGTTTGTGAGTTTGGCTCTTCAGCAAGTGAGACTGCCACTTCTATAGGCCATAACACTCCTTCTAAAGAACAAGTAACAAGGTGTCAAAAATATCTTTAAATGCTTTGAAATGAAAGAGTAGAAAGCTTAAGAGAAGTTACTTCCATTACAGCTTTCACAATTCAGTGCTTGCTGTATAGAAAATGAAGGACAAACAAAGCAATCTCAACTGAAAAGACTTTTACAAAGAATTATTTCTCTGGTTTTCTCTGGTTGGATATACAGGCAACTGAATCAGAAAAAAAAAATCAGAAGTCTGTTAGATTTTTTTCTTTTTGGTCACATACTGATTTTCTTTTTTTTTTTTTTTTCTTTTTGGCTAGTAATTGTTTTACAAAAACTGTTATAATGATTTACAGTTCTCATCTCATCACTGTTTCTAAGTGCTTATATGGCAGATTTCCAGGATGGTAATTAGCAAGAGCCTTGTTTAATTTCTCCTTTACCTTCTGCTTCCAGTTCTGCTTCCATTTTCCCTTCCCTTCCTCCAGAAAACCACTATGGCCAGAACAGGGAGCAGAGAAGCTGATTATCACAAATATAAATTGCACCTCACATCAGAAAGATTCAAGAGTGACTGTGTGAGCACTTTTGCTAAGTAGCCAGCAAGGCTCTGGGCTTAACAGAGGGGCTTATCTGCAAGGGGATGGGAGAACTTAAGCTAGTCTTTTTGGCCCCACTAACTGAACAGTATGGCACCAGAAAACCAGGTTTTCATTGCTGGTTTTGCTGTCCAAATGAGCAATCGTGCCATTAGCTGATCACTAAGGACATGTTTGCATCATCCAGGCTATGAAACAGTCTTGTGTAGATCTGCCTTCTAAGGCAAAGCCTAGCTTTCTTACAGGCAAGCCATGACTTGGCTCAAACTGACTTTGGGACACGTCCACACTTGGAACAAAACCCAGCTGTTTTGTTAACTGAAATTTTCTTCTTTCAAGAGCTTTTCTGCTACCATAGAATCATAGAATCACGTGGGGTTGGAAGGGACCTCTGGAGATCATCTAGTCCAACCCCCTCGCCAAGGCAGGTCCACCTAGAGCACGTTGCACAGGAAGGCGTCCAAGGCGGGCTTTGAATGTCTCCAGAGTCAGAGACTCCACCACTGCCCTGTGCAGCCTATTCCAGTGCTTTGCCACCCATACCCTTTATCCCAGAACACTTTTAGGAGCAGTTACCATTCACTCTGTAGAAACCTTGACAACAAACAAAAAGTGTCCTTCAGAGACTTCACTTATTAAAACCAGTATTAAAACATAGCAGACCGTGAATAATTCCTGTTCTGGACCATCTTTAAGTGGCTCACCACAATCAGTTAACACTGATTAAGGAGGTATAAACCATTCACCTTTCATCTCTGCAGCTGCCTGCCTGCAGAGTCATTTGTACTTATCTTTCTTAACAAGAAAAAAAAGTAAGACTAACAACCCAGAGTATCAAAAAGCTGGGTAAACCCCACACTATCCAGGTGACTGTACAGTCACCAGAGCTGTTTTTTCAGACATGCTGAGCACACCGAGCTGAAACTCTGAGGTGCAGCCACAATGTAAGCAAAGTCCTTCCATCTTGTGGTTGATGGCATTTAGCTCTTTCCTGCCTCAGGAATCATGGAAAAACGTAGATCTTGACCTTGGTTCTCTTTTCTCCCCTCACTTACAGCCTCTCCCCTGCCCTGAGCCAAGCAGATTTTGAACATGAAACACTAAAAATATCATAGTTCTGAACTTTGTTGTTAAATCAGCAAAGTCTGCAATGCTTAAGTATATAGACATGGTCTCAAACACTGTAAGAGCCAGATGGTTCTTGCTTTTGTTGGAAAAAAATAACAATGCTGTTTTTAAAAGTGGCTTTATTTTTCTCCAGCATTGGCGAGAGCTGACATGCAGAATAGCCAGCATTCCACAATTTCTGCCCACAAGCAAGTGTGAGATGACTCCAAGATGCCTTACTTCTCTGTACTGTAGAAGTTTTCTAATACGTAGCCAAACTTGTGAAAACTGGAGATGCTGAAGCACACAAAGCCCTTAGAGAGGAGCTCTGTAAAACTAAGTGGAAGTGAAATTAAACCAGGCTGCATTGGAAATGCAGGGACCTACAGCAATGAACACAGTAATGAATTCCTTTTTGTAAACTGTTTCAAACAAATTGTGAAAAACTTAAACATACTAAGTTTTTCCACGACCTCATCCCATGGCTGATATCAATAGATGTTCACTTCAATAGCATCTGATCAAGCCACTTTTCTTTACAAGCATTTAAACATATATTACAAGAGTTTTAAAAATTCTTCTCATTATAAGACACATACAGAAATATTTGCTGAGGCATGTTACTGCCTGCTTTTTTTTGATGCATGCTGCATCAATTTTCTGCCAGAAATAAAAGTGTTGTTTGCATTCAGTGATTAGCTGGGAGGGGGGAGAAAGGAGGAAGGAATTGGATAAATGCATTTCAACACTCATCTACCACTAGAAAGAAAACTATAGTAATCCAAACCAGATGTGAGGAAAAAAACTAAAGGCACATAAATATGATGATTCTAAATTTATTTGGTTTCAACCACTCAAAATTTTTTTTAATGTTGAAAATTTAAATGAATTTATGTTAAAACCAGACCATTTTTCTAACCAAGGCACAGATCTCAAGCCAGATTAATTTCTGCCCCATGCCATGCTACCTTTGAACATAAAGGCCTGTTGGTATTCCTTTCTCCTTTTGGAGCTTTCCTGGATAATTTGCCCTTTCCTTTTCCCCTTTTTCCTTTCCTATTTTCTCCTTTGTTATCCTTTTTCCCTTTCAGTTTCATTTGCACCCTTGTACCCATTACGTGTGATCAGCTGCTGGTCAGGGGATACCAGGAATGCTCAGCTGAAATCATTCACCTGATCATCTATCCCTCCTCACGGTGGTTTGGCTTACCTAATGGATTGCATAAAATGGATTGCATTTTAATGGATTCCCATTAGACTGGATGGGAAGAGACCCTCCAGTAGCTAGTGGGCAGTCAGTGTATGGGATGGAACTAAAGCTTGTCTGAAGTGAAACTGCAGAAACACATACAGTCTGGACTTCAGGTCCTCATCACCAATTACTTTGCTCTGTGAAACAACCTCCCACAGCATTTCACCCAGTGCTAACAAAGCAACAGGCTTGCATTTGAGTAACCACACACCCACTAAGGTTGTTCTGTGTCCTGTGAAGGTATCTGCTGGTTTTCATCTCAGTATTATTGGTTATCACACACCCCTTTGATGTTCTTCACCTCCCTTTGCACCTTTTGACCACTGGGCTCCCCAGCACACCACCGATGGTCTCTCAATGCTCTGCATCCCCAGCATCCTTTCATCCTTGGTCCTCTCCCTCCAAGAAGGCTTTGGCTCAGTTCCCCTGACCTCCATGGATAGATCCTTTTTTTTTTTTTCACCTTCCCACTTAGAAAGAATTTCATGTCTAACCACTCCAAGTCCTCCTCCTTCCACCCAAATCCTTTGTTTGCACTGGAGTAAATGAAGCCCTTTCAGCGCAGCCATAACCACGTGCTTTGCTTTTGCTGTGTCATTGTGCTGGTCTTCCCAGCTTCTTCCTCAAAATATTCTGTGAATTCTCTTTGCGAACAGAGAGCATTTGAAATCCCACCGGCTGCTCCTCGATTGGTTCGGTCACAGGCTCCACCGACTGCAGCGAAGCTGTTTCCAGCAGCTGCCCGCGGATAGACAGGAGGTCTCTGTGCGCTGAGCGGGGCAGAGGACGGTGTTGTGACCCCTGCCACCCAAGTTATCTAAAAGACTCCTTTTCACAGCATGAAGAATTGATCTTTCATTGTACAGCAGAATAACACTGGCTTGTGTTTTCAGGAAAGAACTAGCCCTGTTTGGATTTAAAAAGCAAAAATGTTTTCAGTGTCTGCACAATCAGGATCTTTGGAATTCACACAAATAGCCTCAAGTGAAAAATACTTAATTCTTCCCCATTTAAACTGTTGCAAGGACATGGGGAGATTTCGCTCTCCATAGGAAAATCTCTCTGTCCCTCAGTGAGCTGTAGAGCAAAAAGGCAAAATTTGAATAACAGGGGCTGGAGGTAGATGATCCGGGTTCCCATCCTCCTCCTCTTCTTCAGATAAGCTGCATTTGGGCTGGGTGGCTGTTGGGTACCACCAAATAAACTGTCGCCTCCTGGAATCTTTCTTCAGTCTCCTGCAAAGTAACTTCATCGCCCTTCCTCTGTGCCAGGCTCCAGCATCTCTTTCTTTTCATTGTTGTTGTTTTAAGCTCATTTCATAGTCTTGCCTGGAACCAGGAACAGGTGTGGGAAGCTCAGCAGACAGCTGAGACCAGCAGGACTGCCTGCCTCCTCTCCTCGCACAGGTGGGGACCAGCCTGCTGCTTTCAGAAACAAGGCTGGAGCTGCTATCAGTTTCTCTCCAATTGCTGTGGCTTCAGCATCACTCTGGTAGCTTTTGGCTTCCCGAGGCTATCTGCAAAAATTGCTGCAACTTCCAAATCTTATCCTTCGTAGAAGGGTTGTTCTTAATCCAACACACATACCTTTTGGCATCTATCCCAATGCATTGGTTTTGTAATATGCTACTAAGCATCAGAAATTTAACAGAAACAATTTTGAGCAAAATGAAAGGCACCTCTGGTATTCAGTTTCACAAATTGCACTCTCAAATAAAATTACCAGCAGAGAAAGCATGACAAAACCACATAAAATGCTGGGACATTTAATGCAGCCTCCACCAACACAACCGTCCACTCAAGCACTGCACATTTTTTGTGTACACACTCCTGGTTAACAAAATTCCATAATTAAAAAACTAGATATGCTTTGACACTGATATATAAAGCCAATCCTATAGACTTCACTACCTTTTTTTTTTTTTTTTTTTTTTTTCCTATAATAAGAATATTTACAAGCTGGCAGTTCTCTGGAATGAATTAGATATCATGTTGCCACCACATCCATAAGACCAGTCAAACAGACATGTGGCAGTGATAGGTTTGTTCATAAATGGACAAAGAAATCTATTGAAATATGCAAAGATGGGAATGAAAACTGGGTGATCAGTTTGAAAACAGCCATTCTGAAAGTTAATGGAGTCTATTAGCTACCAATTTTTTTTTTTTTACATTCATTTATTTTCTTAAATGCATTATCAGAAAGGTGACTGGAGTGCTTCATTATAATTTTGTCACATCTTCATAGTTCATATTTTATTTGTATATGTTTTATATCTATGTGAAAATTTTGCTTGGAATACAGATAGCTGTAAATACATCTCAGCCAGATGCTACAGTCATGAGGGCTGCAACTATCCCAAAAAACATTCAGAAATATAGCTGTTTTTTTGTGCAGGACTTGAGGGACGCTGAAAGGGTCCAAAGTACAATTCACATTTTACAGGGCCACCATGGCAACAAGAAGCTGGCATCAAAGAACAACTCCATTGGATGGAGTCACCAGAGAACAAACATCCATGAGTACCCTGCCATCAAGTCACGCTAGCGTCGTGGATCCTCAAATCACTTTGTTCCATGAGGTGCTCTGCCACTGCCCCACGCTCCTCTAGCCTTTAAGGAACCTCTCCGTTTCCCCATCCTGGAGGTCCTGGCACCAAAAAGTGCCTCACAGCTTCATCCAGTCAACTTCATGCACATCCAACACCTTGGCCTTGGTGTACTGGAGGTCCAGTGGGGCATGCAGCCCCATAGCAGCCAAGGTCCTGTGAGGGACCTTTGACAGCCTGCAGCAGAATTGTAAAAACCAACAAACTCTGCTGCCTTGGTATGTCAACACCATACAGCAAGGACCTGCTCATGCTTAATAGGAGCCAGGCAGGGGAATGGTAATTATGTCTAGGAATTGGGTAAGTCCAACCAGGCTGAAGTGAGCAATGGTAGGGGAACTTTGGGGTGCAAAACCACCAACACTGAGTGTTGCTAGTGCTAAAGCCACATATGGCCAATATTACCCAAGTCACAATTTGGGTGCAGAAACTAGGAAAAGCAATCAGGTGTGGGGTGCTGAGAGGAGCTCAGTGAGGGAAGATACAAGGATGGCAAAAAAGTCAGCTTAAAATAAAAAATAGTGAGTGAGTAAGGTATGAAATCAGTCAGAGAAAAAAGAAAAGCAGGAGCACGGACGTCTGCAGAGAGCAGTGATGTTGACCTGCATGCCCCAGCCCACTAGGGTGCCAGAGGGACCCTCCTTGGACAACCCACCATCAGGTCTGTGTCCATCAGATTTGGCATGGGAAGAAATTGACTTGCACCTCCACACTAACAGAATTGTAATTTGATTGTGATTGCATGTCTATGGGTTTGACTGGACTTCAGACCTATAATTAACAGTTTCATAGTCAAGCCTAGTACCCTACATTGTTATTTAATTACAGGCTGGTATATCTGATTACCTAGATCACTGATAATTTTGATGTCCTACCCATTTCCTTCTAGTGTGATCATTAATCAACAAACAAGTTAATCAGTTTGCATCAGCAACCTCTCCAGGCTCCAACATGAAGGGAAAGTGTCAGACCTTGGCAGTAACAATGCTAAAAGCAGACTGAACCCAAAGGTTCTTCAGCCTGCCAGTGCTCTGCCAAAAACTGGAATGAAGTTAATTGGTCATTACGTATTTTCCAGGTTATAGAATCATAGAATGGTTTGGATTGGAAGGGACCTTAAAGATCATTGAGTTCCAACCCCCCTGCCATGGGCAGGGACACCTCCCACTAGACCAGCTTGCTCAAAGCCCCATCAGCCTTGTCACGAACACCTCCAGGGATGGGGCATCCACAGCTTCTCTTGGCAACCTGTTCCAGGGCCTCACCACCCTCACTGTAAAGAATTTCTTCCTATTATCTAATGTAAATCTCCCCTCTTCCAATTTAAAACCATTGCCCCTTGTCCTGTCACTACACTCCCTGACAAAGAGTCCCTCTCTAGCTCTCCTATAGTCTCCCTTCAGATATTGAAATGCCGTTCTAAGGTCTCCCCAGAGCCTTCTCTTCTCCAGGCTGAACAACCCCAGCTCTCTCACCTTGTCCTCATAGGGGAGGTGCTCCATCCCTCTGATCATCTTCATGGCCCTCCACTGGACCAGTTCCAACGAGTCCATGTCCTTCCTGTGTTGAGAACTCCAAAGCTGGACACAGTACTCCAGGTGGGGTCTCACAAGTGCAGAGTAGAGGGGCAGAATCACGTCCCGTGACCTGCTGGCCACACTCCTCTTGATGCAGCCCAGGATGTGGTTTGCTTTCTGGGCTGCTAGTGCAGATTTCTGGTTCATTTTAAGCTTCTCATCCACCAACACCCCCAAGTCCTTCTCCTCAGGGCTGCTTTCCAGCCATTAGAACCTAGCCCCAGGTTCTTTGTACTCTGTGTGGTTTGTCTGTGCAGCTGCCCTTGGCTACTAAAAAAAAATCCCAGAAGGTCCTTCCTCCAGAATCTAGGTTATCAGAAATTATTTCTAGATACTGCTGTCACAGAGATGGGGAAAGGGACGCCAGCAGGACACAAAGTGACACAGGACTAATCCACAGCGAAGAGGCAGCCTGAGACAGACAGAAACCTCAGCAAGGACATCCTTGCTTTTCATCCCCATGGATGAATGCGGAAGATTTCATCGGTTGCAGTTTCACCGGTCAGCTCCACCCCTGAACATTTTGGCAGAAATACCGAATTACTGTTTGCATAGCCTGCGGTACTAAATTTCAGTATTCCCTGACCTGTAATTTCTTATGCTGCTGCTTCTACTGAAAACCAAAAGTCTGGCGACTGTTAGTCATATTTAACTGAAGCTGGAAAAGACACTCTACTGTACTATAAAGAGAGTATTTTCTAAATGGAAGAGAAGCTGGCATAGAACTTAAAGTTTCAGAAATTAACTTTTGGCTCTTGTACGTTTTCAAACATTTCGGCTTATTGTTAGATAAAGGTTATAGATGAAGCTTCAGACATTTGAGGTATCACAGCTTCACAGCATCAACCTTTAACTCAGCCAAAAATATCTTAAGTAATTTTACCTAATTACCATTGCTTATATGTCCATGTTCCTCACTTTTAAAAGTCCTTGCTTCCTTGATACAGATAGATGTTTCTACAAAAAGTCCTCATTATCCCTCATGTTTCAAGTAAAGGACATGATGCCATTAATTTTAAGACACGTGCTAGTCCCTATAGATAAATATTCCTGACATCTAAACTTTTCTTTTCTGGGATTTGTATGTTAGCATCCCCAGTTTCACTGGTGAATCCAGGGCCTCCTTTAAGCTCTTGTACACGTGTGATCATAGAATAGAATCATAGAATCGTTTGAGTTGGAAGGGACCTTAAAGATCACGGAGTTCCAACCCCTCTGCCATGGAGAGTGGATCTCACAGTGGAGTTCATTCAGCTTCTGCTTTTATCTGTGCCATTAAACTGACTAGACAAATGTCAGTAGAAGCTGGCCTGGTCCAGGCAGGGGGTGGGACCTACCATCCTCCTGAGGTCACTGCCCACCTCACCTCTTCTCTGGTTCTTAGCACCACTGACCGCAGCCTGCGAGCTGGACTGTAGCACCATCTCCAGTCCAACCCCTGCCCAGAGGAGGCTCAGCTGTGGCGTCAGACCAGGACTCAGGCTGTTACCCTTCGGGGGCTGGAAACCCTCCAGGGAGGGACACAGCACCACCTCCTTGGGCCGTGGCCTTGCCCAGCTGTTCTCACGGGAAAAACACTGTCCCATGTCTCCAGCCTCTCTGGCCCTGCCAGTTCACTGCCCACAGATGGGAGAATAGGAAGATAAATCTTTTGAATGATTTTTCCCAGTAGAGACTGGAGTACAGACGTCCTGGCACTCTGTATTGGTGTATCATACTGGTGCCTCAGGGACAAAAACATTACCAAAACACAAATTTTGCTCCGGAATAAAACTGACATTATGACACATTGATATACACACTGGGAATATCCCCTGCAGTCCAAAGATATTTCAACGGATGTCTTTCTGTGCTTCCTCTACAGGTTATATAAAGACCAGGAATCAAGATCGAGGAAAATGTGCTCCTAATCACTCCTCCCCTTTCAAATCCAACTGGAAGAAACAAACTTGCTCTGTTCTCTTAACTGTAAGGAACTAAAATACCAAAGAAAGGTATTCGCTAACTGCTAGTTGCAAGTTAACTCCTTAAAACATTTCTAAGTTCTCACATATGGGATTAGAACTTTGCACAAGTAGAGGCTAAATTCTTATTTGAGCACATCAGAGGCACAGCAAGTCACACCAGCTTCATTTTGACACAAGTCCTTAACAGAAAGGGAAGAAGTAAGTAACATACGACTTTCTATCAATGACAGTCTATGATTCTTCACCTCAGCAAAACTTTTAATTTAACAAGAAGGGATAACGTTTCTTCTTTAATTAAAAGGATTAAAGAGAATTATTCTATCAGATACAGAACAGAAATTTAATGAAAAAAATCAGCAATTAAAGTGAAAAATTGTGCATGAATTTTATTATAATACATCTGTTTCCTGAGCAAGATTTACAACACAACATGCAGATGCATTTAATAATTTACTTCACTATACATTCTGCACTTGTGACAGTTGTGCAACAAAAGTAGCAACTGAGACAGTTTACAGCTTTTAGTAATTTCAAAAACGTGACAGCATCTTCAGTAAACAGAGCTTTACTTTTAGTAGTGTCAATGTTAAGTATCCAATGCCTAACAAGCTGAAGTGATTAATTTCAGCAGCACATCTAAAGCTCTTTAGACTTCAACACAACTTCTACATGAGAAGTTTCAGCAGTGTTCATTACATTTTTTTCACAATCTTAGAACAGAACATGAAAGTAGAAACTTACCACAATCAGGCTCTTTTCTAATGGATCAATTGATTAAAAATGCAGAAGGAAATAATAACGGTAGGAAGACAAACAGAATCTCAGCACAAGTAATTTATGTCAGCATAATTCTGACAAGTTCTTTTGATGAAGTGCTGAGCTTATTGCAAGAGTCTACATACACGTACAGCAAACAAACGGCTCTGCAAAATCTAATTATTCAGCCAGGTAATGCTGATGATGTTCATTAACAAAAATGGTGTGCAGCTGAGGCTCAATTCCATGTCCTTCTGAAGCTCTAGATATTTAATTATGAATCATTTTATTTCAGGAAATGCAAGGGAATTCTGGACATCCAAATAAAGGACATTATTCCTTTTAAAATCTGAGTATTGAACATTTTGGGAAAAGTTGTGAATCTAGCTTTTGTTAACTTTCACAATTCACTGCACAAAAGAGACAATAAAAAGCTATCTTGAAAACAGAAACTTGTTTGCCAAGGCATGTTATAAACAATTTAAGCAATAAAGCAGCCATGGCTTTTGCAATCACAAGTGCAGCTCTTCCAAAATGAATGAATTTAGGTTATGCTAAAACATGACATAAATATATTCCTATGTTTGCCCCAAAAGAGAAGACATACAACAACATGCAGTGCAGATATACCACAGATTTCAATGTAACACACACCAACCATGTGTGAAAACTTAAAAAAATGGGTCTGGATTAACCTGACACCACACCATTCTACATGCTACTGAGAAAGACAGGTTCAGGGATACAAGCAGAATACAAGTTTTTATTTTCAAGCAAAGCGAAGCTGGATGTATAAGATGAACTAAGAAGACTGGCAAGATTATTGGCTAGAATTCACTTAGTAAAACACTAATCACATTAGTTCATAGTTGTGCTCATCTTTGAATGAAGGATTATTAAACGTATTAAGGGAGACATTAAAAAAAAATTACTGTTTTATCTTTCAGCTTGGCTGTCACCTTCATGTTCTTTGGGAAGGTCTAATACTTTAATCTGAACCTTATTCAAACTGACAATGGAAAAAACAGCAGCAGTTTATGGACAGGAAGACTAACAACTGCTGCTGAATGACATGAGTTTTCTCTTTTGTGTTTTGAAAGAGCTCAATTATGCTGCATCACTGAACACTTCATTGCAGGATGGCCCAACAATCTGTGACAAAGCACCCTGCTTGGCACTTACATGCACAAAGATGCTTAAATAATGATCCAGTTCCCATGTTAAGAGTGCTTACATTTAAGCTGCAAATAGTCAACAGTTTGCACACAAGAACAGCACTTTGTAGTATATTAAAAATCCCAAACACCTTTAAATACTCTAAATGAAGGAGCCAGTAGTGTTAAAATTTGTAGCACAAATGTAAGAACAAACACTTTTAAGAACTCTTTGAAACTCTTGGAAGTCCGCTGTTTCCCAATGTTCACAATCAGAGAGGACATATGTATTGTTTTATGTGGAAACACTAAAAATGCTGACACAGCAGAACAGGAAAAACCTGACACGTACCTGAAAAAAGTCTCCAGGAAAATTGTTTCCCTTTATCATACACCAAAACATATTCAAATTTATCTACTAAACCCGTATTACAAAGGAACCTCTGGTAACATTTACTGTTAAAAAAAAAAAACACACAGAAGAGATGGATTCATTACAATCATACGTGTCTAGCTAAACTGATATTCCCTCTAGCAAGACTCCCTCCTGCTTCAGGCGGACTGTAGTGGTACTGTGCTCCCCAATGCTCCGTCCTCAGTCAAGTCAATGATTGTCACAGATGTGGTGGTCAGACTGACAGATTTTGTGCCATGCAAGACTGCAGTATTAGGTGTTAGCTGTGAAGAACTTTAAAATGTCATAAGCATATCACGTTCTTGTACACTAGTGTAGAACGGCCTTCCAAAGATAAAGGAATGTAGACCTGGTTTAATCTTCTCAGCCAAAGCCATTATTATGTTAAGATCGCCCTCTGCTGTCAAGTCAAGATCTACCTTTAAGTTACGAAGAGACTTAAACGGTTTTTTTCCTTTTTGCCTGCAAGAAAATAAAAAAGGGTGTTGTAAGAAAGAACAGCATGCTTTTCTCAAAGCATGCTTTCTATTATGTGTTCACTTACGTGTCATCCTCTATGTATTTTATTAAAGTTAAGGCTTTTCTGTGAAGGACAAGCAGAAATTGTGCAAGGAAAGTACTCCTTAAAGACAAGCCAGGCTTCAGATGAAAAATCTGTTAAAAATTATACCAGAAAATTAGGTAGACATGGAAATTCAAGAATCATTTTAAGAATGTGGGATATAAAGAAACATTGCATGCACACCTAACATCCTTAATTATAACAAAGCAGGCACATTAACAGCAGATTTGTATATATGCTCAACATTCTCAATGTTCTAGCTACTCAGATACAATAAATTAAGCTGCTTTACAGTTCTGCTTGGATAAAGTATTATTTTCCTTTTTAAAATGATCTGAAATCAAGCACAGGTAGATAGCTTTCTCAATACTGTAACTGTAGACACTGTTGCACAGCACAAGAAAATCCTCAGAAGGATTTTCAGTATTATACTAATACTACAAATCACACAAGCATTCTTATCTCTAGTTACGCAGAGAAGAATCATCACCAGTATGAAAAAAGACCTACCAAGCCAAAAAAAATCTATTCATGTTAAATTATCTATTACTAGGGCTCAAAATACTGAACTTTAGATCTTGTTCTTTCTGAAAAAGCAACAATTTACCTGATCCAAGAAGGCTTTTACCAATGTATCTCGATGCAGGATATCTTGAAAGACATTTCTATAGAAAAGAAATCAAACATATGAGGTAATGTCACGAAGGGGCACTAACTGTCCAGCAGTTGTATACAGCAATAGCATTACTGTTTACAATTTGGCAGAAACTACAAGTGAATTCAAAATTCCTGGTATTTTTAAACCTAATACAGAATTGTAACACAAAACTTTTAGATGAAATTAACTAATCCCACAAAAGCCATTGCACACTTTCAAATACATTCAACTTTGTTATACTTCTATTTAACACAGGCAACAAAATTAACATAACATGATCCTAAGTATCACTGAAAATGAATTTCAGTAATATTTCATGTAACAAAACTACTGTCAGAACTGGTAGATTCCACCAAAGCAAATGCTACTACTAGAGCGGAAGTTGCTTCTTAAAAGCAAAAGGACATCACACACTTTATTAGAAAGTATACTTCATACTACTTTACTCTCTTGTCCCAATCAAGTAACTTTGACAGATGTTAGAAAAGACTACATACAAATCAGGTGTGAAACTCTCATCTGTGTGGATAATACGATCTTGAGACATTTCTTCATCTGAATTAGCTCTCCAAAATGCTGTCAGCTCAGATCTCATATATCGTCGCTGGTTATAGATGTGCTCATGACAGGGGGGCATCTGCTTCACTGTATTGACATCTACATCTATATGTGTAGTAGGATATGGGGCATACATCACTTGACGGAAGGGCAACACAAAGCTTCCTGTTGCATCCTGTTTTAGTGAAAAAAATAATATTCTTCTAGTTACTTTTTTTTCCTAAAAAAAAACAAAAGCTGTATTGGAACAAAACAATGTTAAAGCATCATACCTAAATTTTAAATCCTATTTGTTTAGATATGTTTTGTTTGAGAGAATTGATATTTGAAGCCCACTAAAAACTATCCTTCATACTGGACGATTCCCTTAATATAACAGTGAGAATGGGTATTGAGGTTACCTGTATTATATATAGTACTGCATAATCTGGTTCATGAGTCCTTTATCATTACAGTATTACATATACCTGGTAAATTTATACTGATCACTATAGCAAGAAGCATTATTTTTCTACCCACCTTCACCCACTGCTACAGCCCTTTTAAAATACTTGGAAACTGTGGAACTGAGAGACTACTATTTTTTGGTTGTGGTACAACACAAGAACTTAATGCCTTTTGGGAATCCAGCCCCAAGTAGGCAAAAGATTATCATTATTATTGTACCTCAAAGAACAGGAACAATTCTGGACTATACTCAAGAAACATATTTGAGAGAAAAGACTGGCTTGGAAATTTAACATGCAAATAGTTACAAGAAAAGCTATAGCACCAGAAAGAAATCAAGAGAAGACGACATATTTCTTTGAACATGAATGTGTGTATGCGTGTGCATATCATATGCAGACATATACATTGAAGAATGTTCTTTAACTACAGAGGAATAGAACTTTCTTAAGTGTACTTACTTTGAGTAAGCCTTGAACAAAAAGTCCTGACTCATATTTGAAAGAAGACTCATTTCTACAGAGTCTGGAACACTTCCGCTCTGATGGTGTAAGAAACAGACACAATGTTCGCACAATCTGCATTAAAAAGAACAGTTTTGAAAAATTTGAAATGTAAGGAATGAACTGATCTTCAAATACAATTTCTGTTGAGAATGTATTAGGTATTTCAAATGATAAACAAAAAATTCATCAGGCTTATCAGAAAAGCCAAAACTTAACCAAGGTCACAGAATCGTGACAAGCTTAAATTAGTAAAATGTAGGCCATATTACTCCAACTTCTTGTCAAATGAAAAAAATTCGGCAAAGTTTGTTTTTTATCCAAATACACAGAACAAATCACTCTTGCCTTCTGCTACCTCTTCCTATTACATAAACACAAGTTAACTGTGATTACTTTCCTAGCCTTTTAACCTTGTTATAAATTCCATATTGAAACAACAGCTATTGTCTCCAATCAGGCACAATTTCCTGAATAAGTATCTTTGCCTATTTCCTCTGTAATTTCCTCAAACTGTCCATTGAAAGCAACAGAGGTACTATTACCTGTAGTCAAACTCCCATACTGCAACAGCTACAAGTAATAATCTCCAAATACAAACACATACTCCATTCTGCTAGTCTTTCAGTCTTAAACCCGTGGTGTCCTATATGCATTTGTAAGGTGTTTGAGAAGGCTCTATCCTTGCACAATGTGTTTATGTAGTACCTAAAGGAAGAATGGTCCCAGGTGCCTGTTGGAAAAGGGAAGGGAAACCCTTCAAACCCCCCCTCATCTTTCCACTTGCCCTTGCA
>JAOTQQ010000019.1:68040201-68073210 GCA_026546715.1 Gallinago undulata | reverse complement strand
ACTGCAGGGGGGTCGGACTAGATGGCCTTTGGAGGTCCCTTCCGGCCCAGATGATTCTATGATTCTATGATTCTAAAACAATGACAACTTAATTTCTGAATAATGCTTTACACCACTTCAGGAGGATGGAGTAGGTATTTTTTTACTTTAAGGAAAGGCAAAGTATGTCATAAAGAAAGCAATTACTTCAGAACAGTTGCACTGTGACACAAAGAACACAATGCTGCTAAGAGCATGTGTAGAATTTATGAAATTTACCGTGGATGTACTTTGGGACTCACACTCATCTAAGACTGTTTTTTTTCCTACAGTGTCTATCTTATCAATATATTATTTTACATACTTAAAACCATGTAGACCTTAAAGTTTTTTAATGACTTATTTAACGAACTATAAATTTACAGCTTCTTATAACCACTCAAGCATTTAACTTTTCCTCTATTATGCTAACTTAATGACGTGCAAATCTTGCATGCCTGAAACAATACATATTAATTGTGCTTAGTAGATTGCAGCTAAGAACTGAGAATTTTCTCTGTTGCTTATGATTATTTTTGAGTATCAGCATTTACTGTTCATTTGATCAGAGGTGCTTTACCATTACTTCCAATATACACAAAACAATAAATTTCTACAACCTCCCCCAATTTTTGTCAAGCATCACGAACTGCTTATTTCAAAACACAATTTCACTAAAGGTGTCTTGAATTTTTTTAAATAGAAGAGTATCATATTTTACTGTACCAAGAAACCCTGCATACTATAAAATACGTAATATGTATAGTCTACAATTAATATATAATACATTCAGCAGGACCACTGTTGTTAATTTTTCTTTCACATTGAAGCAATACACACAGATAAACACATATATGTATCAAAAAAGGGCATAAATTTTGTAATTTAAAACAAGTTTTTCCTCAAAGGAAGGCTTCTGTCTTACAAAATAAACCAGCGCTCAATAGTTAGTACATCACAACTAAAAACACAGATGGACAGAAAAGCCAAATATTCAAAAGCATTCCTAATCAGAAAGATGAAGTTATCTGAATATACTGCTTCTGCACATGTACCACTGCAGGACCTTTGTGCTGGTCTCAGGATATGCAACTATTGTTATTGCATGGTCCAGAGGCCCCCAGTATAAATTGAAAACTTACCATGCTACATAACTACACAGAACCTTACCCTCACAGCAGCATTGGAATACTCATTAGGTGCAGTAGTGCCTAATACCTGAAAGCTCTAGGATCGCACACTTTTATGAAATCTTTCTTTTCAGTCCCAGTGGCAGTGATGTTCTGAATCAAAGAGGTTTATTGAAGGACTCAGCCGTGAATGTAGAGGTGCCAACTGATTTAGTGATATACATTTTCTCACAAAGAAAACAACATTTTCTTAATGATTTGTCTCTGAATATTTTAACTGAAAATTACCTTCAGTATTTTTATTAGAAGGGATGAAGTAACATCCTAATTAAATGCAAGTCAAAGGGAAATCTCTCTGAACAAAATGCTGGACTACGCTAAAATGAAATATGCTTTAAGAAATATTTCAACAGACAGTAAACACAAGTGTTTTGTCTTCCACAATTTTCAATTTATCTGAAACAAGCATTTTGGTATAATCAAAAAGCTGTACACAAAAAAAAGCACTTCAAGAATTCTGAATAAGGAAAACATTCTCATTTGATTTTTCCTTCATGTACTGGATAAAAGTAAAATAAGCATCCACTTACACCAAAATATTAGAGGAAAAGCAGCGCAGGTGATAGCTTCATATTCGTTCAAATTAAGTATTTCATAACAAGTATTTCATAACAAGCTTAGAAGAGAGTTAAAAATAGTAACAGCAGGGGGGAAATATGTCTACCACAAAAATGAAATTATTTTCTTATTCTGAAATGGCAGCTTCCAAGAGCGATGCTTTTTCCTCCCAAATAGACCATAATGATGTATATACTCTTCCCTGTTAAGAGGTACAGCTAATCCTGCTTGTTGTTTCTAGACCTGAAATCTCCATCATCCCTACAGATGTGATCCAGAAAGTATGACACACTGAGTGTTTGGCTGTTACAGGACTCAGTTTTAGGGATTTATATCTGGACTTTGCCTCTTTCTGGTTCTTCTGGAAAGCTCAGTCAAATCTAATTTAAGATCTACCAGTTAAACTGTATACTTATTTAACAATTTATTTTTATAGAGGTTGAAAACAGAGTCAACACAAACACAGGTATGAAGGAAAACTGCTGGAATTGCTGGAACCTTTTAAGGTCCTAGTAAGCTTGTCTGCTTCAACACTTTTGTGATTATAGACTTAACAGTTTTGGTGTCCCATGAAACACAAGCAGTTCATGATGCAGGAGTACACTTATTCCCCAGCATAAGAGTAATTATGCAGACGCTAATTTCTTAAGAGTACACAGACATTACCTACTGACATAGGTGAACTGGTCAAGCCAGTTCAGACCTCTTCAATTTCTACATTTCAGCTAACACAACTAATTTTAAAAGCTCAGATTCATTTACTATTAGTTATATACAGTACGAATTCAATTAAATACAGTGGCTTTCTTAGAGTTGCTAGAATACAAATGATACAGCAATTTTCAGGCACAATTATCAACTGCTAGACCAATCAGCTGCAGTAAGAAAACAAGACAATAGTATTGCTTCCTTCTCCAACCTCAAGTATGTTTATAGATAAAACTTGTTCCAAATAACACACTAACACTTCTAATTATCAGCATTTAAGTAGAAAACGCATTACCTTATTAACTTTTTCTGCGCTGCTTCCTACGACTACAGAACAACCACAGGTCTGCAGGTGTGAACTAATTGCACTGCAAATACAAACAGAGGTGAATCACACTTTTCAAATAAAACAACTATCATGTTCACAAGAAGAATGAAATGCTTCTAGTATAAATATAGGCCCATACCCATAGGACCTCACACAGCTGTGCAGGTTACTGCTGAAATCCAAAAGAAACTCAACAGTAAATTCAACAGTATCTACATTTTCATTTTGATGAATAAAAAGATAGTCACTTGGAACCTCCGAACACCAGTTCAGACAAAAACTGTCTACTAACTGTATTACAGAATCCGTATAAAATAACTCATCTAAAGT
This sequence comes from Gallinago undulata, assembly GCA_026546715.1. Taxonomy (NCBI): domain Eukaryota; kingdom Metazoa; phylum Chordata; class Aves; order Charadriiformes; family Scolopacidae; genus Gallinago; species Gallinago undulata. Next base: position 68,070,078 of record JAOTQQ010000019.1, on the reverse strand, counting down.
AACAGAAGACATTAATAATGAAGGATTTGAGAGTAGATCTATTTCATGACTGTCCTCATTTAATGAAACTGTGGATGAGAAGACAGTTTTGGGAGACTTGGCAGGTAAACTGTTCTACTGTCAGTGACTGCCACAAGCTTGAGTCCCTCAGAATACACAGACATGCTGGAAGTTAAGTGATCTTGTCTTGTGGATTGCCAGCACCACAGATCTGATTTAGACTATCTTAAGTTTGGAGGCTACAGTAAAAATACCTGGTCTAACTTTGACAACTTTAACTTGCCCTTAAGAAATTTCTGTTGAGGTGTCTTATCCTCATCTTCCCTTTCTCAAACCAACTACCAGCCCACAGCTTCAAAAATTAACTTAACACATTAATTTCTGTAGTACTGAAAGCATATGTAACACTGTATAAATAGATAAGCAACACATAAATGAATGCAGTTACACCTGGGATGTTCTGAAAGGTAACAGAATATCGATTAAAACCTCTGAAATATGCTTTCCCACAGGAAGAGACCAAGTTGCTCTCAAGTGAGCCTCCTTCCACTTATACATTAGAAGCAGAGGGGAAAAAAGGAGAAATACACAATTTATAATTAATACATTATTATTATAATTAATAAATTATTTATTCATAGCTTATGCAGTAAACACAACACATTTTTGGTATTTTCTAAAAATGTAAGCCTTTGACTTACATCCTCATGAAATTAAGCACCAGTAGCAGAGAAAACCTGCATTTCAAGCAAATGAAGTGATGACACAGACTGTCGTCAGATTGAGATGCATCATGGAGATGTGACCAATAGCAGACCAGAGCCATTCTTCTAAGAAGACAGCAACTTCTACCGCATTTCATAGACAAAATCTCAAATAGCCAAATACGTGTCATCCTCCCACCTCCTATAAAGAAATCTAATCTCATACATGTTCACATGCACCTACAGATACATATATATATATGCACACACAAGTTTAAACCATTTACTACAGCGTAAATCAAAAATGAAATTCCTACTTGAGGAGAAAGCCTTCATGGCAACTATCCCCAATGTCATCATCATTTAGCACTGTGTCACTTATCTGAAATGCAAGTAAATATAAACAAAGGTTAGACAAGGATCTGCAACACCTTCCAATTAATTGATTTTTGGTTTTAATGATAGGTAAGAACTGTTTGGGAACTATTTAAGCTAGGCTGTAAGTATGTCCCAAAAAGCACAACTTTAAAAAGACCTTTTGGCTTCAGACAAAGCATTCTGAAAATTAGAAAGTCACTTGATTATTGAATGTTCTTCACCAATCAGAAGTCAGATTCGACCCAGTATTTTTTTTTCTGTAACCTTATCCAGAATACTTTAAATTCCTTCATGTGATATCACTTTAACTTCTTTCATGAAAACACTAAAGCACACTGAAACAGGTATAAACATTAAAAGCATTTACATCCCCATTCATATTGTTTTGCATCAAACAGCCTTTCCACTCCACTCTTAAAATTGGTATAATCCTACACAGTCAATTTTGCTAAGTGCTGACCATAAAAAATCACTGCTAGTACTGTTTTATTTACTGAACTAAAACAGTTAAACCATTCCAACCACCACTTTGGAGAACTTGATGTGAAACAAGTGAAGTGTACAAGAATTTATGACAACTGTAGGGTTTTGTCTGCCAAAGACAGTACTGAACCAGAATGCCAAATCCTCTTTTCTATTCAGAAAGCAAAGAACACAAGGACTTACATCTATTTCTTCTGGAACACTGTGTGATTTCATAGATGAAAGGAGTTCCATTACAGGAATGACTTCTCCTGTGAGCATTGGAATGATGCTCTGGCCCTGTGCAATAAATAAAATGCTTGAAGAAAAAGCACATTGTACAGTATTAGAAGTCACGACTAACATGAACTTGCAATATTACATGCAAAACAACTTTAACTTCCTATTGTTTGGGAGTGTGATATGAGCAGAAATTGATGCATAGACTTTGGGCTTTGCTCATCGAGAATTATGAACAGGAAACACAGATTTTTGCCTCTCAGCATCAAGTCTGAAACGTATTTCCAGGGTCCTGTGCTAATTTTCACCATTAGTCTGAGTGGCCTGGACAGTATGTATTTGGAGTGAGATAATCTGATCACACCACGTTACTTGCAATTACTGTTAAGCATTTTGGATCCAAGACTGATGTTGCAACAATGATAGAAAACTAAAAACAGGCATATTAGCTATTAACATACAAAATGACTTATCTGATTTATCTATCACAAGAATCTGAAGCCACAATTTCATATTTACAGTGTCAGAAATCAAATTCTTTTCACAGTCTTATCCATTAGGTCTCCAACCACATTCCAACATGATAGACTCTGTACAACTCTGTAACTTGAAAAGGAAACGACCTAGTGGAAAACCATCCTTGACAGGAGGCGAGCATGAATCTATGGAAGCTACTACCTTTCCAGAGCTTCAAGTTCAAGCAATGACTTCTATTTTCTGAAAGGTAATATTCTTCATAGATTTCCACTTTACCCATAAAGTGATGAAATATATTTTCCTTCAACTTGTTCACAGCTTCCATCATCCTATCTTCAGAAACTTTGCCTCCTGTGCATGGCAGGTCATTCAGTCAGTCCAAAGTCTTCCTGGATCCCAAAAATAAGAAGCAGCACCAACTTCTGCAGTCATCAGACGCAGTCAGTTTTGTGATGGTGTGCCATATGCATCAACCAGATGGCCCTTACCTGATCCTCCATTCTCTCAGTGCCTTCCAAGACAATCTTCTGGAAATGTTCTTGCCTCTCCTGAGCAAGAGAAGCAGTTAAATATAAACGCTGTGGGATTTGTTTATATATGTATGCACACAACAGTCAAATGGTACAGTTTCTTCCCTGTGGAGTCACGCTTCTTAGATTCAAATTTCGATGTTCAAGTCTTTTTTCTTTTAGAGTTGACCTTAGCAGGAAGTGATGTCATTTTAAACAGATAAATGATCTCTGCTCTGCCCCCCACCAAACCTCTCACATGCTTGGGCAGGAGTAGCAGGAAAGGGAGGGTGCGATGACAATGACAGAACATTAACTTTCTTCACGAAAATGCCAAATGATCAGATTATGGTGCAGAATTCCACTTTATGTATGGATTTTTATTTTCAAATGGATAAGGTACAGACTGATGGTTCCTGATGCAGCAAGAGAAAAATGAGACATCCAGAATGAGAATAATAAATTGTTGGGAGAGGGTAGGAAAAACAGGACTTCTTCCCCCCTCTTCCCCCCCCCCCTCCCCATTTTGAGACACTGATAAGTCTTCAACACATTGTTTTATAACCAAGTACAGGAGACATGAAACCTCAAAATACACAAAACACAATGTACAAGAGACAGGACAAAGTTCTCAAAACACACTCAGCAGCAGCTAAGCAGCAAACCACATTCAACAATGCAACTTACAACAGAATCAAGTTATTATTCACAAAGATAATTTGGCATTTATCACTGGAACAATCAATACAATATGCAAAAAATGGAAGCTGCTGCAAGAACTAATGATATATTTTGCTAGATGCTGACAGGTTATTGCATTTTTATTGGTTACTCATTAGCTTCCTCTGACTGAACTACTCAAACGTGATTAAGGGATCAAGAGGGAAAAGAGTTTACCTAACTTTCTGAGCAGATGAATAAGGAACAAGCTACAGCAGCTTGCCCTAAAACGGTAATAAAACTTATCTAATCATCTAAAAGAGGCATCTGTGAAAACCATTACTAGAATGGGGCAGACTCTTTCAGGGCACCTCCATCCTTGAGTTCAGTGTCAGTGAAGTCATCCTTGACAACGAAGATCCTTTGCTTTAAAAGATCTTCATGATCTTCATTATCTTCATGAAGATAAGGCTGAACAAGTCATGTAAGCCACTTCTTTTTAGAAAAATAACTGCTCAGAATTATTAGGCAACAGCTGGAACATAAAATTGAAGTGGATAAAATGGGTTTCTAATCCCATATGGATGACTTGGCGTACAGTTGCTTGTCCTTCTCAGTCAGTTTGAACACTGTTCCATGCTTCTCCTAGTCCTTGAGTTCAGAACGTTTCTTCTCTTCTTAAAGTCCAGCTCTACACAGAACTCAAGAGAGCTGATAACCAGAACCATTAGAACAGGTACAGAGCTCCCTTCAGATACAACTTCAACGTTTTTTGTTATGTTGTAGCCATAGCTGCTGAACTGCCTCAAAATGCAAACTACAAAATGAGCCTGTTTTAACTCAGTATTAATATTCCAGAACTCGTGCCTAAAATTTAATCTACATTTTCAAAGCAGGTTTCTGTTACAGAACTGCAGATAGATCAAACATCCCTGCATGTTTCTCAAAAAAAAAAAAAAAGATAAAAGAAAAGAAAGACAATAAATGTCTATTTCAGAATGTATCACTGTCTCAGATAACTCAGCTGGCCTATCTGCTTGAAGAACATATGAAAAAAGAATGAAGAACTTAATGACTCATTTCTGAAGAAACTAGTAGGAAACATTTCTTGTCATTCTTAATGCCACTGGAAGGCTATTTCTACTGTGGAAACATACTGATAAGGATCAATGGCCAAAAAGAGAAGACATACTATAGTTAAGAAGGATGGACAATTCTTATTTGACCACTCACATTACAGGTCAGTACAAAGGACACTAAATGACAGAGAAGCAATGTAATCAAGAACATGGAGACAATTCACTTATGTTAAAAGCATTAACACCCAGCAGTCCTTTAAAGGCTAGATTAGGAATGAAATATTTGTGTTTCTACTATATTGAAAATGAACTTTATGTCCCATCCTTCCACTGAAAAAATAAATCCCAGAAGTATCAAGAGCCAATATGACAGAAAAAACTGCCAGCCATCATCAGACAATGCAGCAAAAAAATCAATGGCGTATGTTCGTCCAGCAAAAAGGAAACACCACCACAAAACTTAACATTAGTGTATTGTTTCTGGAATCTAATTAGTTCAAATAAGAGCCTTCAAAACGGAAGTTTGAAGTATGCTGACTAGAGGTCTCAAAACGAAGAGGAACAAAAACTTTACCAGACAAACATGCATCACCACATACATAACAGCTGACATGCAAATTACTGCTCTAAGACAACTTGTACTCTGTGAAAACAACAGATATTTTAATGTTTATTATTAGAATGTTATTTAAACAAAAATGTGATTTTTACTTAATAAGTAAATAGACATAATGTACCAAAAGGTAAGAACTGCAATTCTTCAGAAAAATTTAGCATGTTTTCCTTTCTGAATTTCAAAAGTAGAACTATTTTGACCAAAGCTGATATATTTTTGTGGTTCTCCCATTAGTTTTACACAATTTAACACCTACCAAACTGTTTATTAATACCCTTTTATGAAAAATAAAACTGTAAACCCAATGACAACATTAATTACATCAGTTCTGCTTTCTGTACTTCAACATAGAAACAATGATTTGAAACACAGTAAATTTACAATTCTACCTAGTTTAAATATACTAATGAAGACAATTAAAAGCAATAATTTATATATATAAAATTCATAGAGATGAAAAACTGTGCAGGATACCTATCCCACCTAAGTAAGCTGGTACAGGTTGTATCATATTACCACGATGAATCATGTGCCTAAAAGGCCCAGCCTTGAATTTGTTAATATATTGACAACTTTTAACCTTCAAAATTTTATACTTGTACAGAGGTCAGCCTCCTCTGAGTTTGTGTCTGGATTGCTACAGAAGAGGTGTCACAGAATCTTAATTTTTGCTTTTGCTCAAGACAACCTGGACAACTACTTTTAGTAATGAACAATAAACCTACCTTATGCATCCATATTCTTCCTTTTCTTATAATATGTGTTAACCTATCCACGCACACTCTGTGAAGTGGTAGATAGAAGCCAAGTTCACTTTGTGGAAGTATAATTGATAGTCCGTATGTGCTTCTGTCTCCGTTCCAGTTTCCATCAAAGATCAATGACACAATGATTACCCTTTTTTCTGCCAAGACGAAGAACTTCACATCTATTGCACCACTTTCTGCATTCCGAAGTATTTCTCCATTCAGGGTGTGGTTAGCAAGAAAAGTTATTTCACCATCACTGAGAAGCACCTGTTCTGTCTTTGGTGCCCAGATATGCCGCACTCGGGGGCCAAGGATATTGTCCCAGTAAGCAAAAGTGGCAGCTAATAAAGGTGACTCGCCATTCAAAGAGATCTCTGTTTTAGCAACTGCAGGAGATGGTGGTGGACAAAGAGCTGACATACCTGCTTCCACTCTCATGTAAAACTGAAATGTTTACATCACCTAAAAAAAAAAGTGTTCACAGAAAAAAACCACAAAATTAGAGCAGTACTTGTTATTATCTCATCGTCTGTTGTTTCCAAATATGACTTCAAGAGACAACCAGACTTCTACACCTGAGACTTAATTGTAAACTTCACTCAAAAAGGAAGTGTCTATGCATACCTTCCATGCAATGAAGTGGTATGCTTTACAGATAATAGTCAGTCAGACCTCAAATACCCATTACTCATTATACAAGTATGATGAGCCTGCACAACACTGAACTTGTGTAAGAAGACTGACATACACTAAATATATCCTTTACATCATGGTGACATGCAGGGTGTTGGCAAAACAAGATGTTGGCTCAGCACTTTATAGCATGCATTGATGGAAAATTCTTCATATTGGAATCATAGAATTGTCTAGTTTGAAAGGGACCTTTAAGATTATCGAGCCCAACCCACAACCTGAAATTGCCAAAACCACGACAAAACCATGTCTCTAAGAATGGCATCTACCTGTCTTTTAAATACCTCCGGGGATGGCAACTCTACCACCTCCCTGGGCAGCTTGGAACAGTGCTTCATAACCGTTCCAGTGAGGAAAGTTTTCCTCATATCCAATCTAAACCTCCCCTGGCACAACTTGAGGCTACTTCCTCTTCTTAGCTTGTTACTTGGTAGAAGAGACTGACCTCCACTTTACTACAGCCTCCTTTCAGGTAGCTGGTAGAAAGTGTTAAGGTCTCCCCTCAGCCCCCTTTTCTCCAGGCTAAACCACCTCAGATCCTGCTTCTCGTAAGACTTGATCTCTAGAACCCTCACCAGCTTTGCTGCCCTTCTCTGGACACACTCTAGAATCTCAATATTGTGTAGACACAAATCTTGAAACATTTCCCCTAGCAGCTTCCAACAAAATCTACAGCTTCCCCATTTTAATGGGGCAGAAGATAACTGGAAGCTTCACCTTTCCTAAAAGTCATGCTAGAGTCACAGGAACACATTCACCAAAAACGTTTTACAAACAAACTCAACCCAGGATGGAAAACTACAAGAGCTAAAATACACTTATCTTAACAAAACCACACATGACCAGCACTCCAGCTCTCCTCTCCACTTGCAGCATTCCACATGATAGCAGGGGGGGAAGCCCCACCAGTATCAAAGGAGCAGTAAAACACCCATCTCGCTGACACATGTCCAACTCGCCAGACCCCTACCGCTGTTTCTCTTCATGTATCTGAACTTTTTGTTCTGTTTTCCCCCTTGCGGGCGTCCTTAATAAGGTCGTCCAGGGTGCATTTACAGCAGAGGAGTAAAGCAGCTTTCTCTCAGGCTACTGCCCAGCCCCGACTGAAGGCGACTAGGCCGTTCCCTGCCAGCCGGTGACCAGCCCAGATGGCAGCAGGGCAGCCCGGGCCGTTTGAGGCTCTTAAATGCGATTTCACGGCTTTGGAGAAAACGCAAGAGAGCGTCCGCCACCCCCGCCTCATACACTCATGGGCTGACGAGAGACTCCCCTCTTACCACAGCCCGTCCACCAGCCCAGGCGGCCACGGCACACGGCGACCGCCCGCAAACTGAACCACCCGCGCTGCCAGCCTAGATCAGGCCCGCTCCGCACCCTCCAGGTCTGGTCCGAACTTCGGGAAAGGACCCACCTCCCACAGAGACGAGCAACGAGGCAAACCCTGCTCCTTCCCTCCGCTAGCACGAGGCGGGAGACGCGAAGAAGAGCAGCCCCCTTTCCCTTACACACCCCCACTCCCGCCCCGGCCGCCCACAGCCCCGCGCCCGCCTCACCTGCGCACCAGCCACCGCCCCGCGCATGCGCCCGCACACTTCCCGCCTGCCAACACAGCGGCCGGGCCTCAGCAGCGCTCCCCGCGCAGGCGCCGCACCGCCTCCGGCCGGGACGAGGCGGGAGCGGACGGTGTCGGCGGGCGGTGTTACCTTGGAAGCTCGGCGGCAGGGGGGAGCGGCTCTTCCAGTGCTCGGCGAAACGGTGGGGGAGGGGTTTGTTGTCCCATGGCAGCGTTACCTCACCACTGGCGGAGGAAAAATGGCGGCCGGCGCAGGAAAAATGGCGGCCGGCGGGGAGGTGCTTAGATGCTGTGAGGGCTACGGCCGCTGCCTCCGCCGCGGCGGCGGGGAGAACAATGCCGGGGTGCCCTGGGGAGCGTAGCGTAGGTGACTCTGTGGGAGTAAAGAGGCCTGCTTCAGCCCCAGGACCGGGACGAAATCCAGGTGCAGCTTGTAAGGGAGGGCAGAAGCAGCCCCGGCTGCACGTAGCTGGGGAAACGGCGTTGTGCTAGGTGCATCATTGTATGAGAGGGGCTTTTAAGCTTAAAATGGGAATTGTAATAATGACAGAATTAGGTTAGTATGCAAACATACAGCATGCAAAAGAGTGGAGATGCTCTTGTTTGAGCTTCATTTAGTTTTACAGGTACATGGTACCAGTTTTACAGGTACTTTTACATCTTATTTCAGTCTGGATGAAAATCACTATAGTTACTTGCAAGAGGCGTTTATTTATTTAGAGCCTAAGAAGGGAAACAAGTTCCTCTGATGTAATGACACATCGCTGGTCCTGCAGGTTCCCTCATGTCTCCTCTACCATGAGGAATTGTGTCTTAAGCTTGAATGGGCCTGGACAGTGAGTCTTAACAGGGCACGACAGACCTGAAATAAGATGTTTTGGAGTCGTACCTTCCCAGTTTAACCACAAAAATCACTTTCTTCAAAATGCCTTTAATGTCAGTTGATTCAATAGCTTCACATTGGAAAATGTAGCCTTTGGCCAGCTAAAATTTGCCTTTCAGATTAGTTTATTAATGATTTTTAAATCAAACAACATAAAATGACTTAGCTGTGTGTTTTGGACTGTAGTTTTAGCTTCTGAGAAGCATACCTCCAATAAAAGTAAATAACCACATAAAGTTTATGTGATCTATAATTTGTAACAAATTTCTAATTTATGCAAGCGCTTGGAGGAACAGTGGAATTAAGCTAGTTTTAAAAATTGATGGTATTTAATTTGAATGTAAAGATTACATAAAACTCTGAAATTAAATGGATGTAAACAGCTTCTCACGGTCACTAAGCTCTATGGTAAGAAAAGTGCATTGGTGTTAGAAAAGTGTGCTGCAGGGATGGGGAGGTAGGGTTTATCTTTATTTTGTCACTGAATTGTTACATGGCTTTCCATAAGACACTTGGTAATGCATCAGTTTTGCCATTAGAAACTGCTTTGAGAGTTTTACGTTTAAAAGCAAATCACCATGTTATATGCAAAAAAATACTAGCATAAATTACAAATCCCCTCTCTTTTCTTGAAGTAATAGATGAGTTTCTGTAATTGCCATAGTGGTATTATTAGCAGAGTGAAATTTCTGCCTATTGTAGCAGTACCAGTCGTTGTCTTTATTTTTTTTTCCTTCAGTTTTTCATACTGTCTTGAGGCAGAGGACAGCATAACAATCCCATCGCATATGATTTGAAGAGGCAACAATATTTCTGCAGGTGCCTTTTGTGGGCACATCAGAGAAGAGGTGTCAGGCTGCAGAGTAAGCAGACTTTTTTCCCCTGACAGAGAATGCATCTGGCTATGAGGTCTAATGCTGCACATCTGCAAGGATATTAATTAGAGAGTGTGAAACACAGAGAAGATGAAAATGAGCTCAGGCTGTGAGCTCAAGCAAAAACACATTTCAGGTTTTTTTATTTATGTTTTTAGTATGGCACCCTGAATCATCATTGTGACTGGTGTTATGCTTGTGTACACAGGCAAAAAGAGAAATGGATGAAACAAAATACAGTGAAATTCAGCTACACTGAAATACAATTACAGAAAGGCCATGGAAACACAAGGTATTACCTAATGACGCTGCCCTGAAACTGGTGCAAGTTTGCATCACAGGAAGAAACTAATCTGGAAGAAAACTAATTTCACAGTAATAAAATTAATATTTTCCAGCCAGATCAGATTCCTGCAAAATTAATACACAAGATAAAAGCAAATGGGAGAGGTTGGTTGGTAGTGTTTCAAGAAGCAGGAACATGCTTGGTGGTGGTGCAGAAATCTGTGCTGAGATTATGCTTTATATAAGCAGCAGATTTTGCACTGTAAAAAAAAAAGGCTTGCACTCCCCTGTCCCCAGCTTTTCCTGCAACTGGGGAAAGGTGGGACTTGTTGCCAAGAGGGCCAATGGAATCCTGGGCTGCATAGGCAAGAGTGTGGCCAGTAGGCCGAAGGAGGTTGTTCTTCCTCTCTACACTGGTGAGGCCACAACTGTAATACTGCATCCAGTTCTGGGTCCCCCAGTTCAAGAGAGACCGGGAACTACTGGAGAGAGTCCAGCGTAGGGCAACAAAGATGATTAAGGGATTGGAGCACCTCCCTTACAAGGAAAGGCTCAAGGAGCTGGGGCTCTTTAGCCTGAACAAGTGAAGGCTGAGGGGAGACCTTATTTATAAGTATCTAAAGGGTGGGTTGAAGGATGTTGGAGCTGGACTCTTGTCAGTGGTTTCCAGCGATAGCACAAGGGGCAACAGGCTCAAACTGGAACATGGGAAGTTCCACCCAAATATGAGGAAAAACTTCTTTACAGTGAGGGTGATGGAGCCCTGGAAGAGGCTGCCCAGGCAGGTCATGGAGTCCCCTTCTCTGAAGATCTTCAAGACCTGCCTGGATGCAGTCCTGAGTGATGCGCTCTAGGTATTCCTGCTTTAACAGGAGAGTTGGACTAGATGATCTCTATGGTCCCTTCCAACTCTGACAATTCTGTGATTCCATGACTTTCCGCAGTATCTCTGGTTGATAGTTTAAGGCTGTAGTTTCACATCTGTGTTAAAAACACTGACATGTACTGGCACTGTCATGTTTATAGAGTGTCTTGTTACTAGTTTTAAATTGATCTTAGAAACACTGGCTTTAGTAAGTGCTAGTGCTCATGCAAATTTGAGCTTGATCTGTGAATATAAATTAATTTCAGGCAATTTATGGTATTGATTCTAACTGCATCCCACCAGTTGTTTGTATCTGAGTGGTGCTGTCCCAGACTGCTGTCATTTTTATGTTAATACTTCACAGATTTCTAAATGCACAGACATGGCAGTGTAGGCACCCACTAATTACTGTGACAGAAAGCAGCGTGCAATTCTAGAGCTACTCAGTGAAAGTTAACAATCTTCAAATGGAATTTGAATTCTGGAGCGCTGAGGTATTTTATCCTAAGAGGAATCCCATGACTTTCCTTTTTTTTTTCTTTTTTTTTTTTTTCCTGTGATCCTTTTACACATGGAAGGGGTGATAATGTTCTTTTAAACTAAAGTATTGTATCTCTTCAGACCATGGTAAAAACTCAACAAAAGAGCTATGTAATTGGATGGTAGAAGGCAGAATATACGTGGCTAAAGTAGCTTTCAGGCAATAGCTGCTTTGGAGCTTGGGGAATCTTGGCCTTCCTCTGTCTGGACAGATGCCCCTAAGTTTACACAACAGCAGTTCAGCTTTGTACAGGTTGGACAAGACAGACTGTGGATTTAGGCAGTAAAGATAATTAACTCTTACTTGGCTCCTGAAATTACACTGTCAGTTCCCCTTAAGCTGCCACAAATTTAAAAAATGGAAAACCAAATTCAGTGTCTTAAAGACGCCTAGCATTGATAAGAAACACTAAAATAGAAAAATTACAGAGGTGATTCTGTTTCATTTGTGATGGAGCAGTGGTCATGTGAGCTCTGAGGCTTTGTTGGTTCCAGAGTTTCTTTCCAAACAGAGCAAAACAGGATCTATTATAATAAGCACCACAGTACTGTTTAGTTGGGAAAATAATAGGAAAGTGGAGTCCATGCCATGTTGATGCAGCATCAATTAGAAATATGTAAATTGCAAAACTCAGGGAGAATCCACCACTGAGCTATACCCAGCTTTATTTTATTTTAACAGACTGAAAGAGGATACTGTCTCAAGAAGATAATAAATGATATTAAAGCAAACATACACCAAGCCATGCAGAGTTTAGCTGGAGTGTGGAGACAGCAGGCATGTCACTTGCAATGAATAACAGATAATGTCCTGTGATTTATATACGTCTCAGATGTGCTTTGTAAAACCAAGTTTCTCATAGCAGTAAGAGCTTAGCTGTGGCTAGTTTCCATGGTCCAGGTTAAAATAATGGATGTACTTTTCCAACATCTTTCTAAGGCTCAAAGGCATTGTTCAGGTGCAGTTACACAGCTGGCTTAAGTCAAAGCTAAATTCACACAGCTGTTGAAAATGGCTGGTCTGCTCCAGTCTGTCCTTTCTTCCCAGTGTAGGGTGAGTTGTCTCACTTTTCCTTTTCCTGCTTGTATTAAAGCTTGCGGTGATGCAAGCTAGCTGTAGAACAGGGCTTATCTGTCTGAAAGACAATTTCTTTTTCGTTAGGGTAAGTAAGCAAGCAGGCAAACTTAACTTTGGGAATAACATACAGAAGCAAGCATGTATATTGTGTCATATTAAGCTTTATAACAGTTAAACAAATTTGGTCTTAACCTAAGACCATATTTTAAAATAGGATATGTATATGTTGGGAAATTTTCAAGTCTGAAAGATGCTGGAAAAACAACTTCAACAGAAAACTTTTTTCAATATATGTTAAAAATGTTAAAAGGCAGGAGAAACTATAGCAGCACTTCTTTTTAGGACCATTGCATAAACCACTTCTTCCTCAATTTCAGTTCTTCTGTTGAGTTTTACTTCTCTTATTTGGAAGGACTCCGAGATTTATTGATGAAAATCTGTGGAAATAAACTGTTTTTAACATACTGTAGATAGCCCCTGCAGTTTGCCATGGTCATCCTTGTGGCTGGCCACTGAGACATCTTAAAGGACTTTCAAGCAGAGGAAATATTGTCCTTTCCACCGAGGCTTATGAAAATGGTCCAGTTTACTCTATTAGAACAGGCAGTTTTGGGAAATATTTTAAAATCTTCTGTATGAGTGCATTAGTTTTTATCTATTAACAGGCAGAAGAGTGTCAAGTCCTCTCATGGACCTTCCAGCTGCCATGAAAAGCAATCTTTGGATAGCAAAACCAACCAGGTACCTGCCATCACCGAGCATTCCCTTCACAGTTGGGTATGGCTGGGTAGGATTAGGGCATGTGATGTTTCATGGGCACTTCTGTACCTACTGTTCACTGTTTAATTCATTGGAGACGGGACATAAGAAAAGCCAGTGAAGACAATATATAATCATTTTATGGTGGTTTTTTTTTTAAATTCAAAGGTTTTCATAATAAAACTGAAAGTGGAGACTTTAGTTTGTTGAAGGTTTGAATCTAAAACAACACATATTTTGCAGTACCTTGCCCAGTACCTTTTCACAGATACACGGCACTTTCATGAGCCTTGACATACAAACTTTGAGACATGGTGTTTCTGTACTTGAAGTTCTTTCTTCTTCCACATTTAACAGAATATTAAAAAACAGTTTTAAAAATCATTGATTTTCTACTTCATTATTCCATGTGTCATTTCCTCTTGAAATAGGGTCACTTTTTTTAAAGGCATCTGACTTGTTGCTGTCAACATGTTACCTACCATGCTAGGTAAAGGTAATCTTATTATTTTGGAAGGAAGTATGTAACTTCTTATAAAATTGCCATCATGTTCTCCCAACATACACCAATGTACGCTGTTAAGTAGCATGGCAACATCCAGTTTCTATTTTAGCTTTGGAATGGGTCGGAGACTTGCTGCAGAGTCAGCAGAAGCTGCTTGGGAAGTGGGTATGTGACGAAATGGGAAAAGGACTTCACTGAGAGGTTCAAATTGACAATTTATTTGGACTTCACTCACAGGTCCAATACGTCACTACTGCAGGTTCTATGTGTACAATGGCGATTACACTATTGCAAATTAAAATCAATTAGTGGAATACACTGTCGCAACCTACAAATGATCTCTACAAGTAACAACACAAACCACAAGCACGCTAGATAGTAATACCTTAAAATAGTACCCCAATCACAGTCTCAGTGGCATGCCATACACCGTATGTATGTTTCTTAATCACTTACCCTCTCTCTCAGGTAAGATCACTCAATCCCTGGGAAGTTACCCGTTACAGCATCCTGGACAAGGGGGGGACGAATCTCCTACAGGCCAGCTGTATCTTTAGAAGATTCCCCATTTTTCTCCCCAAACCTTGTGGTTTATATTCCCTGATTCAGTGGGGGTGCAGGATTATGCCTGAGTGGATTACACTAGCCAGGATATTTACCTCTGGTAGTGTGATAGCTAAGTCTCTGCTGCCAATTTTGTGATGCCTAGCACTCAAAGTCATGGGAATAGTGGTGGGATGGGACTCAGGGCATTTGTTTGTTAAGGCTCCATTCGGTTTCGGTTCTTATTGTGGTGCATTCTTGAGACAACCCCGAGCTGAGCCGTTTTGCAGCTCCCCCCGTTATCTCTGCATAGAGGAGGCAAGGCAGAAATGAAGCTGAGTCGGATGACAACTCCCTGCATCTCACCTGTTGTGCTCTGAAACCAGTTTGGCTGTGTGCTCCCATACAGGTAACAAGCCCAAGATAGGTAAAAGTTTTCTCATGTAGTATCTGAGGTCAGTGCTCATGGGTTTGGTACAAGCTTTTAAGTTTTTCCAGGGAAAAAGGCAGGTCAAAAGTCAGAACAACAGAAGTCAAGGTCTGTTTCAAGGGAAAGCAACAGGGTTATTCTGTTATCCCCGCTGTTGTGGTCCGGCCTTACCAAGCCTCCTTAGTGTCGCCAAAGGACATTGCTCCGTAAGACTTCATATAAACTAAAGGTCACTGGGAACAAGCAAATTTCCTCAGGAGTAATCCAATGTCAGACCCAAACTCAAAAGCAGCCAGTAGGTTATTGTCCAATTTGAGACCTGTTGCTAAAATTTGCTCAGAGGTCAGCCAAGGTCACTACTGCCACCAAAAACAGACATCGTAAGCCTTCATGCCGAATTCTTAGTATATGCAGTTTTCTGTAGTTGGGCAGTTTGATTGGATCACCAACCGTTACACATCTGCTTTTTAATGTTTTCCCTATAAGAAACCATTTGCCTTTCACTTGTTACCTTGGATACATCTATATATTCTTAGTACCATAACACATTAAAGCAATGTACAAAGCTGGTGCGATAACCGTTGGTAGCGTGGTACGTGCTTCACACAAGATGACTGCACTCATGGAATAATGAATCCTAGGGTGCAGCTTCACTCAAAACATAGCAAATAAGGCTGCAGGTAGGAGCCAGGATCAGCTATATCACAATCTTGACAGATTTTTCATCAACCTGATCAGCCATGAAAATGGGACTTCCTTCTTTATCATTGCAAAGAAGGATTGGAATGAGGAATTTCAGGGGATTGGAAGTTGGAAGTCTTGGGAACATGGCAGAAGACTGATGTTTACATAAAAGTTGTGAAAACCTACTAACACAGTTGGGTCTTGTCCTCACGGCAAGAATAATTGTGATGTTTCAGGTATTAATGCTATTTTAAGCTTAGGCTGCTGGACTTGTTTTATAATGACGCGCAGCTCTAGAACTGTAGAAATGTTCAAATCCCCATTGTAAAATCAGGATCTAAATGTTGTGTCATGTTTAGTGACAAGAAATTAATGAGCAATCAGTGAGTTATGCATTCAGGATCAGTGTCAGCAATATAATAGATAAACTGACACTGAATGCTTGCAAAACACTAACAACCACTTAGAAATTTTTATACACCCATATAATCCCAAAATGTTATAATGCCATCCATGTACGCTTCACCCCACCCAGTTAAGTGGCTGATTGGATATGTAGGTTACAAGCTGATGTCCCCTCTCCTGAGTACTGCTGTGTGTCACAGGGTGCTGCTCCAGCTGTACCTGTGCCTCTGCCACCCCAGCAGCCCATACCCACGTGCCACTGAGGAAGTCCCTGGCAAGGCCCCGTAGCCACATGGCAATGGGGGTTCCCTCCTCTGCACCCTTCACAGTGATGGGGTGGAGGTGCCCAGCAGTGCCCTGCAGCAAGACTGGTACATCTGCCCCAGCACCAGCAGCTCTCAGGGAGCCTCAGGGCTGCCCTGGCTCTTCCCACTTCTGTGAATGCTTCTGCTGCTTTTATACTGCTTTTCAGACTGGCTCCTTCTTTTTTTTTGCCAAAATCTCTCTTAATTGCCTTATTACTGTTTAATCCGTCTGATAGTCATCTTCATCTTTAGCATTATCAGTGTTGGACAAATGCCCCCTGAGACAGTTTAGGGTGTCCCATTCCCGTTCACCATTACACTGATGTCTCTATCTGATCTGCTTTTCTTATCTGACTGTCTAAACAAGAAGAGGGGCCTTGGGGGCATCCCAGCAATCACTCCCATAGGTTAGCTAGCAATCAGAAATCTGAGCAGGGAGTTAACCATGGAAAAATGGTTTTATGGCTGAATGGAAAGGATGAGGAGCCGGAAGAACCAACTTCTGCCCTGTCTGCTTGCATATTTCTAACTTGCCATAGATTTAAATTTAAGAGCACAAGGCATTGTCAGAGTGAAAAACAAAGCATGGAACCTTAGAACCAGGACAGGGATACACTGTGGATAAAAAAAATACTGTTGCTTTGATTTCCAGGTGGAAAAGACTTCCATGCATACTTACAGTGATGGTCACTCCTCCCTTCTAGGTGTGTGACATAGCATTCTATATTAAACATACAACACCTAACTGGGGATAGCTTTACTGTTACCCGTACTACATGACCACTTGCAGTTGTCTGTCACTGATTTAAGGACTGCTAATTCTAGAGGAAAACAAACTGTAACTGGAACTTCCTGTTTTGAAGGGCTAGGGCTTAATTCCCACAAGATAGATAATGTCTTTTTGGTGCTCTGATAGTGTTTTGAAGGTGTAGTCCTTTGGTTAAAATACTTGAAAAGTGTCTTAGTGACACAGGTGTGTTCTGTGCCTGAAATGGCACCAGCTGAAGGGTGATCACAGTTTTATGGAGCTATGAATGCTGAGCTCAACTACCAAGCTGTTTAGTTGGCTTTGTTGTATCACTGCCAGCTCATTTGAATCTCCACATTCAATTCTTTTGCCATTATTAAGGCATTTACAGATGTTGAAGAATCTAATATTTTCTTTCAACAAAAATATTGTGGTACCCAAAATTCATGTGTTGTTAGAGCAGCATGCTTGTCCCTTTGCTGCTATTTTATCCCTGTGTGACAGAAGACACCTCAGATTTTATGCCGAGCATTGTTATGAACTCTTAGGTGCATAAACTTCTTTATTCCTCCTCTTGAGCTAAACAAAATTACTACAGCTGTTTCCCTATAGCTCCAAGGCCAAAGAAATATATTCCACCCCACTTAGCCAGACTAAAAGTGCATATCCAAGTCTTCCCTTCAAGACATGTAGCACCTACTTCCAAGCAGAGGCTCTGGGAGTAATTTGCAAGCAGAATAGAGCAGTAGTTCTTTGCTGAGGGATAGCTGGATATTCAGCTAGACAGCAAGGTGATGAAGAGCTAGAATCTCTTGCATTCCCTGCCAGCTCGCTTGCTCTCATAGTTAGACACTTGATTATCCCGCAACCCTGTCCTCCTGTCACCTTGCTGCCATCACTGGCTGTAGCTCCAGCAAAAACACTGCACTTTAACTTCCCAGAGCTGTATGTGACTCAGGAGCCATCCCTACAGACAACTGGACTGGGCAGCGAAGAAAAACGATGTTTTCTTAGTATCATAGGAGTTGCCAAGTCTCTCATCTTTTCTGTATGGGAAAGTACTTAAAATCTGTACACAGCTCAGCGCTTTGTCATCAGGTGGAAGGAGCCACGTGTGAGAAAGAGCCAAGTATGTAACTTGTCCAAGCCAAGTATGTAACCACATGGTGGAGTGGCTGCTGGCTGCAGCCAGGTTTCAGGACTGTTGGAGGTGACTAAGTTTCTTCAAGCAACCACACATCTGGCTAGCAGCCATGTCAAATGCATGTATCAAGCCCTCTGAGCTATGCGTAAAGGATTCTGATTGGTATATGATGTTAATTTAGACATACATATAGGATTTAATAATACTTAAAGTGATTACAGATACTCATTTATCTCTCACAGTTAAGCCAAACACTGGCATGTTACACAGGTAAACCTTGAGTATCAATGTGGTCTGCAGGAATAAATCTGTGTTAAAGATGTTACTCTTATTGTGCACTGATTTGTTGTTTGCATTTGGTTTTACTTCCACTGGGACCAGTGGCAAAAGTTTCCTTCAGATTTCCAGGAAAGGAGAATCTAGCCTTGAGGCAGTGCAGGGTGTTATTTACTGCAGCCATCAATGACAACTTTACCTTAGAACAGTATGGGTACAATTCAACATGGCCTCGTAGCGTGTATCATTATTTTCACCAGAGGAAAGATTTGGTAGCTTTCTGCACCTCCTTCATTTGATCCTGCTCTGAAGTGTTGCATGCGAAGCTTAGTAGCAGGCTCACATTTTACATCTGTGGCATTCTGTCTTGACTTCAATATTTATTTTCTCTGCCCTTGTCTTTCAGGCTTGATTATCTTGTTTGGTACGTTCAAATATTAGGGAGCCTTTCTGAGTGATACTGAAAAAATATGTTTTGATTTGTCAAATATTTGTTTTAGCAGTTGTTTGACTGGCTAAACTTGCAGTGGTTTATGGTAGGTTTATGTCTTACAGAAGGTTTTGTCTACAGAACCCAGTAATGCATTTGTATTAGTATTTTATTTCTACTTTGTTTTCACATCTTACTGTCATGAGCATGACAGAGAAAACAGTGTGTATTTGGATACTGGGGTTTTAAGAGCTGACAGTGGTGGCACTGTTATCCTCCTTGGTAATTTCAGACACAGACTCTCCCTCATTTCTGGAGTCACATTCACTCAGTCTTGACTTCTCATTGGGAACATTGCAGCTGGTCCTGGAGAGCTGGGGAGAAAGTGTTGATTTTGTGCTTTAATAGGAGTTGCATTTACTATCTTGGGTGTCAGCGGCCAAGTCCCCAAGCATCCCTGGGGTATTCTTAGGTGCATTTCTAAGGAACTTCCCCCATTTCCAGGGACTTTTCCAATGTTACAAACCTGCTTTTCTCCATATAAATATTATGTATGTCGAAACACAAGTGACCTGCCTCTTATTTGAAGGTTTTGCCTCATGTTATGGCATATGTCTTTTTATTCACTGGAGGATTTGGGGTACGGCACTTTCTTTAGCCCCAGTGTTACTACATTTTACAACAAGTCCATACAAGTTGTACCTAGAAAATAGCAGACCTGAGAATTCAGAACCTTAGTTTTGGACACGTACCCCCTCACCCCTACAATTATCTCCTGCTTGTTGATGTTAACAATTTAAGGTATTTCTCCTCCCCCACATTTAACTCATATCAACATTTGAAAGGTCTAAAGAACACAAACTATTCTATTGTCTGCTTTGAATTTTTCTTGTCTTGTCTGAAGAATCTTATCCTTACTTTCTTATTCATTTTTCTTGTAATGTGCTATTCATTTTCTACTTGGAATTAAAAAATCCTGCTCTGCTGTGTGGCTTGATACAAGAGGGAAAGCCTAACATGGCCTTATGTGACATTGCCTCATTGCAAAAAGCAGCTGTACTTTTAGATGATGCTGAAAGTAGTCAGCAGTTTCAGACAAAGTTCTGAATTTCTAACGACTGGTTATAGCAATAAGGTATCACATCCAGTATAACAAATTCTTATATTTAGGAAATAAGAAAAATAGATAGAAACCACAAACAGCATTCTGTTTCCTCTTCACATGCAAAGAGAAACAGAACTCAAAAACAGGGTCTTTCTTCATTCTTTCTGCTTTGGCAGAACAGTGCTACTTCAAGAGGGAGTTTTGCCTTGAGAAAGTAGTGTGGATTAATATCTAAAAATAGTAATGCATCCAGGGAGCAGTAAAATTGGAGGATCTAATATGGAATTAAGAGCCATGGATCTTAATTGGATCTAAGAGCCACCTTTTTGACATGAATTTATCATTTCTGCAACACTTAAGTTCATGGGAAGTTTTCCAATGTGTCTTTGAAATTTTTCAGCAAAGTACACTGTCACTGATGAGGTTAACAATTGTATTCTTTCTGAAATGCAAGGCAAAATAGCTGGTATCTTGGACAGAAATGAGTAATAGAAACATGAGATATTATTGTATGAGAAATTAAAGTTCAGGTGCTGATGAATAAACTCATTCCAGGGAAGTAATGAGTGAATAGCGAGTCATTTTTATTGTCATAATAACACCTAAAAATACTAAAAGAAGCATTGAAATTGATGAGGAAAAGGCAACACATTTTTTTCCCACTACTGGTTCATTTTTTCAGGATTTATTAATGGCAGAAGCAGTAAACTGATGCTGGAAGCAAGGATTAAAAGTCCGTTATTTCTGTTTGGTATTCAAAATCAGCCAGCGTGTAAGATCAGAAATTCTGCTTTAAAAAAAAAAAAAAAAATAGAGACCTTAAAAGGTATTTTCCTGTTCACAGACAGATGTAAGTAATGCATCAGTCATCATAGCTGCTGAAGGAAGACAGGAGAATTGCCCCATGTTTTTTGCCCTGTTCTAATAATGCACTGTACAAGAAACTTAACACCCTGCAAGGCTAGATCTGCAAATCCTCATGCTAACCAAATACCCGCAAAAGACACCGTTTCATATGTTTACTGTGTTCTATTCGGAAATGTAACAGAAGTGGCAAGGAACAAGCTCATCTCTTATTAAAATAAATATTTGAGATCAGACTCTGTAGCAGGAGTTAACAGTCTTTGCAAATAACATGCCTCTCACCAAGGATTTCAAAGCAGCTCTGCTGCTAAGAGATAGGTAAGGGAGATGGGTAAGTGACACTCTTTATGGCAGTTAGTGGCTGACACTCAAGGGCTTGTGTCAAAGCTTAGGGAGTTAGAGTGCACTCTCTCTTGTGCTGCAGTGCAGCTGAAGAAGCAAGGAGCAGTGGGTTTTGACCTGTTGGGTGCACCATGCTTTTCACCTGGGGAAGAACAAAACCCCATTTGTTTGGATTCCTTTCTGCTAGCAAGCCCCAGAGCACTTCTAGCACCCCCACTTTTCCTAGCTGCTTAAATTCCCTTACAATAGGCAGACACTTCTCAATTGTAGTGCATTTTTTTGAACACAGAGAAGTCAAGATACTTACCTGGTCAAGGGTATGTTCAGTAGCATTGCCACTATCACTTGTTTGTGTTTGTAATTACTGTGCAGCTGCTATGGGAGCTTATACACAGCAAAACAGACAGCAGCAGAGAACTAGCATCTCTGCCACAGGAGTTCATATATGAGCCAAATGCTTGGCACACAATGGTGTCATTATATAAGGTGCACTTGCACTTTAGAAGCTCTCATACATTTGAAATGTTTGTGGCAAGGAGGCCATTTAGAAGAAATACAGTGGTTTCATTTGATATCCCCTTTACAGCGTGGGAGGCTGGTGCCAGGCTCTCTGAACAAGGGCCACTGTAAGCTGATGTGCAGAGAAGATTTTCACTCTCTGGTGGAGAGCTACTGAACTTCAGGGCTCGCAGCAAAAAAGCCAGGAGTGGTCAATGTGCTCTTACCCTTGGTGCTGCCTGAAGTGGGTTTTGGTGGCCTAGCATGATTTTCCAATGGCTAGGTGTCCAACACCAGCATCCACGTTGGTGGATGCCGCTGGAAGAACGCTACTGACAACCTAAAGTGGCCAAGTTCTGAGATGACATTTCAGAAAACATACATGCTTATTGCTAAACCTTTTCTGAAGACAAAAGTTTAGTTTCCAGAGCATCTTTCAGAATATATATTCAAAATAAAGACCAAAAAACCCCCACTATATTACTTGACTCGTGCGTATCTGACAGGCAATTGACAGAGTTATTTTATTTCATTCAAAAGCCCAAGAATTTCTGCAACATAATAACATTTAGAAAGTTGTTGAATAAAGTGAGATAGGTCCCACTTGGCTTGTTTTCCAGTGTGTTACAGCTACAGTCTGTTAACAGCATCTTTGGGGATACTACAAGCTCACCAGTTCTTTGATTGCCATTTGCAGCTTCAGATGTAATTCAGTTTTGTGTGCTATAGAGCTGAAGGTTGCTGTGTTTGATCTGTCATGGTGAGGGATGGTATATCTGATAATTAGTATTCTTGACTGTCCTGACTCTGATGACCCTTGCTCCTTGAGTTCTACAGTTGTATTAATGAGAAGTTGTCCAGATATTTTCATGTAAAGCATGAATCCAATCTTGATATGCATATCTAAGAAAATAATCTTGTACAAACAGGACACATGTAAAAGCCAATTAAGTTATTTTGCTGATAGAAGAAACAATATGGAATTAATTGTAAACAATCTTAAAGGTGCAGAACATGCATGAGAAGACAAGAAGCTACACTGTGTTGTTATCTACATTTTGTAATTGTTGTGCTCTCTCAAAGATTGTGGAGGAGGTCAGCCACATGACGCTTAATGTCATCCTGCAGTTATTAATTACGGTCATGTCTAATCTCAGTCAAGAGCCGGTAATGAGGCACTTGCATTTTCCCATTCAAATATTTCTGTTGAGCGTTTTGTCAGTGTGCAAATGATGTTAAATATTATACTCAACTTTATTGAGTATACTTTACTCTGCAAAAGCAGCACCTTTAGTCACCCAGGTGGAAGGAAGAAGTTTTAAGTGACGTCAAGGAATCAAAAAGTTGCATAAACAGAGAGAGTGGAAGTCTTGTGGTCCAATCACAGAACATTTCCACGCCCAAATAAACTAATAGAGCTGGCTGTGAGCAGGAACTTCTCCCATCAGGAGGTTTTCGCTAATGTATGCAGCCTGAAACATAAGGAATCTGAGCATGATCATGATGCGAACACATTCAGCCCGCCGCCCCAGCTCCACCTGCTTACTTTATTAAGAACACTTAAATGATGCTGTGTTAGAAGGTACACTGCCACTTTGTCTTTCATTTCAAGCTGGCTTATTTTAAGGGTGATTTTAAATGAGCTTTGTAACAAGTGAAACATCTGTTATAGGTGGGAGTGGTGTGGTAAATCTGTAAACTGAAAAAATGAGCTATCTTAGGAACGTGTATCAGTGCCAGAAAACATAGTAAGTAACAGAGCAGGCTGGTTTGGGATGTGCTGTCCCTAGGATCAGGGAAGGAAGTACCACACAGGGACCCAGTTGGCTACTCTGGCATATGATGACATATGGAGGATCGTAAGTCAATCCTCAAGGATTTAAATGAGTTACTGTTATTGCCCAGGCTTTTTCTTGTAAGTTACGTTGCACAGGATTGTAGGAATGAGCAGAAGAAGCTTTAACAAGTCAGTGGGGAGGAATCCTAGTCAGCCCCTAACTCCCACTGGTACAGAGCACCAGACAAAATGTCACGTGTCTCACAAAGACATAAGCTTTAGATACACAAACACCTACCAAGTCTCACAGAAACTATGATTAAAGCATGCTCAGAGAAGTTAAGTGTGTTCCTAATGGCATTACATATACTAATATGTATTTTAGGAATTAAAAATTGTCTGCACTATTAGCGGAGTCTGAAACAGGACAACCAAGGCACTTTAATCAGTGCCTTGGTTGTCCTTACACTGCAAGGGAACAGTGTAATCAGCTTATAAACTCAAATGATCTCTCTTTTGCCTAGTATTGCATGACTGGGTTCTAATCTCTACTTCACAGAAACTTAATTTGGGGAACTTTTATAACAGGAACTTTTGGGGAACTTTTCTAATCTTTTATAGTTCAGCCTGCAAAGTCACAGGGGTTCTTTTAACTGAACATTGAGTGCATTATTAAATATTTTAAGATATTACCAATTTTCTAGTACCTAGCGGAGTACAAATTTATTTTTTATATTTTTTAAAATGAAAATAGTGAAAAAAGTCAAGCATATGTAGTGTTAGAGGCATGTTTGAACCACGTTTCACATAAACACACAAAAAATTTTAAGCCCAGGCAGCATTCAGCCGGAGAACACTTTCAGTTACAGCTGCAGAAATGTAGCAACAATGATACCTGATGCAGACTAACAAGGTTATGTCCTTTTGATATGATGCTGAAGAAGATGTAGCATCTAACTAAAGAGTATGCAAATCAAATGCTTTGGGCAAATGGGCAGCACTGCTGATTAAACACAAGTCTGCTATAATCAGTCACTACTGTTTCCATTTGAAGTTTATGAACAGAAGTGAAAAGAAAAAGGTCTTCAAACAAATCACTGTGGAATGGAAAGGGGAGGTGAAATTCTAGTTATATTTTTGTAAAGTGAAGGGCAGCGAGATGCACACGTCCTTTGAATTTATGTGTTTGCTAAAGAGTGTGCTTTTGCAAAATTAGAGATAATTAAAGGCGATGTAGAGCATGTGTTGATGGCAGCAGGAGATTCCAAACTAGATACCTAGGCAGTGACACAAAAATGACACAGACAGCAACTTTAGTTGCTAAAGCTTGCAGTAAGTACGTTTTGCTAGCAAGTATTTGAGAGGCGATCAAATTGCAGAGTGTTGGCTTTCATGGGTGAGACCAGTATCTCAACCGGGTCTGATGGACTGCCATGGAGCTTGGCCAACTTACACCAGAGAAGGAGATGTCCTGCAAACAACATTTCAGCAGTCAGATTACACTGCAAAGTTACATGTTTACTTATCTACAGTAGTCACAACACAAGCGTCAGTCAGCTTGAACTTTCTGATCATTAAGATGCTTGCACCTCTATATGAATTGCCTCTACTTTACTCTCTTCACTGAGAAGGAGGTTCATATCCTGGTAGGAGTCAGATACAGTACTCTCATAGCAAGGATGAGTTAAACTTTATAACCAAGGACCCTGGCACTCATAAAAGATAATTGTTCACATTTTTACTTTGTGATCATGAAAGCTAAAAAGAGGGTAATCTTGCAACTAAATATATGTTTACATATAGGGAATTAAAGATCAGTATGATTGGAGTTTTCAGCAGACTGATAAAGCAGGCCAATTTTAAACTCAAAAGCCTTTATTAAATTCATTCATTAACATGTCATTTTGTGCTAATGGTTAGTAATTATGCAATATTAATCATCTTCACTACATACTTAAAGCTGTTTGTCCTTAACATCCATATCTTAAGTGACCTCGGTGTATGGTCTAGTGGGAGAAGTCCCTGCCTGTGGCATGGGGGTTGGAACTTGATGATCTTTGAGGTCCTTTCAGACTCTAACCATTCTATGATTCTATGTGGTACCGCAAAGCTGATGCCATGAAGCCAGTGTTGATGTCTGAGTCCTTGGTGGCCTTGGTGATGAAGGTGAAGGCAACCAGGCTCCAGAGCTCTTCAACAAGGGAAGTCTGATCATGTATGGGCCAGTCCTCTTCCTTCTCTGTCTTTCCTCTCCATGTCTGATGTCTATATGCTCTTTGCCCCTCTCCTGAAAGAGTGATCTCATCTGCTTCTCCTACTGCTTACCTCAGTTCTGGTTTTGTCAGTCACCCTTCATTTGCATGCAGAAGGCTGCCCTGCATAATGCAGCCTTTTGTATTTATGTTGTCCTTTGGCACCTTTTGCTTACTTGGATGCTTCCTGTGTGCAGCTATATGTGTACTTTCTTCCCCTCCTGGTGGTCACATTGCTCATATATGCTCATGTATGTAAAATGCTTATGCATTGTGTATAGCTATGCTACCACAATGGCACAAAATACCTACATGCTGCTATCAGTTACACTTTTTAGTATGCTTGTATTGGGTTCAAGGCAAGCTAATGTTAGTTACACCCTAAGTATCGCAATCTCAGTTTCTAGATCTCTGCTTTGACTACTATGAGCTTAATCTTTCTCTAGGAGAGGAGTCACACAGCATGCACATCCATTTTCACAGAATCACAGATTCACAGATACACAATTTGGTGTAAAGAATTTCACTGAATTTCACTGAATTTTTAGAGTTGGAATGGACCACAGAGATCATCTAGTCCAACTCCCCTGCTGAAGCAGGATTGCCTAGAGCATGTTAGAGCATGTTACTCAGGACTGCATCCAGGTGGATCTTCAAAGTCTACAAAGAAGGGGACTCCACAACCTCCCTGGGCAGCCTGTTCCAGGGCTCTGTCACCCTCACCATGAAGAAGTTTTTCTCTATATTTGAGTGGAACCTCCTATGTTCCAACTTGTGCCCGTTGCCCCTCATCCTCTCACTAGCAACCACTGAAAAGAGTCTGGCTCTCTCCTCCTTCAACCCACCCTTTAGATCCTTATAAGTATTGATAAGGTCTCCCCTCAGCCTTCTCTTCTCCAGGCTAAAGAGTCCCAGCTCTCTCAGCCTTTCTTCATAAGGGAGATGCTCCAATCCTTGAATCATCTTCATTGCCCTTCGCTGGACTCTTTCCAGTACTTCCCTGTCCCTCTTGAATTGGAGAGCCCAGAATGGGATGCAATGTGGCTCATTTGACCTTGTGCTCATGCCAGTCTCTACAGGAGGTAGCAGGGATTGAAGGCAAGGCTCTTGAAACAGTGCTCTGGAATCCAGGGGTTCTTCTTGCCTGCCTTGAGACCAGGTCCTGGTTTTGTTCATGCTGAAATGCAGTTTTGTTAAAGTACAGTGGGGAGGTGTGGAACAAAGGTGGCATGTCTCATATGTTCAGCCCTTTATGTGACTGACTTAAGGAAGACAAACATCTGAAAGAGGGTACAAAAAGCTGTGCACACATGCAAAAGAAGGCCAGGGAGGTCTCATCCAAGTTCATATCAATGATCTCCAAAGCAGTTAAGAGAATGAAAGGAGGGAGAAAGAAAGGAAATGTGGATGAAATTTTTTATTTTTTAAAAGATATTAGAATTTATCACAACGTAGTCATCTTTAGATATTGTTTCAAATTCTTATTTTGTGTGGAAAAAAGGCCAGCTGAGATCATACTGTTATTATGCAATTACATCAGTTGTGTGCCTAGTTTTGGCAAGATCTGGATGCATGGCTTATTTATTTGTATATATTTAGACCAAAGGCATGGCACTGGTACCATTCAGTATCATTCTTATGCCACAGACTATTTTTGATGCAGACTTGTATATAGCTATGAAACACACATCTCTTTCTTTCAGAAAGCTCTGAAGGAAAGCTCAGTATTTGTACATCTGGAAACTTCCAGTCATGGAGACTGTGATTCACAGTTCAAATGACTCTCAATGACTTAGGCTTTAATTTTAGCTTGTTCTAAAAAATGCATGTTACTCTTCTGATGCCAGTTGAAAGAACTTTATATGATAAGCCCTCCTGAGTATCTAATTGGGCATAATCACTCTGGATTAAGAACATCTGAAACTAAACATCACCTGAAATGAAATATATAACTTTAATCTTCTTACGTCTTACTATAATAGAGAAAAAACACATGGACATTTTCCAGAGGGACGTGACTGAAGGCAGTATCGCAGCATGATGCAGAGAAATAACTGTTTCCTCAGGATGGCAGTAAAAAAAATATATTTTGTTTTCTCAAAGACTAACCAAAGGTATTCTTAATAGATCTGACTAGAGGTATAGAAAGAATACAGGAGCTGCTAGTATTATCCATCTCTCAGGTATTGTAAGAGAAAGATATGATTGTTATATATATTCTGTGGAAACTCCCTAGAGAAAACAATAATGAAGGAAAACAATATCCTCTCTGCTATGTCAGCAACCAAAATTAAAACAGATGCCAAAGCACGTCATTAAGGGAGACATTTTCCAAGACAACAAGTAGTTCAGTGCCCAAGTTACACTTTCAAAAACTCATGCAACTGTTAGAATTACTTTCATCCTTCCCTTACTCAAAGGGGCGAAAAAGGTCTGTAGGACAAGTCCCTTAGTAGTTGCACAGATAAACAGATGGAAATAAAACAGAATGTTTCTGATCCATAGCTTTTAAAAAGCTGAGGTTTTGTGTTATGAACTAGTACCTAATTTACTCAGGATCATGTTACCTATTTAAGGAAAGCTACAGGGATACTAATATTAAGAAATCACAGAACTGTCAGACCTACAAAATAGGCACCATCAGTAGTGAAATATGTACAGTCCTCCTGAAACTGTCAGCTTCAGGATGGAGCAGGTAACAACAACCCGTGTGGAGAGGAGAGGGTTTTGGGCAGCCAGAGTGGTGCCTGAGAGCCACATTGTCATTGCCCAGGGGAATACCCCACTGTCTATAGCACACAAGGCAGTCTGTCTCTAAGTGATCAGCATTTAAGCGCTGATGCTTTTATTCCTGTCTACCCGCAGTTCAGGTGAATTCAAAGCTTGTTCTTCCTTATTTGTAATTCTTATTATTTAACTGCTTGCACATAGACACTCTGAGTTGGTAGCTCCTTCAGTTATTTGCTCATTGACCCATTTACCTTTTTCTTGAATTTGGTGAGTGTTTACCTAGCTGTAAATGTCAACAACCCAGTCACAAAAACCAAAGGAAAAAACCATGCCAAGATTCATTTCTGTATTTTTCATCCCACTAAGTTCACAATATCCACTCTGCTTCCACAAATTGTCTACATATGTTTTGGTTTTTTTTGTTTGTTTGCTTTTTTCTTTTGTTGTTGTTGCTTTTTTGGTTTGTTTGTTTTGTTTTTTGCTTTCTGCAGGCCTTTTAAAAATCTGACTTTTTTCTGGTAAAGACAATCATTTGTATTGATTATTGAAAGGTTAGATAATATATGTGCTGAATCACCCTATGTAAGACAGTCCGATGAAAGGTGAACTCCAAGTAGACTTGTTAGAGTCCTGCCAGAACAATGCATGTAATACTGTATGGATATCAGGATGACACAGTGTTATGAGTGCAGTAAGGATAGATCAACACACACAGTATGCATGTACACACATAGTTTTCCTAGGACACACAGTTACTCTGAATTAAAGTTTTTCCTGTCTGGTTGTAGGATAAGTATGGGTATGGTGACATCATTTAGGAAAAAAATATACTTAAAATGAAAAAAAATAAAGGGTAGAATGTCAGCCCCACTGAAAGGAGAGGTTTCATCAAGATCAAGATTGAAGAGTATTAAACCAATATTCAGAATTATATTGAGGTTATCAAGATGGAAAAAATCCCCACATAGATAACAAATGGATGTATAAGGTCTTCATAAATTCTTGAAAATACAGTTACGTCATGAAAGCAAGGATTTTGGAATAACTGCAAGGAATCATGTTGCAACTTAAGCATTTGTAGGTTTCTTTAAGAAAAAAGTCTAACACAAGTTCGACTTTATTCTTATTTCTGCATTTTATTTTTGGTTTCTTTACTCATATATGGCCTTCCTGTACTTACAACATCCATCAAATTGTTTAAGATACAGTAAGCGTATGTAATGAAGCTGAGAAGCTTAGAAAAAAATAAAGCTGGTTGTATGGGAGCACCCAGCTGAACCGGTTTCGGAGCGCAATAGGTGAGATGCGGGGAGTTGTCATGCGACTCAGCTTCATCTCTGCCTTGCCTCCTCTATGCAGAGATGACTTGGGGGAGCTGCAAAACGGCTCAGCCCGGGGTTGTCTCAAGAATGCA
>JAOTQQ010000019.1:68025355-68040101 GCA_026546715.1 Gallinago undulata | reverse complement strand
CTGGTGGCCTTTCTTTCGAAATGAAAGAGTCCAGAGAACTGAGAAAAATTACTGCAGCAAAAAATGGTGATTTCTACAAGGAATCTGTCCCTTATCTCTCTCACAATGGATACACGGTGAACAGTCTTAAGTAAATCACATATGTCAAAATGAACACAGGAGCAAAGAGGTAACAGTGAAAGTGCTGTATTTATTTTTTTAAAAAAGGCTATTCTGTGGAAGTATCTTAATGAAACTAGTAATTTGGCCTTGCATGTATCTTTTTGACACAACTTAAGCTTTCAGTACTGTGTTGAAGGGGCAAGGTGCAATTTTTTCTTATTATACCTTCCCTTTTACAGGGAAGGAAGAAAAATGCATGCGGTATAGCCAACCCTGCCCTTTTGGGCACCCTGTCTTCTGTGTTAGATACTTGCCCTTTTTTTCAGCAGGGTTAGTGAACCGTAACAACAAATAGCAGCAATTTTTTTTTTTTTTTTAATGAAAGCTGTTTAATACCACTCCTCTCTGCCATAGTGCCTCTCGTTACATGGCAGCAAGCATAGTGCTGTATTTCCAAGGCCTGTGGAGGCTGTGGTGGAGGAGAAAAGGAGCTAATCACTGATTAGGAAGCAGGGGAGAGAGCTCAAGTGAGAGCTGATTTACCTGCCTGTGTCTTCAGAGCTGGGAAGGGATGGGGCTATGCTGCAGTTACTCCTACTTCCCAGAAAAGTGATCCTACTTCAGGCACCCCATTAGTACTGAGTGAGCTCTAAGTGCAGCCACTCCGGGAGCCTGGAGAGTCCTCTACAGAGTCATTTCATAATACTGATGTGCCTTTTCACATCCTCTTTCTCCTTATTTGATTTAGTCCAATGCTGTTGGAGGTGAACTGCTCCAAGTGAGAATCAGCACAAGGGCTTCAAGCTTACAGACTCAGTCAATGCCTTGGGGTTTAAGGATGCTCTAAACCTACCTTTTTACACATGCTAGAGGACTTGTTGTATGCCCCTCTTAAAAGGCATTCTTGTCAAGGAACATGTACCAATTGTTAAAGCTATTTTTTCCTGAAGTTTTAGATTGGGTTTCCTTTTTAACACAATAATGAGCACTAAGATTGGTGATATGTCTTTTCACATCCATTTTTTTTTTAACCCAATGTCCTACACCTGATCTAGCTGTGAAGAAGGTGTCATTTCATTAAAAAAGTGAATACTGGATTAAATGTGGAACTGTGGGTGCTCATCCATGGCTATAGGGCTGTGCAACCACACAAGTCAATGTCTCCAACCTGAGTTTTTGCTTTTATAAAGGTTATGAGTACCCTTCTGTCACTAGCCATCAT
Source organism: Gallinago undulata (assembly GCA_026546715.1). Lineage (NCBI taxonomy): Eukaryota > Metazoa > Chordata > Aves > Charadriiformes > Scolopacidae > Gallinago > Gallinago undulata. The sequence goes on along the minus strand of JAOTQQ010000019.1, from coordinate 68,038,777 downwards.
AGTCTAGACCTAAAGTTAAAGAGGACTGAAACTGGCTGGAAGTCCACTGACATGCACTTCTCCTTAATACTAAAACTGAGCATGACCCATGTTCTTAATGCCACTAAACATCAGCCAGAAAGTGGTGTGCTTGGGTACAGCAGGGCTAGCCCTTGTCAGCAGGAGGTTCCTGCCATGTCCCCCAGTCATGGCCTTGGGGTCCCCTTTCCCACAGAGCCACTGCCTGGCAGGGTCTTGGCAGTCTTTTCAATACCTGAAATGCATTTACAAAGACTAAGTTCATGCTTCACTTGCAAGGTTCTTCAGAAGGGGAAAATATGCATCATCCTCTTCTGAGAAAGGACAGAAAAAAGATCAGTGAAGACATATTTCAGTGGGCTATGAAGCTTTGATAGTATGTGGAGCATAAAGAAAATTAGCGAGTTTAGGAACACTATGTATGCCTGTCTCATTCTCAGCAATTGCTCCCTTGTTAAGCTGAAAACAAGCAGTCAGAGATGATAAAAGATCTGTAATATTTTGTAATAATGAAGCTTAATGCATGGTAAAAGATATGAAGACCTAAGTAAATTAATACCTAAAAGTTTAACAATTTCCTTAGGAGACTAAGGAAAAAGGGAAGATTTTATTCATTTACATCAATGCATGTTATTTTTCCATCTCTAGTTCTTGTTTACTATGCAGAGAATGTATTACTGAAGACATGGTGATAGCTGGGTGTTCAACCATATGCATGTCTTTGGAAAAAAGCATTCACTGTCATTACTGAATTACAGATGGAGACTGGCTGTGGCAGGCTTATGCCTTTTCCATCTCTCCTCAGTGATTAGCATCCTCTGGGGATATAGGTGAAGTGTCCTGATACAGAAACTGGTGTCAGGAGTCAAAGTTAAGTAAGAGAGAGAGACAGAGTGAGGGAAGACTATTTTCATGGTGCCAGCTCTGAAAGCACACTGGGCTGACAACATCTGGGACAGGGGAAAGGAAAAATTTTATAAACCGAAGCTAATGCAATGAGTCACAAGAACAAACTGAGCAATTTTTGATAACCTGAGCAAGCCTAATAAATTTTGAACTCTAAAGTAGTAGCAACAGTTAAGCAGTGGCTACTAGTATCTGGAATAAAACTTTGTACCTGAACTGCTATGAAAACAGCAGTTTTCTAAAGTCCAGTTTGTGATATTGACCCAACTAAACTGAATGCCAAAATTTTTAGTTCTACTATTTATATGACATGGGCTTATACAGGAACCTATATACCTGTATGGTGTGCCACTGCCTTTCCTCATCAAGGAGTAAATAACCTTCAAGGTAATTTTTAATCTGTATGTAAATTATATGTAGCAAGAATCAGTAAACAAGAAAAGACAGGGGACATTTGCAGAAAAACAATACAAAAAGAAGACAAGTTCTTGTTCTACAATTAGTCAGATGGAGGTTGATGGAGATGGTAGGTTTGATTTGTTTTAAGGGCTGCTCCAATGAGTTTGTTAGCAGCAAAGTGGTTTATTTTTTTCAGTACTTACTGTTCTTGCTTAACAGGAGGGTGTAATTTCTTTCCGCTGAGACACATATTGTACACCTGCGTGTAAATCTATATTTATGCTCCTCATGTCGTCTGTTGTGCGTAGTATCATTAGCTGTGTGAAGCCAGGAGCCGCCCTTGCCGTTGCCGCAGAAAGCAGTGAAGGTTGCACGGTGCTACCAGCCCCACAGGGAGCTAGGAGCTGCTTTGCTCGTGGCTCTGCTTTCAGTACGGTCCTGGCCAAGCCAGTCTGTTGATTGAAGGACCGCTTGGTGGCACCAGAAGTCAGCCAGAACGGAGTTCCTCTGTATGGCACCATTTCTGTAAGGGTTGCTGCTCAGTTCAGCTGCAAATGAAGCACTTGCAATCCTACTGTGAACGAGTGCTTTAAGAAGTACTTGGAGACCTTTCATTGGCTGGTATGATAGTGGTAATGGGCAGTTAGTTATATGAGTAACACAGCCTTTTCTAAATCCTGTAAGTTTTTAGGGAGGAATGTCTTGTTGGTCCTGTAACATCACATGTGACAGGGGAACTGTGCTGGCAGAAGTGCAGCTGAGCAACCTCCACCCCAGACCACCAGGGAAAGGTGGTATCATTGCAACCAGCACCAAGCTCACTTCAGAGTCTCTCTGCATGTTCTGCTCTGTCCTGTACTGCAGTGGACCTATGGGAGCCATCCCAAACACCTCCTGACTCCTGCCTGTGAGTTATTCTGGAATTATTCACTTTTATATTCACATATATGTATTCACAGTTATTCACTGCCCTCTGGGCTGCATGGCCTGTGGCTCTCTGTCATGCAAAGACTTTGGTATGAAGCACAAGGTGACTGTGGCTTCCCAGAGGCATGACAGCAGAAGGATTGCATGCGCTGGTGACACCTGTGCTAGAAAATTTCATGGGTTAAAAAGATCTTCACATCTGATTTTCAGACTGACTTACTAGCAGGATACTTGGTTTTATCATTCTCTTAATGCCACAATTGTTCCATTTTCTGCATTGGCCACCTGCTGCAAAACTGCATAGAGGGCTGAAATCTTCAGAGAGGAATAAATTTGAGAGAGGAATAAAAGGAGAAGGGGTGATTTTTGACCCCATGCTGACACAGAAATCTTTCCAAAAGTGAAGTATGAAGATCCATAGGGATGTTTTTCCAGAAGTCTGCAAACAGACTGCCATAGCAGCTTGCAACATCATCCATGAGCTTAAATAGTTCTTATCCTTCCCTAGTGTTTACTCAGCTGTATTCAGACAAAATCACACCCTTCCTTGAAGCCCTTTTTTGCCAGTTGAAACAAGCTGAGCTTATGAGCTTCTTGCATAAAGTTAGCTCTCCATCATCAAGTTCAGAAGGGGTTAATACAAATTGCAGAAGTACAAGGGAAAACTATGAAGATGAAAATGCACAGCCAAATATTGCAAGAAGGCTATGGCTTCTGAAGTGCTGAATTTGATAACAGACTTTCAAACTTTTTGGAAGGAACAGATTTCTTCTCCAAAGAGTCCACATGATGGACAGAGTTTGTCAAAGAGCAGCATGGTATCCCTTTGCAAGTTCTGGCATAGTCCTATCCAAATGTTTTTGGTTTTAATGACAGGCAGGCGGGTAGGTTCAGTTTTATCTAGGCTTCTGATTAAATCTGGGAATGGAGCTGGCAAGGTTCAGTTGCTTGGTGTCAGGGTGTAGATACTGCAGGGACCCTTGCCTTTGTGCACTCTGAAGTGCTAATGCTGGGCAGATGGTAGGGAGAGAGGGCTTTTCTGGCTGGAAAACATCCAGAAGACTGCCTGCATAAGGATTGTAAGAAAGAAACATGCGATTCTTTCAACAGCACCCACAACTATATTACTGAGGGAAGGTAAAGAAATTAGTAACTTTGCCAGATGATACCTTTTTGGGGGGAGGAAAAGTACACCTCAAACCCTTTAAACAGCTATAAAGGATATTTATGTGGGAGTGTAGGCAACATGGCAGCTTGCAGACCAGGGCCTTAGGGACTATATCAGCAGTTGACCCTTGTTTGGGATATCAGTTAAGAATGCGATAAGCTTTGAAAAGATTTCCATTCTGTCCAAACTTCAGGTGATGCACAGTTCCCACTGAATCTGAGTACACACTTAAAACCCGATTCAGCAAAGCACTTTAGTGACTTATTTCTTGTTCAATGATTTCTGTCCTTGACCTGAGTTACTCTGCTCTTATGAACTTAAGAATAGCATAGGAAGTTATGACAAGTCAGTCTCTGTTTCCTGCAAAGCTCCCTAAGTATCTTCTTCACCTTAGATACATTGATTAAACAGATTCATTAGTGGAATTGCCAGTCGCTGTTAGCTGGTCAGTCAGCTAGAAGGACTCTTGACAGGTTCACTGTGTTCTGCTGCAGACTGATGTAGAAAAACAAAGCAAAGAGCAAGAATTATAATAATTCTGATAACAATCAGAGCAAAAACTCAGTATACTTCACCATTTGGGAAAGTTGCGGCAGCGGTACATGGCCTAATGACACTAAAATAAATACACATTAGGAGGATTTCCCAGTGTTTGAAATGTGTACTGTCCCACATGCCTCTTCTCATTAAATAAACTTCAGTGAAGGGCAAAGACCCTATGAGGGTCTACCATGCATGAGTAAACCACGTAATAGCCTTTGGAAGCAGATGGATTTTCTTGACAGGATCCTCAGGAGATGCTGCTCTTCCTCTTTTATGGCAGAGGAATTAGATCCTGAAAGAGTATGTGGAAAATCTAATACTGCAGTAGATCACAGAATCACAGAATCACCTAGGTTGGAAGGGAACTTTTAAGATCATCTAGTCCAACCAATAAAATAAATAAATAAATAAATAAATACAAAAATAAATACATAAATAAAACAAAAATCCCCACCACACCTACACCACACAAAACACCACCCAACACTAATCCATATCCCCGAGCACCAATGATGGTGATGGGGGAGAAAGATAGATGAGAAAGGGGGAACAAGTCATTCTCATATTCATGCCCTCTTTCACAGTGAATGTAATTAATGAGCAACAATTTCAATATTGGTAAAACTGTGAGAAAAGAGGGAAGTTTGTTTCCCACTATCTTCAGACCAGTTACTCTTAATGGAGTTCTGAACTTACAATTTACATAGTTTATCTTGTGGGCTTGGCTGAGGAGCATCAAGAGTTCTTCCTTTCTTATCGGCCCCGTTGAGTCCTGTCACCTGTCTCAGGGAGATTAATTCCAGGCTACTCTGGCCCAGTCATGGTTTTCCCAGTTCTCCTGTCCCATCTTAGACTCAGCCATGGCAGCACCTTCTGTGGAGGGTTGTACACAATGTTGCCCATTAGCATCTTCCTCCCTAACCTCAGTTAGAAGATCTGTCCATCCAGGACTGCTCACTACTTCCCTAACTGTCCTGGCCTCCCACAAAGCTGCGATACCTTTCAACTCTCATTGAAAACACTTGACTTTGCTTGTAGCCTTTGCTTGTAGCTGTCACGGAAGAACAACCGTTAGACCTCAGAGACAGGGGTGCACACCAGGAAAGGGGAAAAAAGCAAGCAGGAAAACTTGCACTGTCTCCCTGCCTTGCCAGAGCAACTCAGGAGAGGCAGAGACAGAAATACGAAAGGAGCAGAGCTCAAGGACAGGGATAAACATTCATCCTTCATGTGGGAAGGACTATCACAGCTCTTTTTGTAATGACCAGCTCACCTTAGTTGACAGGAGGCAGCAGTTAGAGCAATCCCTGCGATGGGGTGCTCACTGTGTCCATGGTGTTGGCTGTTGGCTCACTCTTGGTTGGATCTCCATCTCGCAACCAGAGACATTATAATAGTCACCCTCTGAGATTAAGCCTGAGATGCAGTGGTGACTATGAGGACTACAGTCAGCTGAGGTGAGGGAACCCAAGTCACTTAAAGGTAGGTATTACTATGGAAATACCTGTTCACTTCATTCATGAGGGGCAGGATGACAGGGTGGCAGTGTTAAACAGGAGTAAGGGGTAATCTGCTTGGACATCAAGGGTATTTTCTGATGTTACCCAGGCTCTGGAAGAAACCACCCCAGGGAGGGTGTGGAATCTGGATATGCACCTGGCTGGAGTCACTGTAGTGGTGCTGCTTCAGCTTCAGAGGAAAGGAACAACTGAATTGATTGCAGCTCCTGCTAGGCTTTATGATTTTACAAGTGTATTGCAGTGTGTAGAAGAAAAAGAGGCTCTGCAATATCACAGACTATAAACTGCTACCACTGGAACCACATTAATTAGATCACCCCCTCCACATCCTGCAAAAAACCCTCAAACTAGCAAAAAGTGGAACCAAATGCCGGAACAGCATTGAGGAAGCAAAACTGTACTGATGGAGAAACATTGTCACTTTGCAGAGGAATGTGACAGAGTATTTCATGCCACTCCAGAAGAAACAACAAATTTTTCATCTAGAAAGGTGTAAATTTTAAAGACTTATCAACTGAAATGAAATGGTGGCATGCCTAGAAGACAAGCTAGCAGTCTGCAAAATTGAAAACAACAGCAACAATGAATCTACTCAGGATTTTAATTTCTGGCTGTGTTGTTTATTGCATTTCTTTGGAACTTCATTGCACTACCGGGATTATAACCCCTCTGCTTAAAAAGTAGAGGTCTCTTCCTGATAAATTACTGAAGGCTATCTCAGAGCAGGAGTGGAGAATGAGAGCTCTACAATACAGATCATTACAATCAAATGGTCTTGAAAGGAACCATTAAACTTTTAAATGGCATTAGGGCTCTTAATTCAGAAAGAAAGAAGCAAAAGCAAGGATGGAAGGAATGCATTCACAAGAAAGGAAATTTCAGTATTTCACCTCCAGAAAGAAAATAATGAGTTGTTTGGCTGGTATTATTGCCTGAGACCCCCGCTTATAGTCTTTTCTATGTTTAGCACAGTTCTAAGCATCGATTCATATTCCCTAAGTAATGCAGCTCTGCTAAGAGACATTGATCTCGGTTAAATGACGTTTAGTGTTTAAAAATCAAGAGCACTCAGAGATGTCTTAATAAAGCAAGGTCAGGAAGTAAGCCAGGTCTTTATGGCAGACTCCTTTTCTTCCACTTATGCTCCTCAGATCATGACTAAAAAGTAATAATTTTTATAAGCAATGTATTTCATATTAGAAATGACAGTTTCAGTATGGTCATCTCCCTGTGCACATGGAGATACGGATAATCTCCCAGTGCACACCAGAAGGGGTCACTGTTGAAAGCTAAATCGTCATCACCAAATCTGCATCAAGAAGTACAACTCCCTGAGCCTGTACCTACAGAATAATAAAAATACACGTAACTGCTTTTCTCCATCTTCCTAATGTACAATGCCCTGTCATGAAATAGCTCTAAAATGTCCAGTCTTAACTAAAACTTATGCTACTGAGCTTAAGAGGAATAAGAGTGTGTCTAAAGACTCTAAATGAAAAAAAAAACTCGCCCTGCCCAGGCAGGGAATGATTGTTTAATGCTTAGAAAATGTTAGTACAGAGCTTAGAAATGATGAAACTACAGAAATGCTAAGTGCTAAGACATCAAAACCATGCAGAAATCCTGCAACCTTTTGTACATGCATATGTACATGATTCTTAGCTGCAAAGTAATCAGACAATCTTGGGAGATCTTCCTACCTGATGTCTTCTACCCGAGAACAGAGACAACTGTGTAACTTTCACTCTGGGAAACACCTTTTGAATCTACACAATAAGTATTTCTGCAAGCCTTTGGAATGAGATGAAGACAAAGATCCCTGAAGTATTATACCATACTAAATGGAGTTTCTTTGGAAATACTGTGCTTTGCATGTTTTAGTTTCCTTTAAGTTACCATAGCTGCTTGACATGATTGACACTGGCAGCAACCTGCTGAGGATGACCATGTCTTCAAAAATCAGTGGTCAAATAAAATGCTATAAAAACCTCTAAGTATTTCCCCAGAGACTGCATATTCAGATCCCTGAAATATCTTTTCACTAAACATAGCATATCTCAAGGGAATAAAACCTTTAGGATGTGATTTAAATTTCAGCAGCTGAAAGTCTAACACAGTCAAGTAGGTCATTCCTCTAGGAACACTTATGAAAACATGGACAGTTTTATGACATTTTGGAGCAAAAGCAACCTGAGGCCAATAGAGGCTGGGAACAACATGATGCTGTTGCTGTGGGCTTGTCCTACCTGCAAGGGAAGGGAGCAGGGAGAGTCTGTGGTGGGCTCTGGCTGGTCCTCCATGGAGGACACTCAGTAGAAACTCTTTCTTGGTTAGAGGTAGGGAAATGGGATGTTTGGACAGAAAGAGTTCAAGTTTGAAATAGCAGAGTTGTTGAAACAGGGAATAAGAGGTTTTAGAAAGACAAGTGAGTTCAGAGGAAAAGTCAGCATAAGTTCCTGGAAAGAGAAAGAGTGGTAGGCAGGTTTCCTTCATTTTATTATCTTTTTGAGAAGACAGGTACAGATTTTTTGTTGCAAGCTGTCTATTCCTCCAAATAAAAAACTACAGCAGTGTTGGTTGCTTATTTATCAACCTTAAGAATTGTTTGGGGAATAGGAAAGTTATTACTCACATCTTCTGATGTGCAGACATCGCCTGGAGTTTCTCTCAAGTATAGAGCAAGAAAGTTTACCAAAATTGCCAGTTTTGATTATTATTTATTTATTTATTTAGATTATTTATTATTATTCTTCTTATGATATTATCAATTTTGTTAGTTTTATCTGTAATAGGAATTCCCTTGTTCTACGTGTGACACCATGTAAATGTAGTCCCTATATAAGGAGCATGCCCTTAAGAATTATTTCTATCATCACCATTCACTGTAATTGAGCTAAATTTGTGTTCATAAAGTAGCTACAATGAAGTAAACAGAAAACAGATTTTTTTTTTTAATAAGGGGTTCATATTTAAGTTTCCAGTTAGTATCGTTTGGTAATCTTCTGCATGAATAGTTTTGTGCTTGTGCGTTGGTGCTGGTTCCTTCATCTTGGCACATTTTAAATTTCTACAGCACCACATGCTGCTTGCCTCATTACACAGGAGTGATCTATGACAAGCAGACGTGTTTATACACGCAACCATTTCTAGGACCTTGGAACTGGCAGCAAAAAATAGCATCTTGTGCACAGTCTGTTTCTCCAATTCTCATGCGCTAGCTTGATCAATCCAGTTGTTTCCCTTGGACTTTTCAGATACAGAAATAGATCGTTACAGTATGTTCAGCTGCTGCTAAGATATGCCAAGTTCCCTACTTAAAAGAGCAGGGTTCATTTCACAATTCATATCATACTCATGTTAGTGCTCAGCAAATAATTGTGTGTCATTTGACATTTTGAAATCAAGATTGTCTCTCCCAGAGAGATGCTGCAGCACAAACAAAGGTTATGAGGCTGGTACAGAACTTACTAGGCAAAGAGCTGTGATTTGTGTTGGGAAGAAGAGCACGTTGCATGAGCCCTTACTTGCCTTAAAATTGTCTCCAACAGGCCCTAAAAGTAAAACAAAGGAGAGGCTGATTGAATTTTAGAGAGAAACTGACAGCAAACCAGACCTCCATCTGTAGAATACTATAAGATCTGCAATTCCCTGATAGCCCTCTAAACTATTGCAGTTGTGGAGTACAAACTGCTTTCCTTCTTCAAAACACCATGACCAAACTGCAACCTGAGGCTGAGATTGTGCTTCTAAAATGAACTTGCAGAAGCACATGTAAATATTTTCAAATGTGTTCAGGAAACAAGCATCTAAGTCAATAGTCCATGTGCCTACTTATGTCCCTACTTATTTCAAAGTATGTACTATAGCTTAGCTATAGCTGCCATAAGATACCTGCTGCATAATTACTGTGTATATGATTTTTTAAATTTATTTGTGCTTGCAATAGTGTCTTTTGCAAACTTGGCCAGTTTGGTAAACTGTCATTGCATTTCTCTGCTCTCTCAGGTTTTGTATGTGCAGTTGACATAAAATAATGTCAAGTACAACCAAAGGAATGGATTACAAGAGGCACACTTTCATTATGGTGCATTTTGAATGCTTTGCCAGTGTTCACCTGTAATTAGCGTATATATTTTGTATACATCTTGGTAATGTAAATATATGTTTGCATGCACTTATATGTATGTATATAGAAATATATATTTAGAACATATATATATATATAGAACAAATGCCTGATTATCAGAATAATAATAGGAGATTTATTTGCACATTCCTTCAGTTCTTCTTCAGAAACTTTTGCCACTGGTTTTCCAATAATTGAAATAGTTCAATGAAATTCCTCATATTAGCTGCCGCTTTCTTCCTGGGAGCAGTTAGGAGCACAAGAAATGTTCTTGCATGGCAGTGGCCTGGCCTCAGGACAGGTTGGCAAGCAGCATATTGCTCTTCTCTGTGATGGCATTGCAGGAGGTGGCACCAAATAGGCACCCGCATGAACAAACCATCTCTCCTTTTTTGGCACAGAAATGAAGTATGTGCTGCGACAGCAGCATGCTATGTGCTTGGTGCATGTCATGGAGAAACAGAGGACCATACAAGGCAAAACTCCTCACATGGGGATAGGGCACATGCTAGGACTCCTTCCCTTTGCAGGACTGCCCTGAAGCAAACAGATCTTCTGGCAGAGTATTTTACTTTGCTGCAAAGCCCCTGATTTGATCATGGTGTAGGGAAAGTTTCTTTCTAGGCATTCATTCTGCGTCAGTATCACATGTTTTAACAGAGCTAGAGAGTGACGGTTCAACACATCTTCCTACTCCAACCCAAATAAAGCTGCAGCTCACTCCCAGTGCAGGTGTAAGGCACTCAGTATTTGTGCCTCCTTGGGCAGGCTCCCAGTGGGAAAAGCTGTTAGTAGGTCTGTGCTGGAAGGTACTCCTGACATTTCTCTCTCCGTGTCCAACCAACTCCAGCCAAAAAACCCACATTTACCAGTTTACCTGTTTATCTGCTTATACCTCAGACCTTTGCTGAAAGATGTTTTGCCTCTAGCCAGTGTAAGTACATTATACTCATCTAAATTTATAGGACAGACTTATCCATTCAAATACGGACACTCCAAAACCTAATTTTGGCTCGTGTTATTCAAATGACCATCAAGTCTGATCAAACCTATGTGGATTGCATCAGGCTACAAATACGTCTGCATTGCATTGTAGGTGTGTGTGGGTAAATTAATTACTGTGATCTGGCACACCCTCTTGGCAGCTTAAAAGAAAATACTACTGATTTTTTGTTAGATTCAAAATTGTTTTAAGATTCTTTCAAAGCAAGCCTTCTGCTCCACACCAGTATTCTGTCATTTAAGTAATTTAATGAGCCAAATATTCGAGGATCTCTAAATTGTAAGTGCATTTACACCTACTTCACTGAGGACCTTGTATGTGAAGTGTCACCTCATTTCATAGCTAGGAGTTAAGAGACAGAGCTATTAAATAAGCTGTTGTAGATCAGCCAACAAAACTGTAGAGCAAGGTATAGAGATCTTCACACCCACTCCAGTTCCTGAACGGTCACTCTTCCTATTTTTTTTTGTTTCTACGGCAATGATACAAATGACAGTTAGACACAGGTGCAAATATAGCATCATATGTCCTTGCATGGAATTGGGATGTGTTAGGGACACTATGTATTAGTACACTCTGTATCTTCTCTCAGAGATAGACTTTTGCCTATATTTAAGATGAAGCTTTGATGTTTTCTTTGTTGTAAAAAAAAATTCACCCCATCAGAAAGTACTCAACATCACTGAAAGAAACATCCATGGACTGGGTAACTATTCCTGCCTGTGGGCAGAAAAAGATTTACTTTTCATTTTCACAGCAGATTTTATGTCAGTAAAGGCAAGCAATAACTTTTTATCCACCACCAAAAATATTACCTTTAGAGGAAACATACAATCTTACTCTATGAAATCATTCTTCTGTTATGTTTATGCTTTTTACCCATTCACAAAATTGAGTCACTGTTTTAACAAATGTAATTTGTATTCTGTGCATATTACTGAAGAAGAGAATATCAGGAGTTACCATTTTCAATGGCACTGTGGTATAGTTTCATCCTTCATTGCAAATATAATGCTCTTTTTGAGCTTTCTGAAGACAGCTGCAGAGGGAAACTCTTACAAAACAGCTACAAACCTGAGCACTAAAAATGTCTTTTCTCCTAGTTAGCTAAGTGCTTCTATCTGTGTCTTGAGGCTTATTACAAAGGTGGCACTGGAATAAGTTTCCAAGAGCAAAAAAAAATCATCTTTTTGCTCACAGTCCTGCCATTTCTGTAGTTTATGCTGTGTTATATATCTGAAATCCAGACAGGATCAAGTTCATTTAATAGGTAACTAGAGAGCTAAGTGTCAGCCAGCCCTATACATAAAACTGCCAAGATCTCCTTATTGAAGAATAGCCAAACATCTGTTCGTCTAAAGTACACAGAAAACTCATTTCTATTATATGTAATTCCTACTAGAGGAAATCAGTGGTAAAGAATTAGTACTTCCTCTGCCAGAATACCTTGTAATTATCTATCTAAGTCATCAGATGTACATGAGTAGTTTTAGGGAATGCCTAATATCTGTGGTCTTTATGGTTAAATCAAGGCTGTAATTTTTGCTTTTTTTTTTGCCTTTTTTTTCCTCTTCCACAGTGCCCTATTATTTCAACAGAGAAACACTTTAATAAAGCATGGAAGACTTGTATAAATGAGCTTCACTCATGCAAAACTCTTCTTAATGCATTCCACATAAAACTCAAGATGAAAAATTCTCGGCAGGTTTATGAGGCATTTAAGTGGCTGTCCACACTCGTGACCTGGACCTATGCATACAAAGGGGATGTATTTTGCAGTAGATGAGAGATTTCACAGTGCAAAAGAGCTACTGAAAACTAGTCTATTCCTCCCAGCAAGCCCACATGCTTATAAAGCAAGTCTCTTGGCGGAGAACAAGGAAGCATAAATAACCCTGTTTTTCCATGTTCTTCACCACTGTGAAATGGAGCAGAGCCCATAAAACCTGTGATGTGTTATGTACAGCAACAACTCAGCTGACATCCGTATGGTGCACAGTGGTCTTGCAAGGGCGGGCAGAAAGAACAGAGGAAAAACAGTGGGACCATGTAAGAATGGAAATAAATTCCCTATGTTCTCCTTCCACCTAAGGTGAAACAAGGAGTTGGGGCAGATAACTGAAGATAACAGCCTCTCATTCTGCAACAGTGTTTTACGTGCTTTACCTGCCGGTTGATAAAAAGCAGGAAAGTAGAGGTGTTAGGGCATGCCACGTGAAATTGAGGATGCAATTCCTTCCTTTGTAGAAACCATCTGTCTCTGAACAGGCCTTTCTAAAAGGGGTAAGAGAACACAGTCTATTTGGGAGTGGAAGTTAAGGACAAATCCTAACCAACCATAGGCCTGACAAGTCAGGAGAGGAAAAACAAGATGTAAGAAAGTTTCAGAAGAAAGGCCAGTTGAAGACATGCAATAAAATAGAGTCACCTGGCATGGCTTCAGTGCTTGTGCCAATTCTAGAAGCTGCTGAGGGAGTTATGCTCTTAATAATGTGACTATCCCAACACCTTAATGAGGCAAGCCTCAGATAATACAACAGCAGTACAGGAAGAACTGGCAAGGGCTGGATGACAGAAATAGAGCAAAAAACCCCTGCTTTTAAATTAAAGTCTGTCAAATATTCATCATGGGATAGAGTCCAAACACTCATCAGTATCAACATGAAGTATTTAGGGTTTTAACTCACAGTTCCATGCTAACCTACCTTGCACCAACAGTTTTGTCTCACATTGTGATGGGGAAACTGCATCTTGTGCAAAGCGCAGGTCTAACTCTCCACTTAATCATACCCTCCCTGTTGTACTGGGTCCA
>JAOTQQ010000019.1:68011643-68025255 GCA_026546715.1 Gallinago undulata | reverse complement strand
CCAAGTCATCTCTGCATAGAGGAGGCAAGGCAGAGATGAAGCTGAGTCGCATGACAACTCCCTGCATCTCACCTATTTTGCTCCGAAACTGGTTCAGCTGAGTGCTCCCATACAGTCCAGAAACCCCGTTGCTGTGTATTCAGCCCCAACAGACCTGACCTGATGGAAAATAAATCCGCACAAAATAACTTCCTGTTATATTTACAACAGGAAACATTTTCCAGTGGCTCACTGAAACAGCTCACTTTGCAATGCATGGAGATGCAATGTGAGGAAGGGAGGGAAACTAAGTAGCTGAACAAGTTGGACTGCATCGAATTTCAGCAACCCCTTACAGTTATCCTGAATTTAAAACAAATCCGGTGTATAAAATAAAACCCAATATAAGCCAATGATGGACTGCCACAGTCAGTTGGACACCTGCATTCACCAGAGATAGTTTTCCTACATGAACCCTCTTGTGCTTAGAGTTTTGCACTACCTTTTCCTGGACTTTTCCTACTGCCTCAGAAAGAGGTGTTTCACACCTTTGTGTTCTTCCCATTGTTATAATTGGCATCATTGTTATCAGGTATGTCTTTTATTTTGTGCCAGAGTCACAGTTTCTGCTATTGCTACTAAATAAAAACATATGTTCACATGTGCACATGGACATTATTTTCTTATCTACCTCATTAGTTACAGCAGTAAGAGCAAATTAGGCATATCTGAGGATGCAGTGTTACAATAATTTACCATAGGGATTAGATGGAGATGTCCTGGAATTGGCCTCATGTCCAGAGCTTGGATAAGCTAGGGGAGAATTCTCAGATATAAGTAGGGAAACCAAATGTCTGACTTATGAAAAAAGAAAAAAAATTCTGCATATAATTAAAAAATTATAAGAATTTAAATATATAATTTATGACAAAATGGAATGGGAATTTAATATGAGATATGACTATATGAAATGAGGTGAACTTTTAAGAGAAGAAATAAGACAAAGGATTATCAATAAGCAACAGCTACTAAAGCCAGGGAAATTGTAGGATTGTAGTCCAGAAGGAGAGGAGTGGTCTCATGACAATGGCAATGTGGAAAGCAAACCTAGCTATGGGGAGAGTCTGACTGTTACTGCTGTTCTTGCCACACAGATGTTGACAGCAGCAGTATGAAGGAAAAACAATAAGGTGCTAAAGTGCCAAAGGTTTTTTTATAGTTACACTGGGGAAGCATCATACAGTGTAAGAAAATCCTAGGGACAATGACAAGGTGGAGTTCTCTTTGTTATCTTCTGCGTGTTCATCTCAGTCATGCAAAAGGAAAAAGGAAGATAAAAAAAGGAAAGAAGATGTACAACAAAACCCCAAATTATTTCCACCAAGGTGAGGCCCTTACCTATCTGTGATCAGGACCATAAGATTACTTCCTTGACACAATATAACAGAGCTGCTGCCTGCACCTCCAGGATGGTTTGATTTTTGTCTCTAAGAATAAGTGGAGTAAGTGTATCTGTATAGGGACATCAAATCTTGCTATTACATGGCAGCATGTGTGAAATTGCATTTGACTTTTCAGATGGTCGGAGATCTGTTGGCATGTAAAAATAATGAAAAGGAGGAAGTAGGGTAGAAGTATCCCATAAAACATTCTTCTGAGCTTGCAGTCTACTCCAGCTTCCATTCTACACAAAAGCAATCATAAAAGCTTTCCAGCTTGTGCAGGCACATTTATTTAACCACTAAACTGAAACAATTACATGAAACTTATTTACCTAATGCCTTGTGCATAGAGATTCTGTTCAAAGTAATTTTATGAGTTGAAAGGAGAACATGTCTCAGATGGTCACCTTTAAAAGTCAGAGATGTAATAAGGCCAATAACATGTCAGAATAGGAGACTAACAATTAAAGCAATGAGACAGGCTTATAGACAGGTGATGTCTTACTGAAGCAGGTGTGGAAGCTGATGTTACTGAAGGCATTGAAGCTGGTGCTGGAAGACAGTGGAGACAGCTCATTTATAACAGGTACCAGAATTGTGGAATCACAGCACCCCTTGAAGACTGTTAAAAAATATAGCAACAAACACATAAACTTTGTTGCACTGCTTGACCTCAGGCTGGTGTCCCTCCAGATCCCTCCTGCAAGTACAAACCTTGAAGTCAAACATAAGAAAACCTGCAAACTGTTCCCCCCCACAATAGATGAATTGTGTTTTTGGAGCATGCTAACAATTATGAATTCATTCTCCTCCTTTTTATTCACACTGACATTCTCCTCAGTGCATATCTATCTGAACTTAGCTATGCCAAACCTGAGAGACAGCATGAAACAGGCTTGACAGTAGCACTGCCACTCAAACATCTCATTCCTGAATGATAAATTCAGGAAGTGGTTGCAGAAGTGTTTCTCATAAGCCTGACTGATACAGGCTATTAGAAAAATACATCAGTGCCAATTCACTGAAATCATAAAATACTGTTCAAACAGTCCCTGGTTGTGGGAAACCTCGGTTCTCAGAAAACACCATTCTGCATGTTGTCCAATTATTTGGAAACATGTAACTGATATTTGAGCAAACAAAGATAAAGACTTTGCATGAAGCACAATAACTGTGGAAAAAATGTATGCCAAACCTGTTGTAGAGATGGAAAAGTGGGAAAAAACCCCACAAGACTATTGAGTGTAGGAATATCATGACCTCATTAGGAGGCTACAGTTTCAAAAGAGCACCTCTGCTTTTCTTGCACTGTTCATATTATGGTTTGCATAAACACACATTTTCACAACCTAGCCAGAATGTCTTCTCCATGCGGCGCTCCCTGTTAACTCTCAGGCACACAGCATCCAGCCAGCAATCTCCAAATACCCATTTACGTTTATGCCCACCACAATGGAATAATACACTGATGGATTAGCAAAGCTTACTACCCTGCAGTGCCTCAGCTCTGAAGTGAAGCTCCTGTGGTGGAAACACATGGGAGGATTTTAGCTTAGAAAAATGCAAAGACCACCATGCTGTGGTTTTGTGTTTCTCTTCATGCACTGCTGGGTGACATGGGCTCCTGCCATGGGGGTATCTACCTGATACCCTGCTTGGGGATGTCCCAGCCCCAAAACTCTGTCCGAGCTCCTTAGAAACCTACTGAGAGCTAGCCCAGGGACAGCAGGGGCAGAACTGGGATATTTCCCAGCAGAAGAGGTAGTCAGCAGATAGCTTGAGACTTCTCCTGACCACTCACTTTCTGGCCTAATGAACTGTAGTCTCCTCTCTGTCCATCCCAGAAAGGACAGGGGTGGGGGGAGGAGAAGAAAAGCAGCAGCAAGGGAGGAACAGTAAGCCAGCATGCCCTGCATGTACCTGAAACCAATGGATCTGAAGAACTGTCATTGCAAAGAGAAATGGAGGTCCTGTTTGGCCTCCTGGCTTTCTCTCCTTTGTGATCTTGCTGAAACAGCAGTTTAATAAAGGGACTCGCTTAGTTAGTCTCAGTGGCAGATAAATGGCCTGTTCTGGTCTCTTGGGACTGCTGTGCGCTTTTAAAATTGATTTGCTTTGAATGTCTGATTTGTAAAACTCTGTATTACTATGGAGTCCTAAGCACAGGCTGAAGGAGAAAGCAATAAATGAAGGAGCTGCCTGTGTGCTGAGTGTGCCCATATCCATATACGCAGGGTGGCCGGCCATACGTGGTACCTGTCTATGGCAACCACACTTGGAGGCTGCGAAAGACAGTGCCATAGGCTGCAGGAGAGTTTTCCACTGCGTGTGAAATGCCTGGCTGCCATCCTGCACCTAGAAGCACTCCGCTTTGTTTTCCGTGAAGTACTTTCATGCTTACCATTCCAGCGTTTGCCCAGAGCTTAAACATTACAGGACAATATTTCTGATAGACATTTTGATAAAGACACACTTAACAGAAGAGGTCTTTGATTTGAATAATCATATCAAAGGCTCTTCTTCTGATTAGAAGGCGGAGTATTGTCTTACACAGGCCTTTTCAGCAGAGGCTTTCTGTTTTAGTTACTTTCACAAATTCACCTTCTTGTCGTACAACATCTTCAGGTCCCATTCATTTTATTCTGTACTTGATGACAGAATCTGGGCTTCTCATTTCAGCATCACTCTTCAGAAATGAAATTGACTTTAAGTACTACTCTATTCTTCAGGTCATTTAATTGCAACGAATTGAGCTCTTCTGAAGGTGACAGCTCTGCAAATTCAAAGAGTTCTGATCAGTTCAGAAAAATTGCTTTCAAACGTAACTTCCCCTGACATTACAAAACCTCCTGTTAAAACTTTTTTCATTTTCCAGACTATCATTTTGTTTCTGAACATAGATTTCCTTCCTTTGTGTTCCAGCGACAACTTTCAACTTCCCATTTCCCACCCCCTGCCCCCTCTTGCCTCATCTTGCAAACTGCTCCGCTAAATTTCAGACCATTATAGGCACACTTTTCTGCCTTCCTCCCCAGTTCAACCTTGAAAAGTGGTCTAGCTGTTTGTAATTCCCCTTCCACAGCTGCTAGCGTTACCTGGAAAGATGCAGTGCCCTGTTCCCTCTGGAGCCTGCCTCTTTTCAAGCTCAAAGCAGCAGCAATGGGAATGAAATGCTCTTGCCCCTTTATCCAGCAGGGCTTTCCATGGAGGAAAGCTCTACCTTTCAGCCAAAACTATGACAAAAATCAGCCATCAGAAAACATAAGGAGTGCAGCCCTGCATGGTGTAAAGCCTGAGCAGTGTGGGGAACCAGCTCAGAGGAAGGGAATCCAGCACAGAAGCTGCTGATGCTTGGTCGCCCTTAGCTGCTGGTCACCCACCAATCCTGAATAAGGGCAGGAGTTTCCAAGCAGACCTGTTTGCTCTCTCAGCTGCACCCTGTTAGGGGCTTTTCCCTGCTTTGTGTCTGACTGGGTCCTCCTGCCTATTCAGTCAGAGCAGGGAGGAAGAATTCTTCCTTCAGGGAGGGCAGCCAGCAGACTGATGCCAAAAAGGGGCCATCTGACCCTGCTGCTCTCTCTCTCTCCCTCTTTGACCTCTGCTGCAAAGAGATGGGACCTGCAGGCCAACACTGGATTCAGGAGTGAGAAGTGAAGTGACAAAGCAGGGACTGCTTCTTTTGTGGAAGAAATGAAATAAAACCCAGGATTTTCTTTCTTCATGAAAAATTTTGTGAAATTTTCCTTCCTCTGTCATTGTTCCTCCATTACCAACATTCATGGTTACCAATTTCCTGCTCCTCTCAGCTCATCTTGCTAACTGAAATAAAGAAAAGTGTAGGATCCAAGTGAGGCCTCACAGCTGTGGCAGCAGTTGGAAGTTTATGGATCCCAGAAGAGCAACAACTAACATCTTGAAAGGCATATGCATATGAGGTAATATAATAACAGCAACAGCAGGGTAGCAAGACAAACAATTTCTATTGTTCTGTTGTGCCTTCCCCATCCCTTTCTATGGTCTTTCAGATCTAGACTTTTTACATTTGCCTTCAGATTTTAATTCTCTCCAATATTTACTATCACAGCCATAGGTGTGTTTTTTTTTCCATTGATGTTTGCAGTTGGATGGGTAATAGCAAAAGGACATCATTCATGTAAATGTCACGATTAGCAAACCAGTCTGCATTAAACCTGACTTATCTCTTTACATGCAAGATTTCAGGCATACATCAGGAGGGCCTTGGGGAATTGTGACCCAGACAATATGTTTTTAAAATGCTGCTGCCATACAACTGCAGTCAGATTAGGAACATTCCCAGTAGAGCTTGGAAGCCAAATTACAAATTCTTTCTTAAAGGAAGGTCACCTTTGATTCTGTTTTTTGCAAGTTGCACTCCAGATTGCCTTTTACACCCCAATGCTGACCCCTGCCATCCTGTGGAACTTTGCCCCCTCAACTTTGCCTTTACAGCTTGCAACTTCAGTTGGTATCTCACCCTCCTTCAGTGCACCATAAAAGCAAACAAACAAACAACACCTTTTGCTTTATACCACAAAACAAAGGCCACAAACTTTTATCTCTTGCAACCAAGATTATTATCAAAAATAGAAGTCATACATCTGAAAGGGTTACTGAAGCTAATGTGTTTCAAAAGCCCTGAAAGAATAATAAATAAATCAAAGCACAGCACTATTGAGCAATTAGCAAAGGTGCTAAGTCAACTTGCTAAGCAATCTTCACTATCAGACACAACTGACATGGGAAGAAATGGAAAGAACGCTAATTAGTAATTAAGTAGGGCTGCTGGGATCCAAAATCAGAGGGGACCCTCTATAGCAAAACAAGGGAGAACTAATCTTTTCATTATGGAACCTGGTGTTTACTCAGGCAACTGAATAACAAGCTACATAAGAACAATATAAAAGAATCAAAAAGCAACGAAGGCAGCTCTCTGCTGCATTTCTCTGTATTTTAAAATTTCAAATGAATAATAGATGATACCATTCTATAAAAATATGCACCAAGCAGTAGCAAGTACCAGAACACTGACCAGCTCAGTAACTGTAGCTCCAGCTTTGTGGGCTGATTATCAGAGATGCTGAGCACAGCTAGCTCCTGTTGATGCCTCATGAATTTCCATGTGCTTGGCATAAGTTAAAGAGGAAAGAAATCAGAATAATTCACATTGTCTTGTTTAATCATAGCCCCTAAAACAATGATCGCTACAAACATGTGATTTTGTAAAATAAAATAAAAGCCAGACGACCATAAACCAATAATTTTTGTGTCTCTTTTGCTACAGTCTCTGGGCTAGGGTAGTCAAGAGATTTAACAGATGTATGAGTGAAAATGTAGAAAGATATAGTAGAGTTTTGGTGGGGAGCAGGAACCAGAAAGGCTATCCCCTGCTTGCTCATTTACACATACAAGTATTGGATTTGCAGACATGGTAGATGGAATATGCTGAATGCAGTAGGTAACAGGGCACAGAGCTTTTCTGGAATGGAAACATGGCAACAATAGAAATAATCACACAGCTGTGTTGTCCAGCTTCTTTAAGTATCTTGGACAGAACATTATTCATTTCAGTGAAGGTATGCCCAATGTAGGTTGTGGTAGCCAGATACAGGGAGTAACCTGACCATTTCAGTAATAAACCACATGAATTGAGGGGATTTTCTCTCTTTTATCATGCTCGGCACAGTTCATCCAGCCTGGGATGTGAACTATGTTATTTTCTGAAACAACATCTGAGGGAAAACCGTGCATACGCGCTTGCTCAAATGAATGATATTTACCACAAAACTGCCCACTCCCTGAGATGCATGCATTCGTGAAATGAAAGATGACTCAGAGAAAGGGTCACTGTAAAGCAATATTATTTGTGTTTTTTATTAGAACCTGGTGCTCCAATGCTAGAGAACAGCACCATTCACAAGGGAATAAGAGCTTATGGGCATATGAATAGGGAGTGTTGTACAATCACAGAAACACCTGTGCTAAATAACCTTGCGCTCATCCCCTAGGAAAATCTGCATGCTCAACAGCCCTGAAATTTCTCATGTGTATATTAAGCTGCAGTGTAAAAGCATGGTGTGATAACACAGACTTAAAAAAAAAATTCTTCAAGGACATATATATAAAACCTGTGGGTTTATTTCAGGATTTTTTTCCCCCTCCTAAACACTGCCTGCAGTGTTAAGGCACATTTTACTTCTCAGAACATAAAGAGGCCTCCCTCTACAGAAAGAAACATTGTTTTTCATCATAACGAGCACAGCATCATGTCCTGGTGGAAAGAAGACGATCCTCACTGTTTTTCGCCAGCCGAGGGTCTAGCCTTCTTGTTGGGGGTATTGGCTGAAAGCCGCTCCAAAGCATGCCAGAACAATGACAGCCCTGACACTGCTGCTCTGGATAAAAGAGGTGTTTTTTCATCTCCTGATTTTTCAGACCCTCCCGCATTTGTGAGCTTCTGGAAAACTACCTGCCAGAATGAGTAATACTGCAGAGAGGTTACTAGCAGCCCCCAAGGCAAAAGTCATTTGATAAGGGATCTGACATCTTTCAGACACTCATGTATCATCATACAGACACAGATATTTCAGTCTCAAGTGATGCTTAGCACTAGCAATTAGCTCAGCGTGTGCCACACACATTCAAGCATGCACACAAAGACTGGGTTGCAGGTTTTTTCTGTAACAGTGCAGACACAGCTTAGTTGGATGCCAAATTAAAGCAAGACAGAGCATCCTTCACGGGTCACTGTTTAGCCTAGAGTATGTTATAAATCTCCCACTGGCTACAAGTTGTTCTATTTAAGCACAGCAGATTGCTATAGGGATGATAATTTTTAAAGGCAGGGCTTCTGTTCCTAAAAAACTACTGACCTGTGTCTGTCCTGTTTCAACCACAGAATGACCCTCCCCAAAATGTACAGAAAGTGCAGAAGGACATTCACTGTCATGACTGCTACAAATCAGTTTAATAGACTACAGTCATCTGCATTCCTCCCTGTTTTCCCCCTTCTCCTTCTCCAAGATGATGTCTCTTGAAAGTTGTTCTTGTGTCTAATATATAGGAGGGAATTTAAGGAGACTTTGGTTTTGGATTTAATGAAGACACATATTGTCAGAAAGCATTAACCAAATAGTCCTTAGCACAGGGTCAGAGAAGTAAACCCATTCAACTGGCAGAATATAATCTCTTGAAGGAGTATGCAGAGGTTGATCCCAAGCAGGATCAATACAGGACTCCACGCAGGGGAGAAGGCAAGAAATTAAGATTTTCCAGCTGATCCATGCCTATGGCTTCAATAAGACTGAACTTGCAGTGTCATGGTGTGGGTAACGGACCTGGAGCGAGAACCACTGTTGGAGGCACATGGCCAATACTGGTCACAGCTCCCGTATCTAACGGCAAGGGAGAGTCTTTTCTGTGTTCTGCAGTGGGAGACAAAGGCAAAAGGTCCTGTGGTTGTGAAGCTGTCCCTATTAATCTCTGTGGCCAAGAACTTTCCCCTATTTATGACTTGGAGCAGGTCACTTGCTCTTTATCTACATCTCAGTTTCTCAACTCTAAATGTTACTAGGGCAGGAGATTTTATAAAGACATATGCCAATTTTCAAAGTGTGCACTGATACTATGGTTCCATGGCCATGCTGTGGATCACGGACATTGACAATGCTACCAGACTAACTGACAATTTGTTGTTGGACTCCTTGTGTGACCACTGGAGCAACACTTCCACTAATTTTAGAAAGTGATTTGTAGCACAAATGGCCTGAAGTTTCCCTATACATCTTTAGGTAGCCCATGCTAACCCTTACCCACTGTTTTTCAGGACCACAGACTAAAATGAAGTACCAGTTAAAGTATGAACAAAGTTTAAACAGCTATCTGTATCAATATTAGATGCTGTTAGAAATTGTTCTGAAAATAATTAGCATCCCTGAAGCAAAAACTCAAGCTGAAAATGCAGTAGGTCATACCATCAAATCAATTTGAACAGCAAGTCAGATCTTTATTTAATATGAACTTTATGAACTCTCCTGCTGTCCAAAGCCAAATCTTCCAGATGGTTATCAACTTCCACAGGGAATCAGGAGAGAACTGCAATTTAGATTTTCTCTTTGCAATGGGCAGAGACTGAGGGAACACTTGACTAACTCATCTACTATCACAACAGTTTGGCCTGCCCATACAAAAAATATACCCTGTAAAAGCACCATTTTTCCCCCCTTCTCTCCCACAGTGTAAGTCAAATACACAGCTTTTACAAGGAATAGAAAGGCAACATATTGCTGAGATAACAGGAAAGCTATAATGGTTTTGCACTTAACAGCAAACTAAGGGGAGGACAACACAGCTTATTTGGCATTTTTCTACCTTCACTTCCATTAAAAAGAGATTGCGGGAGGAGAAATTTGAAGTATAGGCACAAATAACCATATCCTGTTTGGAAAGTAAGGGTGGGTAGTTTTTTTCTTTTGTGTGAAAGATTTAAAAGAGAAGAAACTACAACTCATATTATACTAACAAGCAGCCTCTTTACTTTGTTACATTAGATAGCAGAGTCAGAAGGATGCTTGCAGAAAAAGCAAAGACAAGACAATCTGTGATCACACCATTTCCCCAGTTGGATTTTTAAACTCA
Organism: Gallinago undulata; assembly: GCA_026546715.1. Taxonomy (NCBI): domain Eukaryota; kingdom Metazoa; phylum Chordata; class Aves; order Charadriiformes; family Scolopacidae; genus Gallinago; species Gallinago undulata. Next base: position 68,015,179 of record JAOTQQ010000019.1, on the reverse strand, counting down.
CTTTAACTTCCATCTCAAAGTCAGTGCTGAAAATTAGTTTTGCACATGGATCTGCACATGTGTATGCACACCATAGGTTTGCGAGACTTTACAAAACTTGCCAATTGTTCCCATGTCCTGTGCCCAAAAGGGTTCCTGGGTCACTCTTCTTTCCACACTTGGTGTATGGAGTAGTACAGCAGTTACCTTGTGCTCACGTGATAAGAATAAAAATGTACTCAATATCATTTTGCCCTTTCATACCATCTGGGTTTTTGAGTGCTATTTTTTGGGGTTATATTTATTACTCACTGGCCTGGTAATATTTAAATCTGGATTTCTCTTATGTGTGTATTTTTGAGTCATTTGTTGTTCTCCACCCACTAGGCAAGAGTTTTCTAACTCCAAACATCCAAATTTTGATGAAAAGCATCTTAACAAATTCTGCAGGGAAAGTCTCATATCACACTTCTTTTTAGGAGGGACAGCCTAGCCAAGAACTAATAACTTTGCAGGCTTTGGTACAGCTCTCTTCTCTGTACCAGTAAGTCAAGTCATGCCGCAGCTCTTTAAGAGGTACACTCTTGATGACAGACCTGTATTTGTCTGTGTGCTTCTGATTGATGAATCCAGCTGCAGCTGGCTCAGATACAATTATTAAAGGTCGAGGTATGACGCCAAGAAATTATCATCTTACTACTTGAAGTGCTTTTATACTAAAACCAGGAATGACTTCTGAAACTGAAAGTTTGGTGTCTATTTTAACTGCATCTGTTGGAAAGAAACAAATATTACCTCTCAGGTAGACCTTACATTTTGAAAAATTTTGCTCAAGACATCTGTTTCCAAAGCTGCCAGCAACTGAGTTTAATTGTCGTATAATAAAATGCTCCACATCCTGGTTATTGAACCTTAAATGAGAATCTGTTGTTTGCTGTTTAGATGTGTAGCAATTATTTGAGAGGGCTTAAAAGCTCTCACAGCATTGCCAAGCTAAACCTCCAACCTTCCTTCTCCCATGAGCCAAAATGAGTGAGTAACATGGATGTCTACAGAACCACCCCCTGCCCCCATGCCCTCAACAAATGATCTAACAAAGTGAGTCTGTTTTGAGTCCATGCTGCATTTACAGCTTGGGACTTCAGCTCTAGAGCAGCTTTCCAGTGTTGCCATCATGCAGTCATGGCTAGTAAGAGGAACCAGCCTGCTATTCCCTGTGTCATTGTCACTTTCTGCTGAAGAGGTATCTCGTGCAGAACTTCAGAAGGTGTGAGAAAACAAAGCTTGCCAACTTTATTAAACAGTGGGCATAACCTCACTGAAACTTTTATTTTTGTAGGGGGAGGGAGCTGAAAATATTCCTTACTGAATATTGAGACTGTATGGTCAGGCTTATAAAACATTCTGATTAAGGAAAAACTGCTGATTCATTCCCATTATCTGTCAGTGTTATTATTTCCAGGAAGTGGTTTATGACACAGCTGGCACCAATACCCACAAACATATACAACACATCAACACAATGGCTGTATCATTTTGACTGGCCTTTGCTTGAGTTAAAGTAATGCCTGCTGGCATTGTCTTGTTACAGGAGGCTTGTGTCAGCAGTTCTGCTTTGCATAAACCCATTTGTTTAGGGGATTATAATAACTCAGCTATAAACATTATTCTGGGGTTGAATTATTATTATTATTAGCAGAAGTAATACTAATAATATCTTAAATTTATATTGTGCCTTTCAACCACAAGAATCCCCAGGCACTTCAATGGATGCACAGAGAGCATCATAACTTTCCCAATCCTCCAGAATAGCTACTTTTCAGGATAAAACAAAACAGTTGCTCTGAACTAAACCTATGAATTTTTCATGGGGAAAGAAACATGTTTAACACTTATGAGCAAGAAGCCAAGTGCATTTATCTGTATGCCCATCTCTCCTAAATATGCAGTGAAATCAAGATTGCATAAAATGAATTCCTAACGATGAGTGCCTGAGTGCTTCTTAATTTCAATTTTTATGTAAATGTAAAAGAATTATATAGTATGTAATGCATTAAGTTTTATGTGCTTAGCAAAACCTGTATTCCCAACAATTACTATTTTATGGATAAGTAAAAATCAACTTGCTTGGAAATTAAGCGAGAAATACTCATTCATTTGTTTGCCCAAATAGATAGTCAGGAGAGAAACCAAGTGGATATATTGGATACTTGCGAAGCTGGCTTAAATCAGTATGTCTAAGGTTTGATCTAAGAAGATCAAAGAAGCATCTACTCTGCTGATGTGAACTCTCTTTAAGGACCCAAGTCAGACAGCCCTGATATATAAAACACTTTCTTTATACATTATTTGACTTATGCTATTAACTCATTTCTACAAAAGCCCAGGGGAATCAAAGTTTCACATTAAAAACTGGCTGCCAGAAAAATCTGTGATCCACTGAATGCAAGGGAGAATGTTTGGCATCCACAAACAGTTAACCACCAGTGAGCTGAGAAGTAAGACAATATTGACAGTGGGAAGGTTTTGACAGGGAAGATTGTTGCAGCATGCTGCAGGATTTTTCTCAGAATGAGATAGATCCCCTCTTCTTCAGGTATGATAGACTGCCTGCGATCTACAGTAGGGCAATGTCAACAGAACAACCACAGCTGTTCATTCCCTGCAGTGATCCTGGAGCTGGAGCAGGGGTAGAGAGGGTCAGGCTCTCCTTTCCTGTCCAGGAGGCAGATCTCTAGCAGTAAAGGGTCACATTATGTATTGGTCTGCAGGGACTATACTATAACTCCAGCTTTTACAAATGTGATCCTATTAAACCTTGTAACAGTCAGGAAAAGTTAATTTCAGTCTATTAGAGAACAAAGAGTGAGAAGCTATAATACTTTTCTAACACAGACACGTGCAATAGCATTCTATTTTCAAAGTGCCTAAAGAAAGGATACTGACTGAAAACATGCTGTCACTGGAGTGCAGCACATTGAATTGCAGTCTGTGAGGAAGAAGAGACCTCAGGATGGTGCCTGAATATTTTCTCTGGGAAGTCAAGAGGTGAGTGGAATGCTGTTTACTGGAGTGGCAGACTCTGCCCAAGCTGCCATAGGGATCACTTCATCCAAACAGTACTCCTTTGGATCCAAGATGGGCATCCCTTTTATGCAGCCATCTTTTTCTTGAATACTTCCACAGTGAGGAATATACAGATCCAGATTTAAAATATTCAGACTTGTCTAAAATTATACCCATTATGGGAAAGGAAACTGAATGATAGAAGAATTTTAAATTTGTCACTAAAAGATCACTTGAATAATATCTTCATTTTCACTTTTAAAATAATGAGAGAAGATTTAGAAGATTTTTTTCTTACCTCTGTGCCTGGCAAAATCATGGAACAGATCCTCCTGATCTTTGCTAATGCACGTGGGAAATAATGAGGTGATTGGACACAGCCAGCATGGCTTCACCAAGGGCAAATCGTGCCTAAACAAATTTGGTGGCCTTTTATGATACTGCCACAGACTTGGTAGACAAGGGCAGAGCAACTGACATCATCTACCTGG
>JAOTQQ010000019.1:67950523-67990245 GCA_026546715.1 Gallinago undulata | reverse complement strand
TCCAACCTGTCTAGATCCCTCTGTAAAGCCTTCCGACCCTCAAGCAGATCAATGCTCCCACCTAGTTTGGTGTCATCTGCAAACTTACTGAGGGTGCTGTGCTCCTGGAAAAACAATATAAAGCAATTATAATTAATTCACAGGTGCTAACAAAATCTGCTATATTATTTTGATAATATTCACTTGGAATAATCCTCATATGGTTCCAGTGCATCTTCGTTTTTCCAAGTTAAACTCTGGCAATCAAAACAAACTGTACAGTCTCACCTCAGAAAGGTAAATGGTAACAGGCTGAGAAATAAGCAATAGGCACAGATGATTCTTCAGGATGAGTCAGTATCTAGGCACAACTTTTGTGGACATAAACAAGATGTGATTGCACACCTTAGGCCTAACTTAACAGAATGCTATAGAAATCTCTCTGAAGTGTGACTGTGGCAAATTCACAGTACGTTAGGCAGGCTGACTAGACAACTGTTGAAGACATCCTTCCTGGTCAAAGTTTGTCTATTTGGTTATTAGAGAAGATCATAGGAATCTTCACAAAGAGTTTTTAATGTAATCATAGTTACAAGCTGTGCTTTTTGGCTCAAGTAACTCATTAATGGAATGAAAAGGAACAGCAAGCCAGCTTGTCTTTGAGGAAATTATGTGGTAATGATAAGCTGCCTAATCCTTCAGGAGAACAGTCCATTTTGCAGAACAGATAATTTCCACATAGTTGAAAGAACACCATGAAAGCCCCTTGAAGACTGGCAGCTGACTACCGTACAGAGGGATGGGTTTTTGCTCTGTGTTTGCCAGCCAGTCTAGGCTATCAGCCTAATAACTCTCTCAGTGCCTTATAACGGCTCTGTGTAGACCCATTCAGAGCCCTTGATCACACCAGAAAGAGAATAAAGAGCCCTCCATACTCATGCAAGGAGGAAAGAAACCAAAGCATCTGCTTCTGTGAGAGCAAATCTATATAGACACTAACAACACTTTACAGCAGCATCAGTGATGACATGAATACCAGAAGTTTGAATACCGTTTCTCATCCTGATGCTCTTTTTCTTTTGTCAGTGGTGGAATAGCATCATATAAGCTGCAGCTGTTTTGGGTCAAGGGAGGGAGCAGATAGCTGTCAAAATGCTGAAGTTCAGAGTGGGCCAGAAAGCTCAGAAAAATGTGTCATTCATTTGAAGCTGTTGAGAAATTAGGTTTGTTGTAATCCAGCCACACAACTAGGTTTATAGTTCTGTTGTAGAAGGTGCATGTATTAAAATATTGCTAGTGAGGAGAAAGCCAGCTTCATCCAAAACTGGGGTTTCCCTCCCAAGCAAGGCAAGGTTGAGCAGTAAAAGAGAAGCACTTCTCTGAATAACACAGAGGGAAAAGGAAGCTGTAACATAATGTCCCACAACTTCCCATGCACCCAGATGGCTGCACTGGCAAAATTTGTGCATGGAGAACACAAGCTGAAGCTCTTTAAAAGTCTCTGGTATGCCTGTATCATATCCCAATGAAGTGACTCAGGAAGAAATACGTTAGGAAATGCTAGACTAACCTGTAGGTGAGGTTCAGTACTACAAGAAATAAAGGCATTGACCCTTAATTCATAGGGGTTTTTTTGTAGTCTTACATTGTTTGATGGACTGGGTAAAGGACAATAGGCTCTCATCTAGTTTACCAGGAAAGAAAGCGTGGCACGTGACTGAAATCAGAGCCAGGCACAACTCTGAGGGGGAGTGATTCTTGCTGATCTTCTCCCAGATCTGTGCAGTTGCACTCAGGGAATGCACAATATTCCCCCTGCCAAAGTTTTCACCCCTCCCACTGTGCCTCAGCAAAGCAAGAAAGAGGCAGTCTTCATCCCTGGCATGGCCACTCAGAGTTACACAGTTAGTCGGTCAGTCAGTCGGTTGTGACTGAACAGATAAAAAAATCTCACCTGCTACCTCTTACAAAAAGATGGTATCTTACAAAACTGTATGGGCAGATTTTTCCAGTTACTTTCTATCTTGGATTAACCATTTTACCTACATGTTCCTTCATTTTTCACCACGCCGCTGTGGATGTAAGAAAGCTGATGTTCACCAGTATCACAGTGAGCACAAGTGAGCAGTGGTAACTGGGCACACTAATACTCCAATTTCAGACAACAGCCAATAACATTATGTGTACGAATGTCCTAATGACAAAAAAGGCTGCTCAGGAGCCATGCAATGATGCTAAGTGCTCCAATAGTTTATTACATAATTGAGATGTTGCCAGGCCTTTCTACACTATGAAGATGCAAATAGTCTATGAGTTCAGATCTAAGTTGGCAAATAAGTGCTACTTAAATTTGCGTAGCATTTACACCAAAAAGTCCATCGGACATGATGAGCAAACGTGGAGGTGTAAATGAACTAGTGGTTGTCTGACCAGACCAGACTGAGAAAACCTCTTTGCAGCAAAGGCATTAATGCAGACATGGCTACTAATGTAGAGAGGACATAGGCTTCCTGATAAAACTATAAAATTAAATCAAAATGAAGCTGTAATACACAATAGTTGTATTTCAGGTGATGGACAGCTTTACTGTTCAGGCTGGATTGATGCGAGTAAGGGATTGGGCTGAACTCTGAAGAACAGAGACCTGGCCTTGTGCTATACTATGTAGTGCAACAGATCACACAGTTTCACACAGAGTGAGACTGAGGAAAGCTTAGCATCAGCTAAACTTATTTAACCCTCCCTGCATCTAGTCTAAGGCTGAAAAGGTGAGCCAGAGAAGTATACTGTTCCTGCTACTGTTTTGGGGAATTTGTTATTGATGTTGTACTTCCATCAAAACCAGTATCATCACTGGCTATGGGGAATGAGGCCATGGGGTTATGTCTGAAGAACTGGATCTTGCACCTCATATGCCTTCATAGTGCAGGACTTTGATGCCAACTATCCAGAAAACGACTAGTGAAGGATGGTAAAGAAGCTATGAGATTAATGAGTCTCAAAGGAAAAGTTTGCTGACCATTGCACTTAGTGGTGGGGACTAGGGCTTGGCAAGCCTCCTCTTTAGTTTAAGAGCCCAGTTTGTGATTGCCAAATCTGCACTGCCTTTTTTTTTTTTTTTTTGTGTGTGTGTGTAGTTAGCCTTTCCATCTATACTGTCTCTAAGCAGCAAAAAAGATGTGGGCTGCTTGTCAGGTCAGGATTATATACAAGTCCCACTGTCAATCTTTTGAATTTGGAAAACATCCATAGTGGAATTAAACAGAAGATGAATATTTAAGTGTGAGCAGAAATACAAGAGAGAAAGTTCTTAAAGGAATTTTCCAAGTGACTCTCTGGGAGTTTCATACTGATGTTGCAAATTCTCTGTGAAGGTACAGTTGCTACAGGACTCAGTTTTTCCATAACACAGAAAAATAAGTGGCATTGCTGCAAAATAAAATGAAACCATTCTGATGTGTGCATAGGTTTCATCTGCCTACATGTCATCTACAGTACTAGAGTTTAAAGGTAACATAGTGCACATTAATCTGCTCTTTTTAGATCCCATTGGGCTTTTTGCACGTGATCCATTCCTGGTGGTTTAAATTAGACAGGAGACCAACCAGGAGACCAGTTTTCTTTTAACTCATAATCGAGAATAAAACAATCATCACTGTATTCAAAGGATTCAGTTGTGTGATCAAAGAGAGATCATGGAAACAATACTTAACTGGGAGGATTATCTTCAAGATGAAGATACAGTGCAAGAGTTAACTTCATTAGATATAAACCATGAACCCAAAGCACCTGTTGCAGAATGCTGGAGGACTTTGTGGCAGCTCACCATGGCAGTTATAAGCCAATACCATAGTTGGAACAACTTTATATCTAAAAAAGTGAAAAAACACAACCAAGGCTGGAGCTGTTTTTTTTTTCCTTTTTGAAAGTGGCCATGTACTCTCAATATTACTCGTGCTTCTAAAAAGTAAGAGTTTTCTGGAATACCTTTTACTAAGTGTTGTCTTAAAATTTCTGAGTCAGGAAGTGGTTCTCTGGCTAGAATTAATTAGAGCAGCCATTTAAAATTACCTAAGAACAAATGCAGCAGAACTGGACCACCATTTCTGGGGCAAATTAGCTCTCATTCTGATCTTCCTGAAGTATAGTCAGTTTTTTGACCTTCCAGGCTGTTAAAATATACTAGTTATGATAAAAAAAATATATACCAGAGGAATGAACAAATGACAAAATGGTGAAATGTTCAAGGTAAGTTGCAAGGAGAGGATGAAGAAGAGACTTTAAGTAAACAATTGAGATTAGCTTTGTTGAAATAGTTTAATTACAATTTATGTAATTTTTTTTTTGTTGCTAATTGAAGACATTTAAAGATTTTTCTCCGTTACGTCTGAAAAGTCAAATGAAGGGAATAGAACCTCTTGACCAATCCAAGATTTTTGGGACTAATTCTGTAGGGTGGAAAAAGGGAAAAGCTGGCAGGAGGATTTTTAACCCAAATGATAGTTCTAAATTATAAAAACACCACCAAATGGCCTATGCACACATCAGAAACCCTTTCACAAGAAGGGATGTAGATCAAGACCATTAGCTATAATAGCTATGCAAACCAAAGGATGAGGACTGAATTTGAGGAATGATAATTCAGTAGGCACTGACTAGTGAATTTCCCCATGCTAACAAAATGTGTAACACCTACCTGTTTCACTATTCCAGCATTAGAAAATCAACAGATTTCCCCTTAGGGGCAAAACTCTACAGGATAATGTAGCATAGATAGGCAGTAAAATGACATCTAGAAGGTCAAATCAAAGGGCTAAATAATAGTAACATATTTTGATTCCAAAGCACCTTCTAAATCTGAAACGTCTGATTTAGAAATCAGTAATTCTTTGCTACAATCCCTTCAGTATAGAATAATTATGAACTATTAATTCTAAAGGAACATTAAAAAACATTAAAAACAATTAAGGGTTGAGTAAAGAAGCAAGCAGTGCAGAAAATCTGCCATATTTATGTATTTATTAGTTATGTACATGTTCAGGGAATACTTGCTATTATTAATTACATGCTGATCTTTCTTCCTAATTACATTTTGCAATATGTTTTGTTTTTAGGGGAAATTAGGAATTTAAAATGGGAACAAATCTGCAACAGGATGTTACTGAAACAGAAATGAAGCTTTTTTAACTGGACTTTCTTGAGGAAGACTTCTATAAATTCCAAAGACTTAGAGACATGAATACAAAATGAGACAAAAGTTGGTGGCAGAAAGGCCAGGCAGCAGAATTATTGACCCATCCCTTCAATACCTTTAGTCCGAGACCACAGAACAAAGGATGAAGTCTTAAAAGATTCACTACATGAGAAACTATACGAATTTTTAATACAGAATTCTTAAAATGTTTTGTGTCATTTTTCACACCCTTTTTATAAGGTCAAGATTTCCCCATTTTGCAATGAAACCAACAATGTGTTGTCAAGGCTTAAGCATGGAGCACCGAGAAAAAAATCACAGAGGACACGAGATAACAATGCTTGCACAGAGTGAAGAGTTCAGCAAAATTTTCTTGGTGAAGGGTTCAGTGTGGGCCTGGGAAATGGTTTCAGCTCATAGACTGTTTTGTTTTTTTTTTTTGTTCTGTACTTTTGCTTTCTGTGTGTATTTTTTCCCCTTGATTTTCAGAACCCAAAATGGAGTCCTCCTCTGTGCTCTCATAAATCCCAATACCTCCACACAACTCAGCAGAGTTAGGGGTGCAAGGAGGAAACAGATATGAAAATGTCACCTCATTTCATTTTGCCTATAACTTACAACTTAGTATAACTTATATACATAGCTCCTTTTATGTTTCCATGTTTCAGAAAACATTTCTTTGGCAATTTGAAGACTTGTGAAAAGAAAGTATTTCTGTGTAGTAGCTAGTTTTGCTAGTTTCTCTTGCTAGAAGTGTACTCGGGTATAAATCTGAAACTCCAGCGGCAAGTCCTAGTCAATTACTCTAATGGGGTAGATTCCGTAGGACTCCCACAAAGACTTACCTCAGAGAATGACACAGAAAGCCCTTGCATGCTCATACGCAGCACAATTGAAGATACGTACCATAACAATAGCATTACACCTTGTAACTTCGGTTTTATATTCCTTCTGGAAGTCATTCTCCATCTCCATTATTGTGGTGTAAATACCTCCTGCTGCTCCATTTTTACTCTTGCTAACACAGAACACCCTTGTTAACACCCTTGTTAATATTCATGTCACAGACTCCTAAATTTCAAGTAAAAAATTAATCTGAATTATGTTTCAGAGATAGAGACTCTTTTTTCCAAAGTAAACAACAGATTTTTAGGAGCTTAAGTGCTAATTGCATAGTCATTACCATTATTATTACCTTTATGTAAAACAGGTAACATATATGGTAATAAAGGTAGTGATATTATATCTGAGAAGATACATTGTTTGACATGCATTTTATACTCAATGAATTTTAGCAAGACAAATATACAAGACTAAATTATGCATTCCCTTTCCTTCACAGAGAATTAGCACTAGAGGGGATGAATAAAATTTACCTATTAAGTAAAATTACTAAGGTTTTTGGGTGAAAAAATATCAGCCATAAAGAAAAAGTAATCTTGGCTCACGAGTTTGTTTTGAGAATTTATCAATGGGAGCAGGGTTGCCAACAGCAAACATTAAAGAAACATGAACCAAGCCCCAAGAGCTGCATGTTTCTGAATCAATCTCACATCAGTCCTGAAAGGTGGTTATCATCCAGTGTATGAATATTTTAATATATGCTGCATACTAGTTATACACAGCCAGAGGAGCAGGATAGAAAAATCCCTCAAGTTTACCACAGGGGCTGATACTTCTCTTTCTCACAGTCTCTCTGTTTCTTCTCTCATTTTGGAAGAGCTGTCTTTGGTGCTGTCTCTCAAAGCAGAGAGAAAAAGACCAAAGTTAGCCCATTCTGCAGACACTGTTTGCAGCCTTAACACCTTCCCTTACTTGCATTTGGATCTCATCATCAGTTGTCAGAGCCTGGAACAACTGTATTAAGAGGAGAAATGGGTGTTTGCTCTAGGAAATGAGTAGAATGAAGGCACTTGAGGAAAAGAAAGTATGGAAAATAACGTATAGGAAGAGGAAGACATTTTGAGTTGCTGCTTACCTCTCCTTGTAATGGAAGAGAATATTTTGCAAACAGCAAAATCATGTCAAAAGGTTATTTTTTATTTTATTTTCATTTTATTTTCATCAGACTGTGGAATTCACTGTCCAAGAAGTTATTAAAGATCAGAGCATACCAAGATTAAAAATTTCTTAAAATTTATACTTGATATATTGTAGTAAATCTCATCTACTATATACCCTGTATACTATTTTTCTCTCCTCGGTCACTCAGTTAGGTTGCCCTAAAAGGACCAGAAAAAGGGTGTTCAAATGGGCATTTAGTAACAGAATTTGTTGTGTCTGCTGGCACCTTCATGAACTTTACTTCTGGAGATAGAATTTCTTTGTAAAAGGCTGGAGTTAGCTTTTACTTGTGAAAAAAGCCCCATATTGCAGAATTTGTAAAAACTTGAAGGTCTGCTGTGAGTCTTCATATACTATGGTACCTGCCATTTACATAGCATTTGTTGCAGAAGAATATACGTATTTAAATAATGCTTCATTTTGAAGTTGCTGACAAAATGTTTCTTTCCTCTGTCACAGGCTGAAAATAAGGCTTCTTTGGAATATGGGTTAAATAGCATTTTATTCTTCCTGTACAAGACTGCTGCGTGCAGAGAGGCAGCAATGCAGTAATAGAATTTCAAACTAAATTCAGAATTTTACTACATTCCTAGAGAGACTTAAAATAAAGGTGTCAGATACAGAATAAAATATTTATGGGAGGATTCCCTGGCAGAATTGCGTAAAGATGAGGGGAAAAAAAAAGAAAAAATCTTAAAGGCAAATTGTAATTGAAGGGTAGTTTCTCCACATGTTTGGACACTAAGAATTTGAAAGATTGGTGTATATTCTGTCTTCTTTCCCAGCACCTTCAACAAAGAAAGAAAAATTTTTTAGAGCAGTAAAATGCATGAGTCCACTGTCACTAGACACCTTCCATTCCCCTCAGTACCCATCCCATATTCATTGACATCCAGGCAGATGCCTACAAGCTCCAATCCTGCCCGTCTGCTTTCCATTGCTATGTAATATCCTGAGCTAAGTAATATCCTTTGTCAGCTGTGAAGCATGAAGACTATGTCAATGCTGGTTTCAAGCTGTACGCATGTTGGATGACTAGTGTGCTATTCTTGAAACTTTTGCTGTACAAAACACACATGAATTTTTCTTCTCCGCATACCCACCGATTTTCTCAAGATCTGTTGGATCTCTTTCCCCAATATCTATCTCTTCATGCCTCGGCCAATTAAAATCTACATAACAACAGTTTGTAAGTTTTCAGGGAACTGACAGACTGGTCTAATCATATCTGCTTTGTCTATAAAGTAGGCTGGAAGTAAGAATTAAAGGATTAGAAATCATCAAGATTGGATCAGAAGGAAATTTGAGGTTCCCAGTGACCTCATGCTATTTATTAAATAGTTGTTTCTTTAACTTTAAGCAATTTCCCCTTGTATCTCTGATTAGTCTAATCATAATTTTCTGCAACTTTTCTGATTTTAACAGGTCTTTTTTGAATGTAAATAATCTGAATTAGATAATATATTCTAGGTATGACTTGGCATAATGGCATGAATATTTCACTTCATCTGCTGGAATAACCCTCTCTTCTTTCATTACTGCTTAAAAGCACACTCACCACTCATTGTGAATGAGATTACAGGAAAAAATTGAAAAGTAGGTACACTTTATGATGTAGTGATCTCTTACCTTGACAAGAGAGCTGTCACTAGTATAGTCCTGGGTACATTAATGCCAACATTATTTTATGTACATAGAGCAAACCAGCCTCTGCTTAACTTGGGCAAAGACAGCGACAATAGAATTCTCACAAAATTTATCAAGTGCCACCAAAATCACAAATCTAAATGTATATCAAGAGACTTCCATAGCTTACAATATACTTGTATACAAGATGAGGAGAAGTTTCTATCTCATTTTTAGGTAAGGGAAAGATGCAGAGAGACATAAATGCACTAACCCAGCCTCAGGCTTCAAGCTCATGCACGTAGGAGGGAGCTGTTCTGTTCCAGTTGTTGTATAACCACATTGGACTCCCTTTCCATATCAATGTTTACACAAATCCAAAACAGAGATAACACTTGCAAAAATCTTGACCACTGATGAAGCTGACCACCACAGTTATTTGTATAATATACTCCTTTTTGTGAAAAAATGTTTGCAGCTAGCTGTTTCTTCAACAAAAACCCACAAGTTAAAAATAAGTGTGTGGGGAAAATAGCATCTAAAGAGATCTGTTTATCAGTCAATGCATCTTAATTAATATTTCCATATGAATGCTTTTGAAAAAGCATTTTCTTCTTTCACATATCATTCAATTTCATGTCAACATTCAGTTTTTTCCACCCAAAGTTGGCTGATCCTGCTGTAATTTCCTTCAGAGCAAACAAACAGTGACTTATCAATATCCATTGTTTTCAGACAGACCGATTTCATTTGTGAAAGGGGAAGAAAAAGGAGGGTACCAAACCACCACAGGTGATAGACATTTGTACCATAAAATATTAATGATATAAAATCTAACTTCTTTTCAGCTGTTTGCATAGCCACACTAAAATAAATGACAGAGGTTAGAGTTTTAAATATACTATGTTTGCCCTCCTTACTGTTATCCAGGACAGAGTCTGAATTTCCTTGAGAATCACTGATGACTTCTCTAGTAAATTTTGACTCTAGTGTTTATCACAATGCTCAAGACTGAAAAAAATAATAAGAAAGATCCATCAAGGCTGGAACTGCTGAACTCAAAGCAACATTAATTTGCAAGTATGGCTTTCACTGTTCAGAAATATTGCCCATATAGCAGTCATTACTTTTGTTGGGACACAGTGGTGGGTGAAACAAAGATTACAGATTTGGACTGCCACAAACCAGCTGCTAACAAGAGAGAAGCAGTGTACAATTAGTATTATTTCTGCATCTGAAAAGTGAAAAATCAAGAATGGTTTCTTAAATTTTTGCCACCCTCTTTTTCCCTTAGATCTGCCATCTTCAGTCAGCCCTAAACAGCATTCTGTGCGGAAATAATCCAGAATAGAAAGAAGCCAGCTTCCTTAAAGGATTTGCTTTTATTCCTGTAGTTATTTTTAACAGGACTTGAATCAATGGTCATTCACCAAAATGTGAACAAGAAGTTCTCTTTACACATCTGTGCCTGAAATTGTGACCAAAAAGGTGTACGAATAACTAAAGCCTTGTAAAGAATGTCAGTTTGCTTTGATGAAAGCATGCTTCAGTCCCCATGCTTAAATGCAGAGCTCCCCTCTTGTGCCCATGCAATACCCTGACACAGCCGTGCTGGCTGATGCAGATCCAAAGGTACAAGGGCTAAACGTTTGCTCGGCCATGCCAAAAGGTGAGTTGGGCAGGAACTGTTAGCAATCAAGATCAGATGGGCTTGATGACAGTCAGTCATCTCAAATGATTCTGTGTCAATTGGACAGTCCTGTGTCAGCGCAGGGATCACAATACTTTGATAATCATGGGGTGGCAGTTCACAATCATGCAATTCTCCTTCTGGGCATGTTAGTGCAGTCTCCTCCTGTGGACAACTCCCAGTACTGGATGTCTCTGTTCTGGGTGGAATTCCCAAGTTAATAGCTCTCTGGAACCTTTTATCGGTTCCCAGCAGAAGAATCTGACTACCATTCCCCTGACTCAGCCCAGGACTAACATCAATCTGTTATTGTCTGCTGGTGCTGCCCCAAACAGAGCTTCTGTGTTAAAAGCCCCATTTTAATAGCACACACAGATCTTAACAGGCTCCATAAGAATCAATGTAAGCTTTTAATGTGTGGGGTCTGCACATAACAACAGCAGAGAGAGAGAGACAGAGAGAACCTAGCACTGGCGACCTTGCCTCCACTCACCGCAAAACTTAAAGACAGGCACAGTTCTCTTCACTTTACTTGCATGAGAAAATGAATTATGCTCTCTCCCACACATGCAAACTTCCTCACACTCTTTTTTCCTAACACTGTCAGAGACATCTATCGTTAGTCAGCCATCCTAGCTTTAAATTTCTTTATATTGGATTATGATAAACTTCCAGATTCTGGGGGACTCCTTTGTCAGAGTAATACCTGGGGATACAGCCCCCATTTGATGAAATGAAGAATTGTTAAGTTAAAAAAGGACTGACCAAAGACAGTGTTCTGTGTTCATAATAGAAATCCTATTTTACGAACAACTAGCTATAAGGAACCCTCAACCAAAATATGTATGCTTGTATACTCATGTTCCTGTATCTTATTTTCTATCAAAATAGACTCTGGATTTATGAACAGTATGATCTGTGTGTGTGTCTCATTGGGAGCTCAGACTCTTGCCCACGTGCTTGCTACCGTCAGCATCAGAGATCTTAACATGTATAGGCACCATTTGATGTAATTTCCTCAGATCACATCCAGCTTTGCACTTTCTGTTTGAGTGTACATGTGTTTCTTAGTCTCACGTAAAAGCCCCACATGTAAATTATGGCTTAATTTAACTGTACTGGGGTGCTTACACTCAGAAGAGAAGATGGAGAAAAGTTCACCACTGTCACGGGTAGCAAAGAATATCTTTCCTTTGATTAAGAAGATTGTGGGGGAAGGGGAAGAAATATCCTCCCCAAAAATAATCAATGAAGTTTATGTTGCCAAGACTTGGGCTAGCGATGCTCCTAGCTGACCAGTTAAGAATAAGGGTAAATGTATATAACATAGATATTTTAGTACTCTGATGCTCTTTTCTAGGTGGTTTTAAAAGATACCTCAGGGCAGAAAAATACCCTGTCTTTATATTGTTGATAAAAGACATACCATGACTCGTTTATTTTTCAGAAACTTCCTGAGGACTTTTAACTCTGTTTAGTGTTCAGTTTTATTATGTTAATGAAGCTCTGGGATTTTAATTTACTCTTTATGCAGAATTGGACATCTAAGCATTCATTACTTTTACTTCCACTGGGAATCTTTGCTGTTCTTCTGCAGGGCTGCAAAACAAAGTTCTTAATACAAACCCCAGAAACCCCAGAAACAATTATATTCCTTCTACATGGGAAAAAAAATAATAATACTGGTATTTTAACTACCCTTCTGAAAAGATTTTTCTGATACCTTAGAAGGAAATGGGCTCCCTTATTCAGTGTTCTTACTGCATTGTAAGCTTTCTTATCTCTTACCCACAGAAAAACTTTCAAAGTTATGGGGAAATTTCAGTCGCTGTCTGGGCTAGAAACACAGTTTATGCTTCATAAATTTCACTTGAATTCAGCCGATGAACTTCCCATTTTGTACTGTGAACACAGATAAACCCACCTTTATCCCAAAGGTACTTCTGGCTCCCTTCTGCAATCTCTGTCCTCTGTTTAGATGGAAAGGCTGATTTTTTCCGGTTACCAGGGACTGAATCAGACCAGTGCAGCCTAGTGAAGCACCCCAGCTGTGGATGTATGCAAGGATGCTCACGTTATCTTCTGCAATCACCTGCATAATGCCTCTCATCATTGCCTCCACTGAGCCCAGGTAAACTTACTCAAACACAGATTCACAGAGTGTAAATAACATTTGCTGCATTGTGCACATAGTTTGTTATCTTCACTGTTACATTTCTAAACAAAAAAAAATCAAGATATTAGCCCTGGTTTGAACTTCCTGGTAGACATTCTGCAGTACCCAAGTGGCAAATCCAGGCTCTGAATTTATTTTGTGTGTTGCAGGTTTTCCTACTTCATCATATCAGAGAAGAAAGACAGTGTTTAGGTGAGAGATACAGATTCAGAACTACTATTGGGTGTTCATTGTAAAGGATGCTAGATAAACCCCTCAGAAAAAGGGAAATGAGTAATCAAATTGTAAATGGTATAAACAGGAGAGATAATGTTATCAGCACTTGATCTCAGATAATCTATGTCCATGCAGCCTCAGAATATTATTAGTCAGCCCAACTATGCAAACAGAAGACCTTCGTATCTGTCAGGCTGCTGTCCCTGGACAGCTTATAAGTGCCTTGCAGTTAACAGGCAATCACTCATAGTCTAGCCCTGATCATTATCTCAAATACTTGAGAAATTATAGAATGATTAAAACAGTGAAAAATCCCATCACTCATGACATTGACTCCCACATGTCTAATTCTTACATCTACCTCTGAACTTTAAGCCTGCATGTTATATTTCCCTTGCTCTGGGTATTTGTCCTGTTGGATTTTCTCATGGCTTTGCTTTCATAATTTTTCATAGGCTAGCAGCACTCCTAATCTGACAGAAAAGGGCATCCTTTGCAGGCAGCCATCATGCCTGCTGCTGTTGCATATCCTATGCAAAAGTTTTAGTAGTCAGTATTTCATTGTGTTTTTCAGCAATTACGCAGGTGATGCTATACGCGCATTTTTAAAAGCTTTTTAATCTGGAAAATGAAGAACAAAATATGTGTCACCAAGCAGCTAAATTTAACCTGGAACCAAGAACAAATTTATATAAACTCCTACTTATGCAGTTATTGTGCTTTCAGAGACAGAATAACATTGTTAATCACCTTTGTCTACTGGTGGACTGTCTGCTGCATTTTGCACTTTTTCCATTAATTTTTCCAATTGTGTAAAAAGCAGAATTTCCCTAAACACTGATACAGTGTTTTTTGCACAATGCATTTGTGTAGACAGTTCCCTTCCAGACCAAAAGAGATGGGAATTTCTCCTCAGACTGCTTCCGTTTCAATCCTTCTTACGGCCTTCATTGTATCTTCTAATAAATCGGGATTAGGAGACTAATGCTAGAGTAAAAATGATTGGCCATAGCACATGAAACGTTGGATGTGAACAAATACATAATTTGAGTTCAGATGTATTACAAAAGATGTGCTTTCAGGGTGAGAGAAAAAGTAACTTTGTCCTAGCAAGCTTTATGACAGATCATGTATTCTCAGTCTACAATACCCTGTGAGTAAAACTATCATTAGTGCTAATTTGACAACAACGAGATCATTGTCTTGGCCCGATCTGTAAAAATCTTCTACCACCAACTGTAGCATGAGGACTCATAGCACCAGCAACATCCTCAGGGTTATCTGATCTATATTCATCCTTAATCCAGACTACTGGTATGACTGTTTTGATTACACTTGTAACAAAAAAGGAAAACAATAAAGGTAAGAAGAGGACACCTAGCAGAACAGTAATTATATTTTTCCAACACAGAGCCAATTCACCATCCGCAAGGTTTTACAGCCATTGCTCAAGACTGTAACTCAATGGGAATCACCACAGGCAAGTAGTACTAGGCCAAATCGTCCAGCCTGTAGGCCAGCAGAGTCCTCACTGGCAAAGTGAGCTAAGTAACTTGTGGTATGGAGGAAAACCCAAACAAACTATTAATAATAACAGTGGAGGGAAAAAGGGGAATGGGAGGAAAAGAAGACATACCCGAAATTTAGATTTTGCTTCAGATACTGAATTGCTTGGTTACTTAAAAACAGACCTGTCATACAGAAAAAAGATGAAAAGATGCTACAGGTGGATTTCTCCAGGTGCTCTGACTAGGTGAATCATCTGCTCTGCAGCAGCTGTTAGCAAGCAAGTGAAATAAAATTCAAAATGCTGAGAGTTGTTGATGTTTGCAGGATGAGGTTAAATAAATGGCTTATTATGGTCTATAGCCTTATTCTGGGATCTGAGACATGTTAATTACGCTTCCTCAGAAAATGACAAGTTCATGATTTGTAACCCTTTAGGTAAGGTACAAGTCAATATCAGCTGTGAACAGCATTTCCAAACCAAATTAATATTCTTTCATAACAGAACTGGTAGAACTGAATCTTTATGGGTTTTACTAGACTAATATATACATTGAAACTTAAAAGATTTTTGTGTCTGAAAGCTTGTCTCTTTTTTCTCAGTCATGTCAGTTGCTCAGATAAAGGATTTTATCTTCCATGGGAAAAATTGTGACAGAGAAACACAAATTATTCCTGTAATTGGAGTGAACTGATACACAGCAAATAAAAAGAAATGAAGAAATAATTCAGGCCACACCAAATTGATCTGCTGTTTTGGGTGGGAGAGGGTGTTTCAGAATAGCTTCTGCCATTTTTAGAATAAGCATACATTCTTTTTACCAAGAATGTATAGCTTTACCAAGGTTTGAATAGTGCTCATAAACAAAAAAGAATGGAACACCAAATATTGTGTAATTTGTATGATATTTTCAAACTTTTCTGCATGCATGTTTGCTAGTACCAAAGACTACCTTGTGGGGATTATTTATTTTCCTGAAAAGAAGCAAATAATGTTCTATTACTGAAGCTGAGGACCACATCTTCAGCACTGTAAAACAGAGGTCTGGAGAAGACAAGAAAATTAGACTGGAGATCCTTCCCAAAATCTTTATTAAGTATTACTGTATTTTTAAAGACCAACTTTCTTTTTCTTTCTTCTGTTAACATGTTACATTTATATGACACCTCTGTTTGCAAGCAGAGTCAGTAAAGAGGCGTGTTCTATAGTGAAGCATTAAAGAGACTCTCTGGGTCAGTGCAATTTGAGTTTACCGTGTGCCCTCTTTCCTACCTGTGTTGTTCTTTGAAAACCACAGCCATCCCTCCTCTCTCTAATGTAAAGTAGATAATGAGATCCTGATCAGCCTCTTTCCACACCAGGAAACAACATGCTATATCATTAACTGCATGCTTAAACAGTGATAATGTAGCTCTAATCATGAGCAGCAGGCAAGGTTAGTCAAAGAATTGGTGATGCATTTTATTCTTGGTTTTCTACCTGTAAAGCCTTTAAGCTTGGAAGTCGTTAAGCTTGGAAGTATGCAGTGAACATTCAAGGCCAATAAATGAAAATTATGCATATATATCAGTTTTCAGTTGAGTTTCAGTCAATGATAAATTTGAGATGATGTTCTAGCAGTGATATATTTCAGGTTATAGGAGTGCTTTCATGCATTAGAAACAGCAACATTTCTTGTATAAACTTCTCTTTTTACTGCGCTATGATCACTTTCCATTATATCATTTTACCTGGACTCTGAATTTTAGGGGAAGTACAAGACTGAAGCTTTGCCATGTGATGAGATCTTCATAAACAGTCTATCACATTTTCCTTTTAAATAAGATTGAATTAGTGCTTTTCTATCCTGCAAGAAGGAAGGAACATGTTTCAGTTGCTTTACAGAACTGGGCTGTGAAATTTTAAAATAAACGAAGTGTTAGAAGGACACTACGAAAGAGCCAACTGTTTGCATGTATGTTGATAGTTATGTATACTACTGTTTTGTATTTATTCGATCACCGCATTTCTCAAATAATCAAAGCATGCATTCAGAATTTTAGGATTGACAGAGTCTTTGACTGCATGCTATGTAAGACTTAATTTACAAAGTATTTATCCTGTACATATTTATGTAATTCCATACACAGGTTAACTAGACTAGTAAATATTTTTCAAGTGTTAATGAGGGATAGGATTAGTTCTTTAGCAGGGCTTATATAGTTCTATAAATAGCTAGAAAACAGTGATGTATTAGTTCTATAAATAGCTAGAAGATAATGCTATATCATTTCTAAAAGCACCTCTTTCAAATTATGCCCATTGATTATACTTATTTTATGAACTTCTGGAAAAATTATAATCCTTTTTTTTTTTTTCAAGGATTTATATAAGATATATCAAAGAAAAAATTGCTAATTTACAGTTGAAACAATGCATTTGATATTTTTGACAGTTGCAGCTTCCTCATGCCCTTATCTTCAATCCTTAGGCTAGTTCAGTGGCATATAATTTATTGGCTGATATTGATGTTGAGTTGACTGTCATTTTTCTGTGTAGGACTCTGCGCTTATTTGGACAGTTCTCCATTATTGCCTTCATTACTGCTCCATTACTGGAGAAAAAAAACCCAAAAAACACATTGTATGAGGCCTTATGAAAGGATATTATTGCAACATCAGCACTCACCACTTTGCAGTAGCATCTTGAATATCATTCTGCACCAAATATGGTTGATTTAGAAACACACTCACCTTATGACCTTGATTTCCTTGCCTCTTTCCTCTGCAACCTTACCTCATCTTTATGTGGTCCCAGTTCTTTCCTGAAACTTTTTTTTTCAGTACTATAAACCTCAATATTCAGTGTGTCTCGGGGGCCAAGGGAGTTATAGTTGAAATATCCAGTGCCCAGGGGACAATAAAAAGGCAAAGAAGTCAAGAATTTGGCCAGGATATGTGTTTTCTCAGCACATTCCTGGAGAGATTATTGCAAGAAAAGCATGATCTTGCTTGAAAAAAGAAAAAAAAAAAAGGATGTACCTATATAAGAAAAAATAATATGTATAAATGACATCTGTAGACCTGTATTTGAGAAGCACCTGTTAAAAATACTTAAGTCTTCTCTATTCTGTCTTTATTATTATCTGAGACAGCTGCCAAGATTCTCTATCCAGACTGAATTTTGCTTTCTGGTGTAACTCACACTGGTGATCTGAACTAAAGTAGGAGCCTGAATAAATTTCTGTGGCATCCTCCCACACATAGATTTGACTAACTTACAGACACATTGAGTATTACATTCTCTATACAGTGATTCTCATCTCTAGTAACAGCATACAACTTTGATTCCTTGGGAATAAAATTTACTGAGATACTTAAACATTGCTTTCTATGTATAATTTAAATTGCCAATAAAATGTATAATTCAAAAGATATAATTTTACAGAACATTAAACACTACTTATCAGGATACTTTTTCAGAGAGTCTGATTAATATTTCACATTATTTACTGTATCTTCAAAACTGACTATTTTCAGGAGTTGCTAAACCATAATTTTGCCTCTGCCTATAGTAGATTATATATAATTCTCATACAGGTGTAAATCAGGAGTCACCCTGCAGGTGTGACTGTTACAGTAGCTCTTTCTGTCCCATTTTTTCTCTTAGCACAGAGGCAAGATTTTATTCTTGGGGAGATGTGTAGCTTGAGCTTGGACTTATAACAAACCTACAGAATGCAAAAGCAGTGCTGGAAGGAGGGAAGGAGGTATGAAAAAGGAAATTGGTTTGGTTCCTTTGAGTTGTGTTTATTAAGTTGTATTTTGAGACAGAGGCTCTTGGATGTTGGCTCAGCTTTGCCATCTGCATCATTTAGAGACTAGTCAGCACTCAGTACACACAGAATCCATCTTGTAGTTTCCTCAGCTGCATTATGTCAGAAAGGGAAGCAGTATTTTAAAAATAGCAACAGTAACATAAATCTGATGTTCCTGCTACACTAGCATCAGTTCATTGATTTCTCAGTAAATCAGAATTCACTGGAGGAAAAGCGTGTCATGGAGAACTCTTCAAATTTTAATTTTTTGGCTCTTGAATAAACATATCCAAGTTGCACATACCTAAGGAGAATGTCCCTTGAAGGATAAATATTTAATTTATGTTCAATTTTATCTTCTCTGTGACATATTGCAATCTATCTGAAAGTGATTTGTTTCCAGTAAGACATGTATTATCTGAAGAAAAAAGTCTAGTGTGTTTTGTGGCAATGTGGTGACACAGTATTAAAATGGCATGTTTAGTTTGGACCATGACTAAAATAGGTTGGCATGCAGATATTTATGGGCATGTAAGAGTAACCTCATGGGCTTGAGCACATCACAGTTTAGAAAATAGCTATTTCTCTTAGAAGGGAATGCATTGCACTGTACAGACTGTTAGTTACTGTGTTAATATTACCACTTAGTAATTCCTTTTTTAATTTAAGTGGTTAGAAACTGAGCCAGCTACTTGGCATATTTCTTTCTCTTGGAATACAAGAACTTGTGAAAATCTTATAGTCTGTGCTATTCAGAAGATCAGAGAAATTGGTCAAAAAAACTTCCTCTGGCTTTCAAATCCATACATCAGCTCATCAGATTCCATGTAAAGAAACCACGGTTCTAACTTATGCTAGACAATGAACTCATGCTATAAGTATATAGGTTAGGAGGATAATACATGCATTTAATATGTGAATAAGCCATTTAAGGGGAGACCTTGGATGGCATGACTAGGGCATGTCATTCTACAAAAGTAAAATGCACAGACTTTTCCATGAAAAACAAATTCATATAACTCAGAGGATTGAAATTGCTATAATTATTGAGCAGTCAAACATCTGTGGCGCATTTTGGCATCAAGGTCAATGATTATTGCAATTGCAGAGAAGAAATTGGCTTAGCAAGTTTTGTCCCCGAAAGCTTTGTGGAAATGGCTTAGATTTTTAAAACCTGAATGTTATTTTTGAACTCAGAGATTCTTCTAACTTTGAGAAACACATCATGAAAAAGCTCAGAACTGCATGGGAGTGTGGAGTGCCGTTTAAGCCATGAGGAAGGTTTATAGCTTTATTTGGTAATCAGCTTTTCAGACTCATTTCACAAAGAATTCTTAAGGGTATGAAGGAAACATCTGATGAATTCTGAGTTTCTCTTACAAGATTGGAATAGAAATGTTTAAAAAGAAAACTTTTAGCTTTTCCATGGGAAGTTGCTCTCTACTCTCTAGGTCTTGCTTTTAAGACACCTGACTGCCACACTATATGGCAATGCTCTGTACATAACTGCCAGTTATATTATGTTATAATCAAAGTCTAGCTCAAAGTCTAGCTCAGCAGAGTGCACAGAGAAACCAAGTCAAAGCAGGAGAGTGAATTTTTTTTTGTAATCTCCTTTGACAAGATGAAGCTGCAGTTACTGTTTTTAGAGTGGTTACACAGAAGGAATATTTATCTTCTTTAACAAAGCAATCAGTTGAAGGGCTCTACGCACATACTTACATTAATGTTGGTGACTACTGGAAAAGGATGCTGAGGATCTTTTCCATCATACAGCCACAGTTTGCTCTGGATCTGCTCTAAGAACATAGAACTCTTACAGAAATCAAAAGACAATCAAAGACAAAAAACAATAGCCTTAACTACCCAGTGGACCTAATTTGGGCTACTTGTTCCAAAAGTGATATGTTCTGTATCTTCAAACCACAGCATAGAGCACAGCGAAAAGCATGAGAACCTTCAGGAATCACTCCTCCTTCTATTTTGCTAGTAAAAGTTTCTTGTTCACCATAAGATGAAAGTATAAGTATGGGGCAGTCTGCTGTAAAGAATAACTGCTTGAAATATAGTCCCATGAATTTACGGTGTGGCTTCACTGATTCATTGTTATACTTTTCATTACACAAGTATTGATGAATGACATTTTTAATGGAAAAGAAGGACCCAAGAAAGACTAAATCACATTCTTGAAGTTCTCATAACCTGAAGTTCCTCAGATCAGGAAGAACAAATGTAGGTTCTGAGATTACAAACTAAGAAATCATTACAAAGGTTCCTCATAATAGTAGTAAATATAGAGGCATGTGCCTCACAATAACTGAAGGCCAACTCTGTGGGGCAATTAAAACCTTTAGCTATTGATGAATTTAATAATACACTGTTTTGGTTTAGTGCATCCAGGACAGGGTCTTTAAAGACATTCATATGTCGTGTCTCCGTTGCTGTCTTCCCTAAAGACAACAATAGGGCTAGATTTATTACTTTAGCTGATAAAGTGCTTTCTCTAGTCTCTGTTGAGAAGTGGCAGTACCAGAGCCTTCACAAATGAAGTATAGTGAGAGCACCACAAAATCTTTATCTACACAGAATTGAAAGGTCATGCCCTGAAAGGAATTCACAGATTCACATTTACACAGAAACTCTATAGGTATTTTCCAAGTCTGATTTAAAGGGTCTTCCATATTCTTGAAACAAAAAAAAAAAAAAAAAAAAGAGAAATCAGGGTTTATTCATAACGTTCAAGAACCAGATTTCTCAAGTACAGTCATCTTGTGCTTCCCAAGATGTGGCAGCTGGAAGCCATCTTGCCTACTGGCTTTTCCAGGAGCTAGGCAGACTTTCTTATCAAAATAGGAGTTATCCCAGTTGATGGACATACCTCTAGGTAAGAAACAATCATAGATTAGTCATGTGTTTACTAGACAGGACCTTGTAGGATGGGTCTGCAAAAGAGGGAAAAGAAATAGTTTGTTCAGCCTTGGGAGTGCTCTGTTCGAGCACCCATCCTTTGGTGTATAGCCTTATGCAGGTGGATAAGGTACAATTTACTTTATAATCCCAAATATGTGAAATTATGAAATTACTAGTCTTTCTTACTACATTGGATTTATAGGCATACCACCAACCATACCAGAAAGGTGCATGAAAACTAGGCTGGAATGAAGGGTCTGACCTGTCAACAACATGCTCCGTCAGATCTCACTGCCGCTTATAAACATGGTTATGAAAACGTCTCATGAGATCGGGCTGAACATTCCCAAGGCAGCTAGTCACCATGGAACTAGTGACTGCAGGTCAACACCTCCTGGGATGTTCCAGTTCTTTCTCCTGCAACCATGGCCTGTTTTCTACATGACAATGCCCTTATGTGGACCCTCCCATTTACATTCAACCCCGTCCATCCATCTGTCCTTTTGTCACATCTGGTCAAGACTGTTGGGATTTTCATTCAGCTATGCCTAAACTATCTCCTGTATGAAGCAACACTATAGAGATCAAAAGGCTTTTAAATGAAAATTCTATCACGTGGAAGCAGTATTATTAGAATGTAGGCTAGGATTCATAACTTGAGCAGACAAAAGTCTACCTGATGTGGTGTGACAGAGTAGATCTAGTAGGGGTTCACATGCACCTCTTTTTGAACTTGCTGTGTCCCTTCAGACAAAATGTCTTGCTTTCAGGCTTGGTTCCAGCTACCTTCATTTACAGTGTTAGATAAATATTTTTATGCAGACATTCAAAAAAATTCTGTTCTCTTAACAGCTCCCTCTGTCAAACAGGATTCACAGGCAGTAAACAAAAGTCTCTGCGTTGTCACGCAGCTGACATTTTGGCTGACTTTTACATCTGCACACTATGTTCTCCTCTGTCTAACTGCAATGTTCGCATCACTGTTAAACTGAATTATTAGCTAATGCAGTGGATGCTACTTGTTTTAGACGTCTGTTATTTCTCCAGAGAAGAAGGAGGTAGTCTCATCTCTAAGACCCTACACCACAAATGCTATGTGAGATACCCACAAAGCACCAGTTTTTTGCATCTAGAATATAATTTCCATGACGTAGGATTATCGTTCTTTGCTCAAGTAAATTACTTACAATTTTGGAATAAGTTGTTTTTACTTGCCTTTAATCAGAATTGCCTATAGACCTCACTGACATGTTTCATACAGTACATAGCCGTTCAAAGAAATAGACTCAGACTGAAATTCAGGAGGCATGCATTTTGACAAGGAATGATGCCATTCATGTTCAAAACAAATGAGGATAATTGAATTAAGTTCAGTGAGAAGACTGTGAAGAGCCAGGATTTTTCCCATCACTGAGAAATGAAGACATCTGCTGGTGCCACTGAGCAAAGTGAGGTGACAGCAGCTTTCACTGACCGTATCAGATGACTGATAAAAACTGCTTCAAGCGAGCACTGCAAGACTTGTGCCAGAAACAATACATCTGTTGATAATAAAACAAGAATGTTAAAAGTGGAATTACTAGTCTAGGCACAGAAGAACCCAGTACTTGTAAAACAAACAAAGCCCAAGAACATCTGGCTTACTTTCTAGCACCCATGTTGCTGTCAGTTTCTCTGTAAACTCTCTGTATTTCTGAATATCCGTTAAAAAAATGGAGGGAGTAAGTAAAGGCTGAGGAAAAGCACTCAGCTGACACACTTGCATATGGAAAGCTTTCTTGATCCTGTTGTGAGCAAAGACAACATTGATGGCTGCTGGGTTTCTAGCTACCAACAAACCTCACATAATAGGAAGTAGAGTCTAATGCTGAGAGAGTCCAACCAATCCAGGACTGCCATTGCTTTGTTGTGCCAGTTGACAGGGTACCCAAGTACTGCATCCGTGTTTTACAGCTTTCCTTTTCCTGAAGTGCTAAAAGTTATAGAATTGGAGAGAGATTATGTGACTACTCTTGCCCTGGGAAGACAGCTTTGATGCATGACATTCTAGGTATGTGATTTTACTACCTCTCCTAGGTATTGAATCCCAGCTGCTATGGGTTGTGGTTTAAAAATAAATATGTTAGAAAGGTAATTCATTTTTAGCACTAGAAGTGGGTCAGGCAAGCAGTAATTAAAGTTTCTGAAAAGCAGTGTTTTACCAGCTCCTCACAGCTGTTGCTGGTATCTGTGAGGAAGAGAAAGCTCAGATTGCACAACTGTCATCATCCTCTTCCTTTCACAGTTGTGATTTTAGAATGCTTAAATATTACCTTGAAATGGCACCTTCTTTGCTTAATTATGAAATGAATAGCAACACCAAATCTAACAGAACCACTGGTTATTTTGTTTTGTATTGTTGCCCCTATACAATCTGTAAACACAACCTTTGTAGATTGTAACCAGATTTCTCATAATATCTATTTACTTGTGCTGGATTTGTAAAGGTCTAAGGTTTATCTGCAGCAAATGCTGTACAAACATATAAGAAAGCGTGAACTGAAAGGTAATACTCCAGTAAAATGGGAGAGACCACAAAACCACCATTTTTCCATCTCAAGGATGCTGAGGTGCATCCCAGCAAATATGCAACTTTGTTTTTGATCAAGTTTCAAGCTGAAGCCAAGGCAACACACTCTTGAAAGCACTGGTGAATAAATGTGGATTTTATTTGTGTTGGAATTAGGCATGCTCTTAAAGCACTATACTATACACTAAAGCCTTGTATCTCTTATAATTCTCCAATTATCTCTGTGCTACAAATCTTTACAACTAAGGTCATGCTTTCTGAGGCTGGACATAAAAGGACTTGACTGCCACAGTGCAGTCTGAGCAGACCTGCATCTCCAGCAATGTTGTGGCTGTCCAGACCATTACAAGCAATCTCAGAACATGCTTCCTGTGCATTAGATACTGCAGCTTCCAGGAACAAGTTTACTGCCTGAAACTGCTCTTTGAAAGTAGAGAAGTGACATTTCTGCATGTAAAAATCTCTAAAATAATTCCGAATTCCATGGCTCCTTCATATTTAGCAAAAGATGCTCTTCTCCCATGGAAGACCATCACCGTGAAGACTTCAATTACCCACCTCTCCTTCTTCACCTTGCATTAACTTCTGCAACACCAAAGTGTTTAGGAATGCCTCTGATCAACCACTGAGAGCTTTTTCTTTTTTGCTTGGTCTCTCATGTCTGTGCTTACCTTAAACGTAGTGGAATGTCAAAGTTACTTCATATACTGATAAATATTGAGATTTTATGCATAAAGATTTCCTCTAACTCTCTGCAGAAAGCATATTTTTCCCCAAGCTCTGTGGAAAAACACATTTTAGATTTTTTAGATGTTTATTTGCCAAAGTCTCATGCTTCATCTGAGGGCCTCCAGTCTAGCAGCCTTCTCCTTTTTTTAATGAAAATTTTCCATGAAATTTCTCCCAAGGATATTTCATAAAGTCCTGTTTTCATATTCTACTCTTCTTTAAGTGAGATTTTTGAACACCAGTATTTCCACTTAGATCTCTTTCTTCATGGGTTGCCTTAATATTATCTGATACAGGGTGCAGGTAGAAAGGCATTGGGGGAGATATTTAAAATAAATTTTTCTGAATAAACATCTGAAAGAATTGCTTTTGCTCTTCCTCATCCATATTCTGTGTTGATCTATACTATTGGGTTGTACAGTAAAAAGTTCTAAGCATGGTTGAAACAGGCATCCTGAAATATTGGCTCACGGTAGTCTTGGACAGGGCTTGTTTCCATTGGCAGGCCTCTAAAGTCCGCAGAAAAGGGCTGGTGCCTCTGCTCCTCCAGGGCTGAGCTATCTCTGACCCTTGGACAGATGGAGAGGACTCTATGGGATGAGTTAGACTCATTTTTGGACTCAGTTGTCCCCTTGGGGTTACAATTTGTGTGTAAGAACATGGAATGATGAAGCTCTGGTAAAGCCTATTGCATAGCAGGCTATGCACCACTGCTTCATCTGATTATACCCAACTGGCTGTTAGGTGCTTGTGTTTGCAACTGGCTTCCTTTAACAGCCCAGAAGTCTGGAGGTGCTATGTACACAGATGTGGGACAGGGTGTAGCTATGTAGGAGGATACGCTAAACACATAA
Organism: Gallinago undulata; assembly: GCA_026546715.1. Classification (NCBI taxonomy): domain Eukaryota; kingdom Metazoa; phylum Chordata; class Aves; order Charadriiformes; family Scolopacidae; genus Gallinago; species Gallinago undulata. Next base: position 67,964,935 of record JAOTQQ010000019.1, on the reverse strand, counting down.
ATTAATGACAGAAAATCTGCAGCATTCATTTATTTTCCAAAATAGCATTATTATTTTTTGTCTAGACGATGCCGCTATTTCCCATCTCTAGGAAAAATCACTTTGCTGAATTGCCACCAATTACAGTCAACTACCAGTTAATATTTTAATCACTGCAACACTATTCATTCTACCCAGACCATCTCACTCAACATTTTTTCAGACTATTATGATGTCTTAGCACCCCACAGACACTTTTAATTTATGGAAAGCTTTCCTCTGCCCTCAATCAAATTCAGTTTTTCTTTCCTCTTATCTATGTTAGTTATTATAATGCATTTTGCACTGAAAGGGTTTTTTACTTGTGTGTGTGTCTTTTTTTCTTAATTCCACTGAATACACAATCATGCTATCACTTATGAGTATCTTGAATCAAAAATTTTAACAAACTGCAATGCAGCAATTATGCAAATAAGTGGACCGAACAATTTTAGCATTACAAAATTAGCATACTGTATTTAAGAATAAGTAAAAATTTATAAAGGATTTTAAACATTTATGATAAGTTGTTTATCAGAGAAAATCAGCACAGCACCAATTTTGTGTATTTCCTCTACTAATTTTCTCTTGGCTTACAGCATGCTGTTATGACTAAGAGATTTGAGACATGATCCTCAGATGTTTTAAATTAGGCAAACCCTACTGATTTTGCTGAAGTTCTGTGGATTTACATCGGCAGTGAGTCTGCACCTCTTCTACAATATGCTGTGAGAAAGCCTGACAGTGGTCTGGACTTCATGGAATAGGTTGTGCTTATTCTTTTACTTAAATGCCTTTTTTTGACTTACATTTTGTCAGGCTGTATTTGGGGATAAATTAACATTTCACATTTTTTCACACTCTGGAGCCGTATAGAGAAATCTCTGCTCGGAGGCTCTATTCTCTAAATCCTAGACCTTCTCTCTGCAGGCTTGCTTTAACATGCCCCCTGACTCTTTCTCAGGTCTCCTCTCTGTTACACTGGGAGAAGATCCACCAAGCAAATCTTCTTACGTGAAACCACACCAAGGCCTTCAGTTCCCGTTTAAATAAATCATGTCTGAGGTTTCAAAAAAAACATTAATTTACAATCATTAGCCCCCAACCTCTGGCTCTTGGATTGGACCCTCTGAACAATGCTCAAACAGCTGCTCAGCTGCAAGAGAAGCATAAATTCAGCATGTCCCTGGAAGGCATTTTCAGGTGACCTCATCCTGGAGGTCACCATATGCTCTTTCCTTGCCACTCCAGTCACTGCTTAGAAAAAGCAGATGAGGTTGTCAGTTGCTGTGAGGCATGGCTGCAACATGGGCTAGAGGAGAATACAATCTGCCCCATTCAGAATGAAAACAACTAATTGTACTCCGATCAACTTTAAAAGTAAATTACTAGCTAGAGGAGAATAATTGTGCCATTGCGCATTCACTACATGTTTCTGGATAATTTTGAATTTTCCACTTTAATTGAAAGGGTCAGAGGGAAAATCAGTGGTATATTCAGAGCTAGAAAGTGTATAAAAGCTGGATGTTCTCCATATTTTGTTACTCTTAGAGAGTCTAAACGTTTTCTTCCAAAGAGAAGCAGCCACAACTTTTTCCCTCCCTGCATTTGTTAATCTTTCCTGCATCTCAGCAGAAACCCATAGGAGCTCTTGGGGGTATTTTCCCTAGAAGTATTAGATTAGCTATTCCCTCTTTCTGTGACTGTTTTCTGTTTTTCCCTGTGTTCCATTAGTGCCTAAACAAAGTATGAAGTCAGATCTCACTTGGAAAGCAATGATTTTTAGTTAAAAAGTAGCCCCAAGATGCAATACAGAAAGCAACAGGCTGGGACACAGGAGCCTTGCTTGGTTGGTGGGAGCATGGAGACCTCTCTTTATAGCTCATGCTGTCATTATACAGTAGGGAACACAATACTTGCTGTGTTAAGTGTGGTGGGTTGGCCCCAGCTGGATCCATGGGAAGTTTTAAACAGGGCTTTGCGTCAGGCTTTTCTTAGGCAATTTTCTGGAAAACACTTGGTGATAACCACTGCTTTTCTCTCTCTCTCTCTCTGGCTTTTGCTTTTTCAGCTCCTTGGCTCTGAATCTTGTTTCTAGTCAATTAGCTGGTTTCATAGTTTTCAGTTCAGGCTAATGTTTATGAACAACCCTGGTTGCTTCTTCTTTAGACTCCAGATAATCTAATTTTGAGCAGGTGTCAGGCAAGATCTCAGTGTGGTTCTCTAGGGAGGTTGAAGTTGTTCATGATGGAGTCTCAGGAGAGAAATGATAAGAGAAGAAACCATTGAGTTATACAGAGATTGAGAAGGTTGTTCTCAATGTAATTCCCCACCTCTGTGTGTCTTGATAATCATGGAGCTAACTGACAGCAAACAGCTCTGCACTGAGCATTGGTCTAATATCGATACGTCTGTTGTAGCCAGTTTGTTTGTTACATGCCTGTAGTCTGAACAGTAATGGAGTCTGACAGTATGTTATAAAACAAAGCATTAATAAGACAGCAGGAAAGATGAGCAACAATATGCCCATACAGTAACTCACCCAACCACCAATAACAAAAACAGGATCATAAGTGATGCTCTAGCTCCAGCAGACTGCCAGGACACTTGGTTTTCAGTTCATCTGGCAGCAGCAGTTAATGGTGCAAAAGCCTCTAAGAATGCCTTCTTTTTTAATATTCCTGAAAATACAATAAAAAGAGACATAGCACCAAACTGCAGGAGAGGAACAAGTGCCACACACCATTTAAAACAAGGAAAGTATCTTGGTTATGTTCAAATTATTTCATGCACATATATACTGAACGTGCTTTTATCTCTATAGTTAGCAGCCTAGGCTTGCAGATGTCACAATACAGCTAAAGTTTCAGGTACGAGTCCAACCTGCTTTTAATGGTACTCATGATGATTTCAGACAAAAAAATCTTTCAGCTTCATTATTTATCTCAGCCATAAGAGATTATCTTTTCTTCTTCCTTCTTCTTTTTTTTTCTATTTTTGTAAGCTTTAGCAAAAGTGGCTCAGCCCTTTTTAAGCTATGGAATTAGGAAAAGAAATGCACTTTTCCCACAGGTCACATTTAAAAACGTTAACCTTGTATAATTAATAAGTGACAGACACTAGAAACTTGGTTTATGGGAAAGTAAATCAGAGTTGAAGTTTAAGAAGACTGATGTAATTTTCCACAGAGTTGGGTTATTCACAATGCAAGTAATCATACATGCACTCTAGGGTGTGTTTTATTTCAGTGGAAAAATTGTTTGGTATACTGCAAAACATATTTCTGGCTGTTCTTACAGGAGCTTTGGACCATGAAATAGCTGCTATGGTTTACAAACAGATGTTTTTTTTCAGAAATACATTTGTCCTATTTTTCACTACCCAAAGGAGACATATTCTGGGAATTACGTGTAAGATTAAGATTGCTCCCATCATAGTTACTAAATTCAGGAAAACCCCAATACTTTTACTCAATTATATTAATAAGTTTTTTTCTAAGTTTCCCCCCCCCCCCCCCTTCATTAGGTACAGTCTCAAATATATCACTATGATGCTGTTATTAATGGCTGCATTTACAAAATCTTAGTACAATTTTCTTCCTACATTGCTGCTGATGAAGGTATTGGATCTTGGATGAAGCGGGAAAATCAGTTGCTCAGCTGCTGAATCTTCACCCACAATATGCCCATAGTAGACTGGGAAAACCAAATCTTATTCTTTGGAAAAGACATCAGACTAAATATCGTGTCAAATGATGTGATTGTGCATGCATTAGGAAACATGTTAACAATGTGGACCCTATTTGGAAGAATAACGAGGCTGACAATATTGTTACACAAACTAAGCAAAATATGGAATGAATTTCTTTGTTCAGAGGACACTAGAAAATAGAACTGAGAGATATGGAGCACAGAGTTGTTTAGTTCTGATTTATGTTACTGTAACTTAAAAAACCACTTGACTAGAAATGAGGGGGAATGTCTGGATCCTCTCACTGCTACAGATGTACAGTTCTTCCAAAGATGTTTACCAGTATATAGGCTGTGTATTAATGTAAAACAATGTGAAAAACAGATGCATGCATATATTAAATGCTGTGTTCTTTCATATGAGAAGGCAGCAACAAGAGTAAGGAACAAAATGGGTTTTTGACAGAAGCTATACTGTTTTTCAGCCTGATCACTCAGACAGGGTTTGGATTTCCCTACTGCTGCTCTTTCAAGGTGAAAATGGCATCATCTGAAGAAACCATAACAAGTGAAAAGTGCTCCTTGTGGTTTACACTGTGGATCAAATATGTCTCGACTGTCTTAAACCCATGCTGCAGCCTGACCCTGCAGAGAGCAAACTCTGGGCATCTGTAGATCACAGAATCACAGAATTGCAGGAGTTGGAAGGGACCTCTGAAGATCATCTAGTTCAACCCCCCCCCCGCCAAAACAGGTTCACTCAGAGCAAGTTGGACAGGATCACATCTGGGTGAGTTTTGAATATCTCTAGAGAAGGAAACTCCACAGCTTCTCTGGGCAGCCTGTTCAAGTGCTCTGGCACCCTCAAAGTAAAGACATTTTTCCTCATGTTCAGGTGGAGTTTCCCGTATTTCAGTTTGTGCCTGTTGCCTCTTGTCCTGTCACCAAGCACCACTGAGAAGACCCATCCTCTTCACAACTGCCCTTTAGATATTCATAGTATTGATAAGATGTTCAGTCTTCTCCAGGCTGAACAGACCCAGGTCTCTCAGCCTTTTCTCATCAGAGAGATACTCTACTGCTTTGTAGCCCTCTGCTGGACTTTTCCCAGCAGTTCCTGTTCTTTCTCAAACTGGGGGGCTCAGAACTGGACACAGTGCTCTCACCAGGGCACAGTAGAGTGGGACGATGACCACCCTTGACCTGCTGGCCATGAACTTTTTCAACCCAGGAAGCCATTGACTAGCGTATGAAGGCATGGACCCCAGTTGATGCAACCAGAATCGTTTATTATCACAAACGGGCAGCTTATATAGTACCAATGTATCTCCTGACACGCCCCTGCAACCCTCAACTGCCAGGCAGGCGGAATTCCCCCCAGTCACTCGGGCCACCAGGGATCGTTCATGGATTGTTAGGACTTGATCATGGGCCTTCCCTTGCCAGTGTTCCTGATTCTTCTATTCCTTCTTCTGGTCTTTGCTTCTTCCACCATACTGTTCACCCACAATTGACCTTCTTGACCACAAAGAAAGGCACATTGCTGCCTCATGGTTAACTTGTTGAGAGGAGATAGCAAGTCACAACATGTTAGAACAGCACTCTGTAGGCAGAGGCATCTCACTGCTTCCTCCTTCCCCTCTATCATTACCCTGTATTCCAATGCATCTTCACATGATGACCTATGGCAACAATAACTTTAGTGAAGTTTCTACAGTAAATCCCTGTCTTTCTCATCTCTTTGGATCTAGGCAACTGTGAAGAAATAGAAGACGAACAACACAAAGCAAGTAGATAAACTTGTAATCCTCTAGTGTCAGCTCAACACTCTGGTATCTTACTGCCTGCTAGTGGACCTTCAGCACCACCAGTAGTCATGGCAGTTGCTACTGACTCACCTGAGTGCTCACATCTCCTGTCCTCTGGTGAAAGCAGACAGCTGTGCTGGGAAAGCCTGGGGTATAGTTTGCAGGTTCACAATATCAGGTAGATGGATCTGGTGTGAGGTAGTTGGATAGATATCCAGATATTAAATCACATCTTGGACAATATGGATTATGTAAAGATAAAAATGCAAGCATTGATTCATGACATCCAAAACAGACAGTACAGTTGCACATATCTATAAAATTCACAGATTAAGAAATGAACGGAAGACGATTCAATCTACTTACATTAAAGTTACACCAAAGTAGCATTCCTTCAGCCCTTAGGAGTGCCCTTTCTCATGAGAGTGCTGTAAATCTTTTAGCAAGAGCCCTCTCAGGGCTCATGTGTTCTAGAGCTTCACTACTTGGTTTGTAGTGACTCAATGCCAACCTTGAAGCTTCATAGACTTGTAGTAACAGGGCAAGAGCAGCAGGGCACCAGGGAACTGCAGGTCCATGGCTCATGTCTCCATCTGTCATCTACCATAGGTCAAACCTGTGAATGAACAGGATGAACAGGCTGAGTGGGTGCTTCCACTGCTAACATCAGTGAATTTTGTAAAAGAAATGAGTCACCTTAGCTGGGAAAGAACACAGTAAACTGTCATATAGTTATAATAATGTAACTATTATGGAAATAAACCCACCTATCCTGGAAGAAAATACTTGGGTACATGTTTAAACGTTTGGAACTCTTTCTTATGGATATTTCAATTAAAAACCTTCCCGAGCAACTGAATTCTTGTGAGGCATTGCACAGCTAAAGAGAGATAGATTATTAGATTTAAGCCCATGAGACTCAAGAGTCTTCTCAAGTCCTTTTTTGCTCTTTTGTAGCTGACTCACTTGCTCTGCTAATTGGGTGCTGTAATATATAGATAACGTGCTACCCTGCAGTGTGATCTGCCAGGTGTGTGGGAGTGCAGGACAAGATTTTGTTGCTATTGTTTTATTTCCTTTCTGGAGATCATTTTATTTCTTTGGCTGCTCTAGAAAAAAGCTGAGAGAATATTTCATAAATTACAATGTTTGTGCAGAATCTGTCTCTGTTATTTTCTGCCTGTCTGTCTTCTCTTTAATTTCTTATAGGAAAATGCAGGGAACAAAGGAAAGAAAAACAGCAAGAGATCTCAAAGTTCTTGAACAGTGAAGACAGAAACAACGGCTCAATTAGTTACTTCCATATCCAAAATGTTGTGCCAAGACAGCATGATGTAGCCTCTCAAACACATGTTAATAGAGCCTAACACTCACTACATGTGACACTGAAAGAAAGAGGGATTGACAGTCAAGCTGTCATCTTCATATTTCCAGTGGTATGGTTTGATGTGTAAATTCCTTGGTAAGTTACATTGCCTCACCTTTCTCTCACCTCCACTACAAACCTATTCGGAAGGAGATGCTGTCAAAATCAGCATCTTCCTAATTTCTTTTGCAATCAAAGCAACCTCCAGAAGTCAAACCAACCAACTAGCCAAACAAAAAAATCCATCAATACTCTGAAAGTTTGATCCGTTTGACACTGAGATACATTTGTGGTCTTAGCGCTGATAAGGCCATGGCAGACCTTTAGCAAAGCAGTGATGCCATGAAGCGTTTGGAAAAATGTTGTGCCTTACCTACTCACAAGTGCAGAGCCCTGGAGGCTGGTGGAAGGTACAGGTGGGCAGATTGATGAAGACCTGCTGTCCTTGGGGCCTGTGACGTGCTTTGGAGCTGCTGGTTGTTTCATGGTCCAGGGAAACTAAAAGTGCCCTGCAACTTCCTCTTAGGAAGCCAGACACATTGAAGAAGCAAATGGATGTGCCACATGTATATGCAGCATAGTGACCATCATCTCACTGTTTTCAGGGAAACTATTAAACAGCAGTAGATATTTCCGGAACTGAAGAAGTGTAAATACTTGTTATTTGTTTCTTTAAAGCTGTCTTAATCTGAAAGCAAATTAAATGGTATGTATCAACCAGGCAGTGCTGTTTTTATGCATGAGAAAAAGGTAACTGCCCGTGGAGAAAGCTGTGGAAGAGATATGTTCTTCAGCCAGAAAACTGTAAGCATTGAAACTTAAGGTATGCACATTCACAATATTAAAGCCCAAGGTACCATCCTAAATGGACAAAGACGTAAAGTACCACTTGTGGCTGCAGTTCTGTGTACTGAAATAGGATTGTTCAGGGCAATAAGAGGAGAAACCAGTAATGAGGGAATCTTATAAGGGCTGTTCAGGTAGGTAAAAATGATCTTATACTGATTCAGTCAAAACACTGTGAAAAACAGCCCTGTTCTTAGATTATATTTTTTTCTTAACCCTTCTAAAATCTCCATGGAATCTATTCTAAATGACTACGATGTACAGGAACCTAATAATTCTGGTACTAAGAATGGGAGCAAGAATTTTAGATTGGTTGCTACACAACAGTCAAAGTTTTAGAAAGATTTGGGTCTGAAATTTCTGTCCAGCTCTTTTTATGTCTGAGACAGATATATGCAAATGTTGTTCCCGGATTTGATTTACAGCACTCACAGTTTTCATAATTACTTGAATTTAATTTCAAAATTTGGTATTGTCTGTTAACATTTAAATTGCTGTGTACAAACACTAGTTCTAGGTAGCAACTAAATCTCACAGTTACAATTATACTCAAGCCTTGTACATTGTATGTACTTAAATTTGACATTCACTCAACTGAATTTCTTGCTGACTGGAGATGAGTGAACTTTTTCTTATAGTCAATGGTGTCATAAAGTCCCAGGGAGAGGCTTGTTGAGTTCTGGTTTGTGTTCCCTATGCTAATTATGCATTCATGGCACAACACGTACAGGCTTCAAAGGCACATGTGATGAATAGGTAATAACAATTTTATTAAATTTACTAATGCTTGCCACAACCACCTCTTACTGATGCAAGAGAGCGAGTGGGGAGTCCTGTGTGCCATGCACTCATTATTTAATAAGCAGGTTGTACAGTACACAGACTCTGAATACTAATGAATTTCTAAATATAAAGATCACATTCTTTTGAAATACAACATACAGATACGATAATGTCAAGGATAAAACTGCAAAAAATCAGAGAAAGGGATCAGCATTGCAGGAAGTGAAACTTGTATTGGCAAAGGGTGATTTGCACTGGTAATGGGAGTGTACCAAAGTACCAGCAGGAAACAGGGTGCAATGTGATGCTTTTCTCATCAAAAGTGAGTACCTTCTCATAAAAACCACATCAAAACCCCACAAAACCCAACAAAAAGCCCAATTAAAAACCCAACTAAAAACCAAAAAAAGGCTAGTGATATTTCAAAAGGGAGGCTGATTTCCTGATTCTGAGCTGGTGAATTAAAAGTATTTCCCTGAAGCCAAAGTATAAAAATTAAAATAAGTCAAGTATAAAGGCTTGTAGAAAAGCAATATGCATGCGCTTTGCTGGTCTTTGTAGACTGTTTCTAGAAGAGGATTTTTCACGTGGCCTGTCATGAGGAAACTCAGACACACATCTAGGAGAGAAGACAAGTCTGTTAAGAACTCAAAGAAACTATAGATATAAAGACTTTTAATGCCTTCATTTGATGTTGAGTATGTTTATACCTAAAAATGTACAAATAAGAGGAGTATTGCCTCATAATTTTTTTGTAAAGTTCGTTCAGGAAGGACACAACAATGATGAAATTTATCAGACACAGGAAAAGATGGGAATTATAAAAAAAGGTGTCAGTAAAGAAGAACCTCCTGCAAAGAAGAAACTCTCTTTCAGTTCAGGAAAAGAAAGGCCTGGCTGAATTTTGAGATGTTCCCACAAGGATGCAAGCTATCACTAAAAGTGAGAGTTAAGAAATGCAGTAGACTGCTTCCTTAACGTGGATTTAAGCAATAACAGATATATATATATATATATATATATATATATATATATAAAAAAATATTGCTGTAGCACACAGTACTGTTTTTGGTATTAAAAATGTATCCATAAACCCTTGATCTTTTAAACAACAGATCTTCTTTTCTGGCCAAAAAATGTGCATGATCCCAAGCAGAGGAGCAGGCTGAATATTTACAGGCCATAACAGCTTTAACTGTGTTAGCTGTGTGCTGGATGCAGGGGCTTTTTTTGTTTCTGCTGTTTCTGGCTGAGGAGCTAAAAAATTCTTTTCATTTACCTGGAAAAAAAACCCCACCAGCTTTGAAGAGATTTGTGATGCACATAAACCAAAGATGGATGCAGTTACTTGGCAACCTCTAGCATGCTTGGAGCAGCAACAGGACATATTCCTTTCGATTCCTGAAAAGTCAAGGCCTTGCTCTGTGATGCAGAACACTTTGCTTTGGTTGTTCTCACTCATCTGGCCTTTGTGCTCCAACCTGCTCTGGGCCTCTGTGCTTTCACAGACCTGTGTGGCCCATTTTTGAGAGCAATACCTTTGCTCTTTACTGTCACAGAAACACAGAGCCACAACTTCTTTCTCTTGTCCCAAAGGTATCATTTCTCAGAAGTCTGTCCTTACAGGTATTATTGAGCCAGTAATTCTCTCTTCAGCACACACAGAAATTTTACAAGGGTGTTTTAGAGAGTGTCAGCCTTAACTGGCTAGCATAAGAAATACATAGATCCAAGATACACAAAGTGAACTCATTCACACAGGGTGAATTTTGCTTCGTAGACCCCATGAAGCTCTTGCTGCCTCACAAACTTGAGGATATCAAGGTGGGCCTGGAAAAATGTCTGCAAAGATGTCGCACTGGAGGTCTTCCACTGCAACCCTGGGCACCCTCTCTGCAGTCCCCTGTTCCACCAGAAATGGTATGCTCTGTGGAGAGGATGGCAGGGATGTCATGGGGTGAAGAAGCTGTGCATCTCTAGGTGTCTAGCAGCTCTTCCTGACTGGCTGCCAGCAGCTGATGGCCCTGTGGTGATCATGTTGATGTACTCTAAAGTCATCTTCCGCTCACAGTGAGAACTTGATGGACTCAAGACAGCTCCCACTGAGGGGGCAGTCTGGTCTCCTACTGACCCGCCTTACCATGCTGTTGCGTGCATGTCCCATGGTGCCCAGCTGCCTGAACCAGGCAAGGACAGGGAAACACAGGTGACAGCTGTAGGCACAAGCACGAAGAACTGCCACCAGCAGTCCCCCAAGTAGGACCCAGCAGCAGCCAAAACCTCACTTGACTCTCCAGGCATTATGCACATGCTCAGCAGGAGTCCAGGCACAAACCAGGCTGGATCAGACTCTGCCTCTGCCATTCATCATATGGATGAATATCAAGCCTGGTGTGGCCATGCCAGGCGTACTCACACTGGCAGAGCTCTGGCCTCACCAGCACTTGTGCCTCTGCACATTCCTCTGTGGCCTCATGCAATGCTCCGTTTTACTCTCTCCCTTAATTTTTCGTCATCTTCTCAGTATTGGTGTTTTACATTTGTCACCAAGGACTTGGCTGTGTTGTCCTAGAGCCCCATTAGGTCACTCTGGTGTCTTCTTCCTCTTGCTAAGAGATTTTGCTGTCAGAAATCACACTGTAGCTGCCAAATGCAGTTGTCCTAAGGCTTGTCTGCCTCAGGTGCTCCTGCTTGTTGTGTATGACTCTCAGCATGCCTCTCATGGGGTAGTTGCCATGGCTGGAGCAAGAGTGAAAGAGAAAGAGAAACCAGAGTGGAATAGAAATGGTGGGGGGGGTTGGGGAGGGGAGAAGGTAAAAGCAAGGTCATGGAACAGATCTTCCTGAGTGCTATTATGCAGTGCATGAAGGACACCCAGGTGATCAGGCCCAGCCTGCATGGGTTCATGAGAGACAGGTCCTGCTTGACAAACCTGATCTCCTCCTATGACAAAGTGACCCGCTTGGTGAATGAGGGAAAAGTTGTGGATGTTGTTTACCTGGACTTTAGCAAGGTCTTTGATACAGTCTCCCACATTATCCTCCTGGAGAAAACTGACTGTGCATGGCTTGGATGGGAGTACTCTCTATTGGGTTAAAAACTGGCTGGAGGACCAGGCCGAGGGAGTGGTGTTGAATGGAGTTAAATCCAGTTGGCAACTGGTCGTGAATGCCATCCACGAGGGGCCTGGTATTGGGGCCAGTTCTCTTTAATATCTTTATCAATGGTCTGGACAAGGGGATCAAGCACACCCTCAGTAAGTTTGCAGATGACATCAAGTTAGGTGGAAGTGGAGACCTGCTGGAGGGTAGAAAGGCTTTGCAGGGGGATCTGAACAGGCTGGTTCAATGGGCTGAGGCCAATGGGCTGAGGTTCAACAAGGCCAAGTGCTGGATCCTGCACTTGGGTCACAACAATACCATGCACCACTACGGGTTTTGGGAAGAGCAGCTGGAGCTGCCTGGCAGAAAAGGATCTGGGGGTGTTGGTCGACTCTCCACTGAACATGAGCCATCAGTATGCCCAGGTGGCCAACAAGTCCAAAAGCATCCTGGCCTGTTTCAGGAACAGTGTGGTGAGTAGGACTCCAGAGGCGATCATCCCCCTGTACTCAGCACTGGTGAGGTCCCCTCTTGAGTACTGTGTCCAGTTTTGGGCTCCTTACCACAAAAAAGACTTTAAGGTGCCGGAGCAGGTCCAGAGAAGGGCAACGAAGCTGGTGAGGGGTCTGGAGGGTAAGTCTTAAGAGGAAAGGCTGAGGGAGCCAGGATTCTTCAGCCTGGAGAAAAGGAGTCTGAGGGGAGACCTCATCACTCTTTTTAACAACCTGAAAGGAGGTGGTAGAGAAGTGGGGATTGGTCTCTTCTCCCAAGTCATGGATGATAGCAGAAGAGGAAAGGGCCTCAAGTTGTGCCAGGGGAAGTTTAGGTTGGATATTAGGAAAAGTTTTTACCCTGAAGGGATTATTAAGCATAGGAATGGGCTGCCCAGGGAAGTGGTTGAGGCACCTGGAGGTATTCAAAAGATGGGTTGACATAGTGCTTAGAGACATATCAGTAACGCAGGGTGGTTTTTTGTATGGTTTTGTTTTATTTTTATTTTTTATTTTTTTTTTAATCACAGGTTGATGGTTGGACTAGATGATCTTAAATGCCCCTTCCAACCTAGAGAATTCTATGATTCTGTGATTCTAAAACTGTAGCAGAGGACCAGAATTACAACCTCAAACTTTTGCCCTTAAAATCCACAAGTGAAATGGTAATGGATTTTTATCTTTTTTTTTTTTTTTTTAAAGGAAAACATTTTATTTTTGTGCCTCAACAGATGGAATTCATAAGTTTGTTTCTGATAAGACAATTGAAACATAGAAATCAGTTACAACAGTGTGCTTTAGAGCTTTTATTTCTTCTTTTAATTAAGTGACAATTTGGAAGGACACAGACAATAGGGCTGTAGCAGAACAGTATTACAATTAAAATAGATTTCTATGAAAAACAATTACAATAGCTGTTGAAAATCCAGGAAGGGTTGATCTTTTGATCAGAACAGCCTGCATTTTAAGAAAGTATTTGTAATGAAGTTATGTGGTTTGTAGCTTTCCTTTTGAACAAGGAGAGAGGAGAATCCTTGTGTTAAGACAGGTTCTGGAGAGAACTTTTTATCACACTGAGAAAATAATTTTCCCATCAACAAGTACATAACTAATCTATCTTCCTGATTTCTCATTTTTACACCAATCAGGCCCCTGGAGCAAAATGCTTGTGTATTTTTTTCCAAAATGCGTACCCTCCTTCTGTTTGCAGTGGTTGGGGTTTCTGCTTCAGTATGTTAAGCCTTAAAGGATAAATTGATATCTCCCATGCCTTTTGGTGTGAAGTTCTCTAAGATGGCATGCACATTCAGCAAGAACTACCTTCAGTTCTTATTGACTTGGACACACACCTTCCGGTGTCTTGAGCTGATGGTAGTCTTCCATGGAAAAACATACACTGGTTAATCTCATTCCCAAGGACCAGTTGTTATTTTTAATCATGCCAGATAGGCCTGTACCTCAGAAATAGTTCCCAGTGACTGCTGGATGTGAAGCAGTAACTGGCCATTAACCACCAAATGTGCTTCACTGACATTCACAGCAAATTCTTCTGGCTTCAGTGCTAAAGCCGAAACTTGAATGGGGCAGTTCCAAATGTTTGGCTCATGTATAAGGAAAACAATCTTGATTAAAAGATAACGATGAGGTTGGCCATGATTCAGTGTTGTGGCAAATGGAGTAAACAGAGTGTTGGGACAAATTCCCTATGATAAACATTGGCAGCAGAAAGTTGAAAAGAGGGCACTTGTTACTTTATCTATTAAAGAGTTGGAGAACCTGTGGGAATGCTAGGCTTTCTTTCAATAAACTTTGATTAGAGAGTAGAAAACTATGGGAACTATTTTTGGTAATCTTGTAAAAGGACCTAATGTAAATGTTTTTGTAGTAATAGTAGTGTGAATGCTGGGTGTGACACTTGACAACCTGACAATTGATGTGTGGTTTGCATTCATTTTGGCGTCTCTCATCTATAATCAAAGGCAAAGTGATAACTCTTCATAGGTTCCTTAGGAGATGAATCATCTTTTTCAAGCATTGCAAACCTACTAATTAAATGAGACATTAAGAGGTCTTTTCATGCAATATACCACTGAATTGCAAAAAAAGACAGAGTCTAGATGGTGTGCATCTTTCATGACAACTTTCTTTCATATACTGCCACTGTTCTGCAAAAACATCTGTTCTACAGCTGCTGGGAATGCTGACTACTGCTGTCACCACATTGTCATCATCTTCTTGGAGCCCTTTGAGCAGCAGGGGTTACATTTCTGAAAAAAAAAGGTTTTCTTTATCTGGTAACAATGCCTATTA
>JAOTQQ010000019.1:67932301-67950504 GCA_026546715.1 Gallinago undulata | reverse complement strand
CCACCCCCCCCCCCCCCCCCCCCCGAGATTGTCGTTCCTCACTCAGGGATGGCCCAACCCTAACTCCTTGGTTTTGCAATCCTTAGGAAAATGGCAGAATATTCCTTTCAAAAGGTGAATTTTGTTATTGTATTGTCCAGGCCCGGGGGTTTTGATTAAAGCTTGGAAATCCCGAGTTCCAGCCTTTTGCTTGCATTACCAGCTGACAGCTCTCCTTTCCCCAAGTGAGCCAAAGCTGATCTGATTTTCTTTAGTGAAATGTGACAGTCTGCCAAACTCACGAAAACCAATACCATAAGGCCCATTAAAATTCAAGCTTTTGTATAAGTCAGAGGGCTGTATTATCTCTAACCCCTTTTCATGGCATGCCTGTTCTCTATGTAAAAGCAAAGTATTATCTGCAGTGTATTAAAACTGATGCACTGCACTGATGTCCAAAGGCTGGTAGCTTTTTAAGATGAGATGTTTGGTTTTAGTAATAGTAATACTTTAAATAATGGATGTAATCTATTAATCTTTTTACATATAGTAAAGATCTCTCATAGCAAAAGTAATAGATTAAATTTATTATCATTGTCTTCCTGTAATAAAATAAGTGTGCTCTCCATCACTTGTGCTTTTGAGTTATACAAATAGCAAAGTTACTGGAAAATAGCTCAGAAAAATACAACTTCCACATAGAGACTGATGAGGTAAATAAGATTTTCCAGCTGGTGTTAATAGCTTCAACTAGCTGAATGTATCCCCTAGCCATTCATTAATAAACCAGTTCCTGCAAATCCAAATAATTTCAAAGTTACTTAGACAAGGCGCGAGATACCAGTGTCATATAATTTTTTATGCAAGTTTTAATTTCTTTTCTTCTCTACTATCCAACCAATTTTACTAACTTCTTACTGTGTTATGCTTCCCCTCAATTACTAAGGTTGAAACTTTCTTCCCAAGAACAGAGAGAAAACAAGACTTTCCATGGAGAATGCCCTACACCTAGGAAAGAAGGAATTTAGATGAAATCCCCCAGCCTGCTGCCGAGTCTATAGGCAGCAAGGTCAGGTCCTTTGGAATAACTCTGTGTTTCTTAATCCGGTAGTTTCATATGTATCCGTGATTTCCCAGCATGAATTACTAGCCTCTCCCCCTGTTGAATAAATGATGACGAAATTCAAAGATGAATAAAGCCCTTTTTTATAGCATGTCATCTACAGTTGTGTGTGGGAAGGTTTTATGATGCAGAAAATTCACTGTGAGCATTCCCCCATTTGAGAATAACTCAGTCTCTCTGAATTTAATGTATTATTTGGTAAATAGAATGGTTTCCCATTTCCCACTACCTTTTCCAAATACCAGGAATGTTAAACCCAGTCATTTCTTAAAATATACTTTGGATGTCAAGATTTGTTTATATAAAGGTCACTGTGGTATCCACTATAAGGTTACTAACTCTGAGACAAATCTCTTATAGCAAACGCGTAAGTAAAGTAATTCAATATTCTCAAGTAATTCAAAATTACTTAATTCAAAGTAAAAGTATTCTCAAAAATTAATGAAAGTGACTGTGCTCTAGAAAATTTTCAATGCTTTTATAAGCTGTTTGTCTGCTTAGAGTTATATAGAGAGAATAATGTTTTTTTATGAGAAGACTAGCTCTGGAGAGCAAAATTTTTTTTCTTTTTAGACCCTGGCCTTAATGTGGATTATTTTAATGAATTTTTAAGTGATTGTTGATGTGATGGTGTTTTTCTCCACCTGATTATCATGGAGAAAACTAGTCGTTTCTTCTACTATAAGAACTGGAAGTTAAACAGTTATATGAGATATAGGAACAGGTTCCACCTTTTGAGATAGTGTCATGTAGTCCAAAAAGGTAACTTGAATTGCATAAAAGAAATATAAGGATAGGAGAGGAAACTTTGGAGGAAACAAACTCAATGTTCTTTGCAAACTTGATGTTCTCAGCACCGTGGTAGGAGAAATGGTTCTTTTTCATGTCATACCAAAGACTGTATTGCAGTACACTACAGACTGTCAATCAGATTACCAAATTAAAGGAAAATAAAAGAGCAGGAAAATAAAGCATATTCTTAACATAATCTTCAGTTAGGTTTAGCCCACAGATTCACTACGTTTGACATTCTGCTGCAGAGGAAGGTACAGTGCTACAAGTCAGCCGAAACCTTTTGCAGGTGTCAAATGCAAATGCAGAAGGATAAAACAGATTTCAGGAGGCACAGGAGAGCTCAGATTCAGTCCCTGTCTGTCTCTGCTCCCAGCAATCCAGCAGGATTTCAACCTGCTTCTTCCTTTCCTGAGGTAGCAATAGCAACTTTGTTTTCCCCTTTTAGTGAATAGGGCCCTAGTGTAGAATGTTATTTCAGATGATCACAGAAAGCATGAGAAAAATTCATTCCCTGTTGGTGAAAGTACCTAGCTGCAAGAGAATGTGAGTAGCAATAGTTTAGGTTGTGACCTGTTCTTCTTCAGAGGTGATCTCTGCAATGGATTTGGTGGGTCGTGGCAAGACTTGGGTTTGAAATTGTTTCCAAGATCAACAGAATCTACTTTTCACCACTTAATTTTTCTGGTGCAGTTACAATGGAGTTTGAATACTGGTGATTTCCTTTAGAAACCATATTTCAGATGCAGATTCTCGGTATTGGTTGCTTTCCAAGTGACACATAGATGGTGAAATCTATCTTTCTGCTGTGCTCTCCGTGGTGCTCATAACAGGAAGGTTTTTCCCTTCCAGCATTAGCCTTATTGGTATCTTCATCAATTACCTGTACACACTGTGCAAGTGAAAGTGAGGGAAGAGACTGATTGATACTTTGCATGGAGAATAAATCCCAAACCACATCTGAATGTGACCTAGGTTTTTCTCTGTGCTTGAGGGCTCCATGCTGTAAAGCAGGAATGAAAGTGAGCAGATGAAATACTGAAATACTCTGCTAGAGTCTTCTCTTTCTGACTGTAATATTCTTGGTTCAAGAGTAGTGGATCTGAGCAAATTACCTGTTGTGAACACTTGGTATGAAGAATCTTGGGTTTGTATTTTTTTTATCTTAGTTTACTCCACTACCCCTTGAAAAAAAACGTGATTAGCTATAATAGGGAAAGCAACGTAAATTTTCTTCACTTTTCCCAGTAAATTTTGCCACTCCATGGAATTATTTATTTGTGTTTCATTTTGGATAAGTATGATACACATCATGACATAAGCCCTAAAGTAACTTTTAAAATGACATTCAGGACAACTGTCTTGACAAACAAAGCTTTTTTTTTTTTTTTCCTTTTTTTTTCCATTATATTAGCATATTTTGCTCAAACATGAAATAAACTTATGGACAAACCCGACTTTTCATGTGCTTCATGGATCATAACAGCAAGGCCGTTTCATTTCTCATCCATACTTATGATCATATATATTAAAATAAATTACAACACATTTTTTTCTGGTTAACCTTGTCACTTTTTAAAAACAATATACATTTAATACTTGAAGTAAGAAAAGAACAAAACAAATATAACTTTTTTTTTGCACACACAAACATATACATATGAACTACATGTGCTTGCAAATAGATTTCAGTAAGTGTGATGACAATTTAATATATATATGCGCTATGTCATTCCCTCCCCAAACAATATGAGACTCACTATCATATATAATTGCCCAGAAGCCAACTTCCTACTATATGGCTGTAAGCTCACCAGATTGGGGTTGTCATTTGCTTCCTACTTGTACAGTGCCAGTGTAACGCAGCCAAAGTGTCATTTTCTTTTAGATATCAAAATGACATAAATGAATTCCTTAAGAAGCAGTGACATTTTGTTTTCTGAAAGATTAAAACTAGTAACGTGTAGAAGTTGAAAACCATCTTCACAGCTGCCTTGAAATTTCAAGCCATTGTTCATGGTTTATGTGTGAGGAGGCAATGTTGTTGACTTCCAAATACCGCACACACAAATAGGCAGACTTCTTTAAGGTTACAAATTTTCTTTTTCTTTTGCCTTTTGTTCTTTTCTTCCCAGAATCTACGTTTTCATATGCTCCCACTCAGTGGTGGTAAATATTAAAGCAATCCAGAACAGAAGATATGCCACAAGGTGAGAAATAAATAAAGAATAAGCTCTGCTTATTTTCCAATATAGCATAATTAGTAGAAAGCAAAAAAACCTAGATTCCTTTACCGAATTTCTAGTGTAACCAAGGACTAACAGAACAGTATCAATAAGATTTATCCTGATTTATATTGCCTGACTAGAGTTTTCGGTCTCTTACTTCAATACATTTGCTTCATGACAATTTTGGTACCAGTTTGAATAAACACAAATAATCAAATTATGAGGTGAAATTCTGCTCTTTAGTACTCTTCTATGAGCTATTTGAATATGAAGGATAAAGTATCCTTAAATTTAAGTTGAAATAATATGGAACATTCTCTTGACTATGCCAGTTATTTCCATATTCTGCTGAGGCTATAAATACAGGTTTTTCTTTCCAGCTGGCTTTATATCCAGCCACCTGCTTCTATTAAAAAAAAAAAAAAAAGACTCAGACTCATTCAACCTGCATATTGCTTTTGGCATCTAGCTGTCTCAGTAGAAAGAACCTCACAGAATTTGTTTTATTTCAATTGCAGGAGGAGGTTTACTCAAGCTTCTTCCTTTTTTATTTTTTTTTTGGCTTGAAGAAGGTTTAAGATCCTCCTTTGAGATCCAGATTCCAAAAGCTATGTGAACATGTAGTGAAACTAAACCAAATGCAGAGATCTTTATTTGGCATCACAGTAATTTGAAACTTAGAAGGGAAGAAGGCAGAGCTAGGAGACAGACAAAAGGAGCATGTATCACTGAACCAACTGGCTGTAATTCTTCTAAGATGCCAAGGGAAACTGAGTTTGTAATTCTTTATACAGGTGATAGGAATGGGGCATCCAAATTGCTTAGCTAACTTGAAAAATCTCATTCATTGTTTCAGTGATTCTCCAGCAATCAGGCCCTTTTCTTTTTCCAAAGATGTTCTTTTAACCTCTGCATGCCCAATTAACTTTTAAATTCCCGGATGAAAGTTTTTTAGTTCTTATTTCCTAGTTCTTTTTAGTACAAAGAGCAATCACCTAGGATACTGAATTTAGGTCAGAAAACATGTATCTAGTATTTTCCTACATGTTGTCTTATGGCTGTTGCTGCAGCAGACTGCAGTTTCTAAGATGCTGCTGCTGTGCCGGTTCTTGTATTTGAAAAGACCAGAGTTACAGTTCAGGCAGGAGGGACAGCCTGACTGTGTGCTCCTTTCCCTGCTACTCCATGTCAAGCCACATTGTGAGCTGAGAGGATGGGAATGGACAGACCAGTCATGATGCTAGCCCTGGGTAGACTAGGGTCATTCAGGGGGAAAAGATAATTAGCAAACTGGACAATAGGCTTTCCGTTCCTCACCTCCTTTTGGATGTTTCACTCCTGGGGATGGAGTGGAACAAACTGGTTTTTTTTAGACAAATGTTGCCCTCTGAAGAAAAATGAGTATGGATTGTCTATTTTATTACTGGCTAATGGACCCTTTTTTTTTTTTACAGAATGCAGTAGCAGATGAGGCAAAATAACCGTATGACTGCAGTTTCTTGCCTGTCTTTGCTCGAAGTTTATGTTGTCCTTGGGCAGTCAGAATCTGCTTGCTCTACTGGATTTTCAGCAAATGTTTTGTCTTTTTATGAGTTAAATGTGTAATTCTGACATTCACACATCCTGAAAGATTTTCGGGAAACGTCCAATATCTAAAGTAGATATCTAGACATGGTGTAGGAAAAGTCTATTTCTACATATCTTTGATACGATTGAGTTGCAACATGGTCTACATTCCAAAGTTCCCCTCCCACAGCTTTTTCTTCTATCACAAGATTTAGATAAGACTTTTCATTAAATATTGAGGCTGATTTCTTACTGCGTCTTATATGTTTCATCTAAAATTTGTGATGTTGAAGGTATAAGGTAGCTTGCTTTCTTGATTTTCTTTATGGTGGGATAAATGTTACCATCATAGGTGCAATGCCATGATGTAAGAAATAAGGAAAAAAAGATAGCTTCCATTCACGTAAATAAAGGAAACCTTGAATGGCAGTGTGACAATGACATCAACCTAATAATAAAAAAAAACTTAGTTAAAAAAAAGTATCTAGTGACACCATATTGTATAAATAGGGGCTGAGAGTCTCCTGGCTGATTTCAATTGTATCTGGAGCTGTTGACCATGTTGGCACTGAGACCATGTGTGAATATTGAGGGAGATGGGAACAGAGGATAAAAGCAGTATCCCAGTCTGAATTTAACTGAGCTGACATTGTGGACATTTCTGAAAAAAATGGTGCCAAGTTAAGATAGGAAGAAGGGTTGGGGGAGGGGAAATAGAAAAAGACAACAAGCTCATAACCTAAAACTAAGGTTGAGATGGGGCACTGCTTAATCTTTATCTGCCCTTATATCATTGTAAATACTTAATACATTGCTGCAGTGTTCTCTTTAACTCACTAGTGAGAAGTCTGAGCACTTCTACATCCATCCATTATGGAAGAAGAGCACTGGTTTGTGGAAGTGGACTTCAAAAGGTATTTGTAGGAACCTCAGCACTGCTCTTATGGGAAATATTAATAAGGATACTATGGTACCTGCTTCCTCAAGTCTCTCTGCTGGTATTGACTTTTTCTACTTTTCAGCTTTCTATTTTCCTGCAGAACTGTTGCTGTTCCTCATAGTTTTGTTGCGTGATTGCCAGGTAAGTTCAAGCTGGGCCTTGTGCCAGTGTTGGAGGGCAGCCAGTATACTAGTCAGAGGTAAGAGAAAAACCTTAATTCTCTCTTGCAGTGGCAGGAATGCATGGTCCACCTGTTTCTGAATATATGATACGGAAGCCATGTGGGCCACATGCCCCCTCACAGCCCAGTCCTTTTTCTTCCCTGAAGTAAGATAAAGTATGGTGTCTCCTAGATCTCTAAGAGAGAAGGAGAAGTGAATCCTTCAAGATGCATGTTAGGCCTTAAGCCACTCTGTTCTTAAAAGAATTGCCAAAAAAGGTGCTTATCTAGGTCTGACCTTGACACTGTATTCCTTATCAACCCAAAATAACCATGTGAGCGTGTGTCCCACAAATACATATAAAGAAGATTATGTGGAGCAAGATAAAAGCTTGTCTCTGAGTCTTGCTGTCCTCACTTCTGTTAAGAGATGCCATATGCCTTGCCAACTCTACAGTGAAATAAGTAGGCTGCAAAAAGTAGAACATTGCTAGAGGCAGGGAGCGAACACTGATTCTTAAAAACTGAATACTGACTGAACTCAAGGCCATACGCACAACGCTGACAGCTCTGCAAGGTGGTGCTCAGCAAGAGCAAGCAGTGATTTTCATCACCAGCACACATTTCACGTAGGTAACTAAGCACATTAGTGCTCAGAAATCCTTGCAGTGCACTAACAATGCAATCACTTTTTAGAGTCATTCTAAGGGAATAGGGGAATTCAGCAGTTCATAATTAATCCTAAAAGCGCATTTGTCCTAGGGTTTTTTTTAGATTTTTTTTTATTGTGTCATTTAATATGAAGCAATCATCTGCAACTGTCTAGAATTTAGGAGAATTTTTGCTTCTAACATTGATTTTAACATTTAACACGAAATGACTGCAGGGGTAATAGATTACTAGTTGAAAAAATGACAATTACAAGGGAAAGGCACATGCAAATGTCTTCAGTGGACAGTTCAGAAACACTTTGTTTTATCCCCATTTGCTTCTTTAACTGCCCACATTAAGGTACAGTAGAGTTTTGGACTTCAGTGCGGTGGTTATTATATCAGCAAAAATAACTTCCCTGGTGATTGAATTTAGTCAGGGGTAATTCCATTTCATTAACATTCTACGAACCGTCGGAGAACAGAGAGGATTAGTCTCAAGCATCTTCATAAATCTCCAACTATCTTGTTCAGCTCATAAAAAAAAGAGGAAGCAAAAAAATCACAACTCTAAACTTAAAACCAACTGAAGTGAAGAAAATTCTAACAATCTTTGCATCCTCTTAGTTTGGCAACCTAAAATGGAGCAGCAGTGCAACCAAAGATCAACCACTAAGAAAAGAGATTCTCAAAATTGCCTAGCCTTGGGTCCTACAGCTATGTTAGGGGTACACCTGGGGAGCACAGCTGGATTTTACAACTTTTTGGCACATTTCCCTTGATAGGAGTGGGAGATTTTTATGCTGCTTAGAAAATCTCTGCCAAAGAATGTGGATACTAATTTTAGAAGCACCTGCATCCCATTATAGGTCAGCCTGACTTTGGTTTCAAAGTGCTGAAGTCTAATTTTAAGATTAGACACAGAATGTTGTGTCTTATAATATTTTCATATTTCTTTTGGTTAAACACGTACATAGTCATTATTATCCTTACCTCAGGTTATGCCAATCACTTATAAATTGCATTTGTTATCAATCACTTAGCATCAAACCTATGGCTCATAATTGCTGGAAAATTGAGATGTGGCTGAACAACTCTGTATCTTCCCATTGCTGAGAATTTCAAAATAAGAAAAGTGGTATCAATGATAAAGAATAAATTTTCAGTTCTGAGCCTTTTGAGGATTTATAGAGGTATAAAACAAAAAAGTTATTTGTACTGAACTAATGTTCCACTTCTGTCTTCTCTCCATTAAAAAACTTCCTAAAACCTGGAAAAACATGCCCCTCTTGCTCTAAGATACTGCCCCTGAAAGAAACATAACCACAGTTATTAAAATGGCATCAAGAATAGCTAAGTAATCTGTTCTTGGAAATTAGCTTTGCGTTTATGTGTTATCTACAAATATACAAGATGAGAATGACAGTGGCTAGAGGTTCATTATATCTGGCAGTATGTTAGCCTTTTTGAGGCTACCATGTTTTAAACGTTATTTTAGTATTATAATCCCCATACTATGCATGGGCAACCGTAATTTACTTGGCATTGGAGAAGAGTTCATTCCTAGTAACACAGCTTTTTAATGTTTCAATTCACTCATATAAGTAGTAAGATGACCATATTAGCCAAGGAGTATGCAGAACGCATTATGTTATTTCTTTTTGCCCAGCACACATTAACATTTTAACGGGAGCTTTGAAAAGAAAATCAGGGCTAGCAAAACCTGCATGCTCTCTTCAAGGTAGAAATCAACTCCTCTATGCCAGCAACGTCTAGTGGGTTGCCTTCCCTGGGTGAGATCCAGGGCTATGTTACAGTAAACTGGTCCAGTGTGATATCACAGATATAAAAAATATTCCATTCTGTATCAAAACTAGGCACATGCCTTATATTTATATGAAGAGAAGATCAACAGACCTGAGCTTTTTTTGCTCTCAACCATTCGTCTCTGGCCTTCTACATGAGGAGAAAAATATCTGATGTAATTTCTAATTGGTAACTACAAGAGTCTAATTTGGGTTAGATGGTAGTTAAAAGGAGGGTGACATCACACTTGGGTCAGTATTGGTGGATATATCTAAAAGCACAACCTCTCATTTGTATTGCTTTAAAATGTACACAGTATAGATGTAGATTTAAAAAAACTACCAATTTTTTGTGGTGTTGAACCAACTAGAAGGGATGATGCAAGGTTTTACCAAATGAGATCTATAGATACAAATTTTGCTGTAGAATGTTTTAGACAAATGTGTCTTTTTCTTTAAGTATGTAAATCCTACACTGTAGGCTTTTTTTTTTTCTTTTTCTTTTTGTAGTGGTAGAAAATGTTGAACAATTGTCCATGAGCATGAGCCAGCGGTTCATTGCTGATATCCCCAGAATGCCAATATTTGCAATGCAAACAGTTAGTACAATTTACCAGTTCTATGAAAGGCCCTGACATATCTGCCTCAAGGTCTGGAGGCTCTGCTGTATAACCACAAATAGTCTTTCCATTTTCATGTAACCTTTTGATACAGTGACAGCTGCATTAAGCTGCTTCTGCCTAGCAATTCCACATGCCAGGCTGGTTTAATTGGTTTTAATGCCACAGAAAAAGCACTGCTAGCAGAATACCATCAAATCATTTTCATATTGAACCTTCGTGGTCCAGCAACCTCCCCTTCAACCACAGCACCATTGTTTTTGCGAGGGACATATTCAAGGTCAATGCTGGTTTTGTGTTTGCCTTTCCCTCGGCTCCACACGAAAAGAAGGAGGAAACAAAATAAAACCACTCCAAGGAATGTAAAACAGCCCATAGCTGTGGACACCAATATTGTCTTAAGGTCCAGAGAGAAGGTGTTCGCATTAGTTCCATTGGAACTTGTGTCGTTGGAGTCTGTCATATACATAGGGGTCCTGTTGGCGTAAAGGAAACGGTCTGAAGTAAACCCCTTTACTGTAAGGGAGGCCGAGTAAGTGTCGTTCCCAGCTGCATTACTAGCAATACAAATATAAATCCCAGTGTCCTGGTCTTGAGCAAATCGGATCTCCAGGGTGCCATCTCCCAACACAGTGGCCCTTCCATTTGATTTAGTTGTGATCAGCCTCCGACGTGGGGTAACCCAGGATATGGTAGGCTGCGGATCGCCGTCGGCGTTGCACATCAACTGCACCGTCTGCCCTTCCTCCACTATCAGGTATTGCAACTTCTTGTCTTGTATCTTGGGCTTCTTACAGGTGAAGTAAAAAGAAAGAGCTGTACTGTGAAAGTCTTTGAATGACCTCTCTTTGACACTGTCTGGGCCAGCACACATTGGTGGCTGGCCTCCAAACTGCAAAGTGGGTTGCCTCTGTAAAATCCAAAGGAGACGGCAGTCACAGGCCAGAGGGTTGTTGTTAATGCAGAGGAGCTCAAGGCTTTTGGGGGAATGGAATACATTCTCTTCTAGGGTTTCTAGCAGGTTTTGGGACACATTAAGCACACGTAGGAATCGGAGCCCTTGGAAAGCGTGTGGTTCAATGGTGCGTAGCTGGGCCCCCACCATGTGGAGTTCCTGCAGGCGCACTAAGTCTGAAAGCATGCCTGCTTCAATGGTGCTGATAGGGTTGTAAGAGAGGTTTAGATGTGTCAGGTAAACCAGGTGTTTAAAAGCAGAGTAAGGTACTACAGACAGGTTGGTGTTGGTGATGGAGAGAGAAGTAAGGTTGAGACCATACAGACTATTGGCAGGTAGCATGTCGAGGAGAGGCCAGGCGTCTATCTCTAGGTCTTTCAAGCGAAACAGTCTTTTAAAGGCATATGCAGGCAAAGCATTAATGTTGAGCTGTTTCAGATGGAGACTGATGAGGTTGTGGAGGTGGGAAAGAGCTTCTGTTGGTACAGCTGTGAGGTTGCATCTCTCCAGAGTGAGCTGCTCCAGGCTAAGCAGTCCGCTAAAGGCCCTGTGTGATATATAGACCAAATCATTGTCCCCGACCTCCAGGGACTTTAGGTTATGCAGATCTTGGAACATGTAGTCCAGCAAAATGACAATCTTATTTTCACTTATATCTAGCTTTGTTAAGTTTGACAACCCAGTGAACACCCCAAGGGGAACCAGCTTCAGACGGTTTCCTTTCAGCCTCAGGGAGCGTAAGTTGAAGAGATTGTTAAAGGCTCCAGGCTCCACATTGGCGACTATATTGTCACTGAGGTCGATCTCCTCCAGCAAAGGGTACGATGTGAATTCCTCGGGGTTGACACTCTTCAGCCGGTTCTTGCTGAGGTCCAATATTTTGGTTTCAATGGGAATTCCCTCTGGAATGGACATCAGACGCCTTCGGTGACAGCTGACAGACTTGTTCTGTGCCGAGCATTCACAGCGGGCCGGGCAACCTATGGTGGGGCCCATGAAGACTAGCAGCACAGCCAGACCCAGGAACGGCTGCCAACATGATACAGCTGTGTGACGCATGACTCCACTGATCTGGTCTAAAGCTCTGTCACAGGCCTGTGAGGATGAGGATGGGAAAGGGGAGAAGTTAATGTGCAGCAAAAAGAGATGTCTGAGAATTTTACAGTACCATATCAAAACAGGCGCATGTGTTTTCATTTGAAACGATACAATAAAATCTTTTTGAATGGAAAGAGCAACAAAAAAGCAGATTTTCTTTCATTATCATTGGGCTTGCTGAAGGATCTCTTTATCCAGCATTTCCCCTCCAGACTTCAGAGGAGACAAAACAACTCTTCCTACTGCAAACAGTAAAGGAGGTTAGGTTTTATTCTTTTCTCAGTCTCAGCAGGTTTCCTCAAGACACTGCTATAACTAAAGCAGACATAAATACCATACACTCTGCAAATAAGTCTAATCACATTTGTGATAAGTTTACAGCATTAAGCCTCTGTGAGGTAATATGAAACTAGGCTTTTGTCTTTCCTATTCACACTAGTGTTTTAAAGCAAACCTTCAAGAAAAGGGGTTCCTTGACAAGGAAACGTTCATTTCAACATTTATTACATACATTACAGTTATAAATAGGTGGAGCTTGTTCACCCATACACATACACAATGGCTCATATGAGAAAGGAAGAAATAGTGTATCTTTGATTAGAATTTATATTAAGGATAAATTGATTCTTTGTTTTTACTGCACAGAGAGATTTTATGTGATTTTGAAACCAAAGACCTGAGAAAGGCTTACAGAACACATCTTTGTACTTCCAAGACATGCAAACTAGCTCTGAGGGAGCAAAAAACAAGATAAGATGAGCAAGCTCTATTTAAGCAGCACAATGTCCAAAGAAGCACAACAAATTCTATGGAAATCTTAGTTTGTAAGAGATTTATTAATTCCTGCCTTCAGGTTAAAACTGAGGATAGTAGAAGACAAGATAACCTCTATTAAATTAACTACCCTTCTCCAAAGGCTGTACTTTATATATTTAGTCACCAAAGGCAAGAGACTTTTTCAATGTAGCTACTAAATGAAGACACTCAATAACCCATTTAAAAATAAAAAGAAGAAGAAAATATAGTAATGTACATTCTTATCAAAGGAAGACATGTATGAGACACTTGCAGAGTAAATTACACTGCAAGCAAAGATTATGGAAAGACGTTAATCCCTGTGGTACAGCCAACTTGATGATGTCAAGTGGGAGTACTGGGAGTCAGGCTTCATAACATTAATAGACCCAACAAGGTGCCCCAAGCCTTGTGAGGCCTTAACTGGATTGGTTAATTTGGTCTTCATTTTAGTTGTACTTGTAAAATTATTTGCAGAGCTCCCACCTGTAACTTCCTCTCAGGTCTGGACAGATGATAATTGTCCAGCTGGTACTACCTGTAATGGCATAATTACCCAATGGGCAGGCACTCACAGAATCACAGAATCACAGAATCTTAGTGGTTGGAAGGGACCTTTGAGATCATCGAGTCCAACCCCATTAAAACCAAACCAAACCAAACCAAACCAAACCAAACCAAACCAAACTAAAACTCACTGCCTTACCTGTGTCTTTGGGCTTTGGGAATCAGGTGCCTAGTGCTTAAGAATTTTTCAATTTAAATTTGAGACAAGTTTTGTTTGTCTGTGCACAGTCATGTGGATTGTATCATGCACAGAAAGGATTCCTAGATTTAACAAAATACAGTATAACTAAATTTAAGATCCTGCCAGACAGTTATTTTAGCAAATAAGCTGTTTGAAGCACATAAAAATAGTATTGGGTAAACCCCAAAGTGATGAAGAAGAAAATCCCACCAGTAATTGCTTCAACAACACTGTACTCCTCTGGCAAACAGCTTGGGAATTGATAACTCACCAAATCATCCTGCCCAAGAGAGGAAGGTTACCTTCTCAGACCGTAGATGATCAGAAGGGTGGGGATTCAACACACAAGAAAAAGAGTGGATAATTGGATCTGCTGATCTTATTGTATCATTAACAATCCTCAACAGAATCTGTGTGGTTGGTTTGGATGGTAAGCTTTAGCTTTATTGTAACTGGACTAAGTAATGTACTGCCATTATGCTTTTGACTATTAAAAAAAACTTAATTGGGTGAATGAAAAATTCTGATGGAGGCACATATAAATTGTGCTTTTTGGAACATAAATGAATGGTACACATGTTACTCGTCTCATAACCCTCTGGTAGAGACTCTTGACTGACGTGGCTTCATTTTTCTGCTCTGACACTTCTATGAGGAGACTAATAATATCAGGCAAACTACATGCTGGTTTTATAATGTAGTCTGGGGAACTGGATGAAGACTATTCTTTATTGTACTACCTATGAAAGCACATTTCAACTTCGTCCTGCAAGAACAACCTGTTGAGATTCATTTAGTTTCCCCCTTAAGTTGTAGTCTTGCGTATAAGTATTGCTAATTATGTCCAGCTGTGACAAAGGTTTTCAGAGACAAACTTCACTTCATTAGGCACTAAGTTAAAATTCTAAATGTATAGTGGTCTGTGAGTTAGGTGTTTGCAACGAATTCAGATCAAAGGGGCTTTGGGGTGCTCTGATCATTACTCTCAGAGCTTAGTCTGTTAGGTTAGTGCTTTCATACTGATACTTCTAGCATGTGGGGAATTAATTTCCTACCTTCTTCACCTAATGTGTGAAGCACAAAGTAAACAGGTTCAGTGGAAGAGAGGCACCCCTGGAGTGTTCATTTTAGATAGCAAAAATATGAAATGCTTTTGCAGCTATCCAAGCCACCTGGTAACTAAAACTTCTGAGCAGTATAACATAGAAGATGGACAGTATAAAAGATGATAAAAGGATTTTTTGACTGTGCCTGGAATAAAGAAAAGTACTGTTAATAAAGCACTTCAAACAGTAACAGTTGCCTTCTGCAGGAGCATGTGCACATAGACGAAGAAGGATATGCATTTATCTATAAGCACACATGCATGTATGTGTATGTGCTCGTGGGCAAGCAAAATTCAGAACTGAGAATTAAGCTGGAATAAATTACACATCAATAAAGAAAAAAAATGTTAAATCATAAGTCAGAAAAACAAAGATTACCTGAGTCAATAAGTGCAGATTAGAAGAAAACATAAATTAAATTAATTATTTTACATTGATCCAGATGATACTACCATGGTTCCTGCTAATTGCAACTGAGACTACACCCTTAGCTTTGAAGTGCTTTGTGAAAAAAAACCCTTTCTCTTAATTAAACAAAAATTGTAACCTTACCTCATTCAGCAAATAATGAACAAATGCCTAGCAAAGGAAATCTGGGCAGCTTAAAGATTCCTGACTCTTTGCAGGACAAGGTGAACTTTGGGAGAAATCTAAAGTGAACTTTGATCAGCTATTGCTTGTGGTCCAGTTTGAAAGTAATGAATTTGAAGTGGTATTTTCAGGACATGTCTGGTAACATCACTATCAGGGCCTCCCTTGGGTCTTCAATGTGAGAACATTTTGAAAGGGTATATCTTCATCCCTAATGTATATTTTCTGTTAGTTCGATCATTATTACTTATTATTATATATCCATAAACAACAATGATACCATTAGAAGATAATTTTCACATTTCTTCAGACTTGTGGGATGTTAATTAATTGGCAACATTATTGGCACTGTGCTGAAATATGTGTCACTCTTCAACATGACACCTTTCACTCCTGCCTAAATGACCAGGACCAACATATTTTATCCTTTGCCAGTACAGGAATCCTTTCTAAACCTCTGCAGAGTTACCTCATTATCCTCCACAACTTTTCTTCACGGCTATACATACAGGAAGGTAAAGTGCATGCATACAAGTACATTTATATAGATACATGTGAGCTATGGGTATCAACTTTTTGCTCTGTGATTGTACTATGCTTTGCACTGTGGAAGAATTATCAAAATTATAGCTTGTTAGCACAAAAATTCTAATAAAATAATAAATTATGAGCAAGCAGGTTTTATATGCTTGAATGCAAGTGAGAACAAGTAAAATTGTTTGCCTGACCTTTCATAGGTATTTATCGCACTTTGATATGCTCTGGGAAATGAAATATATCAAGGAATTCCTTATTGAAAAATAAAAATTAACTGGCTACCTCCTTTTTGTCTTTCTCTGGCTCCGTTTCTTAAGTCCAAAGTCAAGACTCAAGTTACTGTTGGCTGATACTCTTTTTCAACACAGGACCTCAATCAAAGTTCAGCTATGCAATTAAGAAAGCTCATTAAAGTTATTAGTTAATAGTTTTGTGTGATCTCACCCCAAACAGACATCTCTACTACTTTGAAATGCAAATTATCTTGCACAAAATTCTGCAGCTTTGAATCTACCCATAAATGTTTTCAAAGAATGCACATGTATCAGAACCTTGTCGCTGTTAAATTGAAGAAGTATAATAAAAAATAAATATGAAGCAACCAGATGCTCCCTTAGAATACTGTGCAATTCTAAATATTATAGATAGGACTGTATCAAGTCAAGAAAATGTGCTGTACATTGTATCACTTCTCCCTCAGGTTCATTTTGAAGCCTTTCTAGCTAAGAGCTGGAGTGCATTTGACTAGGCTCCTTTCCTTGTCCAACATGAGGCTCTAGTACTGTGTGGGACAAGGCTTTAGCCAGAAAAGGTGAGAGTCAGAAGATCTGTTTCTGTCATTAGCTGCACATTGATGCTCAAACTTGGTAGATTCATTCTCACATTTCCCTCCCCCTTCTCTGTTTCAAACAATTAAAACAATCCAGTGGATCATATCAGAGGTGATAATTTTCCCTTAATATTTTCTCTTCTAAGATTCCCTTCTCAAAAACATAACTGTATTAAATAAACTTTCTAGGGGGAACTGTTGCATGACAGGTATCTGTGAACTAGTACTAATTATTCACCTAAATGCAACCAGCTAATATTGGGAACTTGGTGAAGTCGCTATTTTAAAAGTGTTTTAAACTGTATCTCTCCTTCATATTATTCAAAGCATAAGGCATCCAGATATTTACTTTATGAGCCTGTGCTCAGGGAAAGTAAATTGTTCTTCCTGTATAAGATTTTTTACCTTTCTCCTCTTGATGGTTGAATTTTAGCATTCTTATTGGAGCAGGCAACAGCTATTAAGGAGTATAAAGTGTCCTGACTTTGCCGTTCCTGTCAGCATCTGTCACATTTCAGCCAAAATCTTTGCTCAAACCTTCGGAACAAAACGCCTTTGCTCATGTGCTCAGTAGACACTTAATGACTATGAGCAGCTAAATCTACTGCAGATTTTACCTGTGTGGTGTAAACTTTTACCAAGCTCATTGTAGTTTCGGAATATTTTTCTCATAAACTTATCTCTCCACTACCTATCACAACTATTTTGGATGACCAGCTGACCTGGCTTTCCTGCACTCTCCTGTGGTACTGGACAAGACTAAGTAAGGACAGGGAGGGTGAGGAGTCCTTGCTGCTGGACTGCACCAAGTTGACAATGACAGAGAATTTTGCCCAGGGGTGTGAATGCGAGTAGTCTGGGAAGATGACAAAGACAAACTGGGATGGTTTTAGGGACAGCCAAAAAGAAACATGAAAATATTAGACTTTTGGGAATGTTCTTAGGGTAAGACACAATGTGACAAGGAGGATGAATAAAATCTTGACTATAGCATTTACTGACTAGACTATGCAATCTTGACATTCCCACCATATGATCTTTTGATGTAAGTCCCAATGTGTAGCAAAGACTTCCATTCACCAGGTCTTGTGCCAGCAAATTTTCTAATCTTAGTGTATTACTGTCTCACAGGCCAAGTCAACCCTGCCTATACACTCTCCAAAAGAGAATTTTTTCTTTCCTCAGAAATTATTCAAGTGAACCATGGTGTACTAGCCTCTCTGTTGCTTTAATCAAGCCTTTTTTGCTTATGCAGAGACTTTTTTCCTCCCTCCCTTCACTGACCTCTTAAACATATAAATGTTTAAATAAATTACAAAACATTGAGTAGCTGTCTACCTGCATTCCAGTAATTAGTAGATTGGAAGAAAACTTGAATAGCAGCAGAAACAACACCAACACCAACCAGTGTGCCAATTCATTGAATCAGAAAAAGAGTTCTGATTTAGTTATTCTGCAGTCCTGGGATCATTCTCCACTACTAAGTCATTAGGAAAACCTGCATGAGCTAGCACCAACTCAGAAACCATAGTTAAATTGCAATTACTATTTTTTCAGAAGAAATAGTACTAATTGCCAATGGTACCCTGGTTATACTTCTAAGACTGAGACCCAGACTTGTATCCCATTGTAACAGACATGATCCAGAAATGAAAAAAAAAACCAACACCCCCCCCCCCCC
>JAOTQQ010000019.1:67880547-67932201 GCA_026546715.1 Gallinago undulata | reverse complement strand
TTGTAACAGACATTATCCATAAATTAAAAAAAAAACCAACCCCCCCCCCCCCCCAAAAAAAAACAACCCACCAACCACCCAAAAAAACCTAAAACAAAACCCACAACAAAACAAAACCCAGTGGAATTTTTTAACTACTTATCCACTAGTATTATTGTAAAACTGGTTAAAACTTTTGTACTAAGTGCTATAAAACAAGACAAGAGGGTCTAGTTTTTTCCCCTAATGCTTAGGTTATTGTTTGAAGTGAAAGAAGCTAGTGTGCCAAACAAGAGGAAGTAAGAAAGTCACAATGGTAAATTCATATGATTATACAAATTACCTCTACAAGACTTAGAAATCCAGATCACCTGAAACTAAGCAAAGAAATTAAGCCACCAGTACGCCTTCTGTTTCTAACCCAATGTTTTTAAGATTGATTTGCCAATTTCTTGCAGTTGTCACAGAGAAAATGAATGTCGGGGAGAGATTTGAAGGAAAAGATAATAAACCTTAAGGATTATCTCACAGGAGACACTTCATGCATAAATAACAGGAAAAGAAAGTAGAGATATTTGCAAGAATTGTAGAAAAAAAGACATTTCCACTGACATTGTTGACAAGTGGAAGGGGAAGAGGAAGGGGAAAAAGCTTATAAGAACAATTATGTGAAGGGCTGTAAAAGAGGCTTGGAGGTAAAGTAAAATTCAGATTTTAGTTTTGCATAGTTTAATGATATAAGTCAACCACTCAGGGAAGGATCATACTACTATCATACAATTCACTACTTCATAAAAATTGCAAACTTTTGCATAGAAACAGTTTTTGGTGAAGAATTCTTAGTTGAATAAATGAGATGGAAGCAAGTTGCTGTGTTATATGATGCTGCTCTTTGTAGACTGAGAGTCTGGAGAGATGACGTAAGAGCTACAGCATTACATTCAGTACATTAAAAATAAGCACAAGAGAACAAACACATTTCTTAGTCCTTGACAGGTGGTCCTCTGTTGCATTTGTTGAAAATACAACACTATTGAATTCAGAGTGGCTATCTTAGCAGAAAATTGTGGTCAGCACTCGGGGGTGGCACAAAGGAAAGAAGGGATATATTTCAGCTCATTGGCCAACACTAATAGGTTATGCAGGAAGAAACTGCGTGATAGACCCAACTTAATGGCTCAGATAAGGAAGACACCCTAGGGACAGAGGTACAAAGCTACTGCACTTTGAATTAAAATAGAGTTGATCGTAATGTCTACACTTGAGAGAAAAAGAAAATAGTCAACTGCCTTGGGGATTTCCTGTTCACTAAAGGCATTTAAAAAATACATTTAGATTCAAAATCAGCCTGCAGAAGGTTCAAGGTAGACATTCAGAAATAAGACCTGCCATGTTGACAGGTGAACAAGACACAACCATTAATTTCTACTTTAGTCATTCCCACACTTCATGAGTGTTACTCCAGATATCTACCGGTATCAGCATGAGCTGAACTAAGGCACCATGTTGAGACAAAGAGGAAGAGAAAAAATGCTGAAGATACAAAATAGTTGAAATTTTGTAGTCAGATTTTTTCAGCTGGGCCAAAGTTATAATCAAACCCTTGATTTGAGCCTGGCTCATTGAAGAGCTCCTGGTGTCTTGCCAGTGCTGTAGGTAGCTCCCAAGTGAAACAGTCAGAAAGATGTTAACTCTTTTATGCCTCACAGACAAACTACTCTTTTTTCACTTGAAATCCATTCTTCTGAGCAGTTACAGTCACCCATTTGATTTAAATCTGTGCCCGCATTTGCTAGGGTATCACTAACAACTTTCCAAA
Source organism: Gallinago undulata (assembly GCA_026546715.1). Classification (NCBI taxonomy): domain Eukaryota; kingdom Metazoa; phylum Chordata; class Aves; order Charadriiformes; family Scolopacidae; genus Gallinago; species Gallinago undulata. Next base: position 67,930,403 of record JAOTQQ010000019.1, on the reverse strand, counting down.
ACTTTCCAGATCCTGGCAATGAAGACTGTTGCCTCATGGCTTTTGTGACTTGGTATTTATACACTTCTTCGGAAGTAAGAGGGATTTCCTGGAAATCTGCACTGCATTCAATTACTGTCAGACCTGATGAAGGCACTTTTTGAACAAGGTAGGGTCTCTGATGCTTGAATTAGTATATATTTGATAAATATTTCCTTTAATTATTAGCAAAAGACAAATAATACTTTCACAATATCCCAAGCACATTTATCTTTCAGGTTAATCTTAAAAAAAAGGGGATTAAAACCCACAGCTTTCCATATTGGGTTTAATCATCTGAACCACCATACTAGCTCCAGTTACAAGGGTAACTGTATACAGTTTTAAAGATAAACCAGAAACAGTTTTCTTTTCCTTCCTTCCTTCCTTCCTTCCTTCCTTCCTTCCTTCCTTCCTTCCTTCCTTCCTTCCTTCCTTCCTTCCTTCCTTCTGTCTCTCTTTCTCTCTTTCCATGGGAGGGCAGCCTGTGTCTATGTAGACTTGATGCCTCCTAGAGAAATTGACTAATCACACTTGCGGTGGAGGGTGCTCTGTCCTGCAGTTGTTCCTGATGTATATGTGATTTCCAGAGACTGGTGCCTAGCAGGAGATACTTGGGTCCTGACAGCAATGAGTAGGTGCAAAGCTACAAGCACCATGACTGCTGCATTGCCCAGTTTCTTTTGTACCCATTATGAGCTTATTGTCACAGTTTAACTTCAGTTGCAACTAGAACCTCACAGTTGCTGACTCATGTGGCCCCCTCTTCTCCTCCCCCTACAGGGGTGGGGAGAAAAGGCAAAAAAGGGAGGGGAAAAGGAGGAAAGAAACCTAATGGACTGAGATGAAGACAGTTTAATAGAAACAATAACAGAAAGGGAAAAATAATAACAATGATAAGGGTCACTCTTGACACTCAGTGAATTGGCACCATCCAGAAGAGAGACCTTGGATTCCTGTCCCTGGTTAATCCTCATTTATATGCTGACCATGAAGTCTATGGTATAGAATATTTCATTGGCCATTCCGTTGTTCTGTGTGTGCTTCTATGGGAAGCTGAAAAAAACCCTTGAATACGGTAAATGTCACTTAGCCATAACCAAAACCAGTAGCTATTATTGACATTGCTTTCACAGCAATCACCAGAAATAAAATTAACTCTTTACCACCTGAAACCAGGACACTCATCGACTGACTTACTGTCTCCTGGGAGGCCCGCAATGGTTCTTCATAGTACTGCTGTACTGTCCCTCTACAAGTCCAGTAGTAAACCTAGACTACACTCAGATCACATTTTTAGTAGTTTTATTCCTGGTTTAGATTCACAGACCAGCTTATAGATGGGGATTTAGCTTACAGGGTAGTTTCTATCTCACCTCTATAGCTCTACAATACAACTCAGAAGTTCTTTTCTCTTTTAAAATATTTTAAGTTTTTGTTGAAGATCTGCTATCCAATAAACAATTCCTTCCCCTTAAGACATTTTCTACAACAGTTGTATTTCATTAAAAAGATAATATTCTGTGAAGAAACAGTTTCAATCGATTATTTTCAATCAATTCTATGTTTATGTATACTAGCATGCACAAAAATGCACTTATGCTTAAAATTCTTTAAAGGAGAACACTGTTTATATCATCTGTAATAATACTCTCTGAGAATAACATATTTATGTTTGTCCTGAATAAAAATTAATGCTAGAATATCTCTATGTTGGTAGAGCATTTTCAAATGTCCTAATTAAAAAAATAAAATAAAAAATGAATGCTTGAGTCTGCATGGATACATCTATCCATAATGATGTCTTAGTTTTATTCCTAATTAAAAGTTCATTAATATTAAAGACAATTGCAAAAAATCCAGATGAGACCATATCATTTGGGATCTTAAGACTGAAAACACCCATATTATCAACTGAAATTTACTTATTCAAAAGCTACTGTAAGTGCTGTGTAAAATAAAGATTTATCTTACAGCAAGCATTGATATACTTCTTGATGAAGGCTGTATGTAATATTTCACTTTCAGTTAGTTTGTAGCTCTGAAATGTCACTTAGGTCAAACAGCAGCTGGAGAAATTGAAGAAAAGAGGACAACTGAAGGAAAGTAATTGGTTCACTCTCAAAAACATTATGTATTTTCACTATTACTGGACACAGCTGCAGGGAGGGGGATGTAAACAAGGAGGGTGCATGAATATGAACTGTATCTTCCTGCATCTCCTTCAGCAGAAGCTATCTTGTACATCTTTGTCATTTCTGAGCTCATACCACAATAAAGGCAAAATCTGTGTAATGAGTGAGAAAACATAAAAGAAGCATTCATTTTACTTGTACCCTAAGGGGAAGATTATGCCCTCTGAAACTGAAGGTGAAAGGATATCCACAAAGCAATGGATGCTGGCAATTTCCCTCTCTTTTGAAATACATGACATGACTTTCTGCAAACTCCTTGCCACTAAGTTATAAGTCATTTTATTTGGAAAATTCATTGCAGTCTTAAGCTTTATTACTCACCCCAATGGCAAACATTGCTAGAATAATCTAAAATTCAAGACTGATCATATGAACAGTATTTGCTTGTGTATATATAAGGATGAAATCAGTTATTTGGGAATTGAAATTTTCTTTTCAGCCTGTTTCCCAAGTAGGGCTAATTAATATGATCGTACTTTCAATCATAGAATCATAGAATACCTCAAGTCAGAAGAGACTCACAGGATCATCGAGTTCAGCTCCCTGGTCCTCTCAGGACTACCTAAAACTAAACCATATGGCTAAAAGCTTTGACCAGACACTCTGGTCTATCCAGAACTGTCTGTAAGGACTCCCCACCCTCGACGGAGTCCACAGCTCCTCCTAGCAATCGGCAGCAGTATCAGTATCAATACTGCTGATCATCAGTATCATCAGCAAGCTCACTTAACATACATTTGACTCCTGTCACCAGATCATTTATAAAATCATTAAAGAGCACAGGTCCTAAAGTTGAGCCCTGGGGAACTTCACTGATGACTGGCTACCAGCTTGATGTAACCCCATTTACTGTAATCTTTTGAGCCCAACTCAGTAGCCAATTGCTCACCCCAAGTATTATGGACTTGTTCCAGCTGTGTGCTGGGTATTTTGTCCAGAAGGTATGTGTGATATGTAGTCAAAGGCTTTGCTAAAATCCAAACAACCCACATCTACTGGTTTCTTCATTCAAGCATGCTAAGACCTACCTCAGTAAATCTTGCATGGGGATTCAAAAAAAAAACACCCCACTTTTTTCCCCCTGGAATTTCATTTAATTTACTTTGTTCTGAGATATAATTAACTGGGAAATGAGCTACAGGCCGGAGCTACACATGCAGTAATGAATTGTCTGTTTCGACTGGGTGGTCTAGATACCAAAATTACATCTAGATATCTAAAGGTGTCGTTCGGTATCTTTAGACATTTGTGAGACTTGTCTTAGCTGATCAAAATTAATCTCAATGAGGCTGCAAAAAGTACTCAAATAATATTTTATCCTTGAGATATACACACTATGACGGAGATTTCCACTGGTCAAACAGACCAAATTCAATCGATCAGTAGTGTAGAGAAACTTTGTTGCACTTTGACACAAATGTGATGGGAATTACCACTAGTTAACTTTCCATATGGTATGGAATTGCCAGATATGCAACTATTCATGGCTCAGGAACTGGTAAGTGGTATGATTAACAGAGAAAGACAAAACCTGTAAAGACAACAGTTTCATTCCTAGAGATCCTCTGCGAAATGGTTATCTGTGCCAGTATTTTTTTTTGCATATACCATATTAATATTCACAACCTCTAATTGTTCACATGTACAGTGTAAGAGGAAGCTGTAAGACTCAGAAGAATGATTTCACCATGACCAAACTCAGAGTTGTCAAAAAATTATCCAGATCCATGACTTGTTATTGGTGTTCAGGGTCTCACACAACAATATAATTCAAGATAATATACTCAGTTTGTTTCTCACAGTTTCATCTTCAGCTTTTGTGTTTAAGAATGCAGAAGAATGACACTCAAAAAGGAAAAACTGGGCTGTGCAGCTTCCTTCAGAACATCAATTTTATTGTTGGGTGGCCAGATTTTATTTAAAATTTTTTACACAATTCTCAGCCCAGCAAATCTCAAAGCAATAATCTTTGTTCTTGTGTATGACAGAAACACAAAACTAGCTCCCTTTCTTCCACATGATAATTTTTTTTCCAAAGCTTTCTATGGTTTTCCATTTGATTTCCTGATTCTGAATCCAACTGTATCAAAAACATTGCAATAATGCGGCTCGGCGATTTCACTAGCTTCTTAAATGAAAGCAAGGGAGGAAAAAAAATTTAGCAATGACGAGTCACCTGCTTGTTACCAAAGCAGCTGGAATGGGAATAAGAAGAGTTTGAAATAAACACCTGGCAGAATCTCACGACAAGCTGTCTTTCTCTCTCTGACTACTCTGCTCTGAGAAAGGAAAAGATGAAGTGCTATACAAAATTCAGAGGATTCACACATTTCTAATTTTTGGGTTTTTTTGAAAAGGGGAAGGTATAATGACTGTTTATTGCCTTATTGCATATAATTATAGATACACAGAACTGAGTTATAAATTTCAAGGAAATCAATACCACAGCCTGGCAGATGATATGAAACTGTAAAAGGTATTCAATGTTTCCACAATATTGTCTTTGCTGGTTAAGAAAAATAAAAAATTATTTGCTGTTTTAATCTTTTTTACTAAGATTATAATAACTTCTTGTCTATAAGCAGTTATACATCATAATTGAATGAGTATAAAAATAATATAACAATCACCCAAAACTCAATTTTTAGTCTGTTTGAAATCAGAAGATAAACTGTCAAGTGGCTGTAGTTAGTAAAGTCACACTTCATTAGTGAATTTTAAAAGGATAACCAGTTCAGTCCTGTCACTATAAAGTCTAGGTATTCTTCCTATCTACAGCTGCCTGAGCTCAGCTCAACAGTTTTCTGGAAGCAGCTGATGTAAAAAATATAGAGATGCTCATAGATTATTCTTTTTCTTGTATATTTAATCTATTCAGGGTACAAATAATCACTTTATCAACCTATCCAGGTCTCTCACCAAGCAGTGACATTAGACATTACATTCAGACCCTTCTTTTTAGGTCTCTCACCAAGCAGTGACATTAGACATTACATTCAGACCCTTCTTTTTATGTGACTTTATGCCTTACCTCCCATGATAGAAGAACTGGGTACTTCAGTTAAAGATTGGAGACAGGGAAGATTTGCTGCAAGGACACCCCCCACCTCCATGATCAGAGCTGCTGTTTCATGGACGAAAGCTCTTTTTGCTCTAAAGGTGTTGGTATCTGATCTAACATTAATAATAACATTAAAGTTTTACTATAATCGTTTTGAATGCTGAACCCAGATTTACAGCACAGTAAAATCAGGCTTCCGTGGATAACACCAGTAAATGAGTATTTACTAATCCACCCTCTGTCAGGATGTGAGCACGTATCTCCGGGACCTTGTGTTACTTGAAAAAGTGCCTGCCCAAAGAACTGGTCAGAGCTTGATGCTTCAAAAGATGTTTCAACAGAACAGGGGATGCAAATGTCTTCCCTTTTGTGCTTCCTCCTTCCTGGAAAGGGCGCAGAGTGCAGGAGTTTGGGCTGAAAGTCATGAAGGTATGGAAGTGAACTTGTGGGTTGCGCTGACAACCCTTGAGACCCCTGTGCCTCTTTGCAGATGGACACTCAAAACCTGACTGTGGTTTTCATGCACCTGTGGATATAAGACGCCCCTTCCGGTGTGCTCAAGCCTGCATGGACCTGTTTTCAGATGGCAATCCTGCTGCTGAATACAGGCACAGCTTGCTAAAATGATCTTGCAGTTTTTGAAGACAGTTGAGTATTTGATCTAACAGACTGTCTTCACTTCCAGCTAAATCTTCTACTAGTTAAGAGGATGAAAAGGATCTTGTTCCCACTGCAGTCAAAGCATCTTGCCAGTTGTTTCACTGGAAGCAGAAATGCTGTGAACCAAATTCCAATTAATTTCCTCAAACAAGTATTTTTGCCAATAGCTGTGCACTTGTGTGCAAGGTGTACAGTCAGAAACATGCTAAATGACAGTAAGATTTTACTCACTGTCCAGCTTTCCATAAGCTTGTAAGCTTTTTTGCATCTTTGATGCGTCTGGTACAGTCTTCTGCAGCTGGATGGGACTTCCCCAGGTAATTAAGGAAGATATAGAAATACTCTTCTTCTTTTTTATTTTTTTTTTAGTATTACCAGCAGTGGGTATCTCAGATCAGAACAATGGAATTTTTTTCCTTCTTTATTATATAAACTGATTTCAAATAAAAAGCCCTTTTGCTTCCACACAGGTTCTTATACCCTCAAAGACAGTAACATCACATAATACTTAAAAGCAGATGAACTACTGAATCTGACAGGATGACTCATATACATGAAGTCAGTCAGGTTAAGGATAACTGTTTGCTCAGTAGATGATGTTTCTTTCTCAATTTCTGTCTCTCTAACCTTCCTATAACTGTCTGAGGTTTTTATTTTTCCCTCTATGATAGAAAAATCTTTATTTTTTAATAGGGTCATTTAAACCTAATCCTTTCTGATAGAAAAAAATCAGAAAATGTTATGCCATCCCATCTTCAATCAGTCAGTATAATACAAAGCCTACACTTTGGAGGTAGAAACAGAAAAAAAATAGTTTGCTTCTCTAAGTACATAGATGCACTTAGTATGGTAATAATGCTAGTTCTGATAAACTTTCAGCCTCTAGATTTTAAGCTAAGCTTCTGGATCCCAGTTACAGAAATCAAGCCCATTTTTTACGAATGTAATTTCAAAATATTGACCTCGATGAACTGTGAGCTCTAAAATACAGAAGCAAAGAAAGCCAAAAAAGTTAAAAAATATTTCAAAAAAGGGAAAAAATACAATATTATTTTTATAAAATGTTAGTATTACCTCATGTTAAATCATGCTGATTTGCAGGGAGGGCCTGATTACTGATGTCTACATGTCTGCCGTTGCTTATGAAGTGGCAGCATGGGACAAGTTGGTAACCAGCAATGGTGTATGCAGTGGAGAGTAAATGGCAGGGAATTACCATGCTGTCTCTGCTTGTATAAAATAAAAGCTGCATCTGTAGAAAGGTGATAGATGAGAATGGTGCAGGCTAAATCTCAGTGCTGTGAGAACTCGCCTGCCCAAGCTTCATTTTCAGTGTTCGGGATCTCTGACAATCACTTGGGTAAGGAAAGATGAACACTTGAGTTATTTTCCAATGTCTGACAGAGAACACAGAATTAATAAAAAACATTATAACTATTTTTTGAATCAGTGATTCAGAGTGTCTTATGCTGAATTCTTCTTGCAGGCGCTGATGAAATGAGTGTTTCCAAAAAGACTTGAGAAAACTATTGTATAAACCCAAGAATTGGTAGGCAGTTAGCCACTCTGCGGAATGTTTAATTAAAAACAAAATGTAATAAAAATAAATACAATACTTCTAGTGGGAGAAGGTAAACTAGCTCCAAAGTTCAGGTTATACAGGGTATGTAGCATTAAAAATTACAAAAAGGTCTATATGTCAGCTATAAAACCTTCAGCTAGTGTAGCTGAGCAAGCAGCTGGCTGTTGTGTTCCAGCCATGCTTGCTTCTGGCTTTCTGGGAAAATAATATGTGCATTAGGACATGTCCCGTAATAGCTTCTGGATCAAATCCACGAACTTGGATTTTGACCCATGATAGTGAAGACCTTTTTCAGTTTTGCTGTTGCTTGAATTTGGGGAACTAAAATTCCATGTGTATTTTTTTTAAGAACAGCTACATCTTTAACCAAAAAGTGTTCTCAGCTATTACTGTGGGAACAGATTTTCAGGCAGCATTTGTCAGCAGGGTCCCAGGCTAAGATCCTTCACTGTGAAGACAAGTATCCAGTTTAAGGAACATCTTAGCTGCTAGAAGTGAGAGAAAATTCATAAGAGCTAGACATTTATTTTGGCATTTGAAAGGACCACAAACTTGAAAAATCCTTGACATATGTGGGTGTTCAGTATGGCAGCTGTTGCTGTCCATGATTCTTTCTCTTTCCCAGACTAAGGATTTGGATGCTTACCATCCCATTGATATTATCCAGGCAGATCCCTGCACAGTGACATGGGACTTGCAGTAGGATGAATTACAGGACCCTGTCACTGGTCTCCATGTTGTTCCTTAGTTTTGTCCTGCTCTATGGGAAAGGGAAAGAAGCATGACATTAAATGGCTTATTGCACTAAATAGCAGCTACCATAGTTGGGTAGATTGTATTTTTGCCTTTGGGGTCCGTCAGGTGAATAGTTCTTACTGAGTCTTAACTAAAGCCCAAGTCATTTGAAAGGAAGCTGACTCATTTTCGTATGGATTATTTTAATCTATATATGTTTGTATCTTTTAAGTAATCTCATGTAATTTAGAAACAAATATAACTAATTTATTAAACATACTTTCAGTTTCCATCTAAGGAAGGGCAGGTGGGCAGGTTAAATATTTACGGTTAGAGGTCACCATGTTTAAATGACTTTGAAGCCTAGTCTTCCACCCAAGAGCAACATAGAGATCAAATGTTCTATACATGTAGATGCATTACCAAATGAAGTTGAGTTTTATGATGGAAGAGTTGATGGCTTGACAGCTGAGCCTTTACATACCATTTGTAGGCTTTCACAAACCATCACTTCTGAAAGTGCAATACATAAACTTACAAAGCCTATAAGATTCTGAGATGCTTTTTATTTCAAAGATGTCCTATATAAAATCAGCCAGTCACTTTAATCCTTAATGAAATGAGGATTTTTAGATGAATACCATGCCACATGAGATAGAACCATGAGAACACCATGTACAAATGAGTGCTGGAAACAATATGGTCATTTCTTCTGTGAAGTTTTGACTTTGATTCTTGTGGATTAAAGCTTACAATTGATGAAGAAAACTGTGAGCATATTTTGTTCTTCCATACCAGTGTCTCCATTTTTTTTTACACAAACACATTTAAACAAGAGTCACTTGGCTGCCAGTTCTGTTTACAGTCAGGAAATTTAATAACTGAAAAGATGACGTAGAAGTCAATTAAGACAGTTGGTCAATATCTGCCTTGCTGTTTTAGTGAAAGGAAATTATGTTGTTAAATTTTCATTGGTTATGTTGATTGGTATGTATTTACTGTCAAAGAAGAGGGTCGTTCTTTCTTTTTAAATACTGCTCTAACTTTGTTTAAATTGACTTTTATTAATACTTTACACACATTCATATGTTTTTCTTTAAGAAATGCTCAGTCTAGATAACTTATCTTATTTTCTGCATGGCAAGTCCATCCTAATACCGGTGTCTAACTACTGACTGCAGAGATCTTATGAACAAGAGTTTTTAAGATGAAGTTAGCATCAGGCAGATGTTTATAAATTGCGACTTGGAGTTTGATCAACATTTTACTGAATTCTCCACTATCAACTGCACAGAAGAGTATTTTAGGTAGTTGCAAAGAGTGCTGCTATCTGCTTATCACTCAAATAAGCGTACCATTGGGACTCAGTGACCAGACCTTGTCACTGGAGGGGAAATGAAACAGCCCAAACCTTCTGGCTTATGCACAAATATAAAAAGGAGAAAATAAGCTGCAAATGCTGTTTATTCCTCTCTGCCTCCTCTGGGACTGAAAGACTATGTTCTGGTTGAGCATTTTTCCCTCTTTTCTAATATATCCTGCCATATGGAAGAAAGAAAAGAGAATGAATCACTGACTTCACATGGGGTAGGATGAAGGGGGGAAAGGCACAAAGGAGATAGGAATGGCAATCTGAATGTAGACCTGAAATCCTCCCAAACAGTTCCAAACAGCAATTTGGCTAACGGCCATAATTTGGAATGGTTGTGCATCCTTAAAAAGCACAGGGGAGGTAGGCGGAGAGTAGTTTAAATGTATGTCTCTGATCCACTTCCTACTGCCTGGCTAGCATGCATGTCCCCTGCATCCCTTAGCACAATCTGGCAGCGCTGGTGGGAGGACCTTCTGGTCGAGAGCTTCTACCGTATGGAGCAGCTTTCCCAAATCTGTCTGCTTCACTGACTCACCATTTCAAGCAAAAGCTCAGTGCTCTTACTCTCTTTTAATGACTCTCCCTGTATTACTAACTTCTCAACAATGCAAATGTTTTGTTTAGCTATGGAAAGCAACCACAATACCATCTGAACAAATATGCCTAGACAGCAAAGCTGTGTTCAGATACATTTCAGGCATGCTCAAACTCTATCTGAGTGAGTGGCTTTTAGCACTCAGAGCACTGTGAAAAGGCCTGATGGTGACTTTTAAGGAGCAAGCCTGTCATGCCACAACAACATGTACACAAAGGCATCTGAGTGATAAACATTGCCTCTATCATCTCTCAAAAGGATGACCAAAAATGAGCCTTAAAACTTTCCTAAGGTCTTGAAGAAGAAACATTACCTTTAATCTTGCCTTTTCTGCCTAGGAAGGAAAAGGAAATCCCTCTACAAATTAAAAATATCAGGACTAATAAAAACATGAAGCATGTTGCTTCGGAATAAACAACAAGCCTTATACAAATTGTGTAACATGAATACTTGAAGCTTATATAATTGCTCTAGAAACTGAAAATACCCACACCAACCTCTTGGCAGATTTTCATTCAAATTCATAGTCTTAAAACTGGGTAAGTGGGTTAAGGCTGAGGTTGCTATTTCAGTAATGCACAGAGCTAAGCAGCAAGGGGCAAAAAATGAGTGAGCTATAGTTCAAACAAGACTTCTGTTGCTACAGAGCACCTTATAAATTAGGTGTTCATCTGAATTTACTTGAGTAGTTTTAGATATGTCCTTCTTTGCAGAAAAGCAAATCTTTGCAGTTTTACTTCCTAAAAGTTTTAGACAGTGTCCTGCCATGCCATCTGGTGCAAACTGGTTTTTCAGGCAGAGCATTTGCCATGTGTTCAGGAACTGTTTTTAGAGGGGTATAAGAATATAGTGTACTTGCTAGTCTGAGGAGGTATGATCAATAAAATTGACTAAACATCTGTAACAGAGACGCAAAAAGCCAATTTTGAATGTTACCACCTTAATTTGCCAAGGTGATATACTGCTTTTTGTACTTATATGTGTTCGTAACTTTTCCAGTGGAAGCAATAACTTTGCTCCCTTGTCTCAAATTTTAAATTACAGTTGCACAATATGAAGTATGAAGTCTCTATGACAGTCAGCTCCTGGAATTACAAGGACTTTAAGAAAGACAATTTTAATTAAGATAGCATTAGAGGTCAGCACTTCACACTTCCATTTCATTGGCATTTTCATCACTCCACTCCCCTGCTGGGTAATATTGGTATATGATTTAGAAACTTTTCCTTCTATAATATTCTACTTGAAACATACTGTTAATATACCAACAGGAATACCTGTTCCCTGCCATAAATTCCAGAAGCGATGCAAAAAAATCTCAAATATATTTGGGTAACTTTGTTACATACCAAATTATATGGAAATATACACCTCTAGCTGCATGAAATTATATGTGCCATTTGAGGAAATGCTGAATACATCATTCACAGCTCTGATTTAGACCCTATTTCTCAAAACTGCAGCTATACTACTTGAAATATCTTTATCATTAACTTAGCAAGACACTGATGAATAAGTATTTCCATACCTATATTCAGGCAGGTTCTCATGTGACTTCAAACTCTCTTTACACCAGTACTGAGACTGAAAAGTTTAAAGGCAAATGGAAAAAAAAAGGAGTGTAAAGCAAGCAAGTAAATGAGTTCTTCAGGCTGAGGAGACTAAAGAAATCTCAAAACAGCTATGATATTGAACTTTGTTTTCTCCATTTCAAGTCTATCAAACTTAATTTTTAATGCAACAGAGCCATTCATTATTTGCCACTGTTAACCGGAACAACTTTAGAGTCTCATATAGTGCAGTGAAACCAGAATCAAGCCACATTAGCAATAATAACTTCAGCAAAAGTTGTGTAACGCTTGTGTAGGAACTAGGAATATTGTCAATGAGTACTGAAACTTCTTATTATCTTAATATACGTATGGCCCTAAAGCAAAATTCAGACATGAAAATCCAGACTCTGTATTATTGCATAGTAGTGGTGCAGTAATATACTGGATCTTCTTCCTTTTTAAAACAAAAAACAAAAACCCAAAAGTTAAGAGAAGAGCAAACTGCTGCTACCAGAATGTGTAATGAAAGAAGCATATTAATTGCAATTTGAAAAATGCAAAATTTTCAAATGGGTCTGCATGTAGGCTGAGCAAGAAATGAGAGCACAAAACTTTTAACAATCTCTTTTCCAAGTGCTTACTCTCAGGCTTCCTTTCAGACCACCTTGTGGGAGAGACAAGGAACAAAGAGCTATTATTAATGAGACAGGATACTGCCTTTGTACAATATTACAATACTAGCATTTTGGAGTCGTGTTTCTTAAACTCTAGGCATTGGTTAATTGATGATACATGGAGCCTTTCATCATCCTACACACAGTAAAACTGAGTCGAGAATACAATCCTGAAATGCAGTGAAGCCTGAGGTTTAATTACCAGACCATTAATATCAATGACAAATTATCAAGTGACTTGGGGAAGTTTTAGACTTAAGCTGGGATAAAACCTTCTCTCCCTCATGTAGAACACTGCATGGATCTTTAAGAAGCTGTATAACAAGATAGTGTGACTCTGAAATAGAGGAATAGGAAGTCAAGTGCTTATGAGGACCAGTGAAAGTCAACAATCTTGGAACCTGTCCAGGGCAGGTCTCTTCATTGTCCGGCTGTTTGAAAGCAGAGGACGTTTACAATTTATTCAATCTAACATTAATATACATATGCTGAAAGGAAAGAATACAGAGTGTCTGTGTTATGTCATTTGATGAAGCCAGAGAAGGGAAAATCACAGAGAACCAGTTTGTTGTCATCTGTGGAAACAGGTTTTATAACATTGCATGCCATCAACTATGTTTTATGCCATCTCTAGCTTTTAAAATCAATGAAATCATGGGAGGATAACTTCTGTAGACTATTTATGTTTCAATAAAGGTAATATTTGTGTGAAACGGATGGACATTTCTCAATAACGTGTGTATCATTAATGAATGTGACACAGCAGGAAACACCTAAAACGTCAGTACAGAACGTGAAATCCGATGAGAACTATTTTTGCTTGAAATTCATTCACACAGGGTCTCAACAGGTCTTAACTAACTCCAGTATGGGATCAGCATCTGTTTCTGCTTTTTGGTTTAAAAGCCTAGGAGTTGCTTTTTCTTTGCTGTGTAACACCATTCACTTTAAAGCTCTTGTCTGAAGGGACCAGCTGCCCTGCAATTGGATCCTACATTCTCCGCTACTGGGTTTGGGCTACCTGTTCTGTTTTATCTTTACTATCTTGATGTCCTCCTGGCAGCTTTTGAGGAGCCTTTGCCAGAATAGCTGTGTAATGCTGTACTGGTGGCTGTAGTGGCTGCTGGTGTCTGCAAAGGTGGTAAGTATGGGGTCAAGCTTCACCACAGAGCATCACCTCAACACAGTGAGCCGTGTTGTATGCTTGGTGAACTGTGATAATTTCTGACACCTTTGGTTTTCTCCCTATTTCTTCAGGAGGCAGCCAGGACCTGGTTGCCAGGGTCCTGGCAAGCTGGTTGCCCAGCTTGATCACATTTATCACTGGGAGTCTTCTGGTGTTTCTGCCATCAACAAGTGAGACATAATATTGGGCTAGATGAATCCCTGCCTAACATAGTATGGCTACTTTTATATGCTGCAGGACGAAGTGACCTTGTATACTGGGTATATACTGGTTTAAAGTTCACGTAGAAGTTGACCTGTGGCTTTACAGGAAAAACATTTTACATGTACAGGTTTCTCAGATGCCAGTTAAGCGTCTCACTTTCATAAACATTATTGATTTAGTGTGAGCTATTCAGTCCCAGAGGACAGAAAAATGTTGTCATGCATAATATTTATGTGACAAAAGAAAAAAAAATCTGCATTAAATTTAAAATGCTTTACTTTAAATGGTATTTCCCTGCTTTACTACCAGTAAAATAATAAAGCTGATATGTGGAATTCATGATTTTAGGTGACCTCCTGCTTATTTGTTTCAGCAAACTCTGATTATAGCAGTCTGTTCAACAATCAACAACCCTCTTTCTTCTCCTGAAAGTCTGTCACAACACTTAAAGCACGTGTTTTTTTTCCCTGCTTCATAGAATCGAGAAAAAACTACAGAGAAGGGTTGCAGTGCAAAATGCTTTGAGACCTAACACTGAAGCAGAGAGGCACTGATAGCCTTTCCTCAAAATCCTTATCAGCAAGTGGCAGAAGCAATCCCAGTTTAATTTATCAAAGCCACTAGGTGTCCCTGCTAACCTACGGCAGCAGTGGCACTCCCAAGTCTTGCTGGAAGATACAAACACACTTCATAAACCTGTCCAAACAAAATAGAGCAGTACCAAATCAGGCAACTGTTCTTTGCAGCATCATCTGCCCAGCTGTGCATCACTTCATCCTACCATCCATTACTTTTCCCTCGTAGTCTTTCAGGGATGCAGTACCTACAGGCAAGGTCAGTAATAGCAACTGCACTGTTTCCTGTTCATTAAATAAAACAGGTATGCCCTTGGCAAATGTTTTTTGAGACTGCAGGTGTTCTGAGACCACACAGTTCTCAATCAAAAGCCAGGAAGTTTTCTGTGGTGTTCATTGCACCGGGTGCATCAAACTGAAAAATGCAGCAATTATTGAAAAGGGCACAGATTCTATTCTATTAGTACTGGGTGAGTAAGACAAATATATTAGGTAACCATTTCTTTGCGTTGTCATTTTTTTCCTATTGTCTTCCTTAAAAACAATTGAGTCAAATATGATTTGTTTTAAAAGCTCTCTTTATGCAACCACAACGATTGAGCTGACTATTTTTCTTCTGTTACTGAAATAAAAATAATGATGTTTAATTTTTGAATATAGTGTTGCTGGTTTCATACAATAACAGATACCTCTCTCTAACTTGCTTTTTATAAACTAGAGCTTCACAAACCCACATATTTTATGCACAGCTGGCCTGGTCTATTTTTGCCCTAGGAAACAACACTTTTTTTTCTAGTGAAAAATAATTTAAAAAACCCCAAACACTAAAAGCCAAATAAACACCCCAAACAGCAAAACC
This sequence comes from Gallinago undulata, assembly GCA_026546715.1. NCBI lineage: Eukaryota > Metazoa > Chordata > Aves > Charadriiformes > Scolopacidae > Gallinago > Gallinago undulata. The sequence goes on along the minus strand of JAOTQQ010000019.1, from coordinate 67,915,134 downwards.
CATGCCCTCCCTCCATCCTAAACATTTGGCATTTTGACTGGTGCCCAAAATGCCCAGGCATGATGGTACTTCACTGGAATTACAATTGGTTATATCCTACTTCTGTGAGCTGGGATTTCTACAAGCTGGAGTGCTTCCCTCTGTGATGTATTACTATGTCTTCCTGAAAAGAGAAGGTTTATTTTATAAGAATAATAAATTATATTACACTGTGATAGAAACAGTTCTGCCAGAAATATGAAGCTACAGAAAAGCACTGCAATATTACACAACAGAACTGTAGATTCCACCAAGAAAAAAACAACAGCAACATCTGGAATTTTTGCTGAAAGTGTCCTTCTTAACAAAACATTTGAAATTCTTTGTATGTTATTTACAAAGCAAATCCGATTGTTGAAATTATTTTTCAAAAATACTTCAATAGAAGGGGTTTTCTTTTTTGCCCCCCCCCCTTTTATATGGTCATTTGGTTTTAGAGTTTCATGTCTTTGATACAAGGCTTGAGAAGATATTCTATTCATTTTTTCCTCATGAGTGATCCTTACTTAAATACGGCACTTCAGTCACTAGAGAAATCTCCCTATTTTCACTAACAAAGTCCCATTTTTCACATTTAGTTTGCTGTGAAAATTCTAAAGAAATTCAGTGTGAATTTTTCAATATTTAATGACCGAGTCCTTCTGAAACATTAAAATCCCCTAAATATGCAAGGCAGTACAATTCAATTTAAAATAAAAACAAAAAACACAATAGGTTTTTACTGACTACTCTTGGTTGCCCTCTAGGTGTTCTTTAGTGCATGCACAATAGTCAAACACAATGGAGACAAGTGCTTAACGAACACTGTTAGGATTTCAATACCAACTTTACACAACAGATGGTTCTCAGACAAAACAGGAACGCTGAAATACTTAAGTATTCACTATAGGAATCACTATTATTTAAGAAAATTTAAACCACTGTCAGAAAACAGAAAGGAACAATGAAGAAGATATTCTTTCAGTCTCATCTTGATCTTGATTTCTTTATGTTGCCAGAGCAAGGAAGCAGAGAAAATGCATTACCCATGCAAAAGCATTATCTTCTTTCTATAACCAAAGCAAACTTACAGTTGCCAAGCTAAAAAACCTTAACTATTACCCAAAGAATACTACCAATCCATCAATAGATTTAAAGAGCTAAAAAATCTTCATTCTTGTAAAGGTTTTCTTACTCTTAATTCTCCTTTCTCTTTGGGATGGACAAGAAATGAACATTATGCAAAACTCTAATATCTGCTTTAGTTGATGGTGGTTACTTAGAGCCATGACCAGTTGGATTCTTCTGTTCCTGATGGATATTTATAACACAGCATGCTGTTGTGACACCGTCTTTTGTTTTAATCACTGCATCCAATGTATAATGACACAAACAAATAACCTCGTGCAACCTCCCCTACCCTGGCTGAAGGTGTCTTCTCACTTCATTGTTGACATTCATGCATCACTAATCCTGAGACATTTAGGAAGAAAATTTTAAGTGCAATATTATCAAATGTAAGTAAAATTCAAGTCGTAAAATTTAAAATGAATAATGTAAGACAATAAAGAATAGGATGTAATCTCGGCAGCTGGGTGAGCACAAGGGTTAGCACAAGGGTTAGCACAAGGCCTCACATCCTATCAGTGTACCATGTGTACCATACAGTCAGAAAGCAACTCACTAAAAAGGAGTCTCTCTGGGAGTCAACTTTAACGCTGCAAAGAGAATGCGTTAGCCTCTACACAGAGGAATCAGTTTACAAACATCAGGCTCAGAAGCACAGTTCCTAGACCTTTTTTCTTTTTCTTTCCTTTTTCTTTCTTTTGCTTTGCTGCTCTGGTGAACATGCACACAGTAAGACATGATTGACAACCTCTCAGTGGTGCTGTGTTTCAAATATCCAGCAGATTTCAATGGCCTTCACTGGAGCAAAGCTGTCAGGGGGGACCGCGCTACAGGGAAGGACAGGTCACTGCCTGCAAGAGGCAATCCTCCTGCAAGAATGAAGCTGTGTGCTAAGAAGCAACAGGATGCAACAGGAGAACAAAATAGCAAAGGGAAGAAAAAAGGTAGGGAAGGGGAATAACATTAACGCAAACCCACAGTAACACAGGAGAGGTTACAACTGAAAAATAGTGGAGCTGGAGGAAAAAGATAGCTAGAGAGAAAAGAATGTCTGTTCTTCTAAAATATAAAAAAAATATAAGAGAAAGAGTTGAAAGATTAAAAATACAGCATTTTTTCTGGGTTCTACTCTTAGTTTATTACTTTGTTGGACAAACTATTCCTGTTCTATACCCCTCAATAATAATCCATGCATAAAATAGGACTTATCATCTTAGCTAGATTAAACACAAAAAGAAAGAAAAATATTGCTTAACAGCAGAGTGTTTATGGAAAAATCTATAATTCAAACAGAAGAAAAAATATGTTAATCTTTTTTATTAAACAGAAAATATTTGCAGGCTGGGAAAAAATGGTATTGCATAGCAAGGCCACTGTTACGTGCAGAAAGGTTTGAAGGCTCAGACTGCGATTCAGGAAATATAGGCATGTACCTGGCCTCTGTCACTGATTCTACACTTGGGTGAGAGTGATTCTCAGTTCTTGGTCTCGGGTCATTCTCAGTTCTTCAACACTGTCTTCCTCTCACCGCTTTCCTCATTTGTGTAATTGATCTGCAAGACCTTTGGGAACTGAGTCCATGCTCTCATGGACTGCTGAGAACCTTTTAGCTCTCAACAAAGTGTGAGCTGCTGCCTCTTCACAACCCCATAACTCACATAGAAATTACTCTTGACTTTCTCTCTGCTCAGCACATTGTGCCAGGCAATGGACTGTAGAGTGGTACTGCAGTTCAGTGTGTGTATGATAATGGCTGGTATCACCAACCACACATATACAAGTGCAATTGTGTCACCAACCCTGTGTGCTGGCCAACTCCATGCAGGGTCTCCTGCCCGAGCAGTGCTGGGGGTCCTGGCTCTCCCCTTCGCTCGCGTAGTGGGGACAGGTCAGAGCTCCTGCAGTCAGCTGAGACTTAGGGAAGGAATGCCCAACTGCAGAGGGGGTACAGGACAAGGAGCAGACGCAGTTCCCTCTTGTGATGTAAGCTTCCCCCTGCCTAAGCTCCTGTGTGAGGGGCCATGGCTACTGGTTAGGATTGGGACTTTTAGTAGGGGGTAACTATAGAATGGGGAAAGAAAGTTCCCCTACCTATTCACAGCCATTTTAATTTAAAAAAAAATGTCTATGTCCTATACTTACACAACAGCAATTTCTTTGGTATTATTATGATGAAATGCAATATTGCTGTCATTTGTAAAACACAACCTAAATCTCATGTTTATTTCTGAACTGGAAGTTTGTTGTTCCATTCCACCAAAGCCAGTGTTGCTCTTACATTTACCACATGCAATGCTATAAGAACGTTTTTATTAACATGAACCACATGTAGTCAGATGTTTCTTATCTTTGTGCCTTTGATCCTGTGAGGGGGTGAGAGCTGTACTGCAGTTAGAAGCATTCCTACAGGAAAAATGAGGAATGCAATATTTATTTTTTATTCCAATGAAAATATTTCTCTTTGTTTTTCCCCATGTTATCATCAGGATACCAGAGTCAGAGTGGTAAGGGATTCAAAGGAGTGAGAAACAAGCCCTTAAGAGAGGCTTATCAACCTCAGACACCACAGTCAACCATATACAATATTTCCTCATCATCTACTCTCTATTAAAACCACTACAATTCATACACTAGACCAATCTCCTAACATGTCTTTGCTGGGGACCACAAACTTTGTGGCTTCAGAGTTACACCAAGAAGCCTGCTTTTGTTGATAAGCAATTATCACTGGAATGAAAAAGGGAGAATATAAAGTCTTGGCATATAAGACAGAAAGACAGTACCATTTACCCCTGATGTTATCAGTATTCCAAGGTAGTTACTTCTGAGGAGCAAACACATGGGAAGTTAGATTGCTTGAATATATTTATCTAACATAATAAGGACACTGAATGCAAATTAAATACATCCACACAGAAAGGAATCCTTTATCATGTTTTCATGAGCTTTAATAACAAAATTCCTTTGGACTTTCTGAAAGCAGAGTCAAGCTCCGGATTTTTGAAATGGAGCTGAAGCAGCAACACTGAGCACATGGAACAGAAGGCTAATAAAAAGGATGGGTAGAGCACAAAGGATGTGAAAAATAATCCATGTGCATGAAGAAAACTACTCACATAAAATTACATATTTTGTACAGCTAATATTTAGAAAAGAGCAGCAGGCTAGAAAGTTTCTAGAACTATATTCCAAGATTTGGATTATACCAAAGCCATGTCAAAGAGCACAAATACTCATCTTGGAAAACTCAGGAAGATTTTCAAGATGAAATGTAAATGTACAGTTGATGCAGGAGAAATTGTTGCAGACATGCTAGTATATATTCACTTTCTTCCTGTTGAAATTCTTTGTTTTCCTGTGTGTATCTCAGCAATTCCACCACTTACAGGTCACAATAACTCTACCTATGATATATCACCACATTGTATCTCAAACCTCTGGTCTCTTCAGGATGAAAATACCTAAGCCTATTTACAAACACTAGTCTCTGCCACCAAAATGAGGCAAAACTCCTGACCCAAACAAAATCACAAACAAAAAATGTTTTCCTAAAGCTAACTTCAGAGATGGGGAAGTTCTAGAAAGCTATTCTGCTATAATATCCCACTCCTCCTGAGTAAAAACACTAAATGTAGTGACAGTTTAGATACCAACAGTCATCTAGCTCTCTGGTGTGGTAGGTGGATGCAATGCCCAAAGCTAAAATAAGTAGTCAAGATATGCAAAATCCACATCAGCTGGTTTGCATTTACAACTGTGGTACAAATACGTAGGACTTTGTTCTAGCCATCTTCTTCCTTGAGAGAGACTTTTCATTAAGAATATTATGCTTAGTTCAGAAAACTTATTATACCTTTGATTGCAGTTAATGATTTGGTATAATCTAGCTAAACACTTCTCTCGAGATGTACTGCCAGAAAATCTGTACCTCAGGCAGCAGTTTCTTCTATGCAAGGTCAGCAAAACTGAGCAACCACAGGCATGTGTGAGGACATAAGAGCAACATGAGCCAATATCCCAGCATCCAGTCTCACTGTGGCTGTCACATGTCATAGGCTTAGCTTCACTAGTGTGCCATTTAATGCGAATCTGTTTCTGTGTCAGTTTCAGAGTTCCAGTTTATTTAGTTTTGCACTGATACGAATCATTGAAATAAGTACAGTGAAGGTGTACATATGCTATATAAAGGCACTCATCTTTTTAATAATTCTCCAGATGTTTGTCCTTGGATTTGTAAAATTCAGCATTTTCAGTCTGGTTAGGTGTCCTGAGTCTAATTTTAGAGGACCACAAGACCAAACTTCTGTGTTAGCATAATCTTTCCCATGCCATCTTTAGATTAGAGAAAATTGTTGCAGCTGTAATTACCTAGCAGGTAATTGACATACTATGAAGATGGCTTTTTTATGCGAAACTCTACTTCTGAAATGAACCCAAGCCCAAAAAATGAAAAATGAAGAAATTTGCTGCAATATTTGAATCACGGAATCACAGAATTGTCAGAGTCGGAAGGGACCTGTAGAGATCACCTAGTCCCACTCCCCTGCCAAAGCAGGATTGCCCACAGCACATCGTTCAGGACTGCATCCAGACAGGTCTTGAAAATCTCCAGAGAAGGGGACTCCACAACCTCGCTGGGCAGCCTGTTCCAGGGCTCTGTCACCCTCATTTTAAAGAAGTTTTTCCTCGTATTTGAATGGAACTTCCCATGTTCCAGCTTGTGCCCGTTGCCCCTTGTCCTATCACTGGAAACCACTGACAAGAGTCCGGCTCCACCATGCTTCAACCCACCCTTTAAGTACTCGTAAATGTAGATAAGGTCTCCCCTCAGCCTTCGCTTGTCCAGGCTAAAGAGCCCCAGCTCTTTGAAGCTTTCCTCATAAGGGTGGTGCTCCAATCCCTTAATCATCTTAGTTGCCCTATGTTGGACTCTCTCCAGTAGTTCCCTGTCTCTCTTGAACTGGGCAGCCCAGAACTGGATGCAGTCTTCCAGTTGTGGCCTCACCAGTGTAGGGTAGAGGGGGAGAATGACCTCGCTTGACCTACTGGCCACACTCTTTCCTATGCAGCCCAGGATTCCATTGGCCCTCTTGGCAACATGCTGGTGCATGGAAAGTTTGCTATCCACCAGGACTCCCAGATCCTTCTTCTCAGCAGTGCTTCCCAGAAGATCCATCCCTAACCTGTATTGGTGCCTGGGGTTCTTTCTCGCCAGGTGAGGACCCTACATTTGCCCTTGTTGAACCTCATTAGGTTCTTCTCTGCCCAGACTTCTCTGCCCAGACTGCTCTCCAGTCTGTTCAGATCACGCTGGATGGTGGCATAGCGCTCTGGAGTGTCAGCCAGCCCTCCTAATTTGGTATCATCAGCAAATTTGCTGAGGATACACTCTGTCCCCTTGTCCAGGTCATTGATGAATCTGCTGAACAGGACTGGCTGAGTATTGATCCCTGGGGGACACGGTTAGTTACAGGCCTCCAACTTGACTCTGCTCCATTAATGACAATCCTGAGTTCTGTCACACAGCCAAGACTCAATCCACCTCACTGTCCCCTCATCTAGCCCACACTTCCTTAATTTTCTAATGAGAATGTTATGGGAGACAGTGTCAAAAGCCTTGCTGAAGTCAAGGTAGATGACATCTGCTGCTGTCCCCTCATCCAGCCATCCCGTCATAACATCATAGAAGGCTATCAGAAATCTCAGCTGTAGAGACCCATTCAATCTGGGAACCAAGGTCACCTTGCCAACCCTGCTAACATCAGCACACAGGGCTGAGACAAGGGCAACAAACTCAAAGAGATCTTCCTAGAACATGGGAGAAGGAGATATCAGTCACAGTTCCCTGCTACACAGATGTGTTTTAGCAGATTCAATGCATGATGTTGCTTACTCAAAATTTCTTTTATAATCTCACTTACCCTCTATCAATTTTTACTAGGCCCGACAAGAGATTATTTTATTAATACTTTAATACTTCCTTCCTATCTTTTCTTTTACACTCTCACATGCCCTTCATGTTACTCTGGAAATAATACATGCTGCTGGTATTCCGCTTAGAGCCCAAGCTGCAGATTCCAGGCTGCAAATATCTGCATACACTGATTATGGATACAGAGGAATGTATCCCCAGCTCATGTGAAATGATGGAAACACATCACACGCTACAGATCTATGCTGTTTATGCTAGCTAGGAAATCTGCTCCTCTTTCATTTACTATCACAACAAACCTCATTAAGGCAGTGTGTTCTATTTTCTAAAAGAAATAATTTTATCTTGTAGGGATTTAAAAGTCCAAAGAAAATACCATTCTATTACCACGTTTTAACTTCACACAATAAAGTCTCATTCAATTTACAGCTGGTATCTTAGTGTCTTTGTAACCAATATATTCATGTCAGCAATCAGATTCATGAATATTTTTGTGTTTAATAGGTATAATTTCCATGAATCACTAATGGAATCAGTAGGAGGACATAATATGTATGCAAAAAAAAAAAAAAGAGGTGGTGCCCTTCAGAATCCTGGAGGGATTTCATCAGCACAAACCAGCCTGTTTCTTTACTCTACAAAGCCAAGGGGTTTCTCCCAATTAGGAATTTCACAACAAACTGTAACGTAGCTTTAGAAGGCCACTTTTGTTTTTTGTTTCTTGTTTTATGGCCACTTTTGAAATAAATAAAAATCAACTGTTTTTGCAAAGCTGAAACATAGATGCCTGGAAATAAAGCTTTTTCTTAGCATGAGAAACATTAAGCAGTTGAGCTAATATAGCCATTTTTCCCAATTCGATACAAGATGATAGGGTGAAAATGCTCAGGTCTTACATTGTCTCTAGAGGACTGAATAATCTGAAACAGAATTAGTTTGTTAATGCTCTCAGAGTTTACTAGTTCTTCATCACAAAGAGAAAGGAGTAGGAATAATCCAATCATTGTAGAGCTCTGACTCAGTTATAAACTGTAAGTAAGATTCAGTACTTCATTTTTACTCAAGATCCATATTGACTTTGGCTTTGGATCACAGGCTACACTAAGCTTCTTCATGTACAGGTTTGTAGATCACATTCTGTCTTTGAGGCATAATCATATAGACTTAAAAAGGATATGATTTGCTATGGTTGAGAACCTTATTTAGTGATAACTGTAGGTAAAGGGCAACCTTTTGTCTTCTTCTCTCATAACACCCTAATACTTATAAGGCAGGAAACAGAAGTGAACTCTTGCCTTTAATTGCCCATGCATTTCTATTCTGTTTCCTGCCACCCATAAAAACTTGCTTCTAATATCTGGCGTTCCAAAGATCTCTTATGTACGCTATTTGCAAATCTTTATCAATACATTTAAGGAAAAATAGTCTCTATGGATACTTATTTTTCTTGGCTGGAAGCATCTCTGTTATGGAAGGATATTTATCAATCTGTAGGAGTTCCCTGCGACACTTGGCACATCAGATGAGATTTTATCATTGTCATTCTTATTAAAAGGGTAATACTACAAGTTCACCGTCCAACTGCAGTGTGATCATACACTGGATCAGCACATCCAACACAAAAAGGCTTTCACATCAGCTGTGGCTATGTCTTGCTGGTTTGTATACAGCAACTGTCTGGCTTAGAGCTGGCTCGCAAGACAGTCTCAATGATGTTTTCTCAGACAGCACATTTTGCAGCAACTTCAAGAAAATTATATATGGAAGCAAGCAAGAATGTGTTTTTCCCATAGGACTTACTCAAGATTTGTATGTGGTTTTGAGGCATATTTCTTGCCACACTAGAAAATGTTCCATGTGATGTTCATCTCAATATGGCACAGGTAATGGTTGGCTTTCCTTCCCTGGTGCTTGATACCATGACTAGGCTTACATGACATTTGGGGCACATTTGCTCTTCACAAAAGTCATTCCTTCCCTTTTGAGTTTCCTTTTGTTAAGAATACATATGTTAGTCAAAATACATTTCAATTTTACTCCTTTTTAAGTGCAGCAGTGAGGCAGCAGTTATTATTTTTCAGCTAGGTAGGTAGGCTAAAACCAGCTTCTCTGATCTTGTCCACTCTGTTTACTTGAGAACCAAGTGCCAGAGAACCATAGGCATTTTCTATATAATGTAGTAGGTAAGGCAAATCTGAATCCATCTTTTGGTGCAATAGGAAAGAAAAGAAACTGCCTATGTGAAACTTAACATGGTATAGACTGGTGAGCATCCACTGAATGCACAGTCCACACAAAGAATAAGGAATCAACTGGAGGAAAGGAGAAACTGAAAAATGGGATTAACTGAGGGAATTGATTTATTTAAAAAATTGAGTACTCAGCACTGATAAGATAAGGGCCCAGAATGCCCCTAACATGTTCTTGGAAAAAAACCCCAACACTTTGCCACAGATATTCATACTTTAAATTATATCATAACCACCTCAGACATAAGTATTACTCTTCGAATAAGGCCAACATGAAACATGTTGGTTGTGATATCTGAGGTATCCCATAATTGATCTACAAGGCAGAAGATCAGATGAATTAGCAGGTAGCATTGCATAGTACATAGTGGGTTCAGCTCAGTAGCCATTTAAAGGTAAGTCTGCATTGCAGCAAAGCAACAGCAATTATAAGGGTCTTTTCCACTGTTATTGCTGATACTTCTTTTTCTTGTCATAGTAGCACAGAAGAAAAACTAGATGTCTAAAGTAATTGTAATTGCACTATCATATTAAAGCTCACTTCATAGAATCATCAAATCATCAGATTGTTTAGATTGGAAAAGACCTTAAAGATGATCAAGTCCAACCATGAACCTAGCACTGCCAAGTCCAGTACTCAACCATGTCCCTAAGTGCCATATCTACTTGTCTCTTAAATACATCCAGCGGTGGTGACTCAATCACTTCCCTGTGCAGATTGGTCCAATGCTCAAGAACCGTTTCAGTGAAGTATTTTTTCCTAATATCAGAGAATCATAGCATGGTTTGGATTGGAAGGGACCTTAAAGATCATGTAGTTCCAAATCCCCTGCTACAGGCAGGGACACTTTCCACTAGACCAGGTTGCTCAAAGCCCCATCCAGCCTGGTCTTGAACACCTCCAGGAATGGAGCATCCACAACTTCTCTGGGCAACTTGTTCCAGTGCATCACCACCCTCATGAAAAAGAATTTCTTCCTAATATCTAATCTAAATCAACCCTCTTTCAGTTTAAAACTATTATCCCTCATCCTATCACTACCCTCTTTGATAAGAAGTCTGTTCCCATCTCTCCTGTAGGTCCACTTTAGGTACTGGAAGACTCCTATAAGGCCTCCCTGAAGCCTTCTCTTTTCCAGGCTGAATGAATCTTAACTCTCTCAGCCTGTCTTCATAGAAGAGGGGTTCCAGCCCTCTGATCATCTTCATGGCCCCCCTCTGGGCTTGATCCAACAGATCCATGTCCTTCTTATTCTGAGGACTCCAGAGCTGGACACAGTACTCCATGTGGGGTCTCACCAGACTGGAGTACAGGTCAGAATCACCTCCCTCGATCTGTCAGCCATGTTTCTTTTGATGTGGCCGAGGATGCAGTTGGCTTTCTGTGCTTTCTGTGTCTTTCTTGTAGTGAGGGGACCAAAACTGGACACAGTATTTGAAGTGAGACCTCACCAGTGCTGAGTACAAGGGGAGTACTTGGTCTTACTCACCACACTATTCCTGATACAGGTGAGGATGCTGTTGGCCTTCTTGGCCACCTGGGCACACTGCTGGTGCATACTCAGCTGGCTGTCAACCAAAACCCCCAGGTTCTTTCCTGCCAGGCAGCTCTCCAGCCACTTTTCCCTAAGCTTGTAGTGTTACATGAGCTTGTTGTGATGAAAGTGCAGGACCCAGCACCTAGCCTTGTTGAGCCTCACCCCGTTGGCCTCGGCCCAAAGAGCCAGCCTGTCCAGATCCCTCTGTAGAGCCTTCCTATCCCCCAGCAGATCAACACTCCTGCTCAACTTGGTGTTGCCTGCAAAATTACTGAGGATGAACCAAGGATCCCCTTGTCCAGGTTGTTAATAAAGATATTTCACCACAGCTTTCTGAAGATGATCTTCCATTTTCTAAGACATAATAAAACAATGAAACTGAGTAGGATTCTTTCAAGCTCTCTAGACCAATCCATCACTGAAACCTGTGGAGTTTTGTCAACAATGAATCTGGTGTCTGAATTTAGTCATAAATGAAAGATTTATTCAAGTTATTAAATAATATATTGTAAACACACCACTTTCAAAAGCAAATCACTTACAAGAAATCTGCTATTATGAGACTCAGATTGCAAGGTTACCTGACAACTTCAAACAAATATGTGTTCCTGATTTACAGGTATTTTAAAGAAGACTCATTAAATTAAGAATTCAGTACAAGCACAGGTATCAGACTACATTTGATGAATGACAAGGGAAAAAACCAGGAAATATTGGGGCACCGATAAGACAGCAATCCTGCACAAACAGAATTTTAAAACAAGAGGGGTGGATAGAGGAGGAGACAAGACACACCATGCAATTCACGTTAGAGGACTTGTTTGTCCTTGTTCTAAAGAAATTAACTCCACATTACTTGAATGCAAATAATTATTTTATATAAATAAAAAAGAAGCATGAGTATGAACTTCTGTTAGCTGCTTATGAGTGTCTGGCCCCAGTTCCTGGAAGGCCATTGTTGTGGTTTGACCCTGGCTGGATGCCAGGGGCCCACCAAGCTGCTCTATCACTCCCTCTCCTAAACCTGACAAGGGGAGAAAAATACAACAAAAGGCTAGTGGGTTGAGATAAGGATACTCAGTAATTACTGTCATAGGCAAAACTTCCAATCAGAGCAGAATAATGAGAAAATAAAACCAAACCTTAAAACACCTTCCCTGACCCTTTCCTTCTTCCCAGACTCAATTTAACTCCTGATTTCTCCACTTCATCCCCCTGGTGAATGGAGGCTGCGGTCAGTTCATCACGTTGTCTCTGCTGCTCCTTCCTCCTCAGGGGGAAGAATCCTCACACTCTTTCCCTGTTCCAGCATGTGGTCCCACCCATAGGAGACAGTCCTCCATGAGCTGCTCCAATGTGACTCCTTCCCACAGGCTGCAGTTCCTCACAAACCACTCCAATGTGGGTCCTTCCATGGGTTCACAAGTCTGCCAGGTCCTGAAACACTCTACACAGTATGTGTAAAAAAGGAGTAAGCTAAAAGGGATTTTTTCCCTTTTAACAAGTAGCTCTTGAGAGGAAAGACTTGTGAAAGTTTACAGAAGAAAGCAGAAAATACTAGTAGATAAAGCTGGAAATACCCTTGTGAAGGCATTATAATATCTTTTTATTCCTATTTTCTATTCGTAGTCTTTGGGTAACTGCTTTAGTAAGTGAGGTGCCATTGAAGGAAGAATTTAATTATGAGGAATGTAAAGCACAAAATCTATTTTTTTCTTTTTTTTTTTTTCTTCAGAATTTATCCAGGAAAATGTGGCTTTTCTTATAGCTTTTCTGGAGATTATATGTTGTGAGAGGGGTATGTGGGTGATCACCCTGACTCAAATTCTTTAATCTCTCCTTTTCCTTTCTGCTATTGTGACCTTTTGTAATACTTGCAAGCAGAAGGTTGTGAAAAGTAACAAAAATCAAGTGAAGGGATGATTTTTTGAATCCTCAGTGCTCTTTTAAAGGTACTGTTCCATCAAGACTTATTGTCCCAGCTGTAGTTAAAATAATTACAGAGCAATTACAGTCTAATGAGGAAGAATGGTGCGATCTACTCAAATGAGTAAGAGAGAGAAAGTAATGTTTCTTGGGACTGATAAAGCCACCTTATACGCATGTTACCATCCTACAGAGAGAACAGAAATCTAATATATTTGGCAGCTAAGAGCACTGGCCACTGCTAAACATTGTCCACACACAGGGAAATAGAGAGCTCCTGCCTCAAAGGTCTGTCCTTAAAAACTGAAAGGCTTCTGCAGAGAATTTGTGATACAGCTAAGAAACATTATTTTCCATCTTCTTATTTTATTCAATTCAAATCCACAAAATAAGCAGAGTAATAAGATTTTCAAAGGTATTTAAAAAACCTTGTGATTTCAGAACTTATATTTTCAAGGATGGATTGAGCACTTATGAGGTGATCTCACATTAACCAGAAGGAAGAAAGTGAAATAAGGAAGGTTGTCTGACCTTCAGGAAGTCTTCAGTTCCTAAGTTCCTAAGTGTTTTTGAAAACAGGATTATGATTCATAGGCTGTTTGGTATACATGCATATACATGCACACTGCCAGCTACAGTGGAGTACTGAGGTACCTGGTCTGAGTTGGCTGGCTGTATGGTTAAAAGTAAAGGCAGACTTCCTAATGTTATGTTGCAGCTCCTAGTGCAAATTTACTTTAGTCATATGATGATTTCATTGATTTTCAGCACTCATTTTTCAATGGAGCTGATGGAGCTGGAGGTGCAAACTGATCTTTTGTTATTCAACTTGCAAATCATGGATGTCCACCAACTTTGCATAAAGGAAAATTTTCATGGAATATACAGTAAATCTCATTTCTGCATGAACTCAATGACATTTTATAGCAGTTTTGGTCCCTGACTAGCATTTAGTTGAATTTCTAAATATAGTAATCACACCACTAAACCTGTTAATTTCTGGATGAAAACAAGTGTGTAGAAATAAACCCTGTGAAGTCATGGTAATGCTACTGTTGTGCATTGTATCCATAAAACCTAGCCTTTCCTCCTAACTCTTCTCTTCTGCTTTCCTGAAGGTTTTTTAATCTGTTATACTCTGGATCATGATTTCTAACTTCTAGAATATAAATTGGCATTGAATTCCTTTGTGATTGCATTTTAACACACCTCCTGGACATCTTGCAAAACTCAACAAAGAGAAATAGCTAGGGCTGTTGATGTCCAAGTCACTTGGTGTCAAAGGTGATTGTGGTGTATTCACAGCATTATTCTTTGTTCCTTTTAGAAATGGATCATGCAGATACCCCAATAATTAAATCATTTACTTACTGGGGGTTACGACAATTGATAATGATCAAGACATTGCACAATCAGCAGGCTGCACTCATTTGTTCTTCTGCTTAATATCACCACTGTGAGAACATCATTGTTTATTATAGCTCACAGGCAGTAATCATTTTACATAACATGAAGATTTTTTTCACACAATTGCTTTCATGCTTTAGGCTGATGAGAATAATCCTCTTGCAACAATTACTTGCACCTCTACAGATGATGCTCAACAATTCAGGTCACTGAATATACTATATATACATTTCTATGGGGGTACATGTTTTCCTTTTGCACCTTTTAAGGCATAAGAATGAAAATCTATGTCACTGTATTCTTTTCCCTTGTGCTGAGAAGCCTTATCAAAATTAAAAGACTGCATCCAGTGTCCAGTAGCAGACAAATTTCAGCTATTATTGGAAAGAATTCAGAAGCTAAAGATATACATGATGGATTAGGTAAACAATTGAAAAATAAAAAAATGATCAGAGAGCTGGAGCACCTCTCCTATTAAGACAGACTGAGAGAGTTGGGATTGTTCAGTCTGGAGAAGACTCCGGGGAGACCTTATAGCAACCTTCCCGTAACTGAAGGGGGACTACTGGAGAGATGGGGATGGACTCTTGTATAGGGGAGTGTTGTGATAGGATGAGAGGTAATGGTTTTAGATTGCTGTTAGACATTAGGAAGAAATTCTTTGCAATGAGGGTGGTGAGACACTGGAACAGGTTGCCCAGAGAAGCTGTGGAAGCACCAATCTTGGAGGCATTCAAGGCTGGGCTGGATGGGTTGGATCTGGCTTTGAGCAATCAGTTCTAGTAAGAGGTGTTTCTACTTATTGCAGGGGGGTTGGACCAGATGAACTTTAAAGGTCCCCTCCAATCCACACTGTTCTAGGAGTCTATGATTTTGTGAAATTTGACCTACCACTATGGACTTAAATGGAACAGCTAAGTCCACTTGGGACTGACTTGGTTTGATGATTTCTAATGAATAATTCAAACTGTATCCATTTTAACTGTTCATAGCTGAAAATACTCCAGCAATCTTTTCAGGAAATGGGCATAATAAACACTGTATTCTTCAGTGCACTCATCTTTTGACCTGCTTGTAGTAGCTGACCATAAATACAGATCTCATCCATTCTGGAGAAGAGGATTTGGGGCTGGGTTCTCTGCAATTAAATTCACTCTAACAATTCAAAATTACAGGACAGGTGGGAATCGTGAAGACACATGTCTGGGAGAAGGCAGCAAATGGTTGCACAGAGTACTCAACAATATTTCATAGTTTTAAATATATTTTGTTGGTTTTGCTCCTTTTTTTTTAACTTTCCTCGGAGATGTAGAGAAAGAAGGATTATCATCTATAGAAATTTTGGCAAAACACATATGATTGCAAGGCAAAAAGATTCAAGAATTTCTAGACAATGGGACATCATGGAAGGAGATACAGAAATGACATTAAAAATTTATTTCATCAAAACCAATTTTGCTTCTAAACAACAGCAGATGAAATAAAGTGACATGAAAGTGTAAGCATAAGTTCAAATTAGATAAATATATGGAATTTAAAGTATGCTCAAGAGCTTTGCAAAATGAAAATGTATATGAGTCTAATGTGGAAACTACTCTTTATAGTGGCAATATTTTGAACATACTGAAGAATAACGTCTGAGAAACTCAACAGAAGGTTGGTGTGTTGGTCATTTGTGGTGAGACAAAACCCCTTTAGGCAGGGGAGAAGAATAATGAAATGACGGTATTTAAAAAGGAGAAAAGGAAGCCATGGCCAGGAACAGTTGAGGACAGAAGTGACAAAAACACAGGTTTCAAATCATGTTTTTCCTGTAGTGATGAGCTACTTCTTATACTTACAAGTCCTAAGAAGATGATTAGGGGACTAGAATATCTCTCTTACAAGGGAAGGCTGAGGGGGGATCTGATGAACACCTATAAATACTTAAAAGGTGGGTGTCAAGAGGATGATTATTCAGCATTATTCTGATTTCTGTTCTATGTTCCAAATTTCAACAAACCAAATTTCTTACAAGATTTCATGTCCCAAGAGTGGAACTGAGGTTTGCTGCTATCTATCCTGCACTAGCTTAGTTGATGTAGTTCAGAACACAGTTACTATTGGAGCTGGGAAGGGAAGGAGTAGCAGAACATTTACTGAATTAGCTAAACCACTTTTCAGATTCAGTTTCTCTCAGACAACTGTCAAATCTGGGTTATCCTCAAATTTTAGTACAGGTTGTTTTAAAACCCCATCAAGTTTTAGTTTCATTACCTGTTCCAGTAATTAAGTAGTTTGCTTACAGTTTGATAATTGGTAGATAATGCATAGGTGTTGGGAAATTGTGCCCAATGTTTTGAGTATTGACCTTTCCGTTAAAATTCTTGCTGCATTATTTATGTTATACTCCTTGGCCTATAAGATGTCCTTTCCAAAAACTAAAACAAATTGTGAAAGAAGCATATTTCTTTTATCTTCATTTTACAAGTGTTAGAACTGACACCAAGGTAAGATTAATGTTTCTTTCAAGGTCCTGAAGAAAGCCTGCTTTTGAGCCAAGAAATTCATATTTTTGAAGTTTCAGCACAGTGTGCTAATCACAGAGAACTCTTTTTTATCATTAATTGAGTGCAGTTCTGCTCTTACAATTATTAATTCTGTGAATTCTACATGTGAAACAGCCCAAGTTTTTTAAAAAATGTTGGCATCTTTAAGCCTAGAACTCTTCTTTCACTTTGCCCTAATTAAAGAGAAAACAAAAGCATGTGGTTGGTGAACTGTGATCAGTGAATTTGTCCTGAGTAACTTTGTATTTCTCTTCTGATTTGCTTTCAGAGATATTCATGTAACTGGACTAAAGGAGCTTTATGTGAGCTGGTAGGACTTCTTTATGACATGGGCTTTGAACTGGTGAATTTTATTGCAAAAAAATCAAAGCGTTTCTTAAAATTTGATCCAAGAAATACTCTAAAAAACATAAACTCAATTAGTTGTAAGGCAAGTGTTTTCTTAGCTCCTAAGTGAGCCAACTGGGAAAATACAAAGTGCTTTTCTGTTTATTTATTTATTTATTTACCTATTTATTTATTTACCTGGGCAGTACTTGCAAAGCTTTTAAGCCATGTCAGTTTCAGTTTGGAGACTTACAATGTTCATTCATTAAAGGAGTGCAATGCAGGTGAAAATGGGACTGCTGACCACTGTCTGACAGAAACCATGAATACTTTTTTCATTGATTGTAGAGTATACTCGTTTCCTGTTGATCAATGTAGACCATAGCAAATTTTTATAGTCTGTTATTCAGAGCATACAGAAAAGTATGCTTGAGCAATACAATAACATATAGCTAAAAAAAAAAATAATCAGTTTTTAACTGACTATTGTTTACATCTATTCACTAATGCGTTTTATAATTATGAATAATTATTCACATTGTTTGTGAATGTGGTGAAAAGATATTCATATTTCCACTTTCACAGACCTTTCTATGTTCTGAACTTTAAAGCTGGGGTTTGGTTCAAACACCTTAGAATTATATACTTGTGAAATACAATTGCAGAAGACATGTCTGTTTTAAAACATACCATAATATTTGCTGCTTGTGATATTACCTGCACATTCTTCTCAATTCCTCAGCTGATATTCAAAAAGCACCCAACACATATCTTAGGTAGAGCAAGCGGGTCTACACTATGTTTCCACCCAACAAAGCAGCAGGACTATGGACAGAATGGATTCATATTTTGAGCTTTACTTGGCTGGTTAAAATAATTTGCTTATCCTTTTCGAGGTGTGGCAGAGACACCCAAAAAAGCACCTAGAAGTAAACAAGGACAAACGACCCACAGGGGAATGAAGAACTAGTCTGACATCTGTTCCTTTGCTATCATTTATCAGGTCAAGGTTTTGCAGGGCTTCATCAGCTACCTCCTGTTAAATGTCAGAAACAAACCACCAATTCTAGTAACAGATTCATACTGTACTGATACTTTAAATACCTCCTGAACCTACCACTTTTCCCACTGAAACTTTTAGGCTTTTACTCAGCTGCTATTTATAAAAAGACAAGGGAAAAATATCCCTTTTCTAAGTAATAAATTGTTACTTTTAAGATCAGAGTTTGCTGTAAAGAGCTGCCTTTTTTTTTTTTTTTTTTTTTTTTTTTTGGTGTGTGTGTTAACAAGCACAAAATGGTATGTACTTCATGAGAAGCTTTTAAGACTCATATTTTTCCCTCCAATTTTAACACTTCTAAAGGAGTCTAAGCTAACTGTTAGCTCCTTGAGACTTTACTATACTGATTTTTCAATTATATTTTTTTTGTTATCGTGGCAGACTGATTCTTTAGAAGTTAGTTGAATTTCTGTAAATCCCTAACTGTCTAGTTTGTACCTTCAAAAACTATGTTAATTATTTTGTATCGAAAATAGGAGGTAGCAGTCTGTTGCTGTAGACTGGAAATAGTAGAGATAGAAAAGCCTTCCTAGAGAAAAATTACTTAAAGAATTTTTATTAATTCAGCTGTCTGACAAGATTTATGATGCAATCATTAACAGCAAGGACTTTTTTTTTTTTTTTTCCAGGCAGTACCGGATACTTTCAATAACATTATCTAATTTTTCTCCCTTGAAAAAAAAAAAAAAACACCACATCAACACAAGACAGATATTTCTAATTTTCATAGTAAGGTTTTGGGCAACTGTTTCAGTAAGACTCAAATCCTACTCAGAGCAAATTTGAGGGCCTTACAGTCCTATGGAAACATGCCTCCTTATGTTCTCCTTTTCCCTTGAGATCCTGAAAAAAATAAAACCGAGCAGTCTTCTATAAACAAATAAGCATCTACATATAGATATATATATAATTATACTTGTTTTCAGAGGATAGTGCTTCATTAAGTTGTATAGCTTCATTTTCACAGAGGCTAATACTGAATAAAACTCTAACCCATTTTGTAGCTATTTATACAGTTATACAAATTCCTTCCTTTTGTGTTAGTTGGAAAAATACACAAAAACTTCAAAGGCAAGTTTTAAAGTAAGGAAATATGCAATAATATATATGCATATGTATACATATATACACTATGTGCAGAGCCTAAAGAGAATCCCAACTGAAATTGGCCTACAGAAAAGTAATCATGCCACTGCCATTCTGTGTATCTCTTCCCTAAAAAAATAACTGCTTCCAGGTTTTGGGTTGGAACTGGAGATCCCACAGGCAAGCTGCTAAAGTGATAAAAAGGGCTGACAGTAGAAAAAAATAGCAGATAACAACTGATAGTTAAAAAAAAATCTCAATAAATTTCTCAAGGTATTTCTTATGTAATTGCCCAATTTCTGCTTTTTGATACTATCTGAAAGATTGAAGTGGTTATCTGGAAATTGCCTAGCACCTACAAAAAGGCAAAGGATATATCCAGGGAAGATATATGTGTACTTTTGTAAAAGTACATAGGCAAGATTTTATAATGTCATAGGGTATAATAACTAGTAATTTTTTAATCATATAAAATTTTTTTAAAGTATCTTTCTGTACAGTACAAGACACTTCTTTCCCTTTCTATTGCAATGTGTTCCTGCTTTAATAAATACTAATTTTATAGGATTTGTATACATGTTGAACTTGCATGTGTATGTTAGCTGTTTCTTGTTAAATCTTGCCCTAAAAGAAAACCATTATGGCTTGTTATGAGGGGAAAGATCAGCTTTTACTTAAAATCTGCAAATGTCATCCCTGAGGTATTAAAATTGTCACGTCTATATTCTTTAATTTTTGCAGTTATATGTTTCCAAATTCAACCTTAAATTTCATATATAACAAAACCATTTTTACCTGATAACTGCAGAACAAAGAAGAAAAAAGTTATTGACAGCTGGTGAGGATAAATTTTATCTTAAAAATGGATGGATAAGATGCACAATGACAAGCTAGATGAGGAAAAAGTGCTGGGTTTTCAAATTTTTGTGAATCACAGATTATACTTTATTACTATTTTTTTTTACCTTTTCCTTCATTTCTCTATTTCACTGGCCATTTAACAATTCACTTCACTGAATTGCATAATGAAAAGTGTAGATTGATAGAAAGAATTGTGGAAAGTCATAATGGCTAAGGCTATACATATGTCTTCTCTGACCAAGAAGATCTATGACTTCTTATTGCTGTGAAATGCATCAAAATTCTGATAATGACTGGTATGAGAGTTTGACATATTGCCATAAGAATACTGGTTTGCATGCACGCACTCAGAAGGTACCGCATGGAAAAAAAAATCAGCATTTACCTCCAGATCATTAAATAAGATTTACCACAAACCTACATTTTATGTTCTCTTACTGTGCCTCCTTCTTTCATATGACATGCACACTCTGCATTTTAATCTCCAGGAAAAACTAGTGAGTTATGCCCCCAGTGTTTGGTAAACTGAGAAGATGAGCTAGTCATACATATAGAAAGGTTCACTCTGTGATGTACACAAATACATTTACTTCAGAATGAACGGATGGCTCTGTTCACTAATCTTCCTTTCTGCTAAGAAAGACACACATGAAAGTCAAGGCCTAGCGAAGAAATGCATGTATTGCTGCTTGCTACCATATTGCAATGGCTTGCATCTTGCAATTCTAAAATCTTACTATTGCCATTAGTACAATGTATGTATTCCCCAAGAACTGTTATTATATTTATGTTATTATTCTCCTGGGCTCTACCTACAACTCCTCTCACAGTCTTTGCTGCCACAGTGACAGTGTCCTGTGGCACTACAACCTACTCTCTGCATTTACCACATCTACAGGGAAAAACATGTCTCATCCTTTCCCTCTTTCCTTTTCCTTTTCCTAACAACTATCAGTTGGTGAATGACTTTGAACAAAATTGTGAAGATGGCTCTAAGTAAAGAAATATCATTGCCCATCATTCCTGTACTTACAGGTTAGCTAATTACATAGCTCAGTAGCACAGAGTTTAAAAAGTTAGGAAAAAAGATGATGTGTGTTTGTGTATCTTCAGGGGCATGTATGTTTTTTGGCCAGAATAATGCTATAAAAACATGTGCGGTTTGTCTCTCCCTAATGAGGTTTCAGAGCTCTCAAGGGCAGCTCTGAGACTAGCAGAGCACTAAGCAAGCTGTTTATTCATAGACGCTCATGCCATTTGTAGAGTGAGCAGGCTGTCCCATGTTGCTCTGTCTTCTTCACTGAACCGATATTAGATGTGTAGCTCATATACAGAGTATGGAAAACTCTTGGGATTTGGGTTTTTGGCATATGGAGAATGAATTGCTGACTTCCAGCCACACCTCGTAATGCCCATGAGTGAAAGTAGGTACCAGCTGGTAAAGTTATATACTGCAGTATTACCCACATGCATAAAAACTTTTATGTTTAATAGAAACATTTACTGAACTCAACAGAGTAACATGAAAAGAAAAGTCATGGCTTCCCAATGTCTGGTAAGAAACATAGTACTAAAAGCATAATCTAAGGGGAGCTTGTGAAACATACCAGAGAACATAAAGGGAAGTGGGAGATAGGCTTAGCATTTCACTCAATAGTGTCTGCTGGAAAAAAAAAGGATGTGCTAGAAAAAATGCACTGGGGAAACACTGTGCTGGTTATTATTTTGTTTCCTTTTGAAATCATCTTATTCTGCTGAGCTACAGAGACCTGCATGACCAGTAAAAAATGCCTTCAAAAATCTCATTTTTATATAAGAATATAGACAAATTTTAATTTTTAATGACATGCAACTTTGGGGGTTGCAGTTTTTAGAACTTATTTTAATGGACCTCTCTACTAATAAGAAAACAAGTGGGCACAATTTTTGTTTTCGTGCTTTAACTCCTCCAATACTCTATAGAATGTGGAATGATGAAAGATATAAATCTAGTTGAAATGATGATGGAGGAGTCCAGGAACAATTTGCTGCTTATTAGGAAAGATCTCCACAAGGATCAAATAATCACACTGGAAATCCAAAGGGCAGCATGGTGTATCAGTGTTGAACTTTGAGCTGAAGAGTCGGTTTTACCAAACTAACATACCTCCAGCAGATGGGATCTAATCTCATCAAAAACAATCCACCCTCAGAATTTGCAGTCTGCAAAATCCCTTTGAGGAGCCATATGTTGCTGCTGCTGCTCTTCCAGGAGGTTAGGTCAAAGGGGTTGGAACTCGATGATCTTTAATGCCCGTTCCAACCCAAACCATTCTATAATTCTATGATTCTATGTTATTTCCAGTGGCTGAAAGCAGCTCTGGGTCCAAGGCTTAACCTCTGTGTACCAGACTTCATTCAAGTAGCTGCTCCTGTACAGAATGGAGTTCATAACCTGGCTTCTTTTTACGACTAGGTAACTATTATTCAACCTCCTATTAAAGGCAAAATTGCATGCCAAGCCGGATTGTTATTATTATTACTTTATGCGTATTGACGTGGCTATTAGGCCACTTCAATTGTTATTGACTATCAGTGTTTTCTTTTTCTCAGAATCAATGCCAAGACAAGATTACTGCTACATCTGAGTGAAATTCAGTATGAATCAACTATGATGGTTAACTATGGCTAGATAGGTCTGGAGTGACTACAAGTAGGGCTCAGTTCTGATTAATGCAACTCTAGAATGAAGTGAAAAGTGAAGAAATGTTCCCACTGATGAGGCTGGGTAGTTCAAAGCATAGCGATGCTAACAGATGCTACTGGTTATGTGGTAACCTGAGGACAACTCAGATCATATCCACCTCTTCTCAGCCATGCTGTACGTTGTTCACAAAACACCCTTATATTTCATATGTAGGGGAACTAGTGAGTGCTGGTGACCAAGTAAAAGGTGATTTCGCTCTCAGTTCCTTATCATACCAAGACTAAATTTTGTGTGACTGAATTGAATACAGTTGCAAGGAGCAGAGGCCACTGACAGTTACACTTGGAGAATAGCCCTCGGGAAGGGTCTGCGTATCCCATAATTATACCACAGCTGCAGCTCTACTTACTGTATGCAGATTGTTAGCAGACAGCCAAAACTACTTTCCTGCTTTGTATCTGTGTTTGTTTCTCTCCTTCACTGTTTCCTTCTTTTTTAGTCCTTACATAGGTACTGTGTCAGGCTCACCTGGGGGAAACTTCATCACAGGTTCCATGGAAGTCTATATTCATTATTTTCAAAGAATCATAGAATCATAGGATCATATAATGGTTTGGGTTGGAAGGGACCTTAAAGATCATTGAGTTCCAAACCCCCTGCCATGGGCAGAGACACCTCCCACTACACCAGGTTGCTCAAAGCCCCATCCAGCCAGCCCTTGAACCCCTCCAGGGATGGAGCATCCATGACTTCTCTGGGCAACCTGTTCTAGTGCCTCACCACCCTCACACTAAAGAATTTCTTTCTAGTATCTAATCTAAATCTCCCCTCTTCGAATATAAAATCATTACCATTGTCCTTTCACTACACTTCCTTGTAAAGAGTCCCTTTCCAGCTCTCCTGTAGGCTCCCTTCAGATATTGAAAGGCCGTTCTAAGGTCTCCCCAGAGCCTTCTCTTCTCCAGGCTGAACAACCCCAGTTCTCTCAGCCTGTCCTCATAGGGGAGGTGCTCCATCCCTCTAATCATCTTCATGGCCCTCCTCTGGACCCATTCCAACAGGTCCATGTCCTTCCTGTGTTGAGGACTCCAAAGCTGGACACAGTACTCCAGGTGGGGTCTCACAAGCACAGAGTTGGGGGGCAGAATCACGTCCTGTGACCCGCTGGCCACACTCCTCTTGATGCAGCCCAGGATGCGGTTGGCTTTCTGGGCAGCCAGTGCACATTGCTGGTTCATGTTAAGCTTCTCATCCACCCCCACCCCCAAGTCCTTCTCGTCAGGGTTGCTGTCAAGCCATTCTCCGCCCAACCTGTATTTGTGCCTGGGATTGCCACGTGCCAGGTGCAGGACCCTGCACTTGGCTTGGTTGAACTTCATGCAATTTGCACAAGCCCACCTCTCCAGCCTGTCCAGGTCCCTCTGGATGGCATCGCTTCCCTCCAGTGTGCCAACATGCCCACTAAGCTTGGTGTCATCAGCAAACTTGTTGAGGGTGCACTCTACCTCACTGTCCATGTCTCTAACAAAGATGTTGAACAACACTGTCACAGTACAGACCCTTGAGGAACACCACTCATCACTGGCCGCCAATTGGACATAGAGCCATTGACCATTTTCATACATTTTCATATAGGCCCTTCCTGGATCATAGTATCAGGCAGCCACTGCAACTTAACAGGTTTAAAATTTGTTAATTCTTTGAAGGTGGGCAGAAGCTCAAAACATCTCAGCTGCAGTCCCAATTTGGTTTGTGAATGTTTGTACAACATCTGCTAATTAGTGAATTGCCGCAATAGCAGCATTATCAATTCTCTGATGCTAGTATGTCTGAGTATTGGATAGACAGACATCTTTTTTGTCTCAAGCAGAAAGTCTTCTTAAATATACCTAGGAAATTGATGTTCTGAATTCAAATAACAGAGACTTTTCAGGATAACAGAGAATACACCCAATAACAAAGCTTCATATACAGTTTTGAATATTTCCTTATATTTGCACAGAAACAGACCAAGCCAAAACCTAGTCTCCAACCCCACCCTTACTGAGCTGAGAAGACAGGAGGTCATCTCCAACTTAAGACCAAAAGTATTGTTTTGAATAACAAAAGAACAGTTTATAATAACTGTCTCCAGAAACCTGTGTAGCTGTTCAAACTTGGAGGCAATTTAGACTCACTGCTGCTTCTCTATGTCAACTGTGTTCTTCAGCTGCAACTCCTTGTGTCATCCTTCTCTCCAAGGCCTTGTGGTTTACATACGAGAAATAGCAAAATGTATTTTACCCACTTTAAAATTTCAAGATATGGTCATTAAAATCAAGCATCTCTGAGTACTAATGTTTTGGTTAATTGAACCTTTCTGACATGTAATCCCTTAGGTTTCATGCGCTAAAAGTTAAAAATATTCTCTACGATGTGAATACATTATTCCTTAAAAATGCTAGGACAAAACCAGATACTCCTGTTCTGAGCTTGCTGTCATGTTTCATTTAATAATGTTTTTCCCATTTGTGCTTTTGTGATGCTGACTTGCTTCAGCAATAATTTGTTTCAAACTCTAAGATGCTTTTAATATATGTAAGGGACATTTCTTGGTAGGGCAAGTGACTTGCTCTGTAATTCTTTAAAGTTCATCTGATTCCTAAGGTGTTATATAAACATACTCCTAACACAGTACAGACATATACAAGTTTACTTACCATTCAATTTTGCATAAAAATCAAACCCAACACAGAACATTTTGAAGAAGAAATAATTGCTCATTTTAACATCCAAACTTTCATTTCATTTAAAGACAAAATCAAGACTGCCGAGAAAAACACTAAAAAGTTGGGAAATACCAGATTCAGGGTTGGCAGAGTACCTCCTCCTTTTTAGGTGCATGTGTTGTGAGACCATTTTCCTCACAAAGAATGTTGACCACTCAGTAAACAAATAGAAAAAAGTTCCTTTAAGAACATCTATTCTATGCTTTGTCTTGACTTCAACTCTTTAGAGAATGTGAATTCTTATAGACCATGTTTACCAACATCCCCAAGGTTTGCTCATGGCACAGGCATTTTTTTTCCACTGAATCTTTTTTAATATGTCTCATTAACACAGGGCCAACATTTTTAATGAATATTTAATTTATGAATTGTTGCTCCTGTTCACACAGTCTGTATCCATCTATCACAAATCCCTTATTAGATTTAGGACATGGCTGTGCTTCTGCATCTATTTTTGCTCCTGGTTTCTATTCCTTCTATTATGCCAATGCTCAGCCAACTCCAGACTCTGTGCAAGGCACATGCTGCCTATATCATCTTGTCCAGCCCTGATTCAGCATTCATTTTCCGTGTGTCAAAGGGATCATCTCGAGGGAAAGGAGTAACTGCTGAAGTTACTCGGATAAAACACTGTGATGATGATGGGAGGGAGGCACTGTATGACAAATGGAACTGAACTTGGCAAAGTTTTGTTTATAGAGTTGTTGCCTGATAAGAATGGTCCCTGGTACGTGTACATGTCAAAGCACAGCTGGGTGTTTTCTCAGTGTTAGCTGACATAGGGAGAAAGCAATGATTAATAGTATTGGTGATCGAATGTTCTAATTTTCTGGCTGGGCCTATTTTATTTGACAATATAGACAGAGTATGCCACACAAGCTTATAACTATGTAGTGTTCTTGGCTATGCCCATAACTAAGCATTACTTCCATAATAATCCCTGCAAACATTGGAACTTAATTCTGACATGAATTTTACCTGTTATTTCTTTTCACAATGCTCTTACAATTTATCTAAAACCACAAGACATTTCTATTTTACCTTTAAAATACTCTTGTAGGCTTCTTTATGCTACCAAGAAGCTATGGAAGGGCATAGCAGAAATAATTAGAAGTCACTTGCTGTGGTCTGGTGAGTAAATTAACTCAAAATTTGCATTTTAAAACTGTATCAGCTCTTACGAATGACTATTTCTATCAGATCTGAGGGTGGGGGGAAAGGTGTGGAAGAACTGAGAGGCTTCAGCTCAGAGTAAATACAAAAATGTTTGTTATATACCTGTAGACTTTATAAGGGGATGTTCTGTTTCTCAGTTCTGTGCCAGCTGTGAGACTGAATCTGGGAGCTCTGAATGCCAAATCAATGCTCAAGCATCCTTGTGAAACTTACCTGAGTTTCTTAATACATATTTCTCAAGACAAAGTACTGTTACCAAATCCAACCAGTTAACATAATTCGTTTATTATTTCCAAAAATTTTAAGATGACAGATCTTTTCATCATGGTATTTTTTTTAAACAGGCAAACAACTTGTGAGAAGTTCCACTTCCACATCTTCTTACGTCAGGACTGTACCATTTATTCTTCCAGCCATTTCTATGACTAATTTGAAGTAACCCGCTGCTCTTCTCTGAGAGAGCTCAGAAAGAAAGAGGAAATAAGCACTTCCTTTTCTCAGGGACACGTGGTTATTGGACTCTCACTCTTACTGTGGATTGTAATCTTTCTACAGCACATTGTTTTCTTGAATTGAAATAACTGTTTCTGAAGAGACTAAACAGTTATTCATGTTGTGTTGCTTTGGTTTTTGGTTTGCCTTATTTTTCTTTTTCAACCTCCAAACCTGGTATAACGGTAAGGGCATAAAGTTTTGGAATTAAATTTTCATTTATATTTTGGCAATCATTCAGGGGATAAACGGGGTACCATCAGCACAATGAAGGACAGTACTTGGTCCAGATTCCCTGTTCTCAAAAAAAAGTCTTTTTCCAATTATAGTTTTTGAGAAAAATGGATACCTGCCACAGTTTTCAATGGGATGCATATTTCCCAAGGGCTGAAATTCAGATCTTTTCAGAGAACCACAGCTGGCATCTTTACTGACATAGGTAAATACCAAAGAAAATAAATGGTGGAAAAATTTGTAGGGAGGCAGGTGGTCCTGCCTAGGGGACTGAACAATGATAGTGCAAGATAAGAGGATTATGTTTAGTCCTGTCACAGCATTACAGTTTTCCCAGAGGAGGTTAGCTAAAATCAGAGGAGGACATCAAAAGACACAAGTAGCCGTGAAAATGGGTGAGTACCCTATCTCCAAGTGTGCTTTTCCATCTACCTGGCAGGTGGGCAAGGAGTGCAGTGACCCCAGGGCTAAAATGAAACATAATTCAGGTTTCTCAAGCTCAGCTGGCGGACTGCTCCTCCAGTTTTTCTATAGCATGGAGAACATACTTCCTAAACTGCAGCAAAATTTCAATAAAAGAAGAGAGACTCTGGGACACACTCTGAAATCTTTGCAGGCCCATGCACATTTCAATTGTGTCCATGGACATTTGAATTGTAAAAGGCAAACAAACTTTTTTTGTGTGTGGTGTGGGGGAAGAGAAAAAATTTAATCATTCATTTTTAAAAGCTGTAAAAGAACAGACTGCTATGAAGGATAAGAAGTGCACTTTGTAAATCCAGGGAAGAATTACATGAGCAGTGCTTTGCTTGCTGAGTCTATGAGCAGGGGTAATAAAGGGGAGGTTCATTTGTCAGGAAACAGCAGCAAATCAATTGTATAAAATCACTCAAACTACTGCTCCTCTGCTACATGTAGGACCATGCCACTGGCGGTTCATGAGCTAAGCCTTACTTGCTGGTACAATTTGTAAGGCTCATTTCCCCAGGCCTGGGACATCCCTTCCCCAAATGCACACCCAGGATGCAGTTTCTGCTTCCCTCCTCATAAGAGTCCTCTCACACAGCAGATCCAATTTGAATCACGTTGTAGTAGTGAGCACAGCTCATGCAAACTTTTGGTTTACATAAAAGGCTTCCAGGATGATCTTGCCTGTCATTCCTCCTATTCCCTCTCTACAAGGATGCAAACTATGATTGTAATACAGATGAAACTCTTGCAAGAAGAAAGTCAGGACAACCTGGCTATGAAACGGAAGGGCTACATTGAGATGACTGTAAACATGAGTAGTTGTTACACTCAAATGAATATGTCTCTTGAGGTAACAAAATGGGGCAATGGGGCTATACCAGCAGTAAGAAACTGCACTAATCTAACCTTGAAATAAGACAAGTGCATTCACTGGCAGGTCTAGGCCTGTCCTACTGCTACTGAGCCTTGCAATAATGGCTAGACAATAATGCCATGTTTGACCTATAGATGATAGTGGCATTCATTCATGAATCTGAAAAAAAGTAAACATCACCAAAAATCTGCAGAGGACAGTTTAAAGAAAAAAAAAATTGCTGATGTACGTGCCTGCGTGTAATTCCCATTCCCATTCTCACTGATGTAACTGACCAGCTTTGTAGTGAGCAACTGAGCAAAACAAAATCTACTAGTTCTGCAGTACAGAAATGGCATAAATGGAAATGGCTTGTATACTATTGCAAACATTGAGGTTGGGTAGGCTTGTGGTTCAAGGATGGACAGAGATGATTAAAGTAAGGGTGTTTTAATTCAGCGCTTTCTACTAGACTTCAAAGGAGGTCACTTTCCTATCATCTCCCCTTGTCCCTCAAACCAGAACAGTATCCTGCAACACTCCAGCAGAGTCTTACATGAGATTTTACATGTAATCCTTTATGTTTATACTACATGTTCTGACTGCAAGTTATTTGAAATGGTTGCCTGTGGTTGTGAGTATGACTCTGTGTGGTACTGGAGACAATTTGGATTGCAAACTATACCTGGTGATAGATTGCAATTAATAATATTTTAATGAATAAATTATTTTCAGCCATTGAAAAATTAACACCGTAACCCATATGGAGGAAGGTACTGTGGAATATCTAGTCTTTCTTAATGATTAGCTTATTGTTGTAGAAGGTGAAGTTTCATGGTTTTTGAGGTTTCACAAATATTAGCTGTTTCCAAGCACATGTTTTTTCCCATAATTCATCTGTGGGGCACAATTCAAATTCAAAAAGTGTGGTCTTTTTGAATCTGAATTCCATATAAAAGAGAACAACTCATTAAACACAAAATCTATGACTAAAAAAGGTTGTTTTGGCACAAGGTGATAGTGCTATTTATAAAATATTTTGTATTTGTCTATTCAACTGGTTTCCCATACCCCATTTCCCATATCCCATTTCCCATACTCCCATTTCTTCTTCTTACAGCATTTAACATTTTCAAGAATGACCAGGTTTTCATACTTATTTCATAGTCTTCTGTAGTCAGAAAGAAAGAATATATATATTTCAATTTTAATTTCAGGAGTAGAAAAGCTTGAATAAATGAAATCAAACTGCAGATTCTGAATTCACATTACATTTTTGTTTTGTTTTCTTGATCTCTTTGCTGCAGATCATTGCAGCTTTGTTAGGTAGAGTGTCACCAAAATCGCAAACTTCTTGATATTCCTAAGGAAATTTGGGTTGTCATGGAACACACATACTCTATAAACTTAATATTGTAAAGCAGACCTTATCCATGGGTATTACTCCTAAGCATTTTGTTATAAATAATTATTTGTATGAGTGTTATAGTAAAACACTGAACAAAACCAGTGTTTTGAGAGAATAAAATAAGAAGTTGTAAAATCTGGGGTTTTTTTTTGAATCGTCACTGGCAGCTTTCCCCTATGGCCTACTTTTTAGCTTTCCTTCATGAACTGTTCTTCATCTAGATGTATCTACAACACAGAGAGGATCTTCAGATATACTGTTGATATTCCATGCAAATTTTATCTCTGGTATCAAGTTCTGTATAAAAGGTAGCCACTCATGTGAAACCTTTTTAAAATAAAAAAATAAAAAAAATGTTCTGGTAAAGTTTTCAAAGCAATTTAAAATGCTTCCACCATTGTTGGGATGATAGCACGAGCTCTAATCATTTATATGGCTTTTTCCCACCTACAGTTTCTATGACTCCATGGTGCAATGAAAACAAGATAGAAAACATTTCCAACAGGGTTGTTTTTACTCTTTTTCAATTTCACAAGTGCCCATCTGATCAACACTGTGATATTCCATATCTGAGTGAAGCTGGGTGATAATGAGTCTTTGCATACTTTCAGTGCTGTAAGCACTGCAGTCACATAAGCACAGAGCTCTGTACAGACTATGTAACTTTGGGTTTACCTATAACATACTGTAGGACACAATGTCTGTATAATCTTGGATTCTGCATAGTGTTTTGGGGTTTGGTACAAAAATCACACAGAGAGACAAATGGGGTGGGGGCTAGAACACCATGTTCACAAGAATTTTGTAACTCACAAATCCTAATATTACTTACATTGACTCAGCAAATCGAGCTGCACTTGGCATTGACCAGTTGTCAAGACAGACTTTTAGTCTTCATCAACTTAATTGAGAGTGAAGACTTCATTTAATGCTTTTCTGATCAGAGGTGGCCGTGTTTACAAACAATAACATGCCCAAGAACATCAGACCCCACACAAAGATCTTAATGCATCCACAATAAAAATAGATTCAACACCACTCAAAAGTAAACACTTGTATTTACTTGTATTTTGCATTTGTAACTGTGGCTACTTCAAGGCTGGACAGAGGCCTCTTAGAAAGACAGTTCTATACACACTAAAATTTGAGATTCATCAATTCAGCTCAAATATTGTAATAATTTCAATTGAAGACTGCAGGTGTATTAGCTTCTCACTCAGAACCCACATAGTGCAAATATTCACCTTCTGTTCTCAGAAACATATTAAAAGCCATAGAGCACTTTCTTCTTTATTTTCCTGATCCATCTGTGAGCCTCCATGCAAAATTTCAAGATGCTCTCTCTCCCCATCCGTCCCTTCTTCCCCTACACTTGCTGCACTTACACAACCAAATTTGCTGGGGTAATCTTGTTGTAGAAACACTCAGCACAAAAGAAGGGGCAAAAAAAGTCAAATAATAAAGGGTCAGATCACTAAGAGGGCAGCACCAATAGCAGCACTGAAAAGAAATTGTAAAAGATGCAATCACCTTACCATTCATTTTGGCTTCTTGCTGCCCTTAGTGCTTTCTGAAGCGGACAGCAGTTAAGTGACAGCTTTCCTGTCTAAGTGCCTTTGACTGCAGGCACAGGCATTTTCACAAGTGCTGCACATTTAACCTTGTTCAGAAAACCTTTGTAGGAGAAAGCCTAACTGAAAAGCAGTTGAGGTTTCCAGAGCTTTACAAGATCCCCTGTGGGTAACTGCAGGGCCAAGTCATGATGGGGAACGAAGATGCATACCAGTCTGGATTGCCTTGCTATTGTAAACCTAGTAAGTGATGCATAGAAGATCCCACCGGCTTTGAACAACATACATGCAGCACCTCTGACCAGAAATGGTGAAAAATTCAAGTGGTCTTGCTTTCTAGCAAGATTTGGGCACTATCTCACCAGTTTAATTAATCACTGGGGAAAACTGTACAGTGCTGCTCTGATAATAAAGTAATGGGTCTGTCAGGCACAATTAGAGACCAGTTGAAACACTGCAGTTTGCTTGAAAACTATTCAAGTAAACAATTGCAGGTCCTGGATGGGGCTTGTTTCCTAATTAATCCATTGAGAACTGAAGTATTAGCTTTTCTTCAACAAGGCATTTCCTAATATGTGATAGTGTTTTGCTCATGCTTCAAGTCTTGCTAGTAATTAAAGGCAGATTTTCAAATAGGTCTCCATTCCACTGCCATAGCACCCTCTTAGTCATGGTTCTCCCTATGGCATGGAAACTGCTGTACCATTACATCATTCCCAAAGGTACTGCAATTGTCATGATGTAATAGCATCAGGGAGGAAGAAGTGCTTCCAGTGACACAGTATTTCAGAAAGCATGTCTTTGATGACAAGGGAATTTACAGGAAAGGTTACTCAGCTACTACGCTGAAGAGGGCATGCTTGGTGGCAGCAAATTACATTCAACTACTGTGAATTTTAGGTACTAGCAAGTATCTAAGAAGACAAGAATGTCTGTTTATTTGGAAATTCAACACTAATAATAGATGCATAACTATGTTTAATATAGTATCAATATTTAGATGTCTGATCTCAACTTTTGGATATAAAAGAGGGCTAACTAGTTCTGTTAATGGCATTTAACTCAGTGGCATGATGAAAAGCACTATTGAATACAGCCTTATAGAATATGCACCGGAACAACCTTACAAAACACATGGCCAGATCAAGCTCACTGGAATAAGTTTTTGGTGCTTTTACTAGTGTGCCCTCTGTTCTCATTTTTTCTCTTTAGTTTTCACATGTCAGTATGAACACTTACTCAAAGGCATGCAAATTTTAACTCTTATTTTCCACATGTGCAAGCTGATGCACCAGAGGCATGTCTTTTCAAACTCCCAGAGCAGGTCAGTTCTGGAAAATGCAAAATAACTCAGCTCAAGCAAGTCGGAACTCCTTTTAGCAAGAATGAGACATAAATGGTGCTACTCTCCTCATTCACAGACTTAATGCAAGTTACTCCAATGGTATTTTCTTGTACTGACTTTAAACTTCAGGCACAATTCAGAAGAGCTTGAGATGTACCACCAGCTGGTGGGAAGTTCAACTATGTCTCATTACTTGACTGTTTCTTATCCAGCTAGCATTAAATCTGCTCACCCTGCAGATCTGTTGCCTTCTAAAAGCACTGTTTCACATCTGAGTATATACCTGAGTTACTGCAAGTTACAAGGAATTGATATGGACAGGTTGACACAGCAAGGGAAAAGTAAGGAAAGGTTTTACCTCAGGACAAGTCCATTTCAAAGAATTGCATTCTTGATCCAAAGAGCCACTTGACTCAGCTAAGAGGATACCTCAAAAACATATTGAACTCTCCATTCAAAGAAGACACGATGTAAGAAACATGTTTTCTGAGACCTAGACCATAGATATAATAACTGTGTGACATCCTTGTTGTTAGCCTGACTTCATACTCTGCTAGGTGAGTATGACAAGGGAATGTTTTATTGCACATTCAAGACAGAGTGTTTTTTAAAAAGGAAAAAACCCACTATTGAGATCCCAACATGCAATAATACTTGCATGGAAATGTAATCTGCTGAGAAGATGACCATTTTCTGACTAGTGGTAACAGAAGTCTCCATGGCAAGTGTCCTCATAGAGATCTTATAAGTGCTTCCCTAAATTCTGTTCTGCATGAGTCTTACAACCAGGCTGTGGTCCTACAAAACCACACCAGAAGAAACATTTTCCATTTCTAATGATTGCTACTGTCATAGACTATCTCTGTTATGTATGAAAGACTACTCTACATGACCACTTCTGAAGGAAGAGTTTCTATTGACTATTTACAAATATATGATTTGATCACTTCTCCAGCAGAAATGGTGTAGGGAGGTCTTTGGTTCACTCCACCCACAAAGTTAAACCAACAGGTTTAAGCATACAAATAAGAGCAGACACAGCAGCAGCTTACTTGGGGAAAAATTTCAAGACCTGCCTGAAAACCCAGGCCCCTGTGTCAATCAAAGACTTCATTACGAAGCTTCAGTTTGTGACCCAGTTCTAAGTGCATCTGTTTTCTCCAGCCTCACCACTGTTTCATGTCTGCTGACATCTGGCTGGGTCCCCCCTGAATTACTGGCTGTAACGCAATGTGTGTGTGCACAGGCACCACCCTGAAACCTCATATCTAACAGGTAAGTTTGATTTTTGTACTTTTAACTTACTTATAACTCAAGCTTGACCACACTTGCCACAATCTTAAGCCAAACTAAAGCAAATCAAGTCATTGTTTCATTGTCATGTTTCCAAACACTACTACTAGGCTTAAATTTTGCCTTTTTCTTTTTTTCTTTTTCTTTTTCTTTCTTTCTTTCTTTCTTTCTTTCTTTCTTTCTTTCTTTCTTTCTTTCTTTCTTTCTTT
>JAOTQQ010000019.1:67852867-67880447 GCA_026546715.1 Gallinago undulata | reverse complement strand
TTTCTTTCTTTCTTTCTTTCTTTCTTTCTTTCTTTCTTTCTTTCTTTCTTTCTTTCTTTCTTTCTTTCTTTTTCTTTATTTTCTGGGGAGGTGGGGAGAAGGTAGTGGTTTGTTTTTGTTGTGGAATGATATTTTACAACCCTATTAAACCTTTCCCAGTTTTACCAGCATTAAGAGGGATCTAAGACTCACCTGGAAAGTGGTGGCTATCTCATCTGCCAAGGAATAAAGAACTTCCCAATGGGACTTGATTTATTTCAAGGTGATAGGGACCCCAACAGGCCCAGATTTCCTCAAGCCACTGTAGAGCCCTCTTTCACACTTGCAAAAGTGCAATTCTGGGTTGGTAAAGGTGAAAACACTGAGAAACATCTCTCTCTCCTTTGGCCATCACAGTCCTTGTTGAAAGCATCAAAACACTGAAATGAGGTTGTGAAACTTATCTTGCACTTACCAACTGTTAACCTCAACGGCAAAATCAACAAAACATACACTTCTGGCTTGTCAAGGCAGGACCCTGTTCACAGGATGTCCCAATGGCTTGAATACTTCTGCTTGTACAGACATAGTGCTTCTAGTTTCTGAAGCTACACAAGTAGTGTTCATCTTTGTGTCTCAGAAATAATAATTTAGGTAATTGTTTTCTAACTAATTAGAGATGTAAACTATAGTAGCACTGTTTTCACTATGATAGTGCACTAACATTCAGTTAAACAGGCTATTTATAATCCCAGAAATTCTCAGACTGCATCCAGGTTAATGAAGATAACAGAGATATGAATTTATTGACTGGATTTCTTAAATCATTTGGCTGTGTCAGTGAAGTACAGTATAATTTCTTGCTGCTCTTCCCAGTTGCACCTTCGATTGCCATATGCAGTTAGCTTTCAAGAGTGATCAACTGTGGAAACTGAATTTTCTCTGATTGATTATAATCAATGGTAAATTATGCCACAGATCATCTTAAATTCTCATTGACATACATATTCGGTTCTTTAATTTTGCAAGTTCATCTTTAATCAAAGTGAGCTACAGATATTGGGTTGAAAGTGATAAAAGTGGCATTACTGTAGCTATTTTGAAGCTACATGATTTAAGCTGGTGTTCTCAGTCCAGCTGCTGCTGAATCCTGCTGGACAATTTCAGAAGAAAGGACTGTAACTTGACAGATAGGGCTAAGCCCCTGTGGCTCAAGAGCCTATCACTCAAGAAAAGGAGCAGGCTGCTTATTCTCTGGTAAGAAGACTTTTCGTGTAAGGGCTGTTAATCCAGCAGACTGCAACAAATGTAGAGAAAAAGAATCTGTTGAAAGAAAAAAATCCTCTTGGTGCACTCTTACATTTCTCAATAAAGACTGTTTTTATTCTTTTTTTTTTTTTTTTTTTTTTTTTGTGCTTGGAATTCTATGCAACAGCATTGGCTATATTCTGCTGTGATATCTTGTAATAAGGCCAACTGGGGAATGTTTTTCAACAACATTCCTCCCTCCCTCCCCTGAAGCTCTCTCATGCATCACACTCTCCTGCGTTTTAAGCAGGAAATTAGGTTGGAAGAGCAGTAAGCCTGAGATATAATCATTTGAGTATCATAAACATCCCCGTACCATGTTCTTTGTGTATGAAGATAAAAATCACTCCTGCTTAAGCCTCCCCCCAGTTTTTACATGGAGTCTAATGATATCTGAGAGACAATACCCCTTTGTTTTTTATTGTCAAGATTTCTTACCCCCTGCAGGTGAATCTGTCTTCCCTAGAGCCATCAGAAGTGGTCTTGAAAATTTTCTGTCTCCAGACCTGCTTTTGTCGACCCATTCTTGCAATCTCTCACATCCTCAAGATGCTTGTTCCCAGTGTCAGGCAGTATGTTATTGATACATCCTGAGTGTTAATGTGTTATTCATATTTCTCTGAGTTCATCAGTGTCTCAGCTTGTTATTCTCACTGTTCCCCAGAATAATAGAGCTCAGTGAGGCAATTTGTGCTTAGCTTCTGCAGCATGTGCAAGTAGCATATTCTATTCAAAAATATTACAGAAAAAATAGCAACTACATCTAATCACCTTTCCTCCAGAGATTTAAAGCACAATAACATTCTCTCTGTACTCACTTAACTCTTTTTTAAATAATACTTTCTGCTGTAGAATTTCTCAGAAGCTCCCTTCAAAAAGTTTTTTTTCCCTCCTCACTTTGATATTAGCTTCTGATGGAGGCTCACTTGTGATCATATCTCACCAGTGTAAATAAGGAATAATGCCTCTAATGTCAGCACAGCCAAAATGAAGTAAGAAAGAGTCAAGTCTTTAGCATCGTGTAATATACAATGTCCTTTTGTCTAGATCTTGCATCACAGCAATGCCTGCTTATACATTGACATAGCTTTGCACCAGATTGACTTTTCACAGACAAGAGGGAAAATTTTTGTGCCAATATAATCTACACTATAAATTTAACCTTATGTTGAGAGCTCATTTAAAGTATTAAAGGATTATAATAAAGTATTTTCTAGGGCAGCCTCCCCCGGCACAACCCAAATCAAACGCTATTTTGTTAGATTTCAGTGCACAGGAGAAATGGAATCTTTTCCTGCTATATTGTCTGTTCAGCACAGTGTGCTGACCTGCATTCATCCTCTCATGCATGCATGAGATCAAGTTTCATGAGGCATGAACAGAATAAAGAATTAGATATTGTAAGTTATTCAGCCTCCATCTTTTGCTAGGTAACATCTCAGGTACCAAAAATGTGCATCAAAACATATCAATTAGATCAATACTTTAATCTTAACCTTTATGTAACAGGGAAAGAACACATATTTAAAACAATATAATTG
Organism: Gallinago undulata; assembly: GCA_026546715.1. NCBI lineage: Eukaryota > Metazoa > Chordata > Aves > Charadriiformes > Scolopacidae > Gallinago > Gallinago undulata. The sequence goes on along the minus strand of JAOTQQ010000019.1, from coordinate 67,877,619 downwards.
CCAGACATTTATCTGTGTTATCAATGATACATAGATCTCCCAGACTCTTCTAGCTACTCCTTATGAAAATATAATATAAATTATTTTCATTTGAGAACATTGAGAGTAAAATGCACTGAGTTCAAGAGAAAAAAAAAATATTTAAGTTAACATTTCCATTTAAAGAATTTAAGAACATATCTGGTTAAGTAATTTACTAAAACCACACTATAGTTAATGCATTCTATTCTGTTTATATTGGAGTAAAGAGTAAAATGGGTTTGTGCGTTAATTTCTCTCAAATTCTCCTAAGTTACACTCAGAATAGCAGCAGAGGGGGACCGCACACAGCCTGCATTGAGTTTGCAGCTACTGTTTCTTGAAGTCATTCCTGATCCAAGTAAGCACCTATGGTTTGGCATTTCTATGTCACCCTCAAAATCATAAAGCTATCTGATGAGCATAGACATTGATTTTTATGGTCTTAATTAACAATTGTGCATCTTTCTAGGTTTGCCATGCTACAGCATCATTGTTTAGGTTGTTTATCGGAAGCATGTTCTTTGCAAAATGTAGTGGCTGATACTTTTCCTTGTACCCTTACATCTTGTAGTGTTATGAGTTGCAATTTCTGTGAGATCATCTTCACTGAGGAACCAACTAGGATACTCCAGATACGCAATAGTCACAGAAGAGCTGGTGAGGGGTTTGGAGAGCAAGTCTTATGAGGAAAGGCTGAAGGAGCTGGGGTTGTTCAGCCTGGAGAAAAGGAGGTTGAGGGGAGACCTTATCGCTCTCTACAGCTACCAGAAAAGAGGTTGTAGAGAGGTAGGTGTTAATCTCTACTCCCAAGTCACAGGTGACAGGGCAAGAGAAAATGGCCTTAAGTTGCCAGGGAAGGTTCAGATTGGATATTAGGAAAAAATTTTACTCTGATAGGGTTATTAATCATTGGAATGGACTGCCCAGGGAAGTGGTTGAGGCACCATCCTCAAAAGACGGTGAGGTATTCAAAAGATGGGTTGACATAGTGCTTAGTGACATGGTTTAGTGATGTTTTATTTTTTTATCAGTTAGGTTGGTGGTTGGACAAGATGATCTTAAAGGTCCCTTCCAGCCTGGACAATTCTATGATTCTATAATAAAAGTCATTTGCTTTAAAAGATTAAGCTATTTTGCATTTTAAACATTTTTCCAGATCAAATCAACCAATTCCACTGTACATGAGGCTTCATCAAAAATTTCATAAAATTAGCGTGACTTATATGTTATACTCAGGATTCCTCATGCTCTTGCTGTGCTTCATGAGGCCAAAGACACTTTTTCAGGTTTGCACATGCAAGCCAGCTACACTACCATAAAAGCAATAGTGCATGTGCTAACCTTAACTTGCATTTAAAATATGCACAAGACATGGATTAAATGTACAGAGCTGAAGTGTTATCATCTGAAAGTAAAACTGAGAAGTAAAATCAGGGTTGAGTTCTTCCAGTCTAGCCATCAGAAATGGTTACTTTTTTGCATTCTTTATTGTGTCAACATAGGAAGAATTTCATAGCAATGAAGCAAATTGCTCCTGTGGACAGAGTAAAATTCAGAAGCAACATCTTTTTGCAGACTGATATATCTAGACTTTGAAGACTCATAAAAGTAAAAAAAAAAAGAAAATGAAATTTCTTATTGAAGTGATTTTCCTATTGTATGATGAAGGGCAGATAGAACCACATGATGAGGAAAGAAATAAATATGTTTCAACAAAAATATAAGAATGTTTTTGGTATGCCATGGAAGGCCAACAAAGCTGGTGAAAGAGCTAGAAGGCATGTCCTCTGAGGAGTCAATGAGCATTTTTCTAGTTTGGGAAAAAGAAGACTGAGGAGGAACCTCATTGCTCTCTACAGCTCCCTGAGACGGGGAAGTGGAGAGAGAGGTGCTGGGCCCTTCTCCTTGGGATCCTGTGACAAGATGCCTAGGAATGACACAAAGCTGCATAACAGGAGGTTCAGACTTGACTTTAGGAAACATTTCTTTACAGAGAGAGTGGTTAAATACTGCAACAGGCTTCCTAGAGAGGTGGTTGATGCTCCCTGACTGTCAGTGTTTGTGAGGTGTTAGGACAACGTCCTTAATAACATGCTTTAACTTTTTGGTCAGGCCTGAAGTTGTCAGGCAGTTGGACTGGATATTCATTGTAGGTGCCTTCCAACTGAACTGTTCTGTTTTCTATTCTGTTCTGTTCTATTCTATTCTATTCTATTCTATTCTATTGACTAATCTAGTCTGGTCTAGTCTAGGGTATGTATACTTTCCTTCAATTTTATATTTTAATTGTCAGTTGCATAATTTCTCTTGTCACATATTTTTACTACAGTTAATTCCCACTATTGCTCTCATTCTATGAAAAGATAAAAAAAGCTACAAGTACCAGCTCAATGCTAACTGGTGACTGCAAAAGGAAACAGATTTAAAAAAAAAAGCAAAAAAAAGATAAATATTTTTTTTAAGAAGAAGCAGAGCAAAAGATAAGCAGTGATGTGTAGTACTGTATTTCACTTACATTATGCACTGAAATGAAACTGGATGATCCAGATTGTGTAGAATTAAGTACAGTCCCTGTATTGAGCCTGGCAGTGTGACTTTGTTAGAGTTGGAGTTTGAAACTAGGTTGAACTCTTGTTTTGGAGCAAGCTTGTGAACCAGATGACTGTGAAATGCATGTAGATGAAATGCAAATGCACTATATTGTATTCTGCATGTAAGTGTTGCAACTGCCTTGGGGTCACTGTTGCCTTTTCCCTTGAAGCCACTGCAAGAGGCCCCACTGCTTGCTTCTCTGCTGCATGTGTCCCATGATTTTCCAGCTGAAAGATGTTGGTAAATAAATTGCTCTGCTGGGAAGCGCAGTTACCCAAAACTAGACCATGATGACATTTTAGCTGGAAAGGGACATCATTAACTAATTATAGAATCATAGAATCGCAGAAACATAGAATAATAGAATGGTTGGTGTTGAAAGGGACCTTAAAGTTTATCGAGTTCCAACCCCCCTGCTATGGGCAGGGACACCTCCCACTAGAGCAGGTTGCTCAAGCCCCATCCAGCCTGGCCTTGAACACTTCCAGGGATGGGGCATCCACGACTTCCAGTGCCTCACCACCCTCACTGTAAAGAATTTCTTTATAGTATCTAACCTAAATCTCCCCTCTTCCAATTTAAACCCATTACCCTCCATGGTATTGCTACTTCCCTGATCATGAGTCGTTACCAATCTCTCCTGTAGGCCCCCTTCATGTATGGGAAGGCCATTATAAGGTCTCCCTGGGGTCTTCTCTTCTATAGACTGATCAGTTCCGACTCTCTCAGCCTGTCTTCATACTCCAGCCTTTTGATCATTTTTGTGGCCCTCCACTGGACCTGTTCCAACAGGTCATTGTCCTGCCTGTGTTGAGGACTCCAGACCCGCACCAGGGAGGGTGAGAGTAGTAGAGGGATAGTAGAGGGATAGAATCACCTCCCCTGACCTGCCGGCCATGTTTCTTTTGATACAGCTCCGGATGTGGTTGGCTTTCTGTGCTTCAAACACACATTACTGGCTCATGTCGAACTTATCAATCAACACCCCTAAGTGCTTCTCCTCAGGACTGCTCTCCAGCCATTCTCCACCCAACGTGTATTTATGCCTTGGATTGCCATGTCCCAGGTGCAGGACTCAGTACTTGGCTTGGTTGAACTTCATAAGGTTTGCATGGGCCCACCTCTCAAGCCTGTCTAGGGCCCCCTGAATGGTATCCCTTCCCTCCAGAATGTTGACTGCACCATACAGATCAGTGCAATTAGCAAACTTGCTGAGGGTCCATTCAATCCTACTGTCCATGTCACCCACAAAGATGTTAAACAGCACTGGTTCCAGTACCGACCCCTGAGGAACAGCACTCGTCACTGCCACTTGGACATTGAGCAGTTGACCGCAGTTCTTTGAGTGCAGCCATCCAGCCAGTTCCTTATCCACTGAGTGGTCCAATTATACCCCAAAACATGAATCATAACCTATAAGAATTTTGACATTGGCTTGGAATAGTGGAAAAAATTATATAAAGTACAGTGATATTTTCATTATAAAATTAATTTTCCCAAGTGGGCTGCAGTTTTCAAAACACAATGCAAGATTTCCAGATTATACTATGATTTCTGTTCTCTGATTAACAAAAATGGTTTCGCATCATTTTTATTCTGTCAAAAATCCTACATTTTTTGTTTATTGTTGTTTTATGCCAGCTATTGTGTTTATCTTTATGAAATGTATGATTTAAAAGAAAATAAAAGCTACATTGTTATAATCATAGATGTCTTAAAAATTCAATAAGAATATAATTATAATAATAAAAGCTCTTTCATATTCAATGAGTTACAACTGGTAGGGTAATCATTGTTTCTGGAAAAATAAGGATGTCTTTTTCCCTTTGCATGAGTAATACAGTTCGGAAAGGTTGTACTATCTGCCTTTATTCAAGTCACAGGATGAGAATGAATTCAGTTTAACATAATTGACAGGCTTCCTAAGAAAAGAAATAAGAGACAAGAGATTTGTTCGTGGTCAGCCTAAATTGCTCAGGTTTAAAGGGATTGTGGACACATGTGAACTGTGCTCTCTTTTTCTGTTAGACTTGTCCTAACTTACAATTTAGTCCTGATGTGGTAAAGAACAGAATTTTATTTTGACTAAAATGTGATGAAAAATTAGAATTTCATTTTGGCAAATCATGTGAGAAATGAGTGCACTGAGTAATTTTGATAGTATCCAGACTTGGTGGGGATACTCCATAAGGTCTTTCACTGAGACGGATTCCTGTGTCTAATGGGCTAATAGATGCTAAAAATGTGAAAGAGAAGATATCTAGCACAGAAACTTATTGGACAGGGGCATGAACAGGCACAGCTGTTCCACAGTGTCATGATCTTAGAAGTTTCTATACCAACTTCTAAGAGAAAAAGTTCTCTATTATCTGGTTGAACTTTGTCTGCTACAGAATATTAGATTGGATCAATGTGTCTCTTTACACTTTACCATGCTATTGGTTTTGTTATATATTATGTTGGGAAATGTCCATAAAATCAAAGGAATTTTTTTACCTCTTGCTGTCTTCATCTTCAGTGAATTACACTTTCCTAAAATATCTTACAACAGATATTGAAATATTCTCCTACACATTACTATTTTTTGGTAGCATGATACTACCTACATATTACAGAGATGAATCAGGATCATACCGTGTTATGAACTACTGAAACACAGAACAAGCAATTCCTTGACCTTCAGAATTAATGAAGTCTTGTGTCCAACAAACGCTGTTTTCTTTCATGGTTGAGTTCCCATGTGCATTCTTCGATGACTAGAAAAAATTGTACTTAGGCTACAGACTGAGACTAAGACTTTTTAACTGAAGACCTTATAAGAATCCTTCTTGTATTCTTGTTTGTAAAAAATTAATAGGAAATTACTTTTGAGATACAACCCTCTCTCAAATTTGGCTGAAACCGAGGAGCTCATTCAAACTTTGTTGCTAGGAGATCAAATCCATAGCCAGAGAGCATAGTCACTATAGCCTCCTTCATTTGGGAAAAGAGGATGTCATATTTACCTGTTTCAAGGAGTGTATAACTTGAAACATCGACAGAAGACAGCAAATGTCTTCGGCAAGTGAGCATGCTCAAAAATACAATCCTGAAAAACTGGTCAGAGAATAAGAAGATTATTACAAGCATGTGAGCCTTCACTCCTCTAGAAAGCTGTCATGAGAATTATGGAGGAATTTGAAAGAGAACAATGAGGCTCTGTAGCTGTTTATAGGACAATTTTAGTTTGAATAGATGGGCAAACAAAATCAAGTCTGTAATGGTGATGACTTAAAATTACTTATGGTCAAAAATAAGCCAGATACTAACCTTAGATATCAGCATGTAGACCATAAATTTTGGCTACCATTGATGAGTTTTTTGATTTCCATTGCATATAATCTGTTACCACAAATTTATTTGCTCTTTTCTTTAAATTGATGATGGTTAGCGTTCTTGGGTGAAATAATTAATATTTCAAAAACCCTAATTTAAAAGTAGACATTTTGACAATTCCAATGTGAAATGTAAAAATACATACTCTTTTCTGAACAAGTTCCTTGTTTTCAGCCACCACATAGCTGCAGCAGATACTTAATGCTCCTTTTACATTTTATTTTGTAAAATGCTGCAAAACAAGCACAAGTAACTTAAAGCACTGACAGCATTTTCAGCATTTTCAACCTATAACCTTAATATATAAGATGCCTTGGTGACATGATTCTGAAAAGACTTCAGCATTTGTGACTCCTAGCAGTCCCCAAATACTGCAGTGGATGTTCAAAACTTCAGAGACAGGGAAAAACAGAATTCAGTAAGAATAAGAATGAGAAAAAAAATAAGAAAAATATAAGAGCAAGAATAAGCATATGAAAAAAAAAGATTATCTTTTTTTTTTTTTTCACCATTTTTCACCTTCTGTAGCTGAGAACTAATTAGAAGCCAGTATGTTTGTTTGAGGTGTTGGAAATTCTTTGATCACCGCAATGAAATGAAGGGACTTAAGAACTGCTGATAAATTATAAACGTTATTTTATGTAGCTACTATTTAAGTAGTAGAATATTTCCAGGGAAGGCTAAACTGGACTCTGTTATGTAATGGGTGTCTAAATATTTTTCTCTATAGGAAAAGTGTATGGCAATAGATGATTTTGTTCTAATCACAATAGTTTCTCTTCATTCCTGCTTACGATTTTTCCTTGCTGCTCTAGTATTTTAAAATATTCCAGTTCCCAGTAGCAGAATGGATGGATTCCAGTCACGTTACACAGCTGAAGATAAAGACGCCTATGCTGCCCTTTCATAGTCCACAGTAGTTTTATCATTCACTCTACTAGGAAAAGAATCTCTGGGTGAGAACTACTTTATTTTAAAGTAGAGCTTTCAAAAATAAATTAAGAAAAGACTTCACAACCTCAAAACATATGAGTCCTTACTGCTAGCTGGGGGAAGGAAGCAGAACTCATTTCAAAAGTTGTTTGCTAAAAGGCATGAACTCAGAAACAGTCAGCTCTGATAACTCACTTATGTTTTCCACTGAACAAAATATTTTGACATTTTTGTGGTTTAAATGAGAGCTGCAGAGAGCTGTTCACAGGCAATTCAAACTCTAGTGAGCAAGTCACTGTAGGCTGGCATGAATTCATACCAGCATTTTCCCCTGTCAATTACCCTGTCAGACCATCCTCCAGTTCACTCTGTGGGTGTGGAGATAGAAAGAACAGCACAGCTAGAAAGCATGTGGGTCTTCCCACCTCCAAAAGTGCTCTCCAGAAGGTCCTGGTCCTGGCAAATAGTGGCTAGAGTCGAACACATTCTGTCTTCCTTCCATTCTGCTCCTCACAGCCAGTGACCAATGCTTGAGTCCCAAGTCAGGACACAGCCATGCCTTCAACTCACCTTCCAGTGCTGAATTAGTACTATTATTATCTGGCCTTCTCTGGCCTTTTGAGAGGGCTATATAATAAGATGCAAGGGAAAATTGCAACTTGGGTTGGCACAAGACATGTGAAATCTAGATACCACCCCCTACCAAGGTCTGAGGGAGTGCCCACATTCCTCCTCTTGTCCTGGGAACACCAGCATCAACTTTTTCCAATGCCCCCACATTTGTGTTCTGCAGGAATAGAAGAATTGGGGAAAACAAGTGTGAGAAAGCACAGATATGGTGTTGTATAAGTAAGAAATATCTAGTGTTCTGCAAAAAACAGGAGGGAAGAGAAATGGGGTAGCTTACAGAAAAGTGGAAATAAAGGTAAAAATAAAAGGAAGACTGCAATCAGAAAAGGAGAAAGGAAAAGGGAAACACTATAAATTTTTAAATTGAGTGTAGAAGAGAAGTTCTAAGAGAGCAAAAGGAAAATTTGCTGATGCTGAGATATGAAAGGTTGGAGACGGAAGTATGTAGGAAAGATCATGGAGGAGAGGAGAGAAATAGGTATATGAAAAAATGGGGCAGTAGATGTGGCAGAATTAGAAATGAAGCAATCAAACTGATGGAAAATGCTAGAGAAACAGAGAAGGGAAAAAACAGAACAAAGCACAGTGGGGCAAAAATGGCATGAGGATAAGGTGAAAGGAAATGGGGCAGTGAAAGCAAATAATATTGGGATGGACTAACTTTAATTTCATTTACTTGGACTCCAGATTTTAATTATTCTTTGATATTGTTTATAAAGAAATACTGGGTAAGTGGCACCTTACAGTTTACATCTGTCTTGTTAAGGGGTAGAAGATACACTGCAAAAGAACATGGTTATTAAATATCAGTTTTGAGAGGTCAGAGATTTTTCCAAGATTGTAAAATATTATTATTACCTAGTAGGAAGTAGATTGAAGGATTGCAGTGTAAATTAGAAGACATGGTAGGTTGTTACTATTAAAAAAAAAAAAAAAAAAGACTTTTCAGAAGGATTTTAGAGAGCAAAAGAATGGCTTTTTGACAGAATGGCCAAGGACACTGTGGTAGATGAAGAAAAATACAATCTTCACATGAAAATGGAGAAGCACAGTATTTCAGAATTGTGGATGTGTGCCTTACAGTGAAAGAAAATTAAAAAAAAAAAAGAGAACTTGTGCAGATATGTGGAGGGTGAGGCTGGCAAGTTAAAGGGTGGAATGGGTAATTTGGTGAAGGGATTTGAATGAGGGTAAGTGGGATGGCTAACATCCAATGCTTCTGGACACAAGTATAAATGGGACAGGAGTGGCTGGAGATCAGGCCTGAGAAAGGGACCTGGGATGCTGGAAGGCATGTCCTCTGAGGAGCAGCTGAGGACTCTGGGTTTGTCTGGTTTGGAGAAAAGGAGGCTGAGGGCTCCTTATTGCTCTCCACAGCTCCCTGAGGTAGGGAAGTGGAGAGAGAGGTGCTGAGCCCTTCTCCTCGGGATCCTGTGACAGGATGCCTGGGAATGACACAAAGCTGCATAACAGGAGGTTCAGACTTGACTTTAGGAAACATTTCTTTACAGAGAGAGTGGTTAAATACTGCAACAGGCTTCCTAGAGAGGTGGTTGATGCTCCCTGACTGTCAGTGTTTGTGAGGTGTTAGGACAACGTCCTTAATAACATGCTTTAACTTTTTGGTCAGGCCTGAAGTTGTCAGGCAGTTGGACTGGATATTCATTGTAGGTGCCTTCCAACTGAACTATTCTAGTCTAGTCTAATCTATTCTTTTACCCATGGGAGGTGATTTGACACCTCCTCTTTCCTCCAACATATTTACCTCATTTGTTAATAAATATCTTGTCCTTAAAAGGAACTGAAGCTCATTCATTTCCATTTGAATACCTAAAGTTTCATCTGCATTTGGAGAAGATTCTTTTATCCAGCCCATCCAAAATAAGTCCCTACCAGGATTCTACATTAAACTATTCGGATTATATCAAAAATGTATTTGGATTGCAAATATTGCTGCCATTATTTCTGGAAAATGACTAAGACTCTGCAGCCAGAAGGAAAGTAGAAATTAGGATGTATATGTGTATTTTGTCATTGCAACAGGATCAGAGATAATAAAATAAATTCTAGCCAGTAAAAAGACAAAAAAAAATAAGCCACGTTAAGACAAGAGCTTTTCTCTTGCTTTAAAGCAGAGAATGACAAGTAAGATAAAAGAAAAAAACCCATTATTTTAATTAAAATATATGCCTTTGAGTGAAAATAGAAATCAGAAATTAAATCCTGCAGCTTAAAACTCAAATGTATAGCAATATTTCTTTTGATTGTGCTTTTCCAAAACAAGCTGTCTTCAATCCAGTGTTAGAGTAGAAGTCTCTCAAAAGAACATCAAATTAGATAGAAAAAAGATTTTTTAAAGCATTTAGACACTTCAGCCTGAAAAGGCTAGTGAGGTCTAACACAACAAAAGTTAACACAAAACTGTGACTTCTTAATAACTATGGTGTGTTAAGAGACAAAAAAGAAGTACCTTTTGGCACCTCTACTGTTCCTCAGGACATAGATAAGTAAGGATTTTTACAGGCATTAACAAACAAAGGAAGAACTCTCTATTGGCTACTGTCTTGTGCTGTTTAAAAACTGAAGGGACAACAAAACAGTTTCGAGGAAGTTAACTGTTTAAACCTTCACGAGTGTTGCAAATGTACCCTGAGGCTAACCTGTTTCAGAACTGAAATCTCTATATCCAGTTTGATAAATACATACCTACCTCAGACTGCTAGATTTTCTACTAGAATTCTTAGAGTCTGGTTGGAAAGCTTACATTGCAGACTGAAAGGCAGAAAAGAAATACTGAAACAACTCCTGTGTAAGGCAGTAAGATTCTTTCACTTTCACAGCCATCTTTACTGTAGCTATGTTAGTCTGCTGTATAGACAAGTGAACTTCTTGAAAGAGATCATTTCAGTGCTTTTGAAAAAAAACTGTTCTCTGTTGCCAGTGATGTACATTTAAAAATTCACAGAAGAGAAAAGAAGAATAAAAGTGCAGAAGTCAAGTTAAAACTCCCTTGCCACTATGTTGATACGGGCTGCAGATGGATTGGTTGTGATTAATGGTAAAGCAGCTCTTATCCCCACCAATTAATTAAGTATTTAATATAAATTAATCCTATTTAATGAGGCCTGAGTCATCAGAATCAAGTTTGCATAGATACAGATAGATAAAAAGATAGGTATAAGTGGTGTTACAAAAGTGTGACTTTTATGAGTGAAATGAAGGTCAGAGCTAGAGACAGAGACAGTTTTATTATTAAAGAGATGCCAGACTCGTTATTGATATACTGCCCAGAGTATTGCTGTGATAATTCCATAGTTAAGGCTCCAGGGAGTTTTATTAAAAATGTAAATGATTGCTTTTCTTGCTTGGAGAGAATGACACACTGTACTCAGTGTAAAGATAACCTTTTAGCAGAACAGAAAGTATTGCCTACTGAGTTGCTCGGTACTCTGCCTCCTGGAGGCAGTAACTCCTCTCTAGGAAAGGCACAGCAGTCTGTCCCATGGTCAAACACAGTCAAAAGGAAGAAGTAAATAAATAAAAAGATAGAGGGGAAGAGACCTTTTCTGTTCAGTCTTCAGAACAGTTTTATTACAAACACATGGTTTGCCTACAGTCAGAGAGAACACATATACTCCAGATTCAGAAAACTACCTTTGTGTACTTCTGTGTACACAGCCCCCCCTGAATTTAGTTTAGACTATACATTTGTTTTCAGGTACTGCCAAGAGAAGGAGTTTTAGTATGAAATGCCATGAGCAAAAGGGGTAATTAGTCATATATTTACTAATTTACTGAGTTTATCCATGAAGGTGCTTTGCTTGTGTTCACCCAGAGGTGTTTCAAGAACTTGATATCTCTGCTGATGTGTGATTGAGAGACTAACAATGCTTCCTCCTCATGTTTCCTGTGAAGCAGATTACTAGGATCGGGGTTTTGTGCCACAAGCTGCATTTTAAGAATACCAGGGATTGTGGGATGGTCTAGTCTTGGTTTGGCTGTTCACTAAATGCCAAAGAAGAAGAGAAAGAAACATATTATTACCTCTAATCTTCAGAAAGCAACTACTTTATACTTCAGGTTCCCTGTCTGTTCAGAAAGGGTATCTGAAGGAGCTAGGAGAAAACATTTTTTTTGTGAAGTGAGCCAAAATAAAACTGAGGTCTTTTAGAGAAGACGACCATGGTTCCATTATTTTTTTTTTCCCTGGGAAAATACACATCTCATCACTTTTGAACATCAGCTAGAAAAAGTCCCAAAACTACGTTCTAGACTTGAACTGTTTATGGATCTTGAAAAAAAAGAGAATGTGCTTTTTCTTCATGTAGAAACTTTCCTTAATCTACCTGTGATAACCAAAAAAAAAAGCTGAAAGAGAAATCTACTTCAGTCACAGGTGGAAACCTGAACCAGTGAAAATGCTGATGGACACATGGCCTTTTTTACTTTTATAGCTAGGAAAGAAAGACTTTTTTTTTTTTTTTTTGCTTTCACTCTTACAGTTCCAAAAGTAGTTGGGAAAAAAATGAAAAAAATTAACTTTAATTCAGCTCCAGAAAGAAGAATTAATTTCCTTCAGCTAGTCTGCTTTTGAGACAGATGTAGATACACAGTTATCAATCTATCTACGGCTATCTAACTGAGAAACTAAGCCAATACTATGAGAAAGGAGTGTCATGAGGAATAGGTGAGTATGATGTAATATTTTTCCCTCCTAATTGCTTTTTTTTGTACCTGAACCTCCAAGCACAAACAACTCAAACCAGAAAGGAATGTAACTTTTCACCTTAATTTAAAAGCTATTTACACAGCCCTTCAGTTGTTAGATGGTCTTAAGACTATGAAAATTCATGAACCAATGAGGAAAAAGGCACTTATTAATTTCCTTCAATCCGAATGAAGAGAGTCAAAAGTAGAAGATCTTTTAAAAAATGTCTTTGTTTTATTCCTTCCATTGTGGTGAAGTGAGAAGGAAAACAAGGCAATACATAACTTCGTGTACATTCTGCATGTCATTTAAATTTAACTGTCAAAATATCCCAAGGTTTTAAAGAGAGAAGCTGAAACTTTCTTTCCAATGTCTTACAATTCCCACATAGACCCCATTATTCTTCATGATGCCTAGAGACCCAAAGTGATTTTTATGAACATCCCTTCCACTTTGGCTATTATAATTGTTAAAGAGAGAGAAAACAATCTTGACTAAAGTAAGCAAACTGTTATAAAGACCCCAAAAGCATTTTGTCGAGAGTAATAGCAAAAATTCTTCAGAGAATGTTACTGAAATGATCCACCATGCAGTATAATTTGCAAAAAATTAAGCTTTTCAATTGAAAAAATAATATATCTTCACATTTGTTTGAAATATATACTTGAAAAAAGCTTGGTATAGCCATGTAAACCATTTACAATCCACATCAGGTATTAAGAATACCTTTATCTAGCTAAGGCACGATATTGTACATTATATTTTTATAAATAAATAATCCATAAAAAACAGTAGTGTCTGCCTTGGCTTTCTTCTGGAAGAGCTTCACAAGTTGCTAAGACATGTAATGGCCACTCTGCAAATCCTCTGGCCTAAATAGAGCTGAAAGTATTCAATACGCTGCAGCACACTTTCTGCACTTGCAGAGTGGAGTTTTGTGTCACTGCTGAAACAATCTGTGAAAGTTTGTCTATACTGCCTACTCAGGCATGCCATCACGAACAGGAAAAGTATAATCCTTCCAAAACAAAAGAATAAAACACGATTACTTTCTAGCAGAATGAATCAACTCACCACTCATCTGTCTTGTTAAATTTTTGACCTCATCTCATCTTATCTCATCTCCCCACTTCAATTTCCTTCATGACATTTTAGCCTTTTGTTCCTCTGGCTTTACCTTTTTTTTCTTCATGTGTTTCATTTTGAGACAGAGAGGCTCTTATTGACCCCTATACAAAAAACTAAGCCAAAGGTACTCCAGAGTACATTTGATGAGAAGGGTGCCAGAATTAAAATGCTTGCCATCACCAAAATTGGGTGTCATTTACAAATTCAACTTGGCAACTCAGAGAAATTATGCAATTCTGGCACGGTAATAGTTAGTTTTCATAAAAAATTCCTTTCTCAGGGAATCGTAAATATGAAAGGTCTAAGTAACTTCAATTTCATCTATTTCATATATTTCTATGGTAAATATATATGGGATACATATACTTGTATGGGCATATGTGGTACAGATTCCTCTCATACCTCAGGATACAAGTATGACTTATTTTATAGAAACAATTCTTTTTTCCCAGTCCCAACATTTTTATATATTTTCTCAACAAATGGTATTTGTTTTGTATTCTTCTTCTGTAAGAGAAAACAAACAATTACGGATGCTCAATTACTATTTCAGGGATCAATGTCTTCACTAGGAATCTGGTTCTGAGGTACTCTCTCTTAAGTCTAACTGCAGGGCATGCTGATATGAGATTAATGGAGACAAGATTTCACTGTCATTGGTAACAGAGAAACAACTGAAGAGCCAGAGGCACATTCAGAGCTTATTCGAGATGGATCTAGATAATTCAAATTTGAGTCTTACCGTAATTTGCTCTATATGCACTGAATCATAAGAATGATCTGCCTACTTACATAATACAAAGAAACATAAAACTGTCTAAAAGGGCAAACCTGACTTCAATAATGTTACAGAACTGAGACTAAGCTAATGATCTGATAGGTTTAGAGACAGAAAATGTAAGGTAGTCAAAATGACTCTCAGGTTAGTTAAGGACATCTGATAACCTGGACAGAGCTTAGAAAGTGTGCAATATACATTTGCTGCAGCAGTGTTAACCTCACACAATGGAGCAAGCTAATCTTCTAGTAAAGCTTCTCTTAAAGAAAGCACAGTGGAAAAAAAATTGTGTTCAAAGTAGAATCTGATTTGGCAGGTTTGGTTCCAATGCTCTGCTCTCTCCAGATAAAAGGAGCATATCCAATATGGGGCTGGGAGTGCCTGACAGAGCATCTCTAGCTGTGCTGTCATGCAGCCTCATTCAAAATCATTGTCAGTACTGCCTTTTGATAACCTGCACTTCTCCCTGCTGTGAAAAATGTAAAGAACTTTCTGCAATCCTGATTCAGTCTTCTCAAAGCTTTACTTTAATGAGTGCAAAGCCAGAATGATGCTCACTGTGCTACTGACTTTCTTCACTGTTCTTGGGGTAATGAAATATAATGCAATTCCCAGCCTGCAGATTGCTTGCAGAGCCCCCCATGAAGCCTCTGAATGTTTGATTACCAGGGGAGTCAAGTCCCTCTCTTTCCCCCATTTATTTTTGGTATGACAGGCACTATCCTGAAATAGATTCTTATAGTACAGCATTCAGGAAAATATTGACTTATTTTATTTGCTTAGGAGCCTCCTTACCGTGAAAGTGCAGAAACATTTGTTTTCTAAGGGTTATGAAGAGAAGGAAGGAACAAATTAGTCTCCAAGCCCAAAGAAAACTGAATTTCAGTCCTGATTGGGCTATCAGAACAAACATTTCTATTGTCTGCATAAACCAACCAAAATAGCTTCTCATTCCCATACTGAGGGGCCATGGCAGTTGCCACTCAGTTATCTGAAGCTAAAACACTGGAAGGCTATGAAAGCACTACAAGTCCAGCTATCTGGAAGTGGTTCATACTGCCAAGTCTCAGTGTCTGTTACAGCAGCCTGTATGTCCTCAGGTTGTACTGGTACCTACCACAGCAACCCCATCCCGAGCTTTCACTTAGCAGTTTAGAAAGAAACCTCTATAATCCGAACCTCCAGAAATTATTAAAGATTTCATATAGTTATTGTTGCCAGGTAAACTGATACTTGGTTTCCATGTCATGGCCCAGTACCACCAAAATCAGGGATTATGGAAACAGAAAGAAACCCTTAAACACTAGAGACGGATTGCTGTGAGGAAAATACACAACAAATTCATTTGCAACATCAGTTTTTCAGCAGAAACAGCATGTATGACAAGATGGAAGTAAGCAGAACATCCTTTCATGACAGAGATGAAGGACTTGATTCTAAAATGTGCTGAACATCCATAATTCCCATTGATCTAAATGTAAATAAAATGTTGTAGAACAAGTGAGGTCTGAAAGGATTTCATCACTTCTCAGGATTAAACTGACTTAATGGAAAAAAAAATCTTGTATAAAAAACCATACCCTTTTAAAAAATAAGGAGTGGATATTCTCCTAGAGCTGTAAGGAGAAACTCTGATGTTTCTAGTTCATGCCTCCCTGTTTTTATACTTTCATCTTTAGCCAGAAATTGAGCAGGTTTATCACAGAGAAGAATATTTCAAAAGAGTGTTGGAAGTAATATAATACACTGTAAAGGGGAACACTAGTCTCCATAACTGCTGATTTCCTTCTTCACTCTATGAGACATGACACAAATAAATTTGTCAATAACCAGTTAATTTACCACTAGCCAAGCAGCAGCCCTATTAACTTCTCCGGTCAAGGAAGTCCTGCCACTCAGGAATGCTCTTATCAGATTGGAGAATCAAATTGGAGAATGTTGCCCAAAGTCATCTATCTTGATCCAAGGGAGCTGAAATTCTACTTATAAATGCGGTATTTGACTTCAGCATTGATCATATTTTCTTTGGGTGCCAAGACAGCCTTCAAGTATCAGTGCTCAGAATACCATGACTTCTTTCCTGAGCTTGCTAGTTTTACCTCAGTATTTTGTCTCCCCTGTACTAAGCACAAAAGCCCAACAAATCTTGAGACACTGTTTGTAGACAAATAACACTATTTAGCAGGCAGCCACTGGCAGCCACTTCCACCAATCTTTTTTAAAAAAAAATTCTTTTCATATTTGGAATCAGAGGATCTCAAGCATTGAGGACATTTCCAGAAGAACAACTAAACTTGTGTGCAGCTAAATATCCTACAGTTTCTTGGAGCTTGGTTAGTGCACATTTTGATCTCAGTTAAAATTTGTTGAATTAGTTTAAGAATGTTTATGTCTGGAAACCTAAATGCCACCTTCTTTCTCCTGAGAACTTCCTGAATTTGAAAAGGCTCTAAAGATCCTTGGACTTGTCTCTCAAACAGCTATATTGTAGCCTGCTGAGCATTTTGTATTACGAGAAAATGGCTGGCATTACAGTGACAGTAAAGGGAGCTGAAGCATTAGCTGTCAGGGGCCCTTAAAGTCTATGGAATACTTCATTCCCTCAGAGTAGTTTCACAGAATGTAAGAGAGGCATAATATTTGCTCCTTTAGAAGTGACTCAAATGTGAAAGCACATCTTTTGATTGCCTTTAAAATATATTAAAATGGTATTGAGTATACAGCAATGATAAAACTGCTGAATTATAAACTATAGTAGCCAAACTCCGTAGGCTGCAGGGGAGCTATTACTAGAACTACCATAATTAAGTATAATTATAATTGTATAACATATATTATAGATGATAGATAGATACAATACATATTTGTATTATGCAATGATACTGCACACAATTAATTATGCATCATATAATTCATTATAGTTATAAATATTTATTACTTGTTATTAATTATTATAGCCACATATTCATCAACAAGCAGCACTAATTTCTCCTCTGCAAGAAAAATAATAAAAAAAAGGCAGTTTCTACCCAAAAGTTTCTACAACTTCCTTGTTCCTCATTTTGCACATCGGCCAGTGTACAGGTAGAAGGAATGCTGCCCAAATGGGAAACAAATGTACACTTTGTATGCTAGACCTTTAATCAACATTATTGGAGAGGTTTAGCCAATATGCTGCAAGGCAGAGTGGCCAAGTCTGCAGATCATGCACACTGCCTTTTATTACCAGCTCTGCTAATTAATCATACTGAAGTGTTTTTTTTTCTACTCTTGGCCTTTGTTTCCACTCTGGATGACAAGAATAAAGATACTGAACACTCTTAAAAAGCAATTTTAGGTCTGTGGTAAAATGCAGAATGTGTTAATTAGCACTGAAAGAATTATAAATCATGACTTATAGACATGACTTATAGAGACATGTCAGTGCTCTGTTGAGATGAAACCCAAATTACTTTGGAGAAATTTGGCCTACATTATATTTCAGAATCGACTTTTTCAACAGATTTCATGTGATCTGTTCTCAAAGTTGGTCTCAGGTACTAAAAATATAGAGACCTATCTCTGATGTGACATATTCTATACTATTCCAAATTACACAACTGTTGATGCTCTGAAGTATTTGACAAAAATTTCATGTGCATGTAGTAGTTTCAATTGCTCTGGGTTTTGTTATGCTGTAATTCCTCTTTCCTAAGTTCCTTACCATTCACAATATCTAATGTATCTGTGTAAATGTATCTATGTAACAGGCCTTATACAGTAAACTCAACTTCATGGCCATTTTATCTTGCTTACAAAGTACTTGTCACCCT
Organism: Gallinago undulata; assembly: GCA_026546715.1. Taxonomy (NCBI): domain Eukaryota; kingdom Metazoa; phylum Chordata; class Aves; order Charadriiformes; family Scolopacidae; genus Gallinago; species Gallinago undulata. Next base: position 67,859,642 of record JAOTQQ010000019.1, on the reverse strand, counting down.
AAAATGTTGACAGTCCCATGATTTGTTTATAAAAGAGTCCAGTCACCTGTCTTTGAATCTTTTCCTTTTAATTTGTAAAATTTTTTAATACATCAGAATAACAGATTAAATACATGTTCTGAAATTGTTTTTTCCTCAATATTTATTACTTAAATGGAGCATCCTGCAATACTTTGGTTATGAATTAGATTTCATGGAAAAACTAATTTCTGTTAGATTGCAACTAATCTTTAGACAGCCACCTGGGGCAGAAGTGAAAGCAAAAACAGTTCTCTATGCCCACCTCCCAGTGACCTCAATACAGGGTTTTTATACAAAATCTTGGATAAAAGATGGCAGAAAAATGGCTGTCAGTAACACAATATTTATAATCATTGATATAACTACTCATAGTCTAAGCATATTTATGTATATATATATGTAAATAGACAAAGTCTCTTACTTTATACCTGTGGATACTAATATCTTTTTTAATGGAAGAAAGTGGCACATGTAGAATAACTACTAATTGATCTCACCCCTACCTATGACTTTTCATACACACCCACCCTTACAGTACATTTCTTCTGAACTTAGAAAGGCCAGAGAGACAGTAATTTTCAGAAATCCAGAAAAGATCTGAAGTATCACCTTCTTTGGTTTCTACAGCGGTAACTAGCATAACTAAAATACCTTTAGCGGTGGAAATGACATTGCGTGGCGGAGCAGAGATGTACATTGGAAATGCACCTAGCTAAGAATGAATGAATCTGTGCTGAGATGCATTCCTATATTGTTAGACTGCATTTAGAATCTGATCAACGTAGATTTTTTAGCCAGCCCTCTTTAGAGTATCTATAATCTCAGATACTGCACTGATAGGCAGCAATGACACATCTTTACACAGAGAAAACATTTCTGTTCTGTTTCATTAAAACAAAAATATTGAAATGACCATAGTAAACTAATGTGTATTAGGGTAATGATATAGTATGTGGTCTGGGAAATCTAATTTCCAATCTGATTTTTTTCTGAGACAAATTCCATATAACTAAATAAATAATGCAACTCCTGACTGGAGAACAAAATGAAAGTTCCACTCTGCAAAATATATTAACTTTCTGAACATTTCTTTATTTGATCATAACCTTTTCTCAATTCATTTTTACAGGAAAAATAAGGTGTTTTATTCTGCTTTTTCCCCAACAAATTGATGAAGACATTGCTTTGTTTCAGTAGCTTTGCCCCTTCACGCTCTGGAAAAAAGGTAAATTATGTCATATCCAAACTGAGATGTTAAGTAATTTTCAACATCTGAAAAAACAGGCAAGCTCTGAAGTCAAAAAAAAAAAAAAGAAAAAAATGAAAAAGCAACAGAAGAAGCAACTGCAGCAGTATAATATATTCTATTGATCAACAAAAGGAGAGAATAGGTAAAATTCCTTGGGGATTTAAAGCACTTTATCAAACTGGGACTGGGACTGTATCAAATGTAAACTCTGTTTACATTTTTGTAGGTAGCCTACACTGCCAAAAAAGAAACAAAGGAACTGTTTTTTTTTGCTTTATTGCTAAAAATACAGTTATTTTCTGTTTTGGTGCAATGGAACATTGTTATATGGTTCAATTTGAAGCACTGGCGTGCATGTACACACTGTGCATCCAGGATGACCCAAGGAGTGCTTTTGTCTGTGTTCCACCACCTCTGCCAGTGGCTGCCTGCTGGACTCCTGCTGGCAGGAGGCTCTTCCCAACAGCTCAGAACTGACCCTCATGGTTCAGTGGAACTCAAGCCTCAGATACTCAGAACTCAAGCCTCCCTTAAATTCACACTGGGTTGTAGATTCCTTCGGGGTGAGCACTCAGCTTTCATCATCTGAAGGGATATTGTTTCTGCCTTTGGTCCTTGAAGGTGAATCATCCGAGCTACTGTCCTTTACTGCTGAACTCAGAATAGCCAACTCATTCTCTATTTCTCATCTTCTGTCATTTTTAATTTATCAGTTAGACAGCAGATATTGTGAGTGCTCATGTGAAAGCCTGAGAATTTTCAAGGCCAAGAGAAAACATAATGCTGTTCTCCCAAATTACCCAGGGAAGTGAACTGCAACCGCAGACCTCATTACCTGACCTAAGTTAAAGTTTTTTTTTTTTGCTTCCTTGAGCTAATTCACTAAGGTTCTTTGGAGACCACAGAAGTAAGAGCAAAAAGAAAGTACTTCATGCACAAAATTTTTTTTGTGTTGTCCCTTTTAATCCATCTTTAACCCATCCTTCTACAGATTACAACTTTTATACAGGTGAACACTGAATCATTTTCTCATTTATTATACTAAGGAGTAAAAAAGGTTTGTCAAGCTTGTGCGCCTCTGTGCATATGTGTATAAATAAAATAAAACATTCAGCTAGGATTTTGAATTGGGCATTGGTTTTTCAAAGTTGTTGGTGGGCAGAGCCCAACACACCATGAAGGTGAAAATATATGCCTCTCCAATCAAATCCACTTCTTCCACCGATGATGTCCAACTGACTAACCAAAGAATAAGGCAGTTAGCAGGACAGCTGCCAGCTTTCATTAACAGCTGGAGAAATAGCACAAAGCAAGAGGCAGCTGCTGGAGATAGGTGGTCTATAGAAAAACAGGAGAAATAATTAGTGGATGTATCAGTTCTTCACCTGCCCTTTCTATCTCTCATAACATGCCATTTCCTTTTGTTCAGTTTCACTCAACCAAGCATCATGTGGTGCCTAAATAAACTGTACTTAACAGCAATACTGTAAGAAAAAAATTCCTTAGAAGATGATTTCATGTTGTGTCAGAGAAGATAACAGTGTATATTACACATCAATAGATAAGAGAATTATTTGCCTATACATATCCATACTAACAGTAAGCGAAAAAATAAGGGGTAAATTAAAAAAAAAAACAACACATTTTTTTTTAGTTCCATTTTCCTCCAATTTTGGCCAGCTGTCTCCCTCAAACTTTATGAAGAAAATAAGTCAAGTGCTACTTTTCTGTTGGTCTTTTTGTTAGTTTTTTTTTTTTTTTTTTGGTTAGTTTATTTGGTTTGTTTTCTTTTCTTTTCTTTTTAAGATACTGTCATGATTAAAGTTTTCATAAGACCCAAGGGGAAACTCTGGCAATAAATTCTGAAAGGCCTTTGATGGTCCAGTAAGCATGATAATCCTTTGGTTTATGAGGAAATAAATGACTCATAGTCCTTTCCATAACTGAAGATCACCCTTGACCTAAGCTAGCTCTTTCAGCCTATCTAAAGAGCATTTATATGTATTTGAAATAGACACATGCACCAAGAAAATCATGACTGGTTATAGGATAAACATATGATAGGGATACCTGTCTGCACAGGCTTGAGAAATAGTGTCTTACAGGATGACAGGACTAATGTGGGTGATGGAATTTTCTTATTTCTGTAAGATAAATACCAATGGCAAACAGCAATACAAATGATCCATATAAGCAGGGCTTTTTCAGAGTCCACTCATTGAGACAGAAAAAGTTTCAGTTCCAGCTGGCTGATGTGCACTTTGATTGCTGAGCCTTGAACTCCAGGGAAATAAGGAAAGGAGAATGGAAGAAGAATTTGAGTGGTCTTCTCTCTGCTGAAGTAGCAGAGCCCATGAATCTAGCTAGTGATATTAAAGAAAAGCTGCAGTATTTCACGGGCCTGATCAATCACAGAAAATAGAACAGTGACATCTAAATCCAATTCCATGGGCTGAGCTTTTACATTCCCCCAAAGTCTCTAATTGCCAATGCACTTATTCCTTCACTTGCAGTAAATGCTCCCTTGTGAAACTCCCTCTACTCATCAGCTGGCCCCTGGATGTGATCCCTCTTAAAATAGTGCTGAATTGAGATTTTCATAAATCTTAGCTGCTCAGGCTACTATCAGAGCTCTTGCTTAATACATTTTGGTTACCCCATCTTACAAACATTATTTAATTTTGTTTATAAATGCTTAAATTCTGGACATGGCAGGGAACAAAAGGTGCCTGCCTAATGTCCTTTGGCAGATGAAGATGGCAGATGAGACAGCACAAACTGGGGAGTGGGAAAAGGTGGAGGCTTGTATCTTAAGAGTAGCTGACTTTGAGCACAAGAAGAAAATATCCTATGCCATAGTAAGTTAAAGGAGGACAAGAGAGATAACTTAGTCCATCCCCTTTGACACCAGACTAAACTGGAGGTGAAGGGCAGGAAAAAAATATTGTCAACAATTCACACAGTGCTTATCTGATCCTGTGCAAGAACAGCTATCGGCTGTTGAAGAAGTTACTGTATGCATATTGTTGCAACGGTGATTCTTAAGATATCTTGACACTAGTAGAACTTCAGGTAGAGATCTAACAGTTGCAACTGGCAGGACAGCTGCCACCTTTGAAGTGAGATGCCCATCAGGAAATTTGGGTTGGTTCTGATGGAATGTGAAGTCCAAATGTTACACTACAGAGCAATGTGGTAAAAAAACCACAGGATGCAGAGCAAAGCCAATAGTAGTGGAATATTTTTCATTAATGTTTGTTCAAAAGCAAAAGTAATTTTCACTTTGGCATGTTTATAGTGCCTTTTATTTGCTTTCTGAAGACTTCTGAGCTCTCAAAGCATTTTAGCATGAATAGACACAATTGAGCTGTAAGCTTCATTGCTCACATATTTAAAATACATATTTGATTTTAGGAGTTACTGTTCATTTCTTGTTGGATATTGCTAGAATAATCTAATCAGAGGAAAAAAAAGTCAGTGATGTGACTTTGGTAGCTAAAAACTAACTATGCCAAGATAACAGTAAAACTATCTCTAGGTAAAGAAAAACTTCCACTGGAGGGTTACAGGCTCTTCAGGAAGGACAGGATGGGAAGACGGGGAAGGGATGTTGCCCTCTATGTCAATGAGCAGCTGAAGTGTGTGGAGCTCCACCTGGGGATGGATGAAGACCTGATGGAGAGCTTATTGGTCAGGACTAAAGGGACCACGGGGTCAAGTGATGTTCCAGTTGGGGTCTGCTACAGACCACCGGATCAGGGTGACAGGGAGGATGAGGCCCTCTATAGACAGATAGGAGCAGCATTGCACTTGCACACCCTGGTCGTCATGGGGAACTTCAACCACCCTGATATCTGTTGGAAGGACAACACAACAGAGCACAGGAAATGCAGAAAGTTCTTGGAATGCATTAATGATAACTTTCTTCTTCAAATGATTGAGGAACCAACCAGGAAAGGAGCCATGCTGGACCTTGTCCTTACTATCAAGGAGGGGATGGTGGGGAATGTCAAGTTCAAGGGTAGCCTTGGCTACAATGATCATAAAATGGTGGAGTTAAAGATTCAAAGGATGGCGAGGAGAGTGTGCAGCAAGCTCACTACCCTGGACTTCAGAAGAGCAGACTTCGGTCTCCTGAGAAATCTGATTGGGAGGATAGTGTGGGAAAAAGAACTGGAGGGGAGAGGGGCCCAAGAGGGTTGGTTGGTATTCAAGGATCACCTCCTCCAAGCTCAGGAGAGGTGCATCCCAAAAAAGAAGTTAGGCAAACTATCCAGCAGGCCTGCGTGGATGAATAATGGACTGCTGGTCAAGCTCAGGACCAAAAAAGAGGCCTATAGAGGGTGGAAGCAGGGACGGGTAGAATGGGCAGAATACAGAGAAATGAATGAGGAATGAGAACAGGCAAGTGAAAGCCCAGGCAGAACTAAATCTAGCCAAGAACATCAAAGACAATAAGAAAAACTTCTACAGATCTGTCAGGGACTAAGGCAAGACTAGGGAAGTTGTGGGCCCTCTCCGGAAAGAAATGAGAGACCTGGCCAACCAGGATATGGGTAAGGCTGAGCTACAGAACAACTTTTTTGCCTCAGTCTTCACTGACAAAGGCTCAAATCACACTGCCCAAGTCATGGCAAGCAAAACCAAGAGCTCTGCAAATGAAGAACTGCTCACAGTATGAGAAGATCAGGTTCGAGACCTCTTAAGGAACCTGAAGGTGCGTAAGTCCATGGGACCTGATGAAATCCAGCCACGGGTCCTGAGGGAGCTGGCAGATGAAGTTGCTAAGCTGCTTTACGTCATATTTGAGAAATCGTGGCAGTATGGAAAGGTTCCTGCAAACTGGAAGAAGGACAACATAACCCCAATATTCAAAAAAGGAAAAAAGAATACCCAGGAAACTACAGGCCAGTCAGTCTCACCTCTGTGCCTGGCAAGATTATGGAGCAGATCCTCCTGGAATCTCTGCTAACGCATATGGAAAAAAAGGAGGTGATTGGAGACAGCCAACATGGCTTCACCAAGAGCAAATCGTGCCTAAACAAATTTGGTAGCCTTTTATGATACTGCCAGACACTTGGAGGACAAGGGCAGAGGAACAGATGTTGTCTACCTGGACTTGTGCAAAACATTTGACACTGTCCTGCACGACATCCTGGTCTCAAAATTGGAAAGTCATGGATTCGATGGATGGACCACTCGGTGGTTAAGGAGCTGTCTGGATGGCTACACTCTAAGGGTTGTGGTCAATGGCTCAATGTCCAATTGGCGGCCAGTGATGAGTGGTGTTCCTCAAGGTTCTGTACTGGGACCAGTGCTGTTCAAGATCTTTGTTAGAGACGTGGACAGTGAGGTAGAGTACACCCTCAACAAGTTTGTCGATGACACCAAACTCAGTGGTGTGGTCAACACACTAGAGGGAAGCGATGCCATCCAGAGGGACCTGGACAGGCTGGAGAGGTGGGCTTGTGCAAATTGTATGAAGTTCAACCAAGCCAAGTGCAG
>JAOTQQ010000019.1:67834472-67852767 GCA_026546715.1 Gallinago undulata | reverse complement strand
GAGGGGAGATTTAGATTAGACACCAGAAAGAAATTCTTTAGTGTGAGGGTGGTGAGGCACTGGAACAGGTTGCCCAGGGAGGTCGTGGATGCCCCATCCCTGGAGGTGTTCAAGGGCTGGCTGGCTGGGGCTTTGAGCAACCTGGTGTAGTGGGAGGTGTCTCTGTCCATGGCAAGGGGGTTGGAACTTGATGATCTTTAAAATCCCTTCCACCTGAAGCGATTCTATGATTCTATAAAATATATAAAGATTTAAATGGTAGATATGAGAATATCCTAACCTATTTATGGGAAATTAAGAAAGAAATTGAGAAAAAAACCTGTTAAATAAAGAACTCAGCTAGTTGCTTTCAAATTATTACAGGGAAAACAAGTGCCATTTTAATTTAGTAAAGGAGAAGAAACAGAATATATTAGTAAGCTCTACATTTTCTGACACATACCACTTTCCTGACTCTTTTCTGACTTTGGGTTGGTAGCATCATTTAGATTTTAAAGATATATAGAAACAAAATTTCAAATACTGACATCTTAGCTGTTGCTCATTGCTTTTTCATGCTGACCTGTTAAGTCTGCATTCAAAGACACTCTTCTCTGTGAGTAAAATGTCCAGGTGTAAGCAATCCCAAACTACTGGAAATGGAAATAAGTAATCCCAAACTGCTTCTTGGCCTTAAGAAAATATTACAAATCCTGGACCTCATTTGACAAAATTGTCCATTCACTCAAATTCAGATGAGTCTGCAATACTGCTCTGGAGCTTGTACACACTGTCACAAATTGAGACATAAACAGCAGTAAGTATTTAATTCTCAAAGTTTAGAAGCATGAGAAAAATAAGAAATAAGGAACTGGTATAACTAAAGCAATCTGAATATTAGTTTTGTCATCCTGAACTGTGCATTCTGCATGCATTTGCAGTCCCACAAAGTACAACTGTCAGCTCAGCTCAACCCTTAAAATAACTGTTATTGGAACTGTATAAGACAACTCAGTTTTATTATCAGGAGCTTATATGTGTTCAGAAAAAGATTAGCTTCTACTGCTGTTACGTAAAAAACCCCAGCCTCCTCCCTTCTGCAAACCCAAAACCTAACACACACACACACACAAACAGAAACATATCAGAGCCTGTGAGAAGAATGTTTGCTGAGAAGAATGAGAATATATTACATGAAAACTGAGAGAACCATTACAAACTGAGATTTCTGGAATCAGAAGCCACTAACAGGATAAACTTCAGAAAGAGATGACTAAAAAAAAGGGTGCTGTTCAGGGGTAACTAGTCCCATGGCTCTATGTCATGTTATCATTGTGGTGCAAAATGTACAGTGTAATTTTCATATTTGATCTTTTTTATAATCATAAAGCAATTCTTCTTAGCCTTCACCTCTGTCATACCACAGCATAATGAATGTGGAACAGGAAAATGTTATATAAGGAGATTTGATCATTAAGACCCTTTTCATGCTGTCAAATGATAGACGGAAGACCTACAGTAGCAGGCACCTCTGCTTCACTGTGGCTTTGAGAATAAAACAGAAAAAAGCCTTTCCTACTGTGTCTAGCCTTTGTCAAAGAGCCAAGCCAAGGGACAACCCCAGAAAGCCAATCTAATCCAAAAAGGCTAGATTTTGACATCCCTGATTAACAATGCTTCCATTTAGAGGAGATTTGACAGCTAGATGACTGCAGCAATCCTTTCAGAAAAACAAACAGTTCATTTACAAATTACACTTCATTAGTTTGGAGAAGATTAATCCAATTGCAGATGGCAAAATAAAACTAAAGCTGCATAATTTGGTGGAAGTACCAGTAAAAATTTTCCCTAAAATTACAAGTTTAGAGATGAATGCCTCCCTCTACCCCTCAAATTGCAAAGGAAGCAGCGAATTATTATAGTCTGGAGTCTGAAGGCAAGTATAATGGGACTGGAAGGCAAAGCAAAGATGTTCCAGTAACAAATGTGTTTTGCTGTATTATTCATATTTTTAAATGCACTCATCATGTTTCTAGGCCTATGTATGTGAGTGAACATTACTGCTAGTGTTAATGTCTCCTGACATCAGAGTAAATCTATCAAGATTCATCACAGAGAATTTAGGAATGCAGAGATGCTCCTGCATAAGGATGACCAGACATGTTTTTAACCCAACAGTTTCTGGTCAAAACCAAACACATTCCTAAAATGACAAATTATTCAAGGGAATGTGGAATTTCAGATAAGAAGTTTTAAGTAATGACTTTTCAAGTACAGGACTTGTTTAGCAGGCAAGAAGTCCAACAGATACGGAAAAAGTTATTAGCACATTTCAGGAGTCTTTATAAATTTCTGTCTAACAATTGTTTAATTATAATACAGAGGTGGAGTTTCAATAAGGGACAAAAGACTTTCTTACAAAACCATGGTACTCAGCTGGTTTGTGAAAGTATCACAAGGAGAGCCTTGAAATGGGGCCTTTCCATAAAAGACTAAATCGTAAAACAGGCTGGTCTAGATTAATTCCTTTACATTTTTTATGAGAAGCTAGTTTTACCCCAATTTCAAGAAGGATCTTTTTTTCATCCTGCAGCTTGCTCCACTGTTCTCCTAAGTAGAAAGGAAACCCTCACCAAAAATTTTTCTCTGTATCTGTGTAATTATCTTTTAGATTCAGAATTACAAATGCTTAAACTTCTCTTAAAGGTTTCCATAGCCAATTGTTATTTCTCTATTTCCTGTGCAAGAAAACTGGCATCTAAGTCCTCATATTGATCCTGCTGAGTTAATTCACTTCAGGATAAGCAAAAAAATAGTGAAACTGGGGTCTGAGAAGACTGATGACATGAGACACCGTAATAACTGACGACATGAGACACCATAATAACTGACGACATGATAAATTATTAATAATGCATCTCCATCTCTGAAGACATAATAATGTAAAGGAGTAACGATATATCAACAACAAAAGAATTATTTTCTTCTCTTTTTCTGTCTTCTCTGGCCAAATATTTTATCAATTTTTTTGATAGATTTTTTAAAATAAAATCATTTGAATTCTGATTCATTCTCTTCTGATGAGTTCTCATAAAACTTGAACATCAAGCAGACAAAACCCAAAGCAATAGACAATGTGCAGTAAGTGCAGAGCAGCTTACTGTAATAGCTACAGGACATTATGTTGATTCATACTGACATTTCCCTTGGTCAAGTGGTAGCTTCAGAGTTCCTGGAGTGAATGAACAGTGCCATGCATTTTTGATGCACATATCCCATTTGATTTTAACAACATCACAACAGAAAAAAAGGAAAGCAGAAGAACAGACAGATATTTAGCATTTAGACAAAAAACCCCACTCCAAAACACAGCAAAGCTCACCAGAGAGGGACAATTCATTATGTCAACTCCTCCAGGGTTTGTACAGCAGATTTGGCAGGGAAGTGACTTTCTGACATGACTCAGGTTGTTGAGTCGTTAATCAGCAGAATTGTGTGGTGTGAATTTCTATAGGTCAGTTCTAGAAAACAAACTTATTTCTGTTCAGCCTAAAAAGACAAAACAGTGGCTCCGGCAGAGAATGGAGCAAACATTAAGATCATAAGGGGAAAGGGTGATCAAATAAGGGCTTTGGTAACCATGTTTCCAACCAAACAGTTCTAATTGACGATCCAAATACACTTGCCTTACATAGGCTGCACAATGCCTTTTCGAGATGCACCAAGTTACTCTTACTCCTAGTTACTACTCACACTGAATGACTGCGGTAGAATTTGTTCCTATGTAGAGAATAAATGAGATTTTGATCTGATGTCTTTGTTTTGCCTGGATATCAGCATAGTGGATTTTAGGAGCCTGGAGCAGAGCTTTCAATTAGAATTAGTCTGGCAATCAATACACTGAAAATTACTATTTTGAAATATATATTTTCTTAGGTTAGAAGGAAAAATCTAACTTATAGAAAGAAGTAACTGAGAAAATGTGGTTCAGAAGGCAATCTTTAGTACATCTATAGTCTATTCAGCACCAATAAAACTATGGTCCTCATGAATATGGTTAGGAATTTTTATTTCTTATTTCTTATTTATTTTTTTGTCAGACTTAGGTTGATGGTTGGACCAGATGATCTTTAAGGTCCCTTCCAACCTAGATGATTCTATGATTCTATTTGCACAAAAGTCATTAACTCTTAACAAAAGTAAAGAGTGATAAAGTTCTAAGTCAGCTCTACAAATTCTTTGCTAGACAGAATTTATTTCTTACTGTATACCCTAAACAGAGTATGCTAAAGATGGGAATGAATATGTAACTGTCATCCTGAGCTGCCCAAAGATTATTCTAAATGGGCATGAAGGGCTATGCCAGTGAAAACTAAAAAACACAAAAAAACCCAAAGCAACAACAGAAAAATAACAAAAAGAAACAAAACAAGGAAAAAAAAAACAGAAAAAGAAAAAAAGAAAAAAACAAACCAAACCAAACCAATACCCAACCCAGCACAATGGAATAGCAGAATGTGGACTCAGACTCACTTAAACATGCGGAGGAACTTCTTTATGTTGAGGGTGGCAGAGCACTGGAACAGGCTGCCCAGAGAAGTGGTGGAGTCTCCATCTCTGGAGACGGTCAAAACCCGCCTGGACACATTCCTGTGCAACCTGCTCTGGCAGGGGGTTTGGACTAGATGATCTCCAGAGGTCCCTTCCAACACCATATCTTTCTGTGATTCTGTGACTTGTCTATGTATTTTGCTCAAAATCTGAATGGAAGCATGTGAAAAAATGAAATGTGATCTCCTAAAGTATTTGGTGTATGAAAAATGAGAACAATCATATGTCAAGGAAAGGAAAGATAGGTAGAACAATTCAGCAGGAAAGGTACACATGGGAACTAATGGGATGATGTAAAAGAAGGAACAGGTCTCTTATACCTTAAACTATTCAGCCTACTATAATCTATTCTATTCCGTCTCAAAAATCATCTCAGTGGTTTTGTCTGCTCTTCCTGTTGCATCCCACATTCTGAGTAATTGCCCTTAACATAAAAATCATTTAGCTATGCTATTTTTGAATTTCTCTCGTAGCAAGAAAAACTATTATCAAAAGCTGATTTAGGAGTCATGAAGTATTTTGTTTCAAATATCCGCAGTTTGGATTCATTTGCTCTTGGCAGCTGACAGACGAAGAGATATTTGGTTTCCCAAATGAGAGAATTTTAAGGAGAAAAATTTTAACAACATCCTTATGCATTTTCTGTGTATGCTACCAAGATTACATGTACAGTTAAAGTCTGAACCAAAACTTAATTCGGAAAAGAATATTCTGTGAAGTTTTGACAATGGATAACGAAGACATCAATGTAAATGTTGTGTTATCTACAGTAATGGTAACACTCAGAAAGTTTGGTTTGGAGTTCCCAATGTTTTCCACTTAAGGACTTTTAATATCATAGCCTAAATGTACAATATACCATAAGAAAATTTTACTAATTCCAGGTCAACTAAAAGAGAATAGCTCGACTGACTTGTCCAAAACTGTATCATGCAGCTGAAGAAGGATCTCTTCATGAAATTCTGGAAACACTGAAGCAAAACATCCTCAAAAAGGGCTCTACACTGTCTACTACTAACTCAGCTCAGGATCTTAAGTGCAACATCCACAGTACTGTTGAGCTACTTAAATGGTTATTGAATATTACAGATAATATATCAGATTTCATATTCCTTCTATCTCACACACACTTCATCTTGTATAAAATTGTGTGTGGAGCATGTGGACTTGACTGGTAATGGTGCACCTGCAATGTAGCATAATTCTACATTGCAAATTTAATGACATATGATTCACTTATTCAAACAGTATTTTTATTATTTTCAAATGTCCATGAACAGATGGTGTAAATCTTAAAATCAAAGCCACTTCTAAGGTTACAACCCTTGGAAAATTCTGTTTACCCATGCAGAACTCTATCCATGCAGAACCATTAAAACTGGCAAAACATAAAAGGTAAAAATGAGGACACATTAGCTCTGGTTCACCCACTTAATCTACTGTGGCAAAAGATTATCTCTCAGTAGCTGATGTGGACACATACCCTTCACTCAGGAAGGTAAGATTTTTCTACTCTATGTGGGAGAGAATGTTTATTTCCAAATAACAGTAAGTGATCACAGTAATTTTATTCCTAGAACTATTGTGATGCCCAAGGTGATAAATCACTCGGCTTCTTATATTAAAATAGATTCAAGGATTGCATTTGCTGGCAAGTATAATGTTTCATAGTTGAAATACAGTAGAACTGATGTTTTCCCTGCAGAGTAGTTCTTAATACTTGTAGAGGGCTTGACTTTCAGAGTTTTTGTTGATGTTACTGAAAACATTGTCAAGAAAGCAGCATCCCACAATACTGGTAGAATTGTTCACCAGAGTTGAAAATTGGAGCTTAATGGAGATTAAACAATGTAAAGTACAAAGCTTGTATTCCTTAAACTTACTAAGAGTTTTGTAGACTATAGTAAATGTTAGTTTTCATCTGCATAGCATTTCTCTCTGAGGCACTTCAATTTTAACTAAAATGAAAGTCCATGGAAAGCAGGGGAAATCTACTGCCAAGATTAATATTTTAGTATCTATTGCTTTCTTTTGCTGAGCTTATCTTCAAATCATACGTGTTATATAGTGCTATAGGCTGTTCTTTGGGTAATAAGGAAAAAGCCAGAGGAACACAGCATAAAGAAACTGTGGGAGAGGAAAAAGTTACATTTTTGACTTCAAAGCATGAAATTTGTAGAGCAATTCAAATGATGACATATCAAGGCATCATTTTGCTTTCTTACTCCAAAAATAGAAATGGCTATGTAATGCACCAGTGGCAGTGGACTGGAATTAGCTAAGAATGAAATGGGCTGCAGCAATAAAAGCTGCTTCACATTCATGTTGGATTTTACTATCCCTAACTGTGGTGCCACAAGGTGACCTGACTTCAGCAACACTTTTTTGTGCATATTTAACATAGGAAAATGTGCAGTGGTTCTTGGGATTTTGCAGTTGAAACTAGACAATGCACGCTCTATAACAAAGAATTAGACAGTTGCCCAGATTGATTCAGCTGGATAATGCTGTAATTTTCTCTCCTTTTTTTCAAATCTTTTCCTTTTTACCACCATGGCATGAAAATTCCTGAACCTTCAGTAAACAGTGAAAACAACGGGAACTGTTTTCTACTCCTGCTGAAGGTCCCAGGCAACAGAAAGTACGGGACTTCCATTTCAGCACTTGAAAGTTTTTTACTCACTATATATACTCAGTGGCTAACAACAAAAGAAAAATGGTCCCATGTCTAGGTTACAAGATCAGGAGCAAATAGAAATGGATTTATTTCCTAGCTATGATACAGATTATATAATCTTGGATAAATTATTTGAGCTATCTGTTTTTCCATTTTTTCTCTTGTGTTAGAACATTCCATGTATGCCATGTGGACAGCAGGTAAGTTTTTTTTCTTCACAACTGACAAGTCTAGAGAAGGTTCTTAAATTGACAAGTTCACACAGTACATTGTTATGAATTTGTTCCCAACAATGTCGTATAACCCCAGTAGAAAATACACTGGTATATATATTAGAGCAGTCTTCTGGTGACACAGCTCACTGTCCTAGATGGAAAATTGATTGATCAAAGGAATTTATGCTACTTCTCCACAGAAAAAAAAGCACAGTCAACAGATGGTCTTCTCTGGAAGAGTAATCTATCCACACAGGGATTTTCAGCACACCGACAGCAGCTAACATGTATTTCTCCAGATCCCATAGTTGAAGAGTTGGCTCAACTTTGCCACCCCCTATTCCTACTCAGAGTCATGAAATGCCATGGAGTGGATCAAAGCATTGCACAATACCTCAGCCCAGCAGGGGACTTGGGAGGTCCCTAGTCCAAACACTTGCCCAGAGCATTTGGACTAAGTTTGTACAACAGCTGCCTGTGCTTCATCCCTGCTCCCTGGTTTCATTGTGGGGAAAAAACATTTTTCAAAACCCAGCCTGAACCTCTCCTGTTATAGCCAGCATCTTTCCCTCTCCCACCAAACCAGCATCTTTATGTCTCCACCATTCCCATTCCCTGTGATCCAGCTTTGTATGTTCTAGGCTGCAGTTAGGTGCTGTGAAGTCATCTCTACTCCCACCAAAAGAGAACTGGCCCCACAGGCTCTCCTTGTAGGGTGCGTGCTCCAACCTTGTTGTCTCAATGGCCTCCCTTAAACCCCTCCAGTTTGTTGATGTTTCTCCTGCCCTCTGGCCCAAGCAGAGGCCTTGTTCACCTTTGACCAAGCCATGCTGACAGTTCCCCATCACATCCTTCTCCCTCATGTGCCCAGAGATGTACTCCAAGAGGACTTTCTCCATTATTTTTCTAGGGGTTGCAGTGGGGCTGTGTTATTCCCTTAGTCTTTGGCACCCCTGCCACCTCTCAAAAGGCTAAAATGTTTAAATGACACAACTAATATATTTGGAAAAAATAGGTAAGTGTCTTCATTAGAATAGACAAAGCAGCAGCAAGCTTCAAGCTAAGAACAGGTGAAAAACAATGGGCCTAAGCTGAACCTAATTAAGTTCATTAGTTGAACAAATAGAGAAAAAAATATAATTAACAACACTCCGCTCGTAATGTGCTTGACACAGCATAATTAGCCTTTTTGAGTCTGGCACAGAGCACAGTAGTGATACAACTATGTAGGTTTTCAGAATAACTTGAAAAGCTCTGCACAATGGAGTCACCAGTGCAGACATTTAATGATTTCCTTGAGAACATGAGAGGAACATACTGAGTGACTTTATTGGTTAAAGGCGCTTCTAACACATATACGTATTTCTTTTTTTTTTTTTTTTTAACAGAACACTGCTTTGATCACATTATCAATGCCTTATTGTAAAATTGGTATAGTCATGATATTATCAAATTATTCTCAGACCAACTTTCAATAGAAAACCGGCATTAAATAAAAACTGCGTAGAGATTAAGGAACCGAGAAGAGAAATACTATTCTGTAAACACTGTGTTTCTATTTCTCAGTTGTTTGGAGCATTGTCTGGCATTGGGGCCTGTTTATTAGGGTAAAGCTTAAACAGAATATATATTAGTTCACCATTATGAAGGATTGCTGCATTGCTTAGAGTTTATTATGCCCTTGAGTGTCATAATGACGTCTTACCTGTATTAAATCCTTGGCTTTTTGTAATGAAATGCATGCACTTGTGCCTTAATGAGTGCTCAAACATAATTTATAATCAAACATTATGAATCTGCAATTGCTACATTCCCCATTCACACATAACAGCTTCCAATATACATCCCAACTTTATTTCTGGTGAATCAGTCACTCTGGCCTATTGGGTAAATATTCCTCTGCAAAGGTTTAGTAGAACCATTTTTATTTGGAAGTTGAGGCAGGTCAAAGTCATCTCTCTCAGCTGTGGAAGCACTAGGAACTCATTCTCATTCCTCTATTCCATTACATAGCTGTTACAAATCATGGATACCTGTTGCATTTGAACAGTAACAGGGCTGGTGTTTTGCCACCTTCTTTGGGTAATGTGCTACCACTTATGCACAAATTACCATGGTTATTCTTGGAGCAGTCCCACCAAAATAAGTGTTTCTGCTAGGTCAGAATAAAGACACCAGAAGATAGGTCTTTATTTGGGGCCAAATATAGCCTTGATATCATGAAAAAAAATAATTCAGAGGAGTTTGCCTACAGCTGAAGTACATGTAGTTGGCTGACATGTAGAGCCCAAGTGAAGTGAGGATGTTGTTTTGTTTATTTAAAGAAGATTCTTATATTACAATGATGAAGACCAAAACCCAGCTAACTAAATAAGGCTGAATGTTGCCATCACACAAAGGAGGAAAGGAAGGAAATAGTGATTGCATGGTAATTTGAAATGTCCTCTGTTATAATTAGCAGTACTACTACATTTTGTTTGTAATATAACATTTGCAGGTTTCCACTGCTTGGCATTGACATCAAGGGAGAGCTTCTCACTTATTTCAACAGTACTGTGATTCATATGAGCACTGGGGAAATTATGTATAACCACTGTTTCCTCATTTGAAACAGTGAAAATTTGTGCATTGCAAATAACAGCGTAAAAAGTGGAACTTAAAAAAACACAGGTGATTAATAAGACAGATTTGTGTCATGTTTAGGAGCATGGTTGAGAGTCTCCCTTTGGAGACAGTCCTGAAGGGCATAGGTGCCCAGGAAGGCTGGTCATACTTCAAGGAGGAACTCTCAAAAGCACAAGATAAAGGCATCCCCAGGTCCCATAAAATGAGCTGGGAAAAAGACTGGCCTGCCTAAATAGAGAACTTTGGCTGGCCCTCAGGGAGAAAAGTAAAGTCTACAATCTCTGGAAAAGGAGTTTGGTTACTTACGAAGAATATCAAGGTGTAGTGAAGATATGCAGGGGTAAAATTAGAAGGGCAAAAGCCCAAGCAGAACTTAACTTGGCTACCACAGTTAAAGATAACGAGGAGTTTTTTTCAGTATATCAGTAAAAAAAGAAAGGTTAGGGAAAATCAAGGCCCACTGATGAATGAGGTGAGTGCCTTGTTGGTGGAAGACAGAGAGAAGGCAGAGTTGCTGAATGCCTTCTTTGCTTCGGTCTTCACTGCCATGAATCCACTTCATGAGGTGCCACTTCACCTCATGAATCCCAGACCCTGGATACAAGGGAGAGGGTCTGGAGAGAGGAATACTCCCCCTCTGTTGGGGAGGACTGGATTTAGAGACCACTTGGCCAAACTAGACATCCACAAGTCCATGGACCCTGATGGGATGCACCCACAAGCGCTGAGAGAACTGGCAGATGTTATTGCTGAGTAACTCTCCATCATTTTTGAGAGGTCTTGGAGAACAAGAGAAGTGCTTGAGGACTGGAGGAAGGCAAATAACACACCAGTCATCTGGTAGATATCATCTACCTTGACTTCAGCAAGGCTTTTGACCCTGTCTCCCATAACATCCTCATTAGAAGATTAAGGAAGTGTGGGCTAGATGAGGGGACAGTGAGGTGGATTGAGTCTTGGCTGTGTGACAGAACTCAAGAGGGTTGTCATTAATGGAGCAGGGTCAAGTTGGAGGCCTGTAAGCAGCAGTGTCCCTCAGGTGTCAATACTCGGCCCAGTCCTGTTCAACAGATTCACCAATGACCTGGGCGAGGGGACAGAGTGTATCCTCAGTAAGTTCACTGATGATAACAAACTGGGAGGGCTGACTGATACTCCAGAGGGCTGTGCTGCCATCCAGTGTGACCTGAACAGGCTGGAGAGCTGGGCTGAGAAGAACCTAATGAGGTTCAACAAGGACAAACGTAAGGTCCTGCACCTGGGGAGGAAGAACCCCAGGCACCAATATAGTTTAGGGGTGGATCTTCTAGAAAGCACTACTGAGGAAAAGGATCTGGGAGTCCTCGTGGATAGTAAATTTTCCATGAGCCAGCAATGTGGAGCCAGACTCTTTACAGTGGTTTGCAGCAAAAGAACGAGGGGCAACAGGCATGAGCTGGAACATGGGAAGTTCCATTCATATACAAGGGAAAACGTATTTCTGCTGAGGGTGACAGAGCCCTGGAACAGGCTGTCCAGAGAGGTTGTGGAGTCCCCTTCTTGGAGTTTTTCAAGACCTGGCTGGATGCAGTCCTGAGTGATGTGCTCTAGGCATTCCTGCTTTGGCAGGGGAGTAGGACTAGATGACCTCTAGAGGTCCCTTCCAACTCTGACAATTCTGTGATTCCGTGATTCTGTGAAGCTTGAACAGCTGGGGATAACTAAATATCTTTTTATTGAAGATCACTATATCCAAACTCACACTATGTATTTTGCCTATTTGACACAAAACTCAGTTTAAGATCTCTGAGATTATTATTTTTTTTTAATATAAAAGCTTTAAACACTTTAAAGTTTTTCTGTTGCTGATGGATCTTGCTATATACTTTTGGAATGTCAGACATATCCTTGAACATGTTTCATCCCCAGCTTTTTACTGTATATAAAAAATATCCTCTACCTAGACTGACAGAAGTCAAAATCTCCTATAACTCACAATGTTTATATTTGTGAATTACTATATCTACAAATATTTCCTGTGACTTTATTATGAATAAAGAAAATCCAGTATATAGTATACTCTAGTGAGTAAATTAGGAGTATTAGAGATGATTGATCAGATTATCCTCTTACTATTTTATGTATATGAAAATAATACTGTGCTGAGGAATATAAGAATACTTACTTTATACCTCTGTCAATAACTATCTTCTCATCTCTTTTTCTTCCTGTGTACATAGTAATATATAGTTAATATGTACCAAAGGGGTATTTTCAAGTAGAATGAGTGCATCTAAATGTTTCAAACAGCCACAGGGACATATTTATTCCAAAGAGTGAATCCAAAATGACACAGCTAATGAGTATGTCCTTGAAGGACTTAGGCTGCATTTATGCATATGTAATTTAGTTATGACAGATTCATTAAGAAAAGGCTGAAACGTCCATATTACCTGAAGCCTATTTAAAGAGAACATCTGTTTTGCTAAATGGAGAGTGTATCTGAACTTCAGAGAATGAGCAAGAGAGCTTATCTTGGTACGTGGAAAGAATAGAAGGACCAAGGACTTAAGACAAGTGTAACAACATCTGCTAACATGATCTTATGCAAGAAAATAACCTCATAGAAAAACTGCATGTTTTCTGAGTTGCCTAGACCAAGCCATATATTCATAAGTAAATATATTCACACGGCCATTAAAATCTACAGATATAAAAACTAATATATTTTCCCCTATGCTGTGTTCACTTCCAATGCCTTCTAATATCTCTCAGATAATACATACCTGCTGATTTGTTCAATTGTATAAGTATTTTAGCATTCTTTCAATGTGCAGTATACACCAGAGAGAGACAAAGGAAAAGACAAAGCTTTCAGCGAAACATTCTGCATCTTTATATAGTCTGCCTGTGCCAGATCCCCCAAAGATTCAATCTGGCACTTAATTTGGAGTGAGAAGCATTTGCATACAATATATAGCTGTGACAACTTTGCCTCTACTTGCTTACTCTTCTAAAGGCCAATAGCTTGAGTCTATACAGTTACAGCAAAACCATGTATATCAAGTATATTACCCTATATGTAATGGCTTAATATTAACCACTAACAATATGTTTTGTAAAATCACATTTGGTGGAAACAACTGGTAACAAGGAGATATAAATAAAACAATATAATTAAATAACTACAGATACTATTAAAGGAAGAATGCCCAACAAAGTTGTGTCTCAACTGACACAATAAATGGCTAGTAGTGTGTCAAGGCTGTGATAAGACTCTGCTTTACCATGTGGCTTAGCAGGATCTGGAGATGTCAGAGTGTGGGTGCAGTTAGATCTGATCATCAGTAAAGTCCAAGCTATGGAGAGCTTCTCCTTAATTCTTCAGATAAAGTTTATTACTCTATAAACTTGGTTTTCTTGTATTAATCCTGCTTACAACAATGTAAAAAAGCAAGAACTTAATTACTCTCTGCCACTGGAATAGGAGATTCCAGTATCAAGCACAGCACAATTTATGGAGGAATCGGTTATGCTCCTATTTTGCATTCTGTGTTATTTTACCATGTTCTTTAAAGTAACCAATCCTGCATTTTTTACTTCTGAATGAGTCTTAAATAAAAATACATGTTAAGTTATCCACTGGTGAAGTTCACCACTTCTGTCTTACCATTTCCTTCATTTACAGCCAGCAAATTATGGAGTGCTAACTTTGTGAAGAGCTCATGTTATACTGTATATCCATTACAATTCATTTCATGAAGTTAAGGAAGGTGTAAGATATCCCACTGCTTTCCCCTTCTGCTCTATTGAGACTTTGATGAGACTTTCATGTTTTCATGGCTATTGCTGTTGACATAATGTTATTTGTTATATGGCAGAGCTCAGATTTTTAATTAAAAATAGGTCCTGAGCAGCAGGACAAGCACTCTCAGAATGTGAAAAATTATTTCTTGATTATAAGGTTTTAATCATGTGTCTAGCTGAAACATGACAGGAAATGCATAAACACTTTGTATCCCTTCCTCATTAAAATTAAAACCACTGAACAAGTTAAGCATGTGCAGTTGTATAAGAGTGCAAAGGATAAAAACACTTGTGCAAGGGATAAAAATACTTCCAGACTCACTGGAGGCTGGTCATGAGCAGCTGAGTCCCTGCTGTTACAGTCTTAGGCTTTCCCACAACAGCAGCTCCCATTCATTTGGGTGCTTGGATCAACAGGTCTACGTAGAATGTAGACAGGAGCCAAAGGTGGTGCTGCTCATTTTACAGGATGAAATAAATAAATAAACTGTTTAGTCAGTATACTAGAAATAAAGAAAGTCCAAACCACCAAATTGAACAAGAAAGTTTATGAATTCAACACAAAATGAAGGCCATTCAATATCATGCTTTGCCCGTTATTTTAAATGATTCACCATTCCCTTAATATAAGTATACTGTTCTAAAAACAAAGTATATTTAAGTAAAATGAAAAAAAAAAAGTGAAAATTTTATTTATTGACTGCAGACCACTGTAGCGTTGCTGGCAAATAAAAAGAAACTGTAGGTAATGAACCCAAGTAAACATAGAATTCCTCTTGTCAGATTAACCTGTCCGTTTCCAACAACCCAGAATGTATAACCTAAAAAGGCAACTGTATTTTGATCATGGCAAGTCCACCTTGTTACTCACTGCTAAACTCAGTTAGAGAATACAAACCTAATTCATCCTGAACATTACCTAGCAATTAATTTAAAATGAGATACACACTATGTACAGAAATGTTACGATGATGAACAAAGACAGTAGTTGTGATTTACCCCAATTTCTTCAGTATTTTACTTTGTTCCAGCCTGCATATCTTTAATTCTTAAAATTCTGCTATGTAAAGCAATAATGTACAGTTTGTCTTCCTTTTAACTGTAGGTTGGGATCAAAATTAAGATTTCTAATATCAGCTTTTAGCAATCATACTGTTTTTCTGTTTTCTAGGGGCTGTCTTCCTACTTGAATTTTTTTTTTTTCCCTGAAGAACTGAGGGACAACTTCCTCATTTTGTTAAAGACTCCCTTCAACTAGCTGACTACACTGATTGAAGTTATTTCCTCCTCTAACTTGCTGCTTCTTTAACTGTGCAACTTCCTGTTTTATGACAAGAATATCGATCAGTGACTGACTGAATAGCCATTTTCAGACCGACTTTTTTTCTTATAAGCTAGATACATATTTCCTCCTATTACATACACTGTTGCCAGGATAAGAAGCAAAGGAAAACCATCAGTAAATGAAAAACTTTTGTTTCATGGATTGAAAGACACAGCAGACTTCTCTTAAAGACACTGGCAAAAGTGTTACTGTACATAGAGAAAATGTTTCCATTAGGCACCTGTGTCTGGCTGCCTCAGGCCTTTGCTAAGCAGTCAAAAAAGCAACCCTCATTTGGGAAACTCTCCATGTATTCTCAGCTGAGATTCTGATCATTCTACAGTCGCCCTCTTGAAAGGCCATTTTTGCCTATTATCTGTTTCATATTCTTCTGAAGTTCACTCACTTTGTGATTGGCATCTCACGCCTCCAACATCACTCTTACATCAAAAAGCTCTTAGCACTAGCCTAACCAATTGCCATGGTCTCACTCTTCTGCAAAAAGCAAAGTCTTTTCCCCCTTACTCAGTAATTCCTTTTCTCTCTTTAGCCTGCAGTACTTATTCTCAAAGGAGTTTTAAATCCAACGACTTCAAAATGCCAGGAGAGGAGAAAGAAAAAGCTCTATAGTACCAAAGTCTTCTGAAGTACTTGTGGATAAAGTACTTGATCTTTGTTTCAAACCAAGCATTTATAACCATGCAGAAGCTGGTTTTGATAAGGTTGTAATAGTATAAAAAAATGTAGAAAATGAAACCCCAGCACTGGTTAATATTATGTTAGCAGCATTACTGAAAATGAGTGAACCCACAGGAAGCCTAACAAACAAGCTGAAGTGCAAAGCAAGCTAGCAGGCATTTACCTATGCAGACTCAGAGTTTTAGTTCCAATAACAGGAAAATTATAGCAGCTTTTTGGAAGCACTCTAATAACAGTATGCATTTAAGGATCCGCAGGACCAAATCTTTACCTTTCTGAATTCTAAGTTACACATGAATCATAGGTTTACCAAAATTATTTCAATGAAGATGCTCTAAAATGAACAATAGCAAATTGAGATCCAAGGTTAGAAAAAGAGATGATAGATACTCAACTGCACAAATATGTCAGAGGTGAAGAAGACTGAAAAAGGCTGAATTGGTGGAAAATGAAACACAAGTTTCTGACAATCCAACAAATAATTTTGTTTACAAGTAGTAACTTGAGTAAAAATGCTTAAGTGGATTTAATTCTTAATGTCAAGCCTGCTGTGCCTGTGCAATATGTTCCTCTGCTGTCAGAGACAGCAATGTAGATGATAGACTATGCATCATAGCTGTGCCCTTTAGCTTTGGAGGATTCAGCCTTACTCAGATCTATTTAAGCATGGGTGGTTTTATTGTGTTTGACTATGTTTTTAGCATTATTTGAAATATTTTTTTAAACTATATTTTCTTACAAAAGATAAAGGCAGTTAAAAAGCACCTAAGATGAATTTATATCAAACCTCTTTTTATTTTTTTTTTTTTTTTGCGAAGGGTGACTGTAAGTAAGATGTAAGTGGGAGGTCAAATCAATTGGATATACATACCTAGTAAGAGAGGAAAAAAACTAAATTCTTTCCTTCAGTGAACATCAGCACAAATATTACTATATTAATCCTGCAATGTTTAAAGTGCTTTCTATTTTCAGAAAGAGAAGTGTGGAAGAGGGTGAAACACAAATTATGTGGGAGAGAGTTCTTCCTTCAGAAGTTTTACAACTATACTAGAATAGGATAAGAGGAAATGTGGCTGCACAAAGAGTCTTTTGCCATTTTGGAAAATTATTGTAAAGTTCTTATTTTTGTATGAAAATCCACTCTGAATTTGTAAAATAAAGCAGAGAAATGGAAGGTTTGTGCCCAGTACTTTTATAAACCAACAGGCAGAATGTAATTTTTTATTACACCTTATTTAGTGATTGAGAAAGCTGTAAGAATTTCTTTGTAAAATTTCATACATTATTTCTGAAATAGCAGGAAGTCTTCCAAAAGTTTTTATCACGTAACCCAAAATTTATTTGCTCTGAAAATTTAGAAGGAGTTTTATATACATCTGTAATGCATTTTGCACCATCTATTCTTGCAGTTAAAGTATTTTTAGCATCATTTCTTTTACATACGTTTCTCACAAACATTGTCAGCACTGGTTTTTACTTTTCATTGTAGACAAAGCTCAGCAGTGCTAACAAACTAAGACTTCTCTGATAAATGAGCTCACTGCTGGCTATCCTATATATAGCCCATTATTCTCTGCTAGGAACCTGTAAATCAAAAAAAGTAGTTATTTTCTCTGGGAGCTTGCTTAGAGTGGTGAAAAGGACATCTTCAGTAAATCTTAATTACTTTCAGATTTTGACTTTTTTTTTTTTTAATGCTGATACAATGAAAGAAATTAATTTTGACATTTGGAGAACTTCACAGGAAGTTATCTCCACATAGTCATCATTAAAAGCACTAAACTGAATAGCTCTTACTTAGCAGAAAATGATACAGACTTGTGAGACTGGAATTTTGACAAACAAGCAAAACCAGTTCACTGACAGTGAACTTTAGAAAGTGTATTTCATGAAGAGCTTTTAATTAAGTAGACTCTCAGGTTTATAGAACAAGGATGATACTGCTGAAGGTAATTTTAATTCAGTGAAGACTTTAATATATTTCCAAGGGGGCCTTATAATGACATTTCATATACTCATGATTTAAATATAGATTTAATCTTTTCTTTTTTTTTAATTATTTTTTTTTTATTATTATTATTATTTGAATGAGCACTCAAAGGCCAGAGAGCCCAGGCTGTTCCTGGAATGAATTGGCATTTTGTCAGGGTCTCTTTGCACCCTCAGCAAGTTTGCTGATGACACCAAGCTCACTGGTGCAGTTGACATGCTGGAGGGAAGGGATGCCATCCAGAGAGATCTGGACAGGCTGGAGAGGTGGGCTTGTGCAAATTGTATGAAGTTCAACCAAGCCAAGTGCAGCGTCCTGCACCTGGCACGTGGCAATCCCAGGCACAAATACAGGTTGGGCGGAGAATGGCTGGAAAGCAGCCCTGGGGA
>JAOTQQ010000019.1:67821397-67834372 GCA_026546715.1 Gallinago undulata | reverse complement strand
CCCTGGAGGTGTTCAAGGGCTGGCTGGCTGGGGCTTTGAGCAACCTGGTGTAGTGGGAGGTGTCTCTGTCCATGGCAGGGGGGTTGGAACTTGATGATCTTTAAGGTCCCTTTCCAACCCAAATAATTCTATGATTCTATGTTTCTATGATTCTTTCTAGAAGCTGTCTGACTGGGAAATTCTATCTTAAAAAAATCTGAACATGACTTCAGCTTTGACTTTGACATATAACCATGTGGAATGTTCCTACAGATTGTAAATATTTTCTTACTTTCTAATATCCTTGTGCTAGAACTTATAAAATATGGTATTATGTAGTGCCACATGTATATGTTTTATTAACATACTAAATCTGCTAAATAAATCATTTGATGATACACTGTTACAACATACATAATGTCTTTGGAAAATAAAAGCTGCATAGATATATATTGGAAAAACCCACCTACTTTTATTTTTTCACCATCTGAATATCAGTGCTGTGAAAGCCAAAAGATAAGAAGTGAGGAGCTGGGTATTCAATCTCAGGCAAGAATGAGAATGGCACAGAGGTGATGTCTGGAAGTTTACCTTTCTATAGATTGCTTAAGTTAGTATGGTACCATGTGTTTTACCCAATTGATTGGAGGTCATTCATCTTGCCACTTATTCAGTTTGGGAAATATTTTTAACTTTTCCAAATAATCAGTTAAGAAATATCTTGGCTATGCCCCTGTTGCAGCCAGTGTTCATTTACAGAAGATGCAGGATTAAGAGAAAGCTGAGGCAAACAAGTGAAGAGAATAAATCAACAGGAATAATCAAGAAGTCTAGAAAACATGATCTATAAAGAATGAATAGAAGAACAGTAGAAAGGAGATAAGTAATTAGCGTTTCTTGCAGGAGAATGACAATACATTGCTTCCTACCAAGAGCTTAGCTCTACATGTATTTCATCTCTCTACATCTATCCTATATGGCTCTACAGGAAGATAACATGCTTGTCTCATTAAGAGCTGCATGTTCTAGAGCAGTGTCATTGGATTTAAAGAACCTGATTTAAACCTCCAGCAGTTAGCAAATAAACCAATTACATTGAATTAATATTACGTAAATGATAACTCTCAGGGTATGTAGTTGTTTGGAATTGGAATTACTGTGATCCTGTGGATTTTTCAACCTGCTCTGGTAGTAACTCTAAGTGTTCAGTAGAGAAGAAGAGACTTGTGTCTCTTCCAAGTACTGACCTATGCTTTTGTCTACAGTAACATGCTGCAAACAAACAAATTTGCTTCAAGTCCTTCATCTGACTTCTGAAAGAATGACAAAGAAGGAAGGAAGGAAGGAAGGAAGGAAGGAAGGAAGGAAGGAAGGAAGGAAGGAAGGAAGGAAGGAAGGAAGGAAGTATGGGATATGAGGGATTTGGAATATAGCATTGATAATGGCAAAAATTTCCATGTTGTACATTATATTCAATATCTGAATTGTTTAAATGCATAACATAAAGCAATCATAAGAATTCCTACTTTTCTGAAAGATCTGTATACTCATGTAGCAAAAAATGCTCGCAGATCTTCATAAGCATAACTAGGAGGTAACATAGAAAGTTTGTATTTAACAGGTACAAAGCAAACAAAGGAAGAATATGTCTCTTCAGAATATGTCATAGAGCTATGAAAGCCTTCCCACAAGTTGTTACATGTGATAATAGGTTTGCACTGTTCCAAAGTAAGACTGAAGAATTATTGAAATTTAACTCACTAAGGGTTGCTAAACATGCAAGGAATATCTCCAACTCATAATGTACCTAAATTGCAGCTGATTGGAGGCTGGGAAAATACTTAGGGGATTTATTGTATATACTTTCTCTGAATCTATTTATGCTTGAGAAAATATTTTTGGCCATCACTGGAGATGTGATATTGCGATAGGAGAATGTTCAGTCTGCCCTTGTTTATCTCTTCTTATATCCTGATGTCTGTTTCAGTTTTTCTTTTTTTTTTCTACATTGCAATTCTATTCTTCCTTTTTTTTTTTATTTTTCATGAGATTAACTTGGTGATCAGAGTCTCATCATATGTCACTGTCCTTTATCTGATATGAAATATGCAGGGCTCATAAAAATTTATTCATATGACTTAGAGACAATCCTTGTGCTGGATGCAGAAGAGTCTGGCTCTTACCCTATTACATGTAGCTGATCTCGTCATGAAGTTGACAGGGATTCATGCCTTGACACTAGAACACAATAGCTGCTATTAAAACCTGTGTACTTCACTAGAAATTAGGCTCATCTCAGGAATTATTATTATTATTTTTTTAATTGTGGAACTATTATATGTGTATTGTGCATACTGATCTATTTATTGAGATACCAGATTATACAGAGTGAATTTTCTTTCTATCCAATAGCTCATTACAAATCCTTACACAAGTTTGAAATAATGCACTCTGTCTGCACATGCAGAATTCTCTGCTCGCTTCAAACATATATATTTGTAAATTAGCAATTTTATCTGCCAGTCCAAATATCTACATGCACAATGACCTATTTATGTAATTTTATTTGAAGAACAGTTCGCCAAATCTTCATGTGTTCTGTTGAATAAGAAGTAATAGATACTACAGTTGTGTTATGAAGTAAGCATAAAAACAGAAAATGACGCATTATCCCATTACCATTGAGAATAGTAGCCTACAGGAGAAGGAAGAGGATGCTTCACTTGCTGCATTTACACAAAATATGGCTACAGATATGAGCACTAAACTGCTGTATTTATACATCATATTTACAGTTACAAATATTTTTAGATTTTTTTTTCTTCCATCTTCCTTTGCCACAAGGGTAGAGTCTAAATTTTGAGTCAAAACATAGTTTTGTTTTGGTGGTTTTTCTTTTTCCTTTCCAAATGTAATACAAGAAAACAAAATCCAACCGATCTCGACTAGATAGAGAAAACAGAAGTTGCCATGCATGCCAGCTAGTCATAAAAGAGACAAGTAATAGCTGTCCGCTGAAATTTTTCAAACAATGAAACTGTACATGGAGAGATAAAAGAAATAATTACTTGAAGAGCAGCTACTCAGAAAGCATTTTTAACAATGTATGGATGTGTCATTAATCCTAACTGCTGTCAGAATAAACGTTCTCTTGGAAAATGGCTATATTTAAAGGGAATCCATGTTTTTTAGTTTTTCCTGCAGTTGGCATCAGATGAGGTGAAAATAAAGGGCAGACATTGAAGACTGAGGAGCTTGAGAGGAAGTAAAAAAAAAAATCATTCAAGATCTAGGTGGCTTAGGTTATTGTAAGTTCCACTAAGACAAATCATTGACTAATATATCATTCTTTGCATATAGATCTTGTCTCTATCCTCCAGTCAAGAAAGGCATTTCTCAGTATTGACCTTGTTTGCTGAACAGTGGAAAGGGGCACAAAATTTCCCTTCTTTTAAGAATTCCTTAAGGAATTCTTCATTCCCACATATGTGTAAGTAGAAGACTACAGTAGGTTGACTGTATTGTTTTGGTTCTGTACAAATGTTCTTTGTACAGAACATTTAGCTGTCTCGGAAAGATGCAACTCTGGTATGATTTTATTAATTATGTAAATGAGGTAAAGCTATGAATAGCTCAAAAGTGAACAGAGGATCAGCAGATATACTTCAGCAGTTAAGGATCTGCCCTGGCTTAGGAACAATCTGTGGATCCCGTTGTCTGCACTGGGTTCACCATGATGGCACACTAATATTCTCAGAGACAGGGAAAGTGTCCAGGTAGCCTGTGAGAGAAGGTAGGTTTAAGTTTGTTTTATGCCAGGGGAAATGAAACATTAAGAATTATCTTAGAGAGAGGACCCCACTCACTCTATAGAGCAAACCTGTCAATTCATACGGTAAGAGTCACTAATCCTCCTTTCATTAGTTGACAAAATCATTTGGTAATCAATTACTGTAGAAATATTTAAATACTCTAAAGTCCTATCTGAGAGAACGCCACCTACACATCTGTGTAAAATGCACAAGACTGCATGCTTTTTGGAGCTTGAGGGAAAGCATTTCTGAATGTGCAAGTCAAACCAAGATCACCAGCAATCTCAAGAACAGCTGTATGTAAATCTGTCTTATATTTCTGAGAATGTTCAAAGGCATGGGGTAAATGTATAATTGTAAAAAAATCTACATTTGTTGTAGATACAACAAATGTATTTGTACTTTTTGTACAAAAGATTGTTTCTGATTTCCCTATATTCTGTGTAGGTCCAGAGATATATCTCAATCATTTGTTTTCTTCTCGAGGTAATTCAAAAAACAGTTAGTGCTAGCTTGCCATCAGTGAGATCTTACTGTGGCAGAGAGGAAACTAAATCTTTTTCTCTTCCCTTCAGAACCAGGCTTCCACCCACAATATTAGCAATACACTCAGTATGATACCATGCCAATCCCAGAAGTGAACTATTTATTTGCTACTCTGTATCTTCTAACCGGTTTCAGTTTTTCAGATAAAATGTTATTTTTCAAAAGCCTGACAATCATCTTAAAGCTACACAGTTAGTGCTCATAAAACAGACTACAAGTGAAAATGCTGGGCTAAAACCAAAACATCAGAAAGTATTTTCTGCACTTCAGGGGTTGAATGAATGAAGGGAAAACCAAATACACATAGATAAAACCAAACCATTATAAAAGCAGCTAAAGAAATTCTTCTGTCTTCTGTGCAAATAATTTTTCCAAAACCTTTTAAAAATCTTCAGGATTGTCAATTTTTGTTTTTACTGATTTCACATACTTACAAATTTAAAGTATAGAGTAAAAGAGAAAATTCAGTGGACAAAGATAAAACAGAGGAAAAGCTGTTAGGCAGTGAAACACAGTTTGCAGTTAGTGCCTTACCCTCCTACCTTACTGCAAAAAGCCCAGCTCCCACCTACAGTCTGCTGTCACTACAGCTCTTCCAGTATTTTTCCTCCTTTCCCTGTCCCTCCCCCACCCTATGTGTGCAATATTTCCTCTCAGAGGTCTGAAGATTACAACTGAAAAAAGCCCATAGCTGCAAATGCACTGTAACAAGCAAAGCAGATGTCCACAAGGGGTACGCTTCAGCTTTTTCCTCCACAGGGCATCGATCTGGGGTCTACCCATCACTGACTTCAACAAAACCTATATAAATGTGAATTTTTGTGGTGTCTAACCTGTTGCATTTGATTCAAACTGGTCAGCTGCAGGTTACTGGAGGAATGAGGGGGTAGAAAAGAAACAAATTATGTACAATTGTTTCTTTAGACACAACATTAGGGACACTAGTGCTGCATATACAGGACAGTGGGTCCTTAAGCAGCACCTCAAGAACCATTTATATGACTTCTTAAATGTCTATTACTGTATAACACAGAGACCCAGCAATGTAGAGACTGGACATGCTAACTGTATTTTCCCTTAAAAGGCCTAAAAAGTGACTTTTCATGACAAAAACTAGAACATTGTATAGAAAACTATGGGCATCTAATGCTCCATTCCTCCGATGCTGGTCTCCAGAATCACCTCTTGTTTCATCTTTTAGGGGGCCCATATGCTTAAGAATGTATTAAAATTTGACATTTCAGTTCCACAGACTGAGATTTATGTCCATATGTGTTGATTTGAGGTTAAGTATAAACACAGGAAGGTCCCTATTTTGTAGATCCAGCATAGACTTGTTATTCTTTTCTGACAACAGATTTTGTGATATACAAGGATTCAAGTCATCTATTAAACATATTCTGGGGAGACAGTTACTGCTGATGCAGTACCTATTTGACAAGAGGTTCCTCAATAATGGGAATAGAATGGTCTATTACAATCAAACCTCATTTTCCCTCTCTCAGATCAGCATAGGACAAGAATAATTGTGAAAAATTCTATGTTTTTCTTCTAAATTTGGCAGTGGGGTACACTGCCATGTTTAGTTTTGATGCCATATTTTATAAAGTGTTACTACTATGGGAACTATGTATAGGCTATGTGCTTCAGAGAGTAGAAGAGTGAATATTTTACCTTGTAAGGTCAGTAAAATATTGCAATTAAAAACCTCTGAGGATCCCAGAAGACAGCATTAAATAAAAACTACCTTGGAAGTGGTAACAGAAAAGCTTTATATTCCATTGCAGTAGAATCAGCCCCTATTTTTCCCCTTTATAACAATACCAGAGCTTATCAAAAGGTCAGGATATTTCTGCTTGTGCTATGATTCTCTTTGATAAGTACCTGTCTTCGACAAATTTTGATTAAATATTTTTTACTTATGATATATGTCTGCTTGGCTATATGCCAAACTATCCAATACCTAAAATATCTACAGCTTCTATCTATATCTACACAATACGTTCAGTCTCACTAAGGGAGAAGTGAACACCTGAATCAGACCAGTTTTACTTTTGAGATAGCTATCAACCCAGCATGATACAGCAGTTTTCTAGCACTTAAACAGAGAACTCGGATTCCCCTGGCAATTTGTGTCAGAGATGTGCAAAAGCTCAGGGTGCTCATAGAGCACAGCAGTGCGCATAATTCTCCTCTCAACTCAGAGTTTCAGCAGTGCAAGAAGGACAACAACAACTTTCCAAGAGCAGCTAATCCAGCTCCATTTGACTTCAAGCAGATGTTTTCATGAAGACAATAACCTACACTAATTCCCAAAACTGATTTGAAATGGCATGAGATGGACCCAGAAAATGTCAGTCCCACTCAACAAAATTCAGAACCTGGCCAAGTTTGTTCTCAGCCTGCTACAGCATGGAAACAACTGTGTAATAGTAAGGTAACTTGAGGTTTATGCACTTTTTAAAGCATTTTGTTTTCAGACTTACAATATCAGCATGGTGTTGTCATGCTTACAGTTCATCCCAATCCAATCATACTCAGACAAGCTGCTGCATAATACTCCTGGGGCTACCTCTGTATCAGCCTTCCTCATTGTTTAAAGTACCCTGTAGAGTTGATTCCTCCAGGGAAAGTACAACAGGGGCAAGAGGAGGAAGAAAATAATTTAGAACCAATATATATTGTTCCAGCTGAAATTAATAAGATGTGAGATATAATGTTCACCTGTATATCCACAGGAGCTGTTTTTAGTATGAAATGAAATTGAATTGATAAGCTACAACAGTCAAGCTATTGCTAGGAAATAAAAAGACAAGTTAATAACAGATTTAAGCATCTTTCAGACTTCCTGATTTCTTAAAAAACCTTAAGGTACCTAACAGGACTGGTTCTTCAGTTGAGAGCTGAAAAACCTTTACAAGGACAATAATTTCACTCCTCATTTTTCAAGTTTCCTTTTGAAAGAATTGTGGTTTTCTTTTTGTCTCCCAAACTAGAACTCAGTAAATACAAATTCTTTTCCAAATTGTGCAAAAAAAGAGTGGTTACTCTGTAAGATTTCATATCATCATTGGCATTACACAGCTTTTCAAGCTTTAAGGAAAAAGGTGACTTATTATCTACTTTGTTTAAAATACTAATTTGATTGTCTAATTTGAATGGCAGATGTATCATTGTGCATTACATTGTGTTTTATTTCTGTGCTTTCCATTATGTTCCTTTGAGAAGAGCAATACAAACTTAACCTTTGGAAGGAGGGGAGATTTGCTGAAACTACTTTGAGGGAAAGTTGTTGAAACTTCAAAGTGCAGCAATCAGAGAAATCCCAGCGTGAAGCTGGGAAACTGCAGCTTGTTTGGGGAAAGGCAAACTAAGGTCAAGATAAGGGAATAAAAAAATAAACCTCCAACAGATTGGAAATAATTGTTTCTAGAGACAAAATACACATTCATTTGGAAAGACATAAGTTAACCAACAACAAGAATCCACCTTTGCAAATAGGTAGGGGAAGAACAAATTATTTCTTATATCTAGTCTGTTTGACCTACTAATTGTAAGATTAATTCATGTCAAAACTTATCTTTATCTCTTTATTTTTCTGAGGAAATTAACTTGTGCACCTTCAGTCTCCTAAGATGCGCTTGAATCTGGTCCTCTCATTCAGTACGTGGTTCCTCATTTTCCCAGTCCCTCTCTGCGTTCTGTGACTTGGGCAGTGTGGCCAGAGCACTTGCTGGTAAAGACCAAGGTAAAAAAGTTGGTGATTACCTCAGCCTTTTCAACATCCCAGGTGACCAGGCCTCCTGTTTCCAAACTACACTAATTTTTGAATAGAAAAAAAATATCAAAGCAAACCTCAACCCCACCCCTTGGAGTAAAGGTCACTCATGTAGCTAGATAAAAATAGAAGCATCTTAAAGAAGTGTAAGCATACTGTTCTATGACATTTTTACTTCATAATAAAAGTTGAATTATCTTAATTCTGAAAAGGATTTGCATAACATGCCTGTATTTTACAATCGAGATTTGAGTTTTTATATAATATAATGTCATCTTCTCTCATGTTTCTTCGATTTCTTATAATTGGGTTCAAATAATTGAAAAATATCCCTTCCTTTTTCCCACCTTCCTCCTGCCTCAAAGGTAAGACTACTTAAATTGATGAGGTATTCTTGTACAGTTATAAGACATTTCTACTATGCCTCACAATATCTGACCTATGAACACAGCAAGAAAATTATAATGTAATTATCTTAGACTCTAAGTATTAAACCTTTGAATTTTGAGAGAATCTGTCTTCTCCATGGCTAGACCGGGCTATTGCATACTATTTACAGAGAGAAAGAATATGAAGCATACTACAGGATTGCAGTAGGAATTATATGAAAAATACTTGCAGTTTACTTGCAGGTTTTCTTGCAAATATGAATCACCAAAATGTGTTGGCACTTTTAAAAATGAAGCAGTATTATATCCCTCTTAGAGGCCTGTCTTCCTTTACATTTAAGGGAGATTATCCCCTACTTAGTCACTAACAAGCTAGCTCCCTCACAATTTATTCAACATATATGTATACTACAGAGATTAGACAAATCTAAATTTTCTTCTACTGATGAAAATTTTCCTTTTCTTCACCCCTTGAAGAAGAGAATTAAATGTGGTTTTACTACCCCTAATAGACTGTCAGAATCTGGAACTGAAAAAAATGGGATCTCTAGGAGTCTAAAACAGTGCGTGAGGAGTTCAGACTCTGCCGCAATAGCAGTAGGAGACTATCAATATCTTTTGCAGAAAAGCTGAAATACGGTTCTGTTCCCTTTGGTGGAAATTGACACTAAACATACAGTAGATATCTGTTGTATCTTTTTATCTTCAGAAAAGATGGGATTAATTCTCTCTCCCCCAGATTCTAAGGTATAGCCTGCTTGACAGACAGAGGAGTAAAACATTCAATGAAACCATATCAGAATGTTATAGTACAAGGCTAAATACTTCAAAAATGGAGATTTTTAGTTTACCTATTGACTAGAATAATGCAGGTTTATTTCAATTAACTTTTTTTTTTTCAGTTGAACTTTTATCTTGACAAATATCCTTCACTTAACCTCTGTAGTAATTTCTCTATGCTAAAAGTACAATTCTACAGTCCCTGCTTTTGTAGGAAACAAAAGAATAGATAGTCTCTGTGAATCTAGACTGGGTAAGACTGGATGGCCTCTGTTTCTGGTGTGACTTACTTTCCTCTTTTCTCACATGTCTGAAATACAAGTGTACCTCTGCTCTGTCTCCAGATTTACACAGTTAAAGTGTCACTAGAAATAGTGTTTCCCTTGATGAAATTGATGAAGAATGGTAATCAAGCCACCAGCATTATTTTCAGATAACAAGTTGAATTTGCCCACACAGCAGCTAGAAAGCTTTTGGTTTTTGGAGTGCACTGAGCAGATTTGGTATAAAAATCATTGAAGGAGAATAAATATGGAATACCAAGACATCATTATTTTTTGCCATAATCACACCTCAAGGACAGTTTATTCTAAAGTTTTAAAGTGAAAATCCAATTTGTATGCTAGGAGGGAGCTGTGCAGATAGGAAAGGTGCAAAACGGATGTACCAACATTTTTTTTACAGCAGAAGAAGTACAGAACTGACGTACAGAGTCTTTATATACATCTAGGTGACTAAGCAATGGAATGTGCATTGGAGAAGTGAGGAAAAGCTGATGGACTATGACATTCTTCTGTTTATGTGTCTACTTCACTGACATTGACAGTTATTAAAGTTGTCCTCATGTTTGAGGGAGTCTTTTCCAATTGCCTGTACATATAAAAGCTTTCAAGAGAAATAGAGTGTATCACGCCAAGAGTTCCACAATTTAAAGTTTTCCTATTTAAACCTCTCCTTTATACAAATTTACCAGGCAGAGTGAGAGAACAAGCGTTGAGTTATTCTGACACTTTCTATTACAGTATCTCTCCTGACTTTTTTCTTATGCCCCAGATACTACGTCTTTACATAATGACAGTGAAAAACTGGCATAACATGGCTTTCACATTTCAAATTAGATGATGTAGCTTCTTTCCCTTTGAAAGTATGTGCCTCATTTCAGGACATTTGTTGTCTATCCAAAGACAAAGATGACTGTTCCAAAGTCAGTTCAGAGACGACATAGAAATAAAGGATGAGCACTAACCTAAAAAAGCAAATCATAGATGTAATTCTGGAATATCTGGAAAAGCAACATACACAGGAAAGATGACGCTTCAGGAAATTGCTTCACTTTAAAGAAAACTCATTCAAGAAAGATGCCTGCCTTCTTCCCAGCAATCTATCCTCTCACAAAGATATAAGGTGTAAGGTATGGCTCCAAGTAAAAGTGATGACATTTAGATGCCATAGTTTACTTCCCGGAATAGGGAGGGGGAAACTCAGTTGATGCTTCTCCCAAGCTGGATTTGGCCCACAGGGTCCCAGATAGATCCTGTTGGCTTAAAAGACAAGAAATGCAGTCACAATTTCCATAATTCAGAATAGCATCAATGTAGTATGAATACTAAATTGTTTGTGGCTGCTTGTGCCTCCTGCTAGCCTAGAAAATGAATGCTACAGGCTCTCCACACACTTTTTGTTTTCTGTCAAATCACAAAACAGCGTGATTTTAGGAATAAGAACAACAAACAGAAATTAAATGTCCTGAAAACCAAAATCCTCTGATATCTCTCCTCTCTGGCAGCAGTGAGTTGGACTTCTCCCTGTAGGGAATCACACTGTACTCATCTATTTGAAACAATGCTGAGAGTCAAAAATCAAGTAATCTTTTGGGCTGCTAGACTGTTAAAATCTGCTGTCTGGGTCCCATTCCTGTCAGTATGATCAAGTTTTCTTATGGGTCTCTTAATTTGTTTGCCACTTTTAAATTCAGCCACGTTTAAATTCTGTGCAGGGAACAGAGTATAGAAATGTACTTTGAAGCCCATATTGACACATCTGTTAATTAAATGTCAATCATAAGACTTGTTCAGCTAGACTCTGCCACCAAGCCTCACAGAGTTTCTGGAGCTGGAAAACAGAGTAAAAGCACATCAAGGAACAATAAAAATCCATGCACTATCACTTTCATAACATTTTTTTTTTCACAAAGAATCTAATTTTCATAAGGAATTTAACTTTCCAATTTCCAGCGACTGTAACCAGTGGGAGCTTTTCCTGAACAAGCCTAAGGAGGAATAGTACTATTCTTGGAGAACTCATTCATCTTCCTCTCTATTAGTATTTAGGTATGTAATACCTGGCAGCAGAATGAAGAAATATATTTGCAAGATATAGAGCTTCATATGAACCAGGGAGCTGTAATTAGGGAATGATTAACCAACAAAATACAAGGGCAGTAACTGACAGAGTAGACAATGTTGACATATCTATGGGAAAAATATCTATCATAGTGCACTTTTAAAGGTTAACAGGAGCTGTAGGACAACAAAACTACAACATAATGCTTTCAAATTCATTTGGACTGCTAATGAGATGGAATGACCACTGATGATGTCATCCTGTGAGATATCTTGAAGCATTGGAAGAAAGGAAATATGTGAAATCTAAACCAGTGTTCAGGCCATGGAACTGAAGTTCACATAGAAAAAATAGTGAGACTAAGCTTAACAGTAAAAGTAAGAAGTAGGTGCTTCTACATAAAAGAAAAATACAAGAGAAAAACCCCCATGTCAGGTGAGAAAGAGCGCTTTCATTCCAAAGATAATTAGGTCGAGACATAAGCTTCAGAATTAATATCATATGGGAATTTGAAAGACATTCATGTCTTCAAATTTTGACTTGAATGAAAACTTTGTCTCAGGCCTACCCAACACCTTGAGGGTAACAAAGGTCCCCTTTCCTTTCACAAGCAGCACCAATGCAATTAACTCAGGCTGTTAAACCATTCATAGAAGGATCAAGCCTTGGGGGAAGACATTAATTTGATCAATAGGTTCAACTTTATATTTGGCAAATGTGAAACAGCATAATATCACTAACTGTGGAGAGAGGCAGCATGTTTTACAGGGACTTCAAAAGGAAGAGACATAGACAGTGTTCTGGAAATAGCCTTCTAGGTTTGCATATCTCTGTCATCTACCATCTTCTTTGTTACCCCGTTTCTACTTTGGTGTCAGACACTGTACTTACACAGAAACATTAGGAAAAAGATAAAAAGTAGTTTAGGTGCACATAGAACAAATATAGATAAGGCATGTTCACAGAATCGCAGAATCACAGAATCTTAGTGGTTGGAAGGGTGATCATCGAGTCCAACCACATTAAAAAAACAAAAACAAAAAACCCCACAAAACCAAACAAACAACAAAAAACCCACACACAAAAAAAACACCCCAAAACCAAAAAAAACCCACACACCAACTAAACCCCACACCCACAACCTCACACACAACACCCCAGCACAAACCAATAATCTTGGCCACTAGAGCATGCCCTGAAGACCCACGTCTACACATTTCTTAAATACCTCCAGGGATGGTGACTCCCTGGGCAGGCTGTTCCAGTGCCTAACCACTCTTTCAGTAAAGTAGTTCTTCCTAATATCTAATCTAAACCTCCCCTGCTGCAGCTTCATACCATTTCCTCT
>JAOTQQ010000019.1:67762430-67781816 GCA_026546715.1 Gallinago undulata | reverse complement strand
AACAAAACAAAAACAAACCACAAAAACAACAAACAACAAAAAAAAAACCCACACAAAAACAAACAAACAAAAAAACCCACCCACCAACTAAACCCCACACACAGGTAGAGCACCTCGAAGCCTCGGTCACATAAGCAAAGCTGAATTTTGCTTCCTCAAAGCTAAGGGCTTATGGTATCTCTGTTGGTGGGAGCAGCGGTGGTGGCAGAGGAAGGGCTGGGCATGGCGGGGAGGGGTGAGCACGGGGGACAAAGCTGTTGTGGGGTATCACCCTTGGCATGAAAGGCACTGGTGGAAGTGTTGGCCATACTCATGGGGGCTGAGCTGAGGAATACAGATCTCCATCCTCTCCCCATTCCCCTCCTGAGACATCATTCTTCTACCTCCCAAAAAACCTTTCCTCCTCCCTCCACGACTCACTCCCTGGTGCCTGCCTGGCTTCATGCACGCCTTTTGCCTTCATGAGGCTTGAGAGCAGAGCTAGCAAGCAGGGGGCAGAAAGAGAGCCTCTGGAGCTCAGTTGGTGAGGCTGGGGCTATCTCATTTGCCTCATCTCCTTGGCCAGAGATGGGCCCATGAGCACTAAGCCCTGCAGCCACAGATTCTCCCAGCGCCGTGGGGATGCCCAGCAGAGGCACAGAGCAAGCTGCAGAGGAGCCACAGCCCCGTAAAACCGCACAGTTTCTGCCTGCCAGAGGCCTCCTGCAGCACCATTAAAATGCTCTCTTCTCCTCACAGCAAAAGTGACAGGACATTTAGTGTCCTCTTGTGGAGTGTGCTCCCTCATGTCACAGCAGACGAGAATGAGACCTTCAGGGACTGGAAATTATAAGTGGCGTTTCAAAGTGTGCAGCTCAAAAGAAAAAAAAAAAAAGTGCTGAAGAGCAAGTGTTTCTGAGGCAAAGGATGTTCGGTTAAGTGACAGGCAATTATTTTTGCAAATGTTAACGAATAAATGGACTTCCTCTTCATTACGAAGCTACCTCACAGTCGTCAGCAAATAGCTCCAATGACAATTAGTGAATTTCTAAATGGATTGAGAAATTGGCTTATATACGGATAACAATGCAAGGAGGCAAGGGGGTAGGCAAGCCTTACTTCTCACCTTACCTCCTGGGGGGACATTTTTCTCCGTGCTGGATGGGCGAGGCATTGAGCTAACCATTATTTTCTTCTCAGCCCTTTCTCAGGGGGAATGACTCTTGAATAAAATCCAGCAGTTTAATTTTGGTTTGATATGAATGGGCTTTAAATGTATTTAATGTTTAAAGGCAGGCTATTCAGCTCCGAGCCTGTTCAGGAGGAAGAGCGCGGGCAGCGGGAAGAGGAGCAGACCCCCGGGAAGCCGCAGTGGTGCTACCACAGCTCTTTTCTTCCCTCTGCAGGCCACACTCTGATTTTCACTCCTGGACTGTCCCATAAACCTGGAGCATGTCCATCGCTTCAGGTTTCCTTGCATCATTTTTTTTTTTAATTATTTTTATTTTTTTTAAACCCTAGCTTTTTTTTTTAAACCCCTGTGCTGAAGGCAGTGCTATAAACACTGTGAGGAGAAGCCAGTGAAGGGTCTGGTTTCGGTGGGAACCTCAAGACCTTGGCAGGCTCCTTTCTGCACTCACCACACCAGGGGGAAAGCTCACAGCTCTGTGCCCAGGAGGCTATTCCTGTCCCCTCCTTCAGAGGATGCATTTGCTCAGCCAGGCAGTGCTGGTGCAGAGGCAGGTGGGCTCACACGGGATGTGCTTTGTTTGGGCTTTCCCCGTGGCAGGGAGCTGTGAGCGAGGACCCCTCCCAGCGAGTGGCACTGACCACTACTTACCCCTTCCTCACTCTATCCCAGAGATCGCCTCTAGCTCCTGCCTAAATGCTGTGGACCGATGACTCTGTCATCTGCGTGTAGATTAAGGATAGCCTCGATATACAGGGCAGTTTCAAGTTAGAATATATATTTTTTGCTGCACTTAATCGGGGCCGTTGCTGAGAGGAGACACCTTGGCTAAGCACGGTGTTACCAGCCAGTCAGTCCAGGCTGAAGTGAACATTACTGCGAGTGGAGTCTCATCCCATCTGCTTTTATCCAAACGACTCCAAACCAAAGGGCTTACACCTCCCTGTTGAGTTCAGCTGCCACGCCTCGGCTGATCACCCCTTCCATCCTCACACTCCCCACTGGGAAACTTCAGTGCCTGCTGGGAAACTAAAGGGAGAAACCATAGGAGGAGTTTCAAGTCACACTTCCAGCCACGGCTGCCTAGAAAAATCATTCTAGGACCGAGTAGACTTAGGCTGGATAAAATATGTCACGTTTACTGAGTGACTCTTCTGACTAACAGCCAGACTTTGAAAGATATTAGCAAGGGTAAAACATTAAGTGACAGAACAAGGACACTTTAGATGAAGGATGTTGTTCTCCCTTTAATTTACTCCCCTGTACAGCCTTGCAAAGATCTCAGCAGAGCAAGTGTCCTTATTGATGGATACGCTATCCTTGTTAAGATGGGACAATATACTTATTTACAGCTTTCATCATTGTCATGAGGGCACAAAGCAAACTGATATAACTAATGAAGATTTAGCTATTACATAATGTCTTTGCCAACTCCATGCAGAAGTCTGGGTAAAAGCTGTGAGAATAAATCTTTTTTATAAGAGCATTTTTAATGAATTTAAGACATGAAGAGATCTACTTGTAGTTTGTATTAGGACTCGGGGTATTACTTTTCTGGAAAGATGGTTCAGGTTTGGAGTATGATGAAATGATGGTCTGACAAACACCAAGGAAGCAAAAGCCACATAAGCCCTATGATCTGAGCTGTGAATTAGTGCATTCATGGTGATCCACAATGAGGTTGTCGTGAGCGCTGACCATTAGCGACCACCAGCAAGATGAAGACTCAACAATGAATCAACAAGCAAAAGGGACGGAGGAATTGCAGTGAGAACATGCCCACCTTGTTTCATCCTCTCTGGCTCCTTCTGAAGATGACAGCCAGCTGAGGAGGAGGGCAGGAGGAGGCGAGTCACGCTGCCTGGGACAGTAATGCTCCACAGCAAAGCAGGGAAGGTAACGCTTCACAGCCCCTGCAAAGGGCATGTTTGGTAGGTACAGGAACAACCAGTTTCCTTTGATGTTCTCCTGCAATCCATTGTTCGAGAATCGCAAGGAAGTTAGACCAAGACCGATAAAACTGGAGGTGGTGGAGGATCACCTCGAGAGCTCCTGTGGGATTTTCCACAGGATCACTATCTCTGTTTCCCAGCACAATCTTTTTACAGATGACACAGTGGGGAAGAAAACAGCCTTTGCTCGTTGATTTTGATATGTGCTCTGGGAAAAAAAACAAAAACAAAAACAAAAACCAACCAAAAAAGTGCTCCCTACACACAACTAAAAAGTGACCCAATGCATTTAAATTTTCACTGTGTGTCCCATTTCAAGAGAAAATGCCCCTGTTGACAGCCTGACTGTTTTGGAACTGGGATTCAGACAGGTATCGGCAGCTTTGATCAATCTCCACTTGATAACTATTTAGAAAATCTTCTTCACATCAGTGCAAAAATGGCAAGGAAGAATCAAAACCTTCATTTTTGAGTTAGGATGCCGGATAAGGACATTTTCCCTTTTGACAGATTAGTCAGTGTCTGGGAGTTTTGTACTTGTTCTCACCAGGAGGTGAAGTCTGCTACGAACCTGCTTGTTTAGAAATTTTGAAGTCCAACAGAAGAAATCAAGAAAAGGTTTCTTCCCAGCTGACACTTTGTCCCAGAGCTCTGCAGGGCTTTAATTAAAGTTACAAGGCCTTCTCCATGATTGTCTGTGTTCTTTCCCTCCCTCCTACACAGCTCCCTCACTCAGTGTCCCTCATGTCACCATCGAGGCCCCAGGGAGAACATCTCTGCTAGCACAATTTGGCTGCTGACCCTCCCTTGAAGGCAGTCTTGAGAGTCTGGGGCAGCAATTCCTCTTGTTCCAACAAGAGGTTTATGAACACACCTAAATTTCTTTTCACATCCAGGCTCAATGAAAGACAATTATAATTCGGTGTCACTTCCATGCAGTCACTGTCTTACTCACACTCTCACGGAACTGGAAGTGAAATCCATGTCTTTTGGGTCAAACTCTACAGCTGCAAGATGCTCTTTTAACTTCATCAGGAAGCCTGTGGATCCATTTCTAGTTGGAACACTTTTCAAAACAAACTAGACAGATAAGATAAAACTTGGGTTTTTTTTTGTATAAAGGAGAATTTTTGAAGGATGCTGCATTTCCTTTGACTAGTCGATAAAATAGACGTTGAAAAACTCTAAGGATGATGGGTATATATGAAGTCAGTACAGTCTTCGGAGTTATTATTCCTAATGAAAAGAACCAGAAAGGAAGGCTGAGCCAAAATGGTTGCTGAAAGAACGAAGTGGGAGAAAAAACGGAGGAAAAACTAAAATCAAACTTAATGGTTTGTTACAGTTTGTGGAGACTGAGGAAACAAAGTCTGGAACCGAAGGGGTTGTCAGGCAGTGAGATAGGGTTACACTTCCTC
Source organism: Gallinago undulata (assembly GCA_026546715.1). Taxonomy (NCBI): domain Eukaryota; kingdom Metazoa; phylum Chordata; class Aves; order Charadriiformes; family Scolopacidae; genus Gallinago; species Gallinago undulata. Next base: position 67,777,278 of record JAOTQQ010000019.1, on the reverse strand, counting down.
CACACAGAGCCTACAGTGTTGGCTTGATTAGGCGAAAGAACTTGGGATTGCTACAGAGAAAGCCGCCTTGCTCCCTGTCAACTTGCAAAAGCTAATCAGCATCCCAAAATGACAGCTCCCTCCAGGGCTGAGATTTCTTAAAACAAAACTAAAATAAAAATAAGATGTCTCCCCAGTCCAAGTTTCAAACCTAGCTGCACTACAAAAAAAAAAAAATTAGAATGAGACAGAAGGACTATGACATTCTCCAGCAACACCCCCCATGCTAATCTTCCTCATGACAATAATAATAATAACTTATATGACTCCTATAACTTAGTCGAGCAGCTTGTATCTTGAGGAATACATCAGACTTGATAAACTACTGCCATCAACTTGCACAGTGTGATGAGGCTTAGTGTGGGAGGAGGATGCTCTTTCGTGATGCCCTGGAGAGGCTGAGGACAAAGACTGATAAAGAGCCCCACACAGAGCTGAATTTTTGGGGGAGGGTTTTTGAGTACATGGAAAGGAATCATCCAGTTTGGGACACCGGCCAGGATGCAAGAAATAATGCCCTTACTCTTGGCCAAAGCATCAGTGGAGTTCTGTTACTGCCAAATCCAAGCCTTAAAAATTCTTGAGTTGGGGGCCAAAATAGAATTATATTGGCTCAGATATCACGAGGATTTCTTTTTTCTTTTTTAGCAATGATGCTTTTTTGTTCCTTCTGGTTTCTGTTCCTACAGGGTGCATCTTTATACTTTTCTCTACCACAAGAGAGTCTCACATTTGCATGAATTTTGGGATGCTTACTGCAATTCCATGGCTCCAGAAACTGGGATGTTAGGGAAAACAATAAACCTCACCAGCTCCACAGAATTGCCAACAGTGGTGTTCAGCTGAGGCCCTGCTCTTACACTTTCCCACTCTCCTAACACAGTCGCTGCTTTTCGACGTGCAGCCTTCCAAGGTGCAGCTCTAAGGGAAGGTCTCCAAGAGGACCCCAAGAAACAAGCTCTTCTGTGAACAAATAAGCTGATGAAACCGGCTTTCCTTTGGATGTACATCCTAGGATAGGAGGCTCTGGTGTTGGAGGAAGGTGTGAGGTCTCACACATCCGTTCTGGTGGTCAGAGTACACTGCTGCTGTGGATTCTCTCCTGGCTAATGAGGGTTAAATCTCACACTTGAATTTTTCCTTTGCTGGTGGGACTGATAGGGTGTTTCTCATCTGCTCCATCATTTTTTTCATGAACCTTGAAAGGACCTCATGTATTCAAAACTATTAACTCTCTATCGCATTTAGTTGGTGTTAACCAATACATCCACTAGCGACTGAGGCCAGGGCTGCTACTCACAAGGACCAATGCACTCTTGCCACCTCCTGCCTGGGACAGCCCCAGAGAATCCCCCTTTCGAATCCAGGGAAATAAATTCCTCAGATGGCTTCTGGCAGTATCTGTGGCTTCTCGTCTCCCACTTAAGAGAGCCCTGCACGCAGGGAAGGCAGGAACGGCGTCAAAGGGCCTGGCGCTGTCTGAGACATTTTCACACTTATTAGCTTTATACCATAACCCAAAGCAGAAGGGGTGATGTGTTGGACTGTCTGCAGAGGGGACGGATGCCTGCTGGCAGGTCATGCAACAGGCCATGCCTGGCCACCGTGTTACGTGATGCACCTGACAAGGTCTGAGATAAGAGGGGCAGCTGCTGCATGGGGCTGCGGGCAGGGACAGTTAGTGTTCACCTAACAGCCCCGAGACCCATCTGACTCATATCTTCTTTGGCAAATATGCAGCAGAACAGCTCCAGAGTTGTAGAATTCAATTATTAAGAAAAAAAAACAAGACATCACCACCAACAACTCCCCCCCCCCCAAAAAAAAAAACCCAACAAAAAACCTCCACAGAAACAAACAAATCCACCATTATCTAAGAATGGAGTTTGGAGGGCAAAAGTTTTTGGAAGTCGTGACAGCCGTTCGGTTAGTAAACTTTTTTCATTGGCTAGCAATTCAAGTTAAGACTTTTGTGATACAATTCATCACACAAGCTCTTTGTAAAGCTTCCTATTTGCCCATTTATTCAGCCAAAAGAGTAGCATGGAGAGCTATGCATTTGGAAACATGGTTTATCCTTTGATGCCAACAGTGAAAATGTGAACCCTTACTGAGGTGTCAAATCTAACGATGTTTTAAATACATTTAGCTTTTACACCACAAAAGATTTCCATTAATGAAGGACAGCATAAAGAAAACGTTGCACTTTCTGAAAGGTAAAATAAGAATTCTATATTTCTTTCACATCTTCTCTTCCATGTACTGCCTACTCCCAAAGTTTAGAAGTATAATGATCAGTGTTATCACTGTATCTCTTCTTTTTAATGCCCGACCCTTCAATTAAATACTACAATTTCTTTTAAAAATGGATAAAAATCTGGGTCTTAAGAAGAAAAAGGTTAGAGAAGCATAAACAATCATAACTTTACATGAGCATCATCAGAATAAAGCTACCATGAGAAATATAACAGTATGAGAAAAATATTTTATCAGGCTGTAGGCTTCTATAGGAAAGCAACATGAAGCTAGAAGCACAACCCAGTATAGGATGGTATTTTAAATATACTTCTTTTTTATTACCATATATAAGCATTAAAATTCCCCAATTCTGTATCTCAAAGTTGAGTAACAACATTGTGGTTTTGAAACTGTTAGTGATCTTATTTCAGACATTGGTCCACTCTCCTTTCTTTTCTCCGTTTATTAAGAAGCAGAGCTAGTAAAATATTTAAAACAGACCTAGTCCTTAAATAACTAGTTTTGAATTCATAGCACAATTCAGTTGCAGAACTAAATAGAAAATAAAATGTACTTTTCCCACCTTTTACAAATAAATTATTCTGTTGCAAGTATCTTTTGGAAACAGGCGGAGCACAATGGTAGGGCAGCTGTGATATAAATACAGGTACACCTGACCTGCACCTATCTGAGTATACTTCAAAACCAAAAACCTGGGAAAATTAATGGAAAGACAGCTTTTCTGCACTTATGTCTAAACTGACTTTTACCAAAGAGATCGTATCTGGAAGTTGCACAGTGTCAACTGAACTTTGCACCACTTTTTCCTGGCCCAAACTGTATATTTGTATGGTTCAACTGGCATAACCTTGGAATTTGTGCACCCATATCTATTGCTGTCCTAGACTTAGTCTGAGACAGTTTTGAATATAGTCTTGGTCAATAAAATATCACACCTTGTTCTTTACCAAGCCAGAAAGGAATATATGAATATGATCAATCTCAACCAGCCATAAACATGAGGCTTACATACAAATTGCCTCAATTCAGCGATTTAGCTCTTTATCAGAGTGCCATATTGCTGCAGATTGTACAAGATTTTGTCTTGAAAAGAGAAAAGCTACAGCAACAAATAGAAAAAAAGAAACAAACCAAAACACTTTACCCTCTCTTCCCTCTCTCATGAAACATCCATCAAAATCAGACAAGATAGATCCATTTTTGGTTGAAACTGTCCATACCACATTGCTTTATGTTAGACTGATTGGTTTATACAGACTGCTCTAAGGAATGTAGTAGGTGTTTAGACACCAAAAGAGGAGTGTTAGTTGAAGATGAAAGGGAAATCTCAGGATCTAATAATAAAACAAAACATTATGCTAAAATAACCATGAAATAAACATGCACTCAGGCCTAAACTAAATGCAGGTAACAGTCTTTTAATGTAATAACTTACATAGTGCCCACCAAATTTATGTGCTAGCCTGATTATTTACATTTTTTCCATTGCTTTCATACTGGTACAATGATACTGGGTGTACCAAAGATTCTTCTTATTAGCACAATGTAACAGAAATAAGACAGACTTCTTTCGCCAAAACCATGTTTTTGGTAAGGAAAACAACTTACTGCACAAAATAAAGAGCTGTTTAGAACTGAAATTGCAATGGTCATTTGCATTTGTGCTTCTGGAATAGAGATCTTTTTTGGCAGTTAGGTAGGACTGTGCAACTGATCTAGACTAATACACTGAAACAAGCATCTGCTTTAACACAATTCACTGTAATGTTCTTTGTGTTTCCTTTCTGTTTGGAAATGCATGAATAGAATTTTGTATTAACGTGATCTTGTCATATTGCACTTATGTAGTAGAAAAATTTTGTTTCACGGAACTGCTACTCTGAGATGATGATTAAGAGGAAACTGTTAAAAAGTGTCGGGTGATACATGATTCTATACACACCTGCAGTGGAAATAAGCCTGGAGACTGTAAATAAACAAACTGATTTCAAAAGACATACCTGTTTAATGCTTTTAAAAGTCCAACACTTCCTCTTTAGCATAAAAATGTTTTTGCCACTCGGTGAAGTGAAAATCGAGTACTTGATCATGGTAATCCCAACCTGTCATGGACCACAGCATCTCTCATGGTGCCACACTCAGAATGCTTAAAACAAACCTAGAAAACAAAGATATTTTTAAATTTGTATTGAAATATACTCCACCTAGGATAAAGAAAAATCAACACTTAATAAATTATAAGGAGTGAGCACACGGCCATAAGTAACACCCGGTAAACTTCAAGACCAGAGACTTTTGCTGAGTATATGCAGCTCTGTTTTAGTTATTGACCTACTAAAACTGTCAGGATTAAAAAATATTATTTATCTTTTTTAAAAATGCAGCATACATAGACCAGTAAGCCTTTTTTCCATATGAATTTCAAAAGAAAGATCATATTCTGAACCAAAGAGAATCTTTCCCAAGAAAGGTCATGGCAGGGATTCAGTAAAATTATAATTAGTTGTTCCATGAGAACTTTGCTGAGTAATATCTCTTAGAGTATCTTTAACAGAAAATATAACCTGTAAATGGATGTAATGCAAACCCACACCAATCACATGCTCTTCTTTTTACTAAGAAAAGGCATGCATACAGCAAAGTATTCCCAAGTGAACTGGTGGATGGAGTTTCCAAGCCACTATCCATCATATCTGAGAAGTTGTAGCAGTCTTGTGAAGTTCCTGCCAACCGGAGAAGTGGAAATATAATCCCCATTTTCAAGAAGGAAACTGCAGGCCGGTCAGCCTCACCTCTGTGTCTGGCAAGATCATGGAGCAGATACAGCTGGAAAATATGCTAAGGCACAAGGAAAATAAGGGGGTGATTACTGACAGCCAACATGACTTCACTAAGGGCAAATCATGCCTTACAAATATGGTGGCCTGCATGATATCCTTATCCACTGAGTGTTCCACATATCAAACCTATATCTCTAATTTAGAAACAAGGGTAAGTGGATAAGGAGTTGGCTACGTGTCTGTCCTTACAGTCAGTGGCTCAATGCCCAAGGGGCAAGCAGTGCCAAGTGGCATTCATCAGCGGTTGGTACTGGGAGACCAGTGCTGTTTAACATCTTTGTTGGTGACATGGACAATGGGATTGAGTGCACCCTCAGCAAGTTTGCTGATGACACCAAGCTGTGGGGTTGAGTCAACATACTGGAGGGAAGGGATGCCATCCAGAGGGACCTGGACAGACTTAAGAGATAGGCCTATGCAAACCTCATGAAGTTCAACAGGGCCAAGTTCAAGTTCCCGCAAAACGGGTCAGGGCAATACCAAGCACAAATACAGGCTGAGATCGAGAGCAGGCCTGGGCCAGGTAACTTGGGGGTTTTCGTTGCTAACAAGGTCAACATGAGCCAGCAATGTGTGTTTGGACCACAGAAAGCCAACTATATCCTGGGATGCATCAAAAGAAGCGTGGCCAGCAGGTCCACGGAGGTGATTCTTCCCCCTACTCCGCTCTGCTGAGACCCCACCTGGAGTATTGCATCCAGTTCTGATGTCCCCAACATAAGAAAGACATGGACCTGGACCTGCTGGAGCAAGTTTAGAGGGTGGCCACAAAGATGATCAGAAGTTGGGGGCGCGTCTCTGTGAAGTTTCCAAGTGTACAAAATTTATCATATCTTCCATGACTTCAAATGCAAGAGCAACCATGTCCAGAATTTTAGGAATGTACCTAACTAAATAATCAGGAATCACGGTTCTGATCTCTCATCATACACGAGGGCAGATAAATACAGGGAATGTGAAAGGTTATTAGCACATACTTTGAAAATCCACTGAATATCTTACATTGAGATACTAATGGATATTTTTCATCCAGTCTAGTGCATGTGAATCAGTCAGTGGTTGATATTTGGTTCTCTATCATCAGATGCTGAACTGAAATTTAGTGAGACATACGAAGGACCACACTAATATATCTCAGAATAAACCTACTATGAAACTCAAAATACACATGGAAAGATGTTGGTTTTTTTTTGTCATGATTTCTATAGTGACATCTCTGATGAGGCAGCAAGAAAGTTTTCCCTAGAAATGCAATATCGTAGACGTATAAAGGAGTCCAAACAAGAAGTAAAACTTTTGTTAATATCCTCCAGAAAGATAATTGAAAAGTTTTATTCAATTGTTATAAAATTCTCAGAATAAGTCAGGCTGTGTATGGCCAAAGTTAAACACTCCAGATATTCTTCTGAAGTTGCATGAAAATTTTGCTTTTTACAGGTTAAAGACAGCAATCAGTTAAGATTTCAGATTTGAATGCATCAAGATGTATATGGCCAAACTGAACAACTTTGATCTTTAATCCAACTGAAAAAGACAGAATGTAACAGGATCAAGAGATAAATCTGCTGGATAAAGGTCAAGAACTCCAGAAACTAGTATTTCTTAAAAACATAGGCAGGTGCCATTCCTAAATCAGAATGAGGGAAACTGAGCTGAAAGGGAGGCAGAATATATGGATTTGCTTATTAAGATGAGAATTTATACATGATCTTGACTAGTCAGTTCTCTGAAGAAAAAGAAGACTCCTTAAAACTAGGGCAACTTGTAGTAGAAAAAGAAGCAAGGAACAGTACCTAAGCCATTGAGGTCTACCTATCTCTAAATACCAATGGTGGAAGAACAGGCAAAAGTCCTGCAAAATGCTAGCCTAAATCCACACATCTGTGTTGACAAAGGGAGACCACATGTCAGTTCACAAAACCACAGAACAAAATTCTTCCTTCAGAATGCTCCAAAGCTTCCTTTCACCCTACCTGAGTGTAAAAGCTGGAGTGGAGGATGAAACACGGGCCAGTGCTTTGAAAACAACGTACATTCACCTGCAGAAAGAGACAAAGAATATGGAGAAGACTGTGTACAAGACAAGCACTGGGTGAAAAGTGTCAGCAGAATTTAAGGACGAAAGACAAACATCTGTCAACTGGTAACTTTGCATGTTCTCTTATAAAAAGCTTGCCTCTGAAGATAGAGTAGAAAAAAAGTGTGAAAGAAAAGCCATTTCTTATAAGGTCCCTTGTTGTGCTGCTTTTGACTAGGATAGAGTTAAATTTCTTTATGGTAGCTAGTATGAAGCTATGTTTTGGATTTGTACTATAAAGCATGTTGATAATACAGAGATGTTTTAATTATTGCTGAGCAGTGCTTATACAGGGTCAAGGCCTTTTATTCTCTTCAGACTGCCCCACCCAGCTGAGGGTGCACAAGAATTTGGGAGGAGACACAGCCAGGGCAGCTGACCCCAAGTGACCAAAGGGATATTCCATACCATATGACATCATGCTCAACAGTATTGTGAATGTTGTGAATGAATTCCTTGTTTTGTTTTGTTTGCCATATGGCTGTTGGTTTACCTATTAAACTGCCTTTATCCCAACCTGTAAGTTTTCTTGCTTTTACCTTTCCAATTCTCCCCTCCTCCCACTGGGAGGGAGTGAGCGACCAACTGCGTGGTGCTCAGTTGACAGGTGGGGTTAAACCACAACACCTGTCAATCCTGTTTCCTAGGCCAGATTCATCAAGAAAATCATCAGACAGCAAGAAGATAGCAACACAAAATTCAGCAGTAATGAAAGAGAACATGAGGTGCTGGGGGAAGAATACTGAGTACCAAAGAGAAATATTGTGTCAAGAATTCAACAAACTTCATAAAAAATAAATTTAATTAAGATTCAACCTAAAGTGGAGGAGTGAGAATTAAAAATAAGCAAAGTATCTGTGATGTCATTTGTGTTTCTAGTGTTCTGGATTTCTAAGAAAACAACTGGCCAATCACAGGATACAAATTTTGTACTGAAATCCCAAATTCTGAAAAGTTGATAGAATGACTTCTCAACAAGGTATAATTTTCCAGAAAAATTATAATATTCTTGTAATATTCACTGCTTGCCTTGTAATTTTTATCTCAGTATCCATGCCAGAGCTTTTTATCAGAAAGCTCACAAATGAAATTTAGATTATTGTGAACACTAAAATCAAATCAGTTTGTTGATTATTTAGAAATATTTTGCTTGTCGTCTTCTAAAGAGTTCTTGTAGCAGACCCATTTGTATTCACTGTCTGCTTTTTCCTCACTTGTTTTGGGAAAAAGCTGATTGATTTTCAAGGATCATCTCCTCTAAGCTCAGGGGTGGTTCATCGCCATATTCAGAAGTCAAATAAAGGTGGCAGAAGGCCTTGATAGATGAAAAGGAAGCATGCAGGAAGTGCAAACAGGGACACTGTTAGGGGGTGCAGGAATAAGATTAGGACAGCCAAAGCCAATCAAGAGTTGAACCTTTACATCAAGGGATATAAAGAGCAACAAGAAAGGCTTCTACAAGTAGATTAGCAATAAATGGAAGACGAGGAAAAGTGTGAGCCTACCTTCAAATATGGGAGGGGCTTTCATGACAAAGGACACAGAAAAGCCTGACTTGGTGCATTCTTTGGCTTGTTCTTCATTGGCAAGAGGGGACTTCAGGATCCTCCCAGGAGAGGTTCCCAAGGAGCAGGAGAATGTAAATCTCACCCCTAGCTTCAAGATGGGTAAGAAGGATTATGTAGGGAACTACAGGCAGATGAAGGCAATAATCCTGGAAATCCTTTCCAAAGTCAGAAAGGATAAGAAGTTGATTGGGACTAGTCACCATAGATTTGGAATCATAGAATCATAGAATGGTTTGGGTTGGAAGGGACCTTAAAAATCATATAGTACCAAGCACCGTACCGTGGGCAGGGACACCACCCACAAGACCATTTTGGTCAAAGACCCATCCAACCTGGCCTTGAACACTTCCAGGGATGGGGCACCCCCAACTTCTCTAGATCATCACCTTCACACTAAAGAATTTCTTCCTAATATCTATTCAAAATCTACCCTCTTTCGGTTTAAAACCATTACTAGCAGTCATATCGCTGCAATCTCTGATAGAGTCCCTCCCCATTTTTTCTATAGGCTATACTTACTGGAAAGCTGCTATAAGATCTCCAAACCTCTGATCATCTTTGTGGCCGCCCTCTAAACTTGCTTCAATAGGTCCATGTCCTTCTTATGTTGGGGACCTCAGAACTGGACGCAATACTCCAGGTGGGGTCTCAACAGAGTGGAGTAGGGGGAAGAATCATCTCCGTGGACCTGCTGGCTATGTTTCTTTTGTTGCATCCCAGGATATAGTTGGCTTTCTGTGCTCCAAACACACATTGCTGGCTCATGTTGATCTTGTCAGCAACCAATATCCCCAAGAACTTCTCCTCAGCAGAGCAAGTCTGCTCTCCATACATTCTCTGCCCAGCCTGTATTTGTGCTTGGTGTTGCCCTGACCCATGTGCAGGACCTTGTACTTGACCTTGTTGAACTTCATGAGGACTTGCACCATACAAGTATACCGTGTCATGGACTAGATGCACACAAAAAGCACTTTATTTTTATTAACACTTCATTTTTTCACTTCAGTAACGCAAGCACATCACAGTCAGTACTGCAGTACTGTGCAAAAATACACAGGCCAACTAAGATGTTTCTGGCTCAGTAAGTCACTTACTGTACCGAGAAATCTGAATACAGCAGTTGGAGTTGCAGAGGCAGTGGCCAGGTTCAACAAACACAGAACCACATTTTGCCCTGCAGCAAATCCCACAATGGTGCTGTGGGCTCATCCTCTGCTGACAGCAACTAACTTTCAAAGCCACCTTAAGAGTTTTATGGCCCTTCAAAGAAAGCCTCAAGTTTTCTACCACTTTTAATTAGTGCACATAAAGTGCACTAGGTTCTCGAGTTTTTAATCATATAAGCTTTGTGAATTCATTAGCAAGACAGCAGACAGCATGAGAAAAGGAATTAGAATATTCACAATTATTTTGCTACTTCTGCCCAAATTATGATCGTTACATGCCAAGAGACTCAAAGAGCCCAGCATTATCATGTTACAGTAGCTCGTATGCTCTTAAATCAGAGATTAAAGACTTAAATCAAAATCAGAGTGCTAGGCGCTGTAAAATGTTTTGTTGAAAAAAAAAATTAAAATGGGAAAACTGTGCTTGACAACTTGATAGCATTCTATGATGAGATGATGAGCTTGGTGAATGAAGGGCACTGGATGCTGTTTATCTCAATTTTGGTAAGGTTTTAATTAACTGTAGTATGTTTTCCATAATATTCTCATGTACAAACTGATGAAGAACAGGTTAGATAAGTACATACTGAGACGGACTGAAAATTGTCTTAACTGCTGTCCTCAAAGTGTTGTGATCAGTGCCTCAAAGTGCAAGTGGAGACCATTCACTTTTGGTTCACGTCAGGGATGGGTACTTGGATCAACACTGTTTCAATAATTTATGAAAATGTGGACAATGGAAAGAGTGCACCCTTGGTAATTTGAAGATGATACAAAAGAGGAAGGAGTGGTTAATATATCAGATAGATATGCTGCCATTTAGAGGGTTCTCAACAGGCTGGAGTAATGAATCAACATGGACCACAAAGTTCTACAACGGGAAATGAAAACCCCTGCACCTGGAGAGGAATGATACACATTCCCAGAGCCAGTATATGGTGTGGGCCCAACCTGGAAAACAACTCTGCAGAGAAGAACCTGGAGTTCCTGGGAGACAAGCGGACCATAAACCAGCACAGTGTCCTTGCAGCAAAGAAGGGGGGTCGCATTAGAAGGATGTTGCCTGCAGATTGAGGGAGATGATCCTTTGTCTGTGCTCAGATCTGATGAGATATACCTGGAGTTCTGGGCCCAACCATACCCTCTCCGGTACAGGAGAGACATGGACATACGAGTAGAACAGGGCCACAAAGTTGATGGACTGGAACATCTCTTATATGAGGAGTGGTTGGCAGAGATAGGGCTGTTCAGCTTGGAGAAAAAAAGGCTGAGGGAGATCTTATCAATGTGTAATGAGGGAGCTGGGTTTGTTCAGCCTAGAGAAAAGGAGGCTGAGGGGAGACCTTATCATTCTCTAGAACTACCTGAAAGGAGGGTGTAGCAAGGCATCTGTTAGTCTCTTCTCCCAAGTAACAGGTGATAGGACAAGAGGAAATGGCCTCAAGTTGTGCGAGGGGAGGTTCAGATTGGATATTAGGAAAAATTTTTGCCCTGAAAGGGTTATCAAGCATTGGAATGGACTGCCCAGGGAAGTGGTGGCATTGTCATCCCTGGAGGCATTTAGAAAACAGGTAGACGTAGTGCTTAGCAATACAGTTTAGTGATGGGTTTTGTCAGTGTTAGGTCAATGGTTGGACTCGATGATCCAAATGATCCCTTCCAACCTAGACAATTCTATGATTCTGTGATATTCAAAACCTGACTGTATGTGGTCCTAAGTAACCTACTTTAGCTCATTCTTCTTTGAGGACAGGCATTGAACTAGACTGTCTCCAGAGATACCTACCATCCTCAAACATTCTGTGATTCTGTGAAATCCTATAAAATGTTGACAGAATGAAAAAAAATCAGCAACAGCTTTTGCTTAGTTAACAGTACCTTGAAACATGTCAGTGTAATATGCTTTTTTAATAGCATATTGTTTTACAGCAGTAGAAGAAAGCTTATTTTGCCTCTGCTAACATAGGGTTTTTAGTGCAATAATATTAGCTGTGACTTTTGAAGTCACAGATATTCAGCAAAACTGGCATTCAAATAAAGAATCTTCACAAGAACATGCCACTATACCTAACACCCCAAACCCTATTTAAGTAGATAGGCTTAATATTTAACATCAATTTCATTCTCTACTTGTTCTTTTTTACCATTCCTGCAGTTCAGTTTTTGAAAGCGAACTGAGGTAATAATAGTGGAGAGACAGTAAAGTTAAAATCTCAAGAATATTTTAAAAGCACAGTCCCATAGAACAAATAACAGTGTGCTACTTAATAGAAACTAGTAAAGGAAAACAAGCAAAGCACTCACAACAAGCCTACAACTTCTGTTGCATTTTCAACATTGTGAAAACAAAATCCATAAATGAAAGGTTGGCTTTTCACTCTTTGTTCAGATATGTGAGACTGAAGCAGAACCCAATTTCCACATATTAAGAGACTTCATGATATTACTGGTGACAGCAGCCTGCCCTGTCTCTGCTCCTTGGGAGCTTAGACTCTGGAATCCTGCTCAGGTTTGAGAATTACACTGCTAATTGCGGCATTAACATTTTGACAGTCTTGTTTTGGCAATGTCATCACTATACCTAGGTCTCAAAGAAGAGAGAAATGAGGTATGTGGGGTACTGCTTTTTGGCTGGTTCTGCATAATCTGTGGGGAGATACTCATCACCCTTCCCTGCCCCCCCACCCCCACCCCCCCGCATTATTTATCATATTTTTTTCAGTAGTGTTAATGGAAAAAGAGGACAGCAAAAGAGGATTTTCTATACCACACCATATAAACTGACCCAAGGTTTTACCATTTAGATCAAGAGCGCAGGCAAAGGTCGTGGAGGGAAAATAATAGAGATGCAATGAATATAATATCAGCTCTGATGACTTGTTTTAAATGTTGGTACTGGATTTTCAGTCCTTTCAGTGGGTTTTTGACAGAGGTGTTTCCAGAGGTAGCAACAAAACAACAAGAAAGTCAAAGGTGCGAGAACAGAGAGTGGGAACTTTCAGAAAAGAAGGTGGTGTGATGGTGCCATGCAAATCTCTCCTTATAGGTTTAGAGAAATTTTTTGAAACTATGGTGAAGAATGAAACAAAATTGAGCATTGAACTGATACATATTTAGAGGTGGTTATAGTATATGTGTCTCATAGATCAGTTTCTAACATCAAATGCAAAGGCAACAAGCTACAAGTATCAATTGATTTAGCAGCATCATTTGCATTTGCAGTCCTAGTTAGTGGTTTGGAAGATTGCTAGCAGCTAACTGTTTTGTGGCAAAATAGATAGCCCTGAGAGTAACATGGCTGTTCCTTCTGCTCTGTTCTCCTGCCAACTAAACATGTTAACCAAACTCAAAATTACAAGACTAATCACCTACATAACAACTGGCCTGAAACAATTGAAATCACACATCTAACAGTTATCAGAAGTTAATCTGAAGGTAAGAGTAGCATGCCAACTAGCTGGAATTAATTAGGTAGCAGGAGGACAGGAACTTTTCTTTTCCAACTAGCACTGTTGCATGAAAAGTGTTACAGCTGGCTGACTTGGCTGTTCTTACTGCTGATTGGTTCACTGCCTGTTGGTGTAATGGAATTAGATGTTTGTACAATCGCTGTGTGGGGTGTATGAGAGCAGCCATCAATTGCTCTAAGCAATGAATAACATGTATTACCCATGTGCAAATCTTTTGCTTCATGTAACAGCTGTGAAACATCACAGTTACACGGAGCCACTGCATGAACAAAAGTTCTGAACATGGATATTTACTATTTCTGATGATAATGAGTCTACCAGAAGACACCTGGAAACATACATATAAAGAATAGGGGAGACCTTTGCCAATAAATCTAGCATGGGCTGGGGAAGGTGGGGACTCCTCAAAAGTCTTTTCAGGCCTTGATGAGTGGAAGCAGGCAAGCAAGCATACCTGCAGGATAACAGGGCAATATAATAAACACCGAAAAATTGACTGATTAGTTCTCCAGCTGCATGAATGCATGCCTTCTAACCTCTGTAGCCCCTCACTCACAGTGAAAAACAAGAATGAATAGAACCAGCAACCATAAATCAAACACTAAAAATGGAGAGGATATTTTTGATTTCAAAAAAAACTGAATTTTTATTTGCTATCTAATTTGTCAGTCTCTAAAATTCCATTTCTTCTCTTTTTTTTTTTTTTTTTCCTTTCCATAGTCTTGGATCTAGAGCCTTGTTTTATATTAAATGGAAAGCTGAAGTTCTAAAGTTGTAGGAACTTGAGCTTTGATACACGTTCTGTCAAAACTAAGGTTCAATAAAAACTGAATAAAATCATGCAGTGATTGCACTATGTTTTACTTCTTCAGATTTCATGACTTAAGAGTGGAAGTCACAGAACAAAACTTATCACTCAATGAATCAGTTAAATCTGTTTTATCCATTTAAGAACGGTGATACATGACTTGTGATCAACCTGCCATGATAGACCAAATGCACACAGTATACATCCCAGCTCTTCCATGTAGAAAAAAAAGATCCTAATATTTGTAAACCTAAGAATAAAATCTTTTTTTTTTTTTTTTTACTTTTGTGTAATATAGCTGAAGCAGTAATATAAGACATAGTCAGATCAAGTTGTTTTACTAAGGATAAACAATGTACCTTAAGACTTAGTGGGTCCCAGTCCAGGAGATCATCACTGTACTTTTGAAAATAAAATTCACCTATTGAAACTTTTGCAACTAATTTATTTTAGGATAAAAATTCCTGATTTCTGAGATCATTTACTTATCATAGTGTACTGGGTCTGGTGGAGAAAAGGTTAATTTCTTCCCAGGACCTAGCAAGGACACAGGTATTCCATCCCATGTGGGCCATGCCCAGGGGGGTGGCCGGAGCTAGTCGGGAAAAGAGGAGGGACCGG
>JAOTQQ010000019.1:67702845-67748295 GCA_026546715.1 Gallinago undulata | reverse complement strand
ATCCCTCGGCTGCCCTGCACTTGCCTTGAGAGCTCACTCAGGATGATCCTCTCCATGATCTTTCCCGGTACCGAGGTTAGGCTGACAGGCCTATAGTTTCTGGGATCCTCCTTCTGGCCCTTCTTATAGATGGGCGTCACATTGGCCACCCTCCAGTCATCCGGCACCTCTCCTGTTGACCATGATTGTTGATAGATAATGGAGAGAAGCTTGGTGAGCTCTCCTGCCAGGTCCCTGAGAACTTTTTCCAGGAACATGAAAAGAAATGAAGGTGATTGTTTATCCTAAAATGTACACTGTCCCTTCTGTACACTGGGAATATCTCAAGGTTAATAATTCTGGATGACCTAAGAAGTAGAGGGCTACTCTTCTAAATGACAGCTATTACATCTGGTTACTTGTATATGATCTCTATGGAAATTGAAAAAAAAATTATAACTATTTTATTAGAGAAAAAAGAGGGAAGGAAACAGAACTTGACTTTTTTCCTTTTCACCCTCTTAAACTAACTCCTCTGGTAGTCACTGCTGCTCTTTCACTCCTACAGGCCTCAGATTTTTTCCTTCAACTCTTGCAATTTGTCACACTTATATCTCTTTCTTACATCATGTTTTTGTAAATATTGTTCAATGTTGGCTTCTGTCTAACTAATGGCAGGCTTAGATATACCACAAGGTGAAATGAAACAGAAACAGAAACAAAGAATACTGCATGTTAATAATGTTCCTAAGACCCTAGTTGAGGATACAAGTATCTTTAAGGTGAACTTTGATGGTGCAAAAAGAACATTTTCTTTCTCTTCAAATATTGCATTTTAATTCTCCTCTGGACCTTGCCACCAAATAGGATCTTTGAAATAACTTGGCTATTGAATCTTCTCAAAGCTACGTTTCTTACACTGGATCTGGAGATGGTGATATCCACAGAGGCTGAAACTGAGCCACTGTAATCCTTTCCTTCAACTCCCAGCGAAGAGGACATAAATTGTAAGGATAATTGAAAGTCTTATTTTTGAATAAGCAGTTAAATACTTGCATGGCTCTAATTGACTTTGATTGCTATGAAGTACATTCATGAGTGTCCTGAAACATGAGTGATTCAGTGAATTGAAACCCAGAAGAAACAGTGTTGACATTGTTAGTGAATGCGAAAACAAAGAAATGTTTACTGACTTATGACAAGCTATTTGTAGGTCACCAAAGATAGCAAATCAAAGCCAAACTTTCTTGGATCTCCAGTTTATATTTCAGACACAATTTTTTTCACTCTGCAAGATAATTAGGGATAATTTTTATGCTATTGAAAAACTCGAATGTTTTCTTTAAACTGTCTTTCTTTTGTAGAAAGCATGTTATGAAATACTAAAATATTCATTCCTCAATGAAAGCCAGGGGTGAAGAATAATCATCTCTAATTCAGGCTGAATTGCTAACAGAGGAGTTTCTTTCCCAAGAAGAAGCAGGCAGATAACTTTCCCTGACACTCCCAAAGTGTGACAGATAAGCAGTACTAATAAAGTATAGCAAAGAATGTGGGAACAGAAGCTTCAGTGCACATTCCAACATAAAGCCTCTTTGCAACCGTAGAGAGGTAAGTTAGTGTCTTGTTTTATCTTGGTTAAAATAGTACAGGTAATAGCATGATATGACTTCAGTTAGGAGGAAAAATACATCCAAGATGAGGAGGAACTTGGATACTATAATAACAGAGGTCTGAGATAAGAAAATATATAAACGTTGGCTGGAAGAAATAAAGACAGCAATAAGATACAATCTAGAGGCCCAAGATGGTCTAGTGCCAAACAAATTTCAATGGCACTACCTAGGTAATCATCTCAATATCACTCTTCTCATCTGCATACATTTCCAAAACTTGCTCATGCCTGCCATTCCTACTCATTATTTGTGCTAGAGGGACACAAACCCACAACATTGTAATAAACATAGGGTAAGCAAAGTATGATATTTGGAGCAGACTGTGAAGGAACCAAATGAAAGGGGATCAAGGGCATTCAGCCTGTGGCCAGCTGGGGAAGAAGTGTCAGGTCTGAGGTCTCTCCCTTAAAACACTACAGCCTCATTTTGCCCGTTTAGTTTGCTTGTGCAAGAAATATAAGCTCTTTAGGGAAGAGGTTATTTCGTGCAGATTTGCAGCCAATGTGTTAGTCTTACTCCATAAATTCCATACTTATGTTTCCTGAAAAAGTGAAAATCTTTTCCCACTTACTAGGTAGAAGAATATTCACTACTATTGATTGCTTTACCTTATCTTGTTTTCCCAATATGCTTCCATTCAAAGACAGTCTGACAAAAATACAGAAGACCCACAGAAATTCTGCACATCAATACAGATTAAGAGACTTGTTGAATATTAGCATGGGACACACATGTAAATGAAGTAATATTTGACTTAAAAAAACCCTCTTATAGATTTATTTAAAAAAGAAAAGAAAGAAGAAAAGGAAGTAGCCAAGAAGTTACATGGACCCCGAATCCTTTCTTGGACTATGTTGTTCATGTTTGCTTTTGAAGTCCTAGTAAACTGTGGCACAATATTTATAGTTAAATGCAGGTTTTGAGCAGAACATCAAAATACCTCAGGTAATCGGTTTTTGGTGGCTTAAAGTGCCAGGAGGATTCAGTTGTGCATATTTTCCTATTTGTTTTAAATCCTCTAATATTATGGGGAAAGGTCTACTAGCCTCGTTACTACAACTGAGAAGTTTTATTAATTTGGATTAAAGTTGTTATGATACTTGAACATGGGGAATGGAGTGGTGACTACATTAACAAGTCTCAGTTAGTTAGAAATGGTGGATTATGGTTATAAATCTTGGCTTTGATTATATCTGCATAATAAGTGTAAGGGAGCCTACAGCATTCAGAACATTTAAAATGGGGATACATTCATGAGGAAAAAAAAAAACCCAAGCTCATAAACTAGTGGCATTTATAAGCCAATGGCATTTACACACCAGTGGCATGTAGAAGCCAGATACATTAAAGCCTTTGGAAACCTAGAGGTCCAGAAAGACATTTATATAGATGTCAGAAAAAAAAAAACCCCACCCTTAAGTGTCTGCCTTTATTTCAATAGAGGGTAGTCATCTAATTGGTTTTGAAAACAAATATCCTCTTTCTCCTCCCTGACTCATCCTGAGACTTTCTTCTTTCTCTCACAGCCTTTGAAAATGTGGTCCCTAGAGCTTCTGTTACCATTGGAGGAAGAGGCTGGCAGAAGACTTACAGATCAGTTTACCTTTGCTCTTTGTTCATAGGGAGCTGTGTTTTGACTCTGCAGATAAATTCTCATTTCCTTCATTTAATAAGCTTGCTCATATGGATTTATTAGCCTCTATTAGCCTTTATTAGCCTTGAGGAGAAGGACTTGCTGTGGATATTGTATACCTGGAATTTTGAAAAACATTCGACACTGTCCCCCATAGAATTCTTGTGGAAAAACTGGCTGCACACGGCCTGGATGAACATGTGATCTGCTGGATCAAGCACTGGCTGGCTGGAAGGTCCCAAAGAGTGGTGCTCAATGGATTTAAGTCCAGCTGGTGGTCGGTCACAAGTGGTGTGCCTCAGGGAGTGCTCAGTGTTGGGACCATTTCTGTTTAACATCTTTATTGATGATCTAGTTAAGGACATTGGCAAGGTCACAGATGACACCAAGTGAAGCAGGAGTGTTGATTCACATGAGGATAGGGAAGCTCTACAGAGAGACTTAGATAGATTGGATCATTGGACCAACATTAATGGTATGAGCTTCAACAAGGCCAACTGCCAGGTCCTGCCCTTGGGCCACAATAACCCCATGCACTGCTACAGGCTTGGGGAGGTGAGGCTGGAAAGCTGCCGGGCAGAAAAGGACCTGGGGGTTCTAATTGACAAGTGGCTGAATATGAGCCGGCAGTGTGCCCAGGTGGCCAAGAAAGCCAACGGCATCCTGGCTTGTATTAGAAATAGTGTGGCCAGCAGAAGTAGGGAGGTGATTGTCCCCCTGTACTCAGCACTGGTGAGGCCACACCTGGAGGATTATGTCCAGTTCTGGGCACCTCAATACAAGAGAGACATTGAGGTGCTGGAATGAGTGCAGAGGAGGGCAATGAAGCTGGTGAAGGGCCTGGAGAAGAAATCGTATGAAGAACGGCTGAAGGAGCTGGGACTGTTTAGTTTGAGGAAGAGGAGAATGAGGGGAGACCTCATCACTCTCTACAACTACTTGAAAGGACACTGTCGAGAGGTTGGTGCTGGTCTCTTCTCGCAGGTAATTAGTGACAGAACCAGAGGGAACGGCTTCAAGCTCCAAGAGGGTAGGTTTAGACTGAACATTAGGAGAGAATTTTTCACAGAAAGAGTGGTCGGACATTGGAATAGGCTGCCCAGGGAGGTGGTTGAGTCACCATCCCTGGCCTTGTTTAAGAATCATTTAGATGTGGTGTTGGGGGAGTAGGGGAGAACTTTGTAGAGTAGGGTAGATGGTTGGACTTGATGATCCCAAGGTTTTTTTCCCAACCAAAATGATTCTATGATTCTACGTTTCTATGGTTCTGTGATTCTATGATTCTATGATTCTATGATTGACTTGGGAGTGCTTGTGGGTGAGAAGCTCAATATGAGCCGGCAGCCCAGAAAGCCAATCGTGTCCTGGGCTGCATCAAAAAAGTGTGGCCAGCAGGTCATGGGAGGTGATTCTACCCCTCTACTCTGCACTCGTGAGACCCCACCTGGAGTACTGTGTCCAGCTTTGGAGTCCTCAACACAGGAAGGACATGGACCTGTTGGAACGGATCCAGCAGAGGGCCATAAAGATGATCAGAGGGATGGAGCACCTCCCCTATGAGGACAGGCTGAGAGAGCTAGGATTGTTCATCTTGGAGAAGAGAAGGCTCCGGGGACACCTTATAATAACCTATCAATATGTGAAGGGAGCCTACAGGAGAGCTGGAGAGGGACTCTTTATGAGGAAGTGTAGTGAAAAGACAAGGGGCAATGGTTTTAAATTGGAAGAGGGGAGATTTAGATTAGATATTAGGAAGAAATTCTTTAGTGTGAGGGTGGTGAGGCACTGGAACAGTTTGCCCAGGGAAGTTATAGATGCCCCATTCCTTGAAGTGTTCAAGGCCAGGCTGGATGGTACTTTGAGCAACCTGCTCTAGCGGGAGGTGTCCCTGCCCACAGGGGGCAGGGGGGCTGGAACTTGATGATCTTTAAGGTCCCTTCCAACTCAAATGATTCCATGATTCTATGACTCTATGATGTAATTTTTAACATTTGCAGTAAGAGCAAAAGGGGAATGGTGATAAATAAACCTATTTTATAAAGTTCTCTGAGTACATAAAGTCAACAAATCTCGTTGTTTCTGCACGTAGCAGGAAATGGTTTTATGTATTGCAAGCATGGACACCATGTACTGAGCACTAAACTTGGCTTACAGGATTGTGTTGTGTATGTGATCAGTAAACAAGATAAACAGGTACATTTCCTATACCTCCCATCCCACACAGCAGAGGACGTAAGTTGCTATGTTCCTTGAAAGAGAATGTATTGCTTTTCATTAAGTCTGGCTCATGAGGAAGAAGGATCTTTGCCTACATTTTGACCTATCTGGGAAACCATGTGTCCTGCGTAGAAAGAAAGTAAGAAGAAACATGCCTAAGATTATTTTGAGGGAGGGTCTCTAATTCTGTTTGCCTAGCTTTAACCTAGACTGCTATTTGGCATACCTGCATGAGGATGATAGATAGATAGAGAGAACTGGCTTATGATACTGCTGCAATTATGGATTATATGTCTGTCTTCGTGCTCTGTGTATCTGTGCAATAACTGCCATCAAGCCTGAAGCTGGAGGGACGACCTTAAACATCTTCCCAGTATTACCGGCATGGATTACAAAATGCACAGGATTTAAGTACATGGAATTTAATAGTTCTCAACGAGAAAGGCAGACTGTTATTGCAATTCATGGAAAGCCAGCTCTATTTCCGTTAATATTAATATAGTTGAGAGATGTCTCCCTGAAACTGGCAGCTATTTACTAGAAACAACAACACAAAAGAGATATACCAAAGTCTAAATCAGTTTAAATGACCTTTTTTTTTTGGTGATATTCAGTTCAAGAATAAAGGGGAGAGTAAAGGAGGTATTTCCTAGATTAATCAATATCCTAATTAAGGGGTTCTCTAGCAATTTTGTGTCGTTTTTTGTTTGGTTGGTTGACTGATTGGTTGTGGGTTTGGGTGGGGTTTTTTATTTGTTTTGCACAGAATATATTTTTAAAAATATAGCAGAATTGATAAGCAAACAATTTGGTTACTTTTCAGAACCTGCTAGGTGAGGTAACTACAGACAGGTATTTCTACAATATAAAAAGTGCTTTCTTGAGGAGAATTCTTCTTACAGAATCATAGCATGGTTTGGATTGCAAGGGACATTTGAAGATTGTCCCTTGCCATGGGCAGGAAAATCTTTCACTGGATCAAGTTGCTTAATGCCCCATCCAACCTGACCCTGAACGCTTCCAAAGATGACACACACACAATTTCTCTGGTAAAAAAACTTCTTCTTTATGTCCAATATAAATCTACGCTTTTTCTGTTTAAAACCATTGCCCCTTGTCCTGTCACTAGAGACCTTGTTAAAAAGTCTTTCTCAGTCTAGTTATAAGTCCCCCTTATATATTGAAAAGTCACAATAAGATCTCACTGGACCCTTCTTTTCTCCAGGTTGCATAAGGCCAACTTTCTCAGTCTTTCTTCACAGGAAAGGTGTTACATGTCTGTGACCATTGTCATGGCCCTCCTCTGGATCTGCTCTAACAGATCCATGTCTTGTACTGGACCCCTAGAACTGGAGGCCAGCAGGGTCTCCTGAAGACAGAGGGGTAGAATCAACTCCTTTGCCTGCTGTCCATGCTTCTTTTTTGCAGCCCAGTATGTGATTGGCTTTCTGGGCTGCGAGAACACATTGCTGGCTACCTAGTAGCTTCAGGAAGGCCAAATAATTTCATTATGTCAATAAAACATTTAAAAAACACACTTAAAAAAATTTTCCCATTTCATTTATCTCACTGGCACTCTTGAACAGTAACCAAAGACAACAGTAACTGATACACACCAGCTTCAGCTAGACATATGACCTGGAGCTACTGCCTAAGGATTTGGAAAATAAGATATTTTACACTTATTTTCAGACAACTGATGAAGAAAAGAGTAATAGAATGTTAACCAGAATTGCAGGAAGATGTTACTACGCATGGGTTAGTGCCAATAAATAAGAGAAGGTTAAAACTTTTTGCTGATTATGATCCAAAGAGAGAAAGGGAATTGGCAAAACTATGAGGAAGTCTGCATGATTTGCGAGTTTGTTTTAAAGTAGGAAGCCATTCATAACTGGAGTCATAACACTCCTCCTCTACTACATCAAATATTTTCTGATTACTTATTCTGATTAATGACTATCCATGACTCATTACTATATTTTGTTAACAAAGTAGTAGTCAGCAATCTCCTTCATCCTTGGCTCATAGGTTAATTTAGTTGTAAGTTACATAACAGAGAGGGCTGTGAGTGGTAGAGAAATTTTCTTCTCACTAGTTGCACTTTCAAAAGAAAGTAGAGAACGTTTTAAAATATTGGTGAAAGAAAGACTATCAAACGTTGAAACTACCAGTAGTCAAACTATTAAAGGAAGAAATGTTTAATTTCAACGAGTATTGCAGGCTTGTATGCTTATAGTCAGTTTACTTATCCTCATCTAAACTTTCTGCATCTCCAAATTTCCTGAAATTTCAAGGAATGAAGATTCATAAGGCATCTATTTTAATTCTGATTAAGTCACATTACAAGAAGTATGCATTTGGTGGCTCCTGAACTAACACCATTGGTATTCTGCAAATAATTGCAGAAATCTGGGACCTTCACTGAAAAAAAAAAATGCAGCAAGGTACATATGATAAAATATCCACACTGTAAGGTTGTAAGTTACCTCAATTCAAGCTTTTTGGTTGCTTGACAAGAAGTGGAGAAGGAAGACTAGAAGTCAAGTATGTACCTTGCTAGGATAGGCTGAGACAACTCCAATGCTCTAGATATTTTTGCTTGAGCTAGTTCACCAGGCCTGTAGTCAGCCTGATGAACAGTTAGTCACAGATACATGCAGACTTCCAACTGCAAACTTCCACAATTAACTTCTTAATAATCTGAGAAAGGCTTTTGCAGATCAATTCTTGAAACAAACTGATTAGCCATAGTTTCCCTTACTTGCCTCAAGTTCTGTAACAGCTAAATCCATAAGAAGACTATCACAAAGTTACGATTTATCCTGGAGAAGCAGAAAACAGAATGTGTCCCCTGTTTCATTGCACATAGCTACAGACTGAAGAATGGCAGAAACATCATTTTGGGAAAGAGGTTACTTGAAGATGGTTCTATACAAAACGTATGTGCACTTGTAGAGATTTCATTCACACTAGCTGAGCATGTCATTGAATGAGAAAATCTATCATTTGTTTTTTCATTAAAGTGCATACAAGGATGTCTATGTAGTATGTACCAGTAACAATGAATCTGTGCAGCCTTGGAAATTAGGGTTGGCAGAAAGTGGTAAAAAGGAACATGGTGATTAGTATGTGAATAGTGAGCAAGGTCCAATGAAATTACAGTGCCATTTCTAGCCTTTAGGTAGGCACTCCATCACTTTCAGTACTTGGGAAAAGATATTGAATCTTCAATAAACCAGGAAATTATTGAGAACAGTAGCAGGATCTAATAGGCCAACCACTCTAAAATTCTTGTTGTCAAAAGCCCTCCTTCCTAAATCCACTCGGGACACATGATCTACTAGATAATTTGACTCACGGTAGCATGTTTTATACTTGTCATCAGAACATACTGTGAGATTCAAGAAATGATCTCAGCAAAATGACACTGTTAGAGCTACAGGTATACATTTGCAAGCACGACTCCTTTTAAGACATCTTGTAGGGGCCAGAATCCTACCAAGTGCAGATCAGTATTAATCCATTAATTTACAGTTACTAAACATTATAATGTATTGGAACTGTCTTTCCTTTTTAAAGCTGATTCAAGTCTCCAGGTAGGCAGTGACAATGAAATGCTGCAGGAATTTAGAACCAATTCTTCAATAGTGAACAGTGCACAGAAAGTTGGTGACTTTGTTTCTAGCAAAATGCCTAGGAAAAGCTGAGAACATATGAAAGCAGTGAAGGGAGCCATCTGAGCTACCTTCTCCAGGACAGTTAATTAGTAATGAATGAATTAGGGAGGCAGAAATAAGTGACTGTAGAAAGCAAAGTATAGTCATTGCTGTCAGTCAACCACATACAGCACAAGATAGTAGCTTGTCACAAACTACCATGAATAGACAGTAATTCTATTACTGAGATTCAGAGATTAAGAAGAAGAGAGATACAAGTGAAGGAGAAACACTCATACATAAACAGAAGAAATCAGTGAGAGAAGATGGTGGATAAGCAATGTCTTTAGAGAAAAGCATCAAGCAAGGCTAAAGTAAGTAGAAGATACCAGCATCTGGGTATTGGTGGAGGCTGACATTAGAAAGGACACTGATAACAGACACACAGAAAAAGCAGGAGCAAAAAAAAAAAAAGAAAACCATGCTTTTTGATAATTATGTTCTCCCCTAGAAAGTGAAAACCAATTGTAGAAGCTTAACTCAAAGTATATAACATGCTAGTATCTAACAAAGTACTTTTTTGTCACACCCAACTATGATTATTCAAACCATAAGATGAATATGGTCATAATTAGGAAGATTGGCATGTGGGTAATCTCTTTTAAGGCACACTTTGCTGAGAAGTAAGACAAGCACTGCTAAAGAGGTCTCTAAAATCTGCAAAATTAATCAAGATAATTGCCCAGCTAGCAACACAAACTATACAAGAATGGGAATGCAAGTATCAAATAACACTCTGTGGACCCTTTGCAAAACATGACAACAGGAATTATATCAGCTCACAAAGATTGACCCTACAACATTCTCTTCTAAAATAGACTCAGGCCATCACCAAACTACTATTGTTCCAAAGACTGGAAAAAAAAACCCAAAAAACACAAACCAAAAAACCCACTAATGTACAACACCTTTGTGGGCTTTTTAACCTGTGGGGAAAATTTATAGTGTATTACTTTCTAGAACTACATTAAAATAAGTGCCAATAATCTACAAGAACACTCTGAAAAATGAATAACCTCACCAGCTTCAAGAACTTGTAATAGATTAAATAAAATAGAAATAGAAATTAAATAAAATAGAATAGAAAATAAAATAGAGCACTGCATCCATATATATCAGTATCTGAGTGTGGACAGATAATCTATTACCAGGCAAAACCTTCCTATAACTCTCTTGAGGCTGCTGTCCCTGCCACTACTTTCATGTCTCATAATGCTATGAGTGCAAAAGTAAATATTGACATTACGTGTATCATTTCTGTTCTAGGCTTTCATGACCTTCTGTATGAAGACTGAATACTTAGATAATTCTTTCTATTTGTGCTAAACTTTCTTCAGAAAAACATTGCCATTCAGGTAGAGTAAATAACATACCTTCCCCACTTAATGATAACAAAGCAAAAAATTCACAGAAATAGTACCAATTAAATAAATTTAAAAAAAAAAACTAACAAAAAAACCAACCAACCAAACAAAAAGAATGAAGCCAGTAAGAGAAAATTATCATGCAGAAAATGTTGCTGCTCACAAGTGAAGTCAAGTCACAAACTCTGTATTTATTGAAAGTCCTTAAAGATACTAAAGATGCTAAAACCAGAGAATGTGCAGAAGAAATGTGATCCAATGTACATAGAGACCTTTCAGAATTCTAAAAAAGCAATATGATTTCAATGTAAAATTGTGAATAATCCATCTCTATCAGCACAATGAACAGACAACAAATGGATCAAAAAGGAAAAAAAATGAAAATGACAGGAATTGATTGAACTTAAGTCAAGAAAGACAGTAGTTCCCAGATACACTAATGTATTCACAGACTATTTTTATTTCCAGTTCTAAGTGAAATTTTTAATTATCAGCAAATTGAAGTTTTATCCAGTTCTAACAGGTTTAATTGCACTTTTTACACCACAAAATAAAAAAAGATTGCTAGATTAATGCAAATCAATTCTCTGATCATTATGAAAATGCAGCATCTTGGAGAACAGCCACATTTCTGTGCGCTATTTATGATATGGCAATCACACCTCAATTCTAGTCCTACTTATTTCCAAACAATATATCCATGACAAACCTAAGTGTAATAAACACAGTTTTCCCATGAAGGATATACAGAAACACACACATATATATGGAATATATGTTATATGCATATATATGTATGTATGTATATATACAAGTGAATGTCACAGGGTAGAACTGAAGTGCAAATCATTTGAGACAACCAAGCATCTTCTCTACTTTTTTATAAATACCACATAAGTTAATTATACCCTTCTCTACTGGAAAGATCTTTCTCAAAGTGACTTGGTTTTTAGCACTGGAACCTCGAATTTGGTTTTCAGTTCTGCCATTAACACTCACACAGGACCTTTGGCACATTATATCACTATGTTGTGACCCAGTTCATTGATCTGCAAAATGGTATAACAGTATCTGTGTTGCAGCTAATTGATGCTCTCGTATGACAAGGCAGCCCTGGATGAAGTACTATCTAGGAATGTCCTGCGTAGCCCGTTGCAAGAGGAGGTGCAGTGATGGGATTAAGGCTGGCTAGTCTCATAAGTATTAGCTCTGTTTATATGATGTTAGAGTGCACTTTCAAAAGAACATGCATCATATACCACATACTTTTACTAGAAGATGTACAGGAAACAAAATAGTTTTTAACAGCAACCGTGCTACTTCTAAAATACAATACAAAAGATAATACGATGACAGAAGGCCACACCAGCATGGCAGAAAATAATAAGTAGTGTTTTTGAACCTTTTAAACTGACTTCTATTCACTTTGAAGTCACTTTTTTCCTCAGTCTAGCAGTATCATGGATACTAAAGTGAGCAGAAATGTAATGCATGTCCTTAGGTCTTTCCTACATTGCATAAATGGCATGAGGAGTTTTAAAGAATGTAATGCAATCTGTATGTTTTAACATGCATTTTATCAAATAAAGTACAAGTAACAAATACTTGCACTCATATATATCCACCCAAGAAACACACATTACTGCCATGTTCATATAAAACACTTGAAAGGAAAAGTAATTTCAGAATGAAAATCTTTCTTCTGTATTTCAATATTTCTGAGAGACTTTAAAAACTGCTTCTATTTCAAGATAATCTTTGTAATGGAAAAAAAACTTCCACATTTTCTCTGAAAAATTCTTTTAAAAAGCTCTTAAGTGTTAGAAGTTACTTTTTAATTTTTTGGAAGTCCATTTAACATCATAAATATTTAATGCATCTCAAATATGTATATATTAATAGGATTTAATATAGAGATTTATCAAGATATATTACACTCAAAAGTCAGAGTTCCTGAAGTTACTATAATTTGCTACTTAAAACTTTGTTGCTAGAGAATTATAGTTCTAAATAAACAATTTCAAAATCACGAAAGGATAGATTCATCACTTCATGATTTACTTTTAAGCATTTTCATTTTCACTTCTCTTTAAGGAAATATCACACTGGAGATATTTAAATAAGTTATATCAATTTAATCCACAGCAACACACACAACCTGAATTGCTTTAAATGCCTTGAAATAATCAAATGAATCCCTAATTTGTGATCCTTTAGTGATTGGTTTTCCAATGAAATTTTTTTATTGTTCTGATGATATGATCTCCATTCTACAGACTTTTATTTCACTTTCTGTTAAACTCGTTACTTCCACTTTTAGAACTAGTCCAAAGAATAATGATTGCTCAAGCAATTTAAATTGACCTTTTCTTTTGTAATTGATATATTTTTAGATTAACTCTCTTGCTTTCAGCTACTCGACTGTTAGTGTCTAGTTAAGTCTCCAACAGACAGGAAAACTATGTCTCATCTGGTCTGTCATTGCAAATTTGCTTTTATTCACGAACATTGATATAATACATTAGTAATGGAATGTCCATTACACTTTGCATCCACCAACTTTCTTTGAACTATTTTTCTTGGACATCAGCTCTGTCACTTGTACTTTGAAATGATCCTGAATGGAACACAACAGTATACACAGTATATACAATATATAATCTTACCATGTGCTGTTCCCAACTGTAATTTCTTCAGGCTTTGTAGTTTTGGATACAACTGACCAATGTCTAATTGTCAAGTCACCTTTACTATTGACTGACTTTGTGAGTTTACACGGAAACAGTGCTCCTTCTGTACCTTTATTGGAAACACAATTTCCTACATTTTTTTTTTTTTAATAGTGAGAGGAAGTAAAGTGATATATTTTTCTTTTCCATGAGTGGTGTATTGTCAATTCATGAAGAACCATCACTACAAAGCCTGGTGGGCTCAGGACTCTGGCCTATCTGTAGAAACACTTCTAATTCCAGGAGAAGATCATGTTTGGTCAAATTCCTTATTTCCAATCTGTTTCACAAGCCAGTATCCATTTGGAAGCAAACTTGTTTAGGAGTTACATGAAAATTGCACTGAGTATTTATTTCAAGGCTTTTATAGTCAATTCTCATTTACTTTGCCAAACACATGCAGAAGTTCAACAATTTTATGTGGTTACCCTTTATTATCAGCAAAAGAAAATTGCTGGTACTGATGAAGGAACCTGGATTAGAATATTCTTTGCTCATATAAACTTCTTAAGGGCAAGGTTTTCTGATTATCAGTCTATAGTTATTTGCATTCCAATTAACATATTTCTTCGATATTGCTTATATCTTTATCCTTCCTTCCTCCATAAGAAAACATTTTAAAGTTTTCTTACTGTAAAAAACCAACAAAAATCCCAAACAAAAACCCCAGTCAGCAAAAGCAAATAGTGAAATACTTATTACATCTTTTACAATTAATAAAGCCACCTGGAAGCTGAACATATGCAGAAAGCCAGAGATGATAGTACTAACTTTTAAAATTATTGTTTGGAAAAATTAAAAAAAACAGTTCATGTCAGAGGCAAGTCATAACATAGGTAAATCAGAACACTTGCAGGAGTTGGACAAAATTAGAACTTTTAAAAGAACAAGCAAGAATTTTTTTAGTTCCTCATACTGAGGAATTTGGAACAATTCCTCATTTCAATGGCACAACCAGTATTATCCAGCAGAAATCCAAAGAGGAAGTGAGACTACTTTAATCGGGTATGGCTCTGAACTACAAACACTACCAAGGCACCAGGGTCTTAATTCAGAGTCCTCTGAATCTCTTTGATAAAGAGAAGGTTGAATTTGTGATTAATGAACTATGAATTTAAACACAATAAGATAATCAGTTTCCTAGGTGACATATTGTACGGGGGCAATGGATTTACAATCAGTGTGTTGTCTGGGTCTCAACAATATACTGCAGATGGGTCTAGGTCCTCAAGGGCAAACTATACAACTGACCATAAAATCAACACTTTGTTATCAAGGTTGCAATTACGATGATGGGTGGTGTAATAGAAACTCATTTTTCTAGTGGAAATCCTCATTATCATAATGTTTACCTGGACAGTGCTAGGTAGATTCTGTAAAAAATTATGAAGCCATGGTTGAGCCAAATTCATCCCATGAATAATTCAACATGACAAGTTATAGATTACAACTGACAAGGATGAATTTATCACATAATGTTCTATATATCACATTACTGAAATGTGATGACAATCTATCTTGTGCCAATCTTTAAAGAAGAAAGGATTTGAAGAAAACTAATACATTTATAACAGTTGATAGAAAAATAGTACAATTTCCACTTAATGCAGGAGATACAATGCCAGGTCATATGGTGAGCTATTGTGATCCTCCAGCTCTGGATTCCTATGAATCTATTCTTGTATCACTCTCATATTACTCTTATTTGTGATTTCAGAAATAAGCAGAATGTACCTATTATTTAGTTGCACAGATCATGGAAGTTTTAACTTAACATGTTTAGGAAAGAAAGCAAGAAGAGAAAGCAAGAAAAAGGAAGGAAGGAAGGAAGGAAGGAAGGAAGGAAGGAAGGAAGGAAGGAAGGAAGGAAGGAAGGAAGGAAGGAAGGAAGCCCTTCCCCCCCACCCCCAATAAAAGCAAGAAAGATTCAAGCTGACATTTTTAGATGACCTAAACAGTCTTCAGTGACTTCCTTCTCTGATTGTACTGCTGATGTAATATCCCTGCAGTAAAGAGAACACGCTGAGCATATAGTTAGCATGGCAACATGTTCAGTTTGATAATTACATTTTTCCCAGATGTGGTGGCATCCCCAGTGCATTTGTCATATTGTTTTAGCCCCTCCCCTAGTTCTCTGCACTAAGTTTCCTTTTAATCCATATTGTAAAATCTGTTCTTTCTAGGAATTCAGAAGATTGTCTGCTTATTGTAAAATACAAATGGATATGTAGCCTTTAGTCAGGATTAATAATGAAGAAAAAAAAGAATGCTGAGGTTTTAAAAATTATGAAGACATTTCAGCAATGTTTATCATTTCCACTAATTCCACTGGATTCACAGGACAATATTTGAAACTGTTCCAATAGAAAACACCAGTGAAAGAAGTTTTAAAGCACAGTTATAAAAATACAGCTGCAGTCTGTGCTTCATCACGCAAAATCATTCCCATTTGGCACTGACATATTGATTGAAAATATATAAAAATATTTGAACATTTGTAATAAAGTTCGGAAATACCAACTATATAACAGCACTGCTGCTTACATGGTTCTGAAAAGGTGTGGCATTCATGTTTGTTGACTGCTGACTGTACCCAGTATTTGCTGCAGAGCACTTTCTATGTATAATTTGTTCCTGGAAGCTATGTATCAAAACTTACAGACTTGATCCTAAAAAATGTTAAAACTTTCTCATTCTGATTGAACAAGGTTGATAAGCACATAAAAATGTCTATAAATTAACTGGTACAACTCAATTGCCTTCTTCAAAGAAAAAGCAATAAAATAAAATAAAAAAAAAGTTGTTTTTTTCTCTTCATTGCCAAAAAAAAAAAATACATCATCACTAAAAGTAGTTTAAATTATAGGTATATAATTATCATCTGATGACTTTTTATATGCAGCATAAATGTGTTGAGGTCTCTCCAGTTCTCAAGGGAAAATCATTAGAAGCCATGACTATTCATAAAAGAGGCAAAATACTAAATTTTATGACAACAAACTCTTTCATATTGCTAAACCAGAATTTGCATACTATAAGCTAATGATCTTGCTGTGGTATTCCAATGTAATTTTTCAGAGTAGTCCGTAAGAAACACACACCAGACTTCATCATAATTCACGTACTGAGTTTTAGAGATTAACTTTTTGGGTGAACCTGAGGCTGTCTAAATCTGCCTGTGTAGCTACTCTTCTACATGTTTCCCAAATGCCTGACTCACACTTGCTTCCTCCTTCTCCAGTCCACACACGCAGCACCTGGAGACAAGTCAAAGAATCGTAGAGTCATAGATCAGCCCAGGTTGGAAGAAACCTCAAAAGATTATCAAACCCAGCATTTCCTGGGAAAGAAAGCCGGGATGAGATTATGTAGCAACCTTTCCAACTGCATTTTGGAAAAGTCCCATGCAATTGGGCAGTTTGGTGTGCTCAGAGATTTAAACCTAAATGTTTTCCCAAATCTTGTCTTCTCTACCAATGAACAGAGGTACTTCAACAGTGTCACAGCACCTGGACACAGAAATTAATTGTTTAGACTCTAGATCATACAAAACTTTCTGATCAAGTACTATATAATTTCACAATTAAACAAGGTATAGATATTATGCTTAATATTTGTCCAAAGTGTACAGGAGGAGTCCTTGATGCTTTTGGTGTATTTAAAACAAATTTCTGAGTAAACAGTCAGAAATCACCTGGTACTGTAATGGAAAATTGCAACGTGGTTGCAATTTTCTGAAGGCCTTAGCCTTCAGAATTCTTCTCAGCAGAATATGAACTACTCTTTCTTGTTCATTTGATAGATTATACTGGATCCAATGAAGAGAAGTAAAAGCTATCACTTTTTTCTAGGATAATGAAGTCTGCATTGGAATGGCCTCGTATGGTATGGTCTAGTTTGGTGTAGTAAGGAAGGTGAAAGAGGTCCAGGAACCTCTTTTCCTGAATTTCCTTTGGGAGGAAAACATTAAACAATGGAAAAAAATGCCAACTTTTAATATAAAAACATTCAACACATATACATTTATGCAAAGTTCAATCCTGGAGACCTCCTGATTGTGCAGTATGTAAGATGAACGGCCAGCTTTTACAATCCAACTTTTACAAACATTTAAAGAATATTATGTATTTATATTTCTAAATACATATTTTTATATATTCACATCTGTTACACAAAAATTCAATGGACATTCAATGGTTACCTGCAGTACCAGCTTACTAAAGAAGCATGCTCCCTTAGCAACCAAGAAGATTTTGTGTTTAATGAAACATCACAATTCGTTACAGATTTTACTGCAGAGCATCATTAATAAAATACCACTGCACTGGCTCTTCTGGGCACTCAAGTCTGACAGCAGTAGTTAATTGCCTTCTAGAGAAACACAAGGAGCCTTGGAGAGGCGGCAGCATCTTTTCCTTCAACCAAATGCATTAGGCTGTAACTGAATAAGGACTGAACAAAACACAGGCATCATTTCCCTGTTTTTCACTGACCACCTTACTGGTCACTCTTCACCAAAGATATTACCATATATATATAGACTATATTTTCTTATCCTTCTATTGGCTATCCACTTATGCCAGAAACAGAATTCAGAGATAAAGATCATGGCTACCAAAACTTATCTTGCTGAACGTCTGTGCATTGATGTGTTTATGGGCAGGGAAGTATGAAATTCTAATAATCAAATCCAAAGTGAGGGGAAGCTTATTGCCCTTTAAAGATAAACAAAGTAATAAAAAAGAAAGATGTACTTTAATGGCAAACATAATACAGAATGAACACATTTCTTTCACAACATATATACTCTATTTACAGAGAGGAAAGAAAATCCCACATTCAGGCTGACTTAAAATTGACATTATTTCTAAAATCAGCACAAGCAGGAGACAATTTAATAGGCTTTGAGACAAATCAATTGAGATCAGTCAGTCTCAACTGACCTAACAGCACCTTGTGAGGCATATGAACTTTTCTACTGCAGGCTTTCATTTACAGAAACTTAAGTCAAGAGTGCTGAATTTCTCCAGATTTAACTTTATTCACAATGTTCTTCCTAAGAAGTGTTTCTGTATTTTGTGCCACAACTTGTCAAGAACACAGACTACTGCCCACTGTTACTCTTTCATGTGGGCATGAATGATACTGCAAGGCAGAACCTAGGCAGAATTAAAGAACACTGTAAAGTCCTGGGTATGCAAGTGAAAAAAACTAGTGCCCAAGTCATCTTTTCCTCCATTTTCCTAATGGGTGACTTCAACTACCCTGACTTTTGTTGGAAAGTCAACACAGCTAGGCACACACAGCCCTGGAGATTTCTGCAGAGCACTGATGATAACTTCTTAGCCCAGGTGGTGGGGGAACCAGTGAGGAGAGGTGCTCTGCTGGAACTTGTGCTAACAAGTAAAAGTCTGGTTGGGGGTAACCTTGGCTGCAGTGGCTATAAGATGGTGGAGTTCAGGATCCTGCATGGAAGAAGCAGGGCAAAAAGTAGAATTACAACCCTGAACTTCAGGAGTGATGACTTTCAAAGACCTACTTTGAAGAATTCCATGGGCTAAGATTCTAGAAAGAACGGGAGTGCAACAGAGCTGGTTAATATTTAAGCACCACTTCCTCCAAGCTCAAGATTGGTGTATCCCTAGAAGCAAGAAATCAGGTGGATGAACAGGGAGTTTCTGGAAAAACTCAGACAGAAGAAGGAAGCTTACAGAATGTGGAAAAAGGACCAGTCACTTGGGAGAAGTATAAGAGCACTGTCAGAGTATGCAGAGATACAACAAGGAAAGTTAAAGCCCCCTTGGAATTGAACCTGGTAAAAGACGTCAAGGACAATAAGAAGGGCTTCTTCAAGTACGTTAGCAGTAAAAGGAAGATTAAGGAAACAGTGGGCCCACTGCAGAATGAGATGGGTGTCCTGGCTATGGAGGATGTAAAGAAGGCAAAATTACTGAATGCCTTCTTTGCTTCAGCCTATATTGCTAAGGCCAGCCCTCAGAAATCCCTGGAGGTAGGAGAGAGATC
Source organism: Gallinago undulata (assembly GCA_026546715.1). NCBI lineage: Eukaryota > Metazoa > Chordata > Aves > Charadriiformes > Scolopacidae > Gallinago > Gallinago undulata. The sequence continues at coordinate 67,728,957 of JAOTQQ010000019.1, read as the reverse complement.
TTGGAGTAAGAAAGACTCTTCCTTGATCAAGGAAGACTGAAATAGAGATAATTTAAACAAACTTGACACAAACCCACAAATCCATGGACCCTGATGAATGCAACTGCAAGTGATAAGGGAGCTGGCAGCTGTTATTGCAAAGCTGCTCTTTGAAAGGTCATGGAGAACAGGCAAGGTGCCTGAGGGCTGGAGGAAAGCCGATGACATGCCAGTCTTAATAAGGGCAAGAAGGAGGACCCAGGAAACTACAGGCTGGTCAGCCTCACCTCCATCCCTGGAAAGGTGATGGAATAGCTCATCCTGGACATCATTTCTAAGTGTGTAGAAGAATAAAAGGTCATTGGGAGTGGTCAGCATGGATTCACCAACGGGAAATCATGTTTGACCATTCTGATAGCCTTCTGTGATTGAGAGACTGGCTGGGTGGATGAGGGGAGAGCAGTGGACATTGTCTACCTTGACTTTAGCAAGGCTTTTCATGCTGTCTCCCATAGCATCCTCTTAGGTAAGCTTAGGAAGTGAGGGTTAGATGAGAGGACAGCAAAGTGGATAGAGAACTAGCTGAATGGCAGAGCTTAGAAAGTTGTGATCAGTGGTGCAGAATCCAGTTGGAAGCCTGTAACTAGTGGTGTTCTCCAGGGATCAGTACTGGGTCCAATCATGTTCAATTTATTTATCAACAACATGGTTGAAGGGACGACAAAAGTGGGAGTAGTGGCTGACTGTACAGGTAGTGTGCTGCTGTACAGTGAGACATGCTAGAGAGTTGGGTGGTAAGGAACCTAATGCAATTCAACAAGGTCAAGTGTAGGGTCCTGCACCTAGGGAGGAATAACCCCATACAGTGGTACAGGCTAGGGGCTGACCTGCTGCAAAACAGCCCTGTAGAGAAAGACCTTAGAGTCCTGGTGGACCACAAATTGACTATAAGCCAGCAATGTGCCCTTGTGGCCAAGAAGGCATTTAATGCCAAGAAGGCATTTAATGCACCAAGGGGTACATTAAAAAGAGTGTGACCAGCAGGTTGAGGGAGGTCATCCTTCCCCTCTAGTCTGCCCTGGTAAGGCCACATCTGGAATACTGTGTCCAGTTCTGGGACTTCTTCTTCCAGTTCAAAAAGGACCAGAAACTACTGAAAAGATTCCAACAGAGGGCTACAAAATTGATCAAGGGACTGGAGCACCACTCTTATGAGGAAAGACTGAGAGACGTAAGTCTGTTTAGCCTGGAGAAGAGAAGACTGAGAAGGGATCTCACCAAGGCTTACAAATATCCAAAGGGCAGGTGTCAAGACGATGGGGTCAGGCTCTTCTCAGTGGCACCTGGTGACAGGACAAGAGGCAACTAACACAGACCAGAACACAAGAAGTTCCATCTCAACATGAGGAAACACTTCTTTACTTTGATGGTGACAGAGCACTGGAACAAGCTGCCCAGGGAGGTTGGAGTCTCCTTCTTTAGAGATGTTCAAAACCTGCCTGGATGCTGCTCAGCACCAGTGAGACCATACAGGTGTTCAGGGCCCACGTTTGGACTCCCAACTCTCACACACAGCAATGAGTCTAGTGGATGGTCACTGTGATGGCCAGTCTAACTGAACCTGCTTTCATCAGTAGGCTGGACCACAAAAGCTCCAGCAATCCTGTCTAACCTACTTTATTCTGCAGCTATATGAAATCAGTAAACAGTTAGTATTTCCTTTTGACTGGCTTAGGCCTAGAAATGTGTAAAAATTACAGGAGATTTTTTTTGCCACTATTCACATGAACAGCACAAATCAAAGTATAATCTAAATATTTTTATATTCATCAAGTATCCTCCTTCTACATAGAAAAGGATAAAATATATTCTTGCAACTCTACTCACCTCTCACTTGGTTTTGTCTGATGTTCTTTAGTATATCTGATGCCTGTTGCCCTCTGTATGATTCCTGCCAATAAATATGTTTGTTTTTCTTGTCAGAGTACCATGGTGTATCAAGAGCAGGACAGGCATTAAAAACTAAGATGAAAATTATCAGCTGTCTACTTTTGTCTTTATATGATACTTCAATAACAGCAATATTACTCTTGTTTCACTCTAACTCACAACTTCCTTTTCTGAAAGAATGAATGGCTTTGATATTGCATGTTTGTTTGACAGGCATGGTACTCAATATGCTTCACAAAAAGATACTATAGAATTACTGCATTCTACTAAGTATCTTCTAAAAGTTAAAAAAACCAAATACCTAAGCTGTTACAAAGACAACTGACTTATTTCAACAGTACATGCCTTCAGTTCTACTTCAGCAGCCGTTGTTGGAAGATATCATTACGAGATTTCCTTCACCAATGTCACTCTAAATATGACAGGGATATGATATGAGCAGTTGTATCTCCTATCAGTTCACAGCTAAGAGTGCAGAGCACAATAGAAGTTATCCTCCGTGCTTCAGCAGAAAGTATCATTTAATGTAGATGGGAGGAGGAAAAGACTCAGCTGTGAGCAAGATTCTGGGTAACAAATATGACTCACATATGACTGGCCCTTCTCATTCTAGTAGTTTCAAAGTATGAAACCACTTTATATCAATAGAATGAAAAATCAAACATAAATTGACACATTCACCAGTATAGCCATCCTTCATCAGTTTTGTTATAACACTATATAGTAGTGGATTTATATTTTCCAACTACTTTTTCTGAAGGCTCAGCTAAGGTAGGTTATACTATCATTAAAGAACCAGACTGTTTCATTACTGAAATAAGTATTTCTAAAAAAGAAACATGGGGTGATGACCAGCACAACACATAAGGAAGAGAAATTCTACAGTTTACTTAATTGTGTTACATCTGTGGCTTGAGGACTTTGATAAGAGCAAGAAAGGATACTCTTTTATTGATTAGCCCAAATATATGCCCAAACCCCTTTGTTCTTCTATTCTATATTCCACACAACCCAAATACCAGATTTTTCAGTATATTTGTTGAGCAAAAGCATACTGCTCACAACTTGGCATTCCACAAACAAGCTTAACCTCTCTCCCCTCTCTTCCCCACTGTATCACCCTCCTACTTTTCTTGACTTAGTCTCTTCGACATTTGAAAAGGTTTACATTAACATCTTTAATGGTCTCATGAGAGAGAATGAAACTCAATCATCCATCAACAGTTTTCTTGCAGTCTTCTTGAGAAGAGAGAGGAGTGATATGCAAAGGGATCTTTGTCAGTTAACTTTTACTCTCTGGACTAACACACTAAGATCCAAGGGAAAGCTCTGCTAATGTAATTACTTCACTGCAGCAAATAAATTATAGGAAAAAAGAAACAAACACACACTCACAGAAGTGAACCAAACTGGACTGATCTCTGCTAACAGGATAGCCATTGCTGTGCAGAGTTCAGCACAGGACACCCATATTATGGTAAGGGTTTTGCACCTTACTCTGTTTTCTGTACCACTACATACACACCCAAGCTGTCTTTGAGTCTTCATGAATGCATAACTGCAACGGTAAACTACCATATGTCCACATCCCAGGATTAGACTTCTTAACATACTAAACATTGCCAGCTTTGTCTCACCTAAAACAACTAACTAATAGAACTTCAGACTACTCCTCCTGGAAAAAAAATCAAATATAGAAAACATTACTTTGTTTCTTAAAATTATTTAAGGAACCCACTGACAAAGCTCTCATTATTTTATTCTTATCTATCCTTTGAAAGTCAAGTCCCTTCATGCTTCTTGTCTGATAAAGCAACAAAATCCAAAAAATAAAAAAAAATTTGGTTTAAATTTAAAAAAGAGAAAAGTTTGTAAAAAACATCATTATAAAATCAAAACAAGAGAAAAACACCCAGAAGTCATAAAGCTTACTCTGCAAAGTCTTAACAGCCAAACTTTCTCCTCTAAACTTTAAAATATTCTTTTAGAAAATCCTCTAAGTGTAACCTACAAGGTGTTTTCTTTTTGTTCATCTTAACTGGGAAAAAAGAAAAAATACCTAACAAACACCAAAACCATCATCCAGAGCTTCTTTAATACCAATTTATAACACCTATAGATTGAAGTTGCTACCATTTCATTGGCTTTGGTACTGTTCCCAAGCACTCACACACTTCTAAGCATTGTTCAGAGAAAAAACAACCTGTCATTAAGCACTGAAATTATGAAGTGAGCTCAGACTGAATGATAAATTTAAAATTACAGGGTTTACACTTTATAAATTCTCACTATTTTGTATGTGCATGATTTCCCACATCTAGAAGATGGTACTAAAAGTCTTCACAGAAAAGTATACCCAAGCATTACATTTTTAGAAATCACGCATTCACAAAATTAAATAACCTCATTCTTCTAATGAAGATGACACTACATAGTGATAAAAAGGAAGAAGAAATTACCTAGTAAGATGAAATTTTAAGCTCCAACAAGGGAAACACATATGATAAAAGACAATGCAAAGCCTGCATCTGTGTCATGTACCAGTCCAGGTGGGGTCCTGGTGGACAAGTTGACCATGAGCCGTGCTTGCAACAAAGAAGCCTAAAGGAGCTACCTGGACTGCATTAGGGTGCCAGCAGGTTGATTTTTCCCCTCTGCTAGACCCTGGGTCCAGATCTGGCCTCCCCAGAACAAGAAAGATGTAGATTTACTCGAGTGAGTCCTGCAGAAGGCCACAAAGAGGATGAAAGGGCTGGAGCAACTGTCATTTGAGAAGAGGCTGAGGTCTGGGACTGTTGAGCCTGGAGAATGAAGGCTCAAGGGGATCTTATTTGTGTACAAATACCTGATGGGAAGGATTTGAGCAAGAAACGATCTCTCAAAGTGGTGTCCACTGATGGGACAAGAGGTTATAAGAGCAAAGGAAAACACACAAAGTTTAATCTGCAGACAAGAAAATTGTTTTCTACTGTGGCGGTGTTTGAACACAGGAACCTGTTGCCCAGGGAGGTTGTGGACTCTCCATCTCTGGAGATATGCAAAACTTAACAGGACAAGCTACCAGGCCTACCAGGCTACATGTTCCAGTTGGCTTTGCTTTAGGCAAGCAGCTTGGACCAGATGAAGTCAAGAGGTGCCACCAAACTCAGCCTTTGTGTGATTTTTGTGAAGACACTTGCCTCCCCACCTACCTACTGGGTATGTAACATTATTTTTCTTCCATTATATTTTTGAAGGTGATGTTGGCAAATCTAGAGACATGAAATATCTTTTTCCTTTTCACTTTATAAAGCTGGCAAAAATCTTAAATCAATATGGTTTCAATATTTCAGTTCAAAGGCAATGATTTATACAAGTCTGAAATTTGGATAATCTGTAAATTTTGGCCTTCATGTAAATCTGGAGACTGTTTCTGGATTACTTTTTTACCTTATTCTAGCTACACCCCATTATCTTCAGAATCACACTATGTGGCAACCAGTCAATAACATAATCTATACAACACTGAAAGAAAAAAAAATATTTACTTACTGTTTAAAGTTTGGCAGATGTTATCAGTGTTGTCTAGATATCAGCCGGGGGGCAACAGAAGACAAGAAAAAGTAATGATATCTTCACAGAGAAATTAATATTGAGGAGACCTCTGGATGTAATTAGTCAATCTCCTGCTTAAAAATTTCAAATTAGATCAGGTTGCCTTATCCAGACAGGTTTTGCAGACCTTCAGGTCTCCACAACCTTGCCAGGCAAGAAAGGAAGAGGCATCAAATTTATGTCTATCATTAAGTTCTAAATTTAATAATGAATTTTATTTGGACATAAGAATCAGCAATAATTTTCTTTTTTTAGCCACAATCTTTATAATGTTCTCATACAGGTTCTGCAAATTAGTCTTTTGCTGAATTGCAGAAACACTGAACTCTCACAAATATATTAATCTAGGCAAGTCTATCTTCCTTCAACATATAAATTCCATACAGAAAAGAAATGCAAAATAGTTAATCAGATAATTTCACAGCATGGAGAAATTCTGTTGTCTAGCTTTCTACTTTATCATTTGATCAAAATGACATATATTATTCATCATATATCCATACTCTACTATGTATATAATAAAAGTATTTTGGAAGCTTGTTGGTTTGATGTATATAGAAACATAACATAATGTCTTGAAAATGAACTAGAGATATCATATATTTTCTATTTAGCTAATTTAGAATTTTAGATCTGTGGCTGTAGTACAGCTAAAAGATCAAAGCTGAAAACTCTACAACTACCTCACATTTTATAGATAGCCCAAAATGTTGATGCTCTTCACCAGTTAAAAGTATTTGATCTCTGCTATTTATAGAAAAATGCATTTCATACGTTTTAAGAATGAGTTATATTCTCAACCAAACCTCAGATCAGGTCGAGTTTTTTAGCCTGGCAGTCAGAAGTCACCTTGAAAAGCTATACCATAGATTTCTGTTTTTTCAGACTGATAGAAGTCAGTGCTTGTTATCAGAATATAACAAAAAATATTTATACATTAAGTTTGACCTAAAGCTTTAAACAAATTGCTTCTTGAACAGTGTAAGAATTCCGTTTAACATTTTTAGCTAGATTGGAAGAGGCTTAGAAATGATGCAACTTATCATCATCTCTAGGAATTACAACCATTGAGACACCTATGATTTACATCAAAAATAAAACCACCCCTTGCTTTTCTTTTGATAATATTTTGCTTTGTTAGGTGTTCTTCTCCTTTCCTTTTTGTTTTCATTTTCCTGTTTCATCTTCTTTATTTTTATCCTAAAGAAGATTCTTCTTTTGAATATTAAATACAGTTAACACAAACATATATAGTTAAACAAGTGCTAAACCAAATGCAAATTTATGTTGAATACTATGATGAAGAGGGCAAAAATGAAAGAATTTACACTGGATTGCTTTTGTACTGAGACATTCTACAGAGTAAAAATGGAATTCAATGTATTTATAGTGAAGAAAAAGGTGCCTTAATTTTTGGGCAGTCTAACATGACACAAGATTGAAAAGGTCATACACAGAAAGAAAAAGTTCTGAAAATACCTATTGTATATCATTTAGGAAGCTAAATATGACTGAACACACCAGAAAACTTTTCCATAATTTTAATTAAGACTCATCAGTTTGTAGTTACAAACACCTTTTGTTATATCATCAGCCTTTACTATAAGTCGCTGTTGGGAAGATAACAGCTCCAGATTGTAACATATGATACTCATAAGAATAGAACCAAGGAATTTTCAAAAAATTCAAAGACATAGCAAATTTGACACAAATAGAAGTTAATTTCTTCCAACACACAGTAAAACCTATTTAATTTATTGATATGACATACCACCAAAACTAGGAAATTAAGTAAATCTTCAGAAGGAATTGGGCATTTTATGGCTAACACTATGATGAATTGAGACTGTATGTCTTAAAATACACCTTAATTTAGACCTAATATCAAATTTCAAGTTATCTTAAAACTGATGTGAAATGCTGCTAATGACTTTGTTCTGAGAACAAATGTAATGACTTTTTTTTTCTGTAAAGTACTTTATGTTTAAAAAAATATTAATAATGAAATACCAGTAACTTGTTAGTGAGACAAGCATGAATACACAGGAGTTCTTCCTAAAAAATCCAGATCTCTTCCCTAACTAAGTCTAGAAAAGTATTATAGCTGCCTGCATTGAGAAATCATTAGAATACAATTTGATTTATGCCCCCAAAAAAGCTAAAAGCAGAGGGCTTTCACTTTACTCCACAGATATTTTATTTGTGTCCTTTGATAATGAGTGCATTTTTCACATACTAACTAAAAAAAAATAATCCTTCAATTATGTTTGCATCTTGTATCCTACTGCATATTCCCAGAAGAAATACTTTCTACCACATATGGGGCAAAGTAAACATTATAAAAACCATCAGATTCAGGAGCAAAGATTTCAGGAGGAAATACTTCACTTTTACTAGGTCAGGAAAGGAACGACTGTATTTAAAGAGCAAGAGAATTGCAGAAGCTAAGGCTTTTTACATTTTTTAAAGTTAAATATCACAATTAGGCACAAGCATAACATTCTATTATGTAATCTGCAGAAATATGACAAACTGCCTACTGTCTGTACTTAGACAGCTATTCTGGCTGGAAAACCATTAAAGCCTATAACAGTGCTGCCAGGTAAAAGAGGAAAATGGGGATGGTAACAAGGGTATCTATAGCAATTGTTTTCCATATTATATCTTTATTGTCTCAACTGAATATAATAATATCAGCTCCAATAGAGACAGAAGGTCAATATAGTTGACAGTTTGATAGGCTAGCCTTGCTGCAATATATTTTTGGCACACTCTAGACTCACATGTGTTTTTAATAAAACATATTGGCTTGGGGAGGCACTTTGCTTTGAATAAAGTTTGCATTTGAATAAAGTTTAGATGGATATTTGGTGTACTCATTCTAAAGAAGACATCAATTGCATGCCAATAATAATCTCAAAAAGCAAACAGCACTTCCTTATTGGCTGCGATTGCATTGTCTGAATGTTAATTTCTTCAGTACCGAAACATTTTTTTTAGTGGAAATGACTACATCTTGGGAGATTTCCGGCACCAGTGCATTCTGCCACATTTTTAACATAGTTCACTACATTTAGACTTGTACTGAGGTTGGACTAAAAACATGGGGAACTGGTGATACTTATTAGGCATTTGATTGGAGAGTGCATAGTTTCAACATTGTGCATTGTTTTTTAACTTCCTGAGGTTATACTTCTTCTGTAGTTAAGCTTGTAAAATAGAATCATAGAATCATAGAACACCTCAAGTTGGAAGGGATCATTGAAGGATCCAGGATAACTGAGTCCAACTCTCTGTTCCTCTCAGAACTACCAGAACTAAACCATATAACTAGGGCATTGACTAGATGGTCCTTGAACTCTGACAGGCTGGGTGCTGTGACCACTTCCCTGAGGTTTTTTTCCAGTGACTGACCACCCTCTCACTGAAGAACCTTTTCTTAATGTTCAATCTGAACTTCCCCTGACATAGCTTTATTCCATTCTCTTGTGTCCTATTGCTGGTCACCAGAGAGAGAAGATCAGCACCTCCCCCTCTGCTTCCCCACTTGAGGAACTTGTAGACTATGATGGTTTCCCCCCTTAGACTTCTCCAAGCTGAACAAACCAAATGACGTCAGTCGCTCCTCCTAAGTCTTGCCCTGGAAGCTTTTTACCATCTTTGTTGCCCCCCTTCTGACACACTCTAGTAGTCTGATGTCCTTCTTATACTGAGGTGCCAAAAACTGCACAGGACTCGAGGTGGGGCCATATCAGTGCAGTGCTGAGTGAGACAATCACCTCCCTCGCCTGACTCGCTCTGCTGTGCTTGGTGTACCCCAGATCACAGTTCACCCTTTTTGCTGTCAGGGCACTCTGTTGACTAATATTCAACTTGCCATAAACCCAAATCCCCAGATTTCTTTCCACAGGGCTGCTCTCTAGCCTCTTGTTCCCGATCCCAAGTGGAGATTCCGTCACTTGATATTAAATTTCATATGGTTGGTGATCACCCAGCTCTCTAGTGTGTACAGATCTCTCTGAAAGGCCTCCCTACCCTCAAGGGAGTCCATAGCTGCTCCTAGTTTAGTATCATCAACAAACTCACTTAATGTACATTTGATTCTTGTGTCCAGATAATTTATAAAAACATTAAAGAGCACTGGCCCTGTAATTGAGCCCCGGGGAACCCCACAGTTAACTGGCGACCAGCCTGATGTAACCCCATTTCCTATAACTCTTTGAGACTTACCCATTAATGAATTGCTCACCCAATGTATTGTGGACGTCTATAGCTATGTGCTGGATACTGAGACAGTATCAAAAGCTTTGCTAAAATCCTAGAACACCAGATATACTGGCTTCCTATATTCCTGGTCAACTAGATGGGTGACTTTATCATGAAAGGAAAGTTAGTTAAGCAGAACTTTCCCCTCATGAGCCTGTGCTGGTTATTATCAAACATATAGGAAGTGTAAGAATCCTTCCTATTCTTTCATTCCATTCAAGATTTCTCATGCCAGAGGTATAAAGTATCAAAAAACATCATCACACCAACATTTGCCTATGGATATGTTACCTCTCATACCAAAAATTCTCTATGATTCTTTGTAATAGACAGTATATTATACAAGATGATAATACAATGAGTTAAATAACAAATATTTAAAATATTGTTGTGGATTGAACTAGATCTAATGCCTGTGCATTATTGTGTGTGACCAGAAGTGAAAATGGATCTCTTCTTGCTGTTTTAAAGGAAGTCAATAACTGTAAATTCCACTAAATTCCTGTAACCTGTTTAGGAAAAAAATAATAAATTCTTAAGATTTCCTCTTACACAATTACAAAACACACCTGATCTCAATTAATGCTCTTCCTTTCACTTGGCTACCATGCATATACCACCTTTGCAAGACTCATGTAAAACCTCAGAGCTGGCATACAGTTAGTGTCTTCCGAGTCACCCCAGAGCACCAAGAAAATTTGAACACAAGTTTTTCATCTCATCTCAACAGTATCTAATAGAAAATCTACTATGGAAAATTATGTTAACCAATCTTTTCTGACTGTAGATTTTATGTTAATTTTTCTGTTGTCAGGTGTTACCTTTTTAATTAGCTATTGATTCTAACTTGTCTGAACTTGTCTTTATAAGCATCAAGGAACTGTCAGTAAAGGCACAAAACAGATTGTATTTTTTATTTTTTTTTTAAGACAAGAAACATATCAGAACTAATATTTTATTCTGTCACAGAATATGAGTGTATGAAGTACGTACCTTATGAAGTTCAGGGAAAAAAGTGAACCCAGAATGAATACACTGTGCTTAACACATAGATTATGTATAATTCTCCATGTTGCACTAAAGGCAAACATAGTTTCTAGATACTTATGTTTAAAGGATGCTGAAAAGTGTGACTGAAAATGGCAGTCTGCAAAAGACTCCTGGATCACATGAAATCAGCTTCCCCTTTTTTATTGCTGATTAAATTTTTCTCTAGTCAGGAGTACTGATTAGATTAGATTTCCTAAGCATATTATAAAATGTACAGGGAACAATGGAAGAAGGGGCAAGTCAGCAGTGATATACCTATACAGCAGAACTGATATGTGGAAAAGAAGAAAATGAAGAAATAAAAAAGAAAGTACACGTCATTCATCTGTCACTATTACTTGGGAGACTGATATGGACAAAACTAACATATCATGAATTTTGTATCATTAAAGAAATGAAATTCGTATCATAAGAAACCACTAGAATATAAAAAGTTGATCCTGATGTGGCAAAAGACACCTAAAAAAAATTGGAAATATTAGACCACCTGTTTCAATCCTCTTGATTTCAGGAGTCTCTTGCAAAATATATTTTTAACATATATCTTTTAAAAGCTCTTTTTGCCATCATGTCTGAATTTGTATTTGACTTAGAAGTGTAATTCAGCTTCTTTTATGGATAAGGTGAGAGCCACAAATTATGGTAGTCTGAGTCCAAATACAGTTTACATCGTTCAAAGGATGCCAGTGTTTACTGTTTTCAGAAACTGGATGTAACTGGTATGCAAGAGACATTAAATAATCCAGATATCTGCACATTTTCAGTACTAGGACAGCACCAGAGTCTGACTTCCAAGCTACTTTACCAATTCCAGGTTTCTTTGGTCTGTTTCAAAGCTAGCTAGAATCTCGGATAAAGGAAACACGTTTGTCTATTCACAGATCCTACAAATGTTGAGACTGTATTCAAAGAAGTACACGCCGTGAGTGTCTTATTCTAGTCAAGATTCTAAACCCAAAATACGGCATTTTAAGTATTGTCGTGACTCATTCATTCCCCTCTCTTTGTCTTGCTTAAAAAGCTAAAATATTGGTGATCATCAAAATTGAATCACTTTTTATTGTTGCACTTGGCAACAAGCGGGCTGTCAAATTCAGTGTACAAGGAGGAAGGTAGTGTGTCATACTACAATTTTTATGGAATTTTGTAGCAATTTTTCAACTTTCAAATAACTTAAGAGAGTGGCATAGGCTATACCTGTGGGGCAAAATGTATATGCTGAAATAATTACTGTTAATTGAGAAGTTTCAGACATAAATGATGTCTGCTGGTCTCTGATGAACAAAAATGCTCACTAGTTGTTTAAATATAAACCTGCAATCAAGCCTGCATATGTCAATGGCAGTATTTACATGCATAAAGCTAATCTTCTGGTAAATAAATTAGTTGAGTCAGCATTGAGTCAGTGCTGAAATTCCACTAGGATTCACAGCCTGTAAGTGATACTTATTGCATATATTCAGAATAGTTAAAGTCTGCATTTTTTTTCATGCAGTTCTTTCAGAAAGTTATCAGAAATATTCCTGAATGAAATATCTACTGGGAGGTATAGTAACTGACACTTAAAGACACACACCAGTGCTCAAGGTGACTGAAAGATGTCAAGACAGTTGAGAACAGATGATGGAAGGAGAAACATCTGTTCTCCAAGCATCTATCAGCATCTTGGAATGATCTACCTACCACACACCTGCAATAACACCTGTATAATCAATAAATTGTAATCAAGCTGCAGAACATACCGTGTATGATCTGGAAAGAATAGAGGAATCTCCATTAGACAGTGAAAACACCACACCTAAAATATGTTTTCCTCTGTCATATAGACAAAGGAAATGCAGAAAGGTCTCTGTGAATCCCAAGAAGTATTATTCAGGGTTTAAAACAGCAAAGCAGTTTACACTGGCTGCTGTGAGCTTTCTTCATGGAATCAGGATGGATTTATTGTTCTCAAGTCTCAACCTGCTTGATGGATAAATTTATTAAGAGAGGGAATGTTACAGCAGAGAATTGTCTGAAACTGTTTTTTCTTCCAATCTAAGTGCAGGTGATGATTTTAAAATGAATATTAAAAAGGTCAAATCACTGATTTTAAGGGGCAAAGTAGGAAAAAGTATAGACACTCTGCACTAGCAAGTTAATTTGTCTAGCAGTTTTGCAGTGATTCATACTACACTGAACATAGAAACATTTTTTTCAACAATTCTTTTTTCTTCTAGGTCACCATTTTAGCTTCAATGAGATCTCATTCCTCCTACTGACCCTTTCCTCAATCCTTCACTTTTCCTTTCATCATGATAGCGTTGCTATGACAATGGTTTCTCATTCCTTTTTCTACTATTTGGACTGTCCTCTTTTTCTGCACAGTTGAGCAACCTCTGAATCCAAAGCTTGTAGCATAACTCTTCTGACTTTTCTTCAAAACTCCAAATCTATTGAACAGTGGGAAGCTAACTGTCACCAGAAAAGTTCTCATAAGACACCAGAATTTTAGAAATTAAGTCCTTTTATTATCAGGCTTCTTTCATATGATGTAATAATTTCTAGGTATTTCATGGCCAGAGAGCTTGCCAAATTTCCAGTGATGGCCCGCCACAGCTTTCTACCATAATTAGGAGACAGAAATCCTTACTCATAACTTCCTACATTTTCTGCCACAATGCGGGGCAGGAAATACTGGAAGTGATACTGACTACTGTAACGATAGTGTTATATAGCTTGCAAATTTTGTGGACGGGATGTCAAATGTCCTATCAGTGTGGCGACTTTCATTTATTACCAAATACATCATTACTTTTCCTCTAACTCATTTGATTGCCCTCTTCATAACATGCATTACCAAGCAAATCTGCCTTACAAAGCCAAATAGAACTCGGGCTTCTTTCTACCAATCAGAGACAAAAAAAACCCAAAAGTAGCAGCAGTAATTTTAATGATACTTTAAATTTCAAAACAAATTGGAACAATAAAAGTACTCTCTCTTGCTCTGCTAGGAATGAATAGTACATGGGAGGTAAGCTTTACTGCTGCTTTATGAAAAGACACATTATATTAAGAATCATTTCTTTGTCTGTTGCAGGTGATCACAACTCTGTCAATTGAAAAAGACAGAAACTGTTTCTGTCTGCAGACTGCAGACTTTTCATGGGCATTTGCTTTCTGCCTACCAATTTACTGAGAAGTGCCTATAAATTTGCATCCCATAGCATCAAGTGTGAAATCATAGAATGAAACTGTTGCTAGTGTAGGATGGAAGTAAGGGGTATGAAAACATGTCTTTTTTAAAAAGACTTAATTTCAAGGTTAAAAAATACAATTAATTTCCATTAATCACCATGCTTACCAGAAGTCTGGTTTGGTTTTTTTTCTGTTGGTTTGGGTTTGTTGTTGTTGTTGTTGTTGTTTGTTTTGTTAGTTTGTTTTTTTCTGTTAGTCTGCAACTACTTTTTATGTATGCAAAATTTTAACCCTTTAATCAGGGTTAGGTTTCTAAATGCTTTCATAAATACACACTCCGCAGCATTCAGAGGTTGAGAAAGGGAAAAGAACAGCTTTCTCAGCCTTTTACCAAGTTCTTCCTTCTGTATCTTATGCATGCGCATGTCAGAAGTTTAGTCCAGTAAGGAATATATGCTAATATAAAATTTTTGCTTAAGCTTGGCATACAACAGATTTTCAGATCAACAATCAATTATTTTTCTGATGGACTAAAAAAAACATATTTGTGAAAGATGCATGTATATTTCAGGAGGGTTTTAAAATGTACCTTTTTCACAGATGGAAACTGATTCAATGCTGAAAATCTCATAAGAATCAAATACAAACACAAAAATAATAACAAACATTTGTATGGAAGGACTACATTATCTTACACTAAGTTAAATCTGATCACTGGTACAGTTTTTAGAAAGTTTAAAATGACTTATCAAAAAATGTTTTTTCTAGGTTCAGCCTCAGTATATCAATTTATTTTAAAAATGTAATTCAATTTTGTGAACAAAGTACTGGTCAGCTGAAAAACTGGATTTCTAGTTGTATTTCATTAAAATTAAGATTTTATAACCTGTTCAAAAGCATGCTTAATCTTATCTTGGTCTTCGTAATAGTTTATTGGATGGATACAGTCCATCTACAATATTAAAAGAAATGCGAGGAGACTTCATACTTGAGAGAAATTGTTTATAGGTGTTATTTATGTGTTGTGTCATGGCTTCATTAATACCATAAACATCAAAAAATGAAAATATTTAATTTAATATATCCCTGATCCTGCAGATTCTTCTAGCAGTATCTAATGTTCTTCAGGGATATCTCAGTCTGCAGCACACTGAAAATTACAGACCAAGTAAAATTAAGTATGAATATATTAATAATGAAATAATGAAAAACAAAAAATAAAACCCACAGGAAAAATACAAGATATGGGCAAGGATTGTGGCTAAAATCCCGGTCTCATTTCAGTTAATCATAGCTTAGCCTTTGGCTTCCAGTGAGGAAAGTAATGCTTATATTTGTGGGTGATACTCAAAATAAAAAAGGTCATTGCAAGCTGTGGGCAGGACTATCCTGAAAGGAGGAATAATCTCCGTGATAAAACTGGATGGCTTTCATTTTTATTTCAGTTTATTTCAGTTAAAGCTTTGAAGTGTCTTTCATACTAATAACTTCCAATATTATGCCTATTTCTGGGTTGATTCTTTTTTTTTCAGTTTTCACATGACATTTCTGGTAGGTTTTCAGTTAACTGTAATTTTTCCTCAGTTCTGATTCAGAAGTGTATAACTTTCTTCTATCAAATGACCTTTACTTTCCCAAGGAATACTTTCAGATTTTTCTGAACTTCTGAAATTAATCTTGCCTATACAAAACCCAGGAGGCAACAAGTGCTTTGAGAAGAAGTAAAACAAGAGAAATGTCAAGTACTAAAGTCCATGATTTTTTTTTTTTCTATAGGCAGACTTTTCAAGATCACATTTTCAGTGTTTGCTGTTGTTATTTGTTCACTGTTTGAAATATCAAAGAATATGAATTAGAAAAGAAAACAAAAGAAATAAAAGCACAAGTCATGTCTTCAGGTAGGTTCCCCTTATTAGCAAAAACATCCTTCAATTTGCCAAGGTATTCACTAAGTCTGAGAAAATTTAAAACATCAATATCAAATGTCCAGGTTTCCAAGTAACTATTAAATTCAAATCTTCTAATTAATGAAAAAAAATAGAAAAAAAGGTTCAGAAATAAAATTACTCAAGTAGCTCAAACTAACACAACTTTTCCCTAAGAAAATACTATTTCTTTTATTCCTCTTTGAAAAGTTCAGCAGTTTATTATATCACCTTTTTTAACCAAATTAGCTCAAATATCTTTTTTACCAGTTTGGTTTGGCTTTGTTTTGTTTGTAGCAAACACCTAGACTATATCCACACCGAAAAGCATAATGCATAAATATACAGGGAAATATGATCCTACCTTTAAATTATACCACATTTAAAATTTTGTCACTTGTTTGAAATTGTGATAAATATGTAATGCTTGAAACTTGTTATTGTTCAATAACTCTGAATATGTTCGATATAGCTTATAGTCAATATGTCATGGAATGTAAGTCATTCACACAGCAGACATTATATTATATAATACAGATATTATATACCTTGGGAAGACAGTATTATTCAAGGACATAACAGATAAATAAAAGAAGTATTTCTTCATTATAATTAGATGCAGAAAAAAATATTACATTAATATGTGCTCAAGATCTTGTGTCAGATCTCAGACGTCTAACCTTTCCCCTTCCTCCTCCACCCCCCTGAAATAAAAGAGATTAGAAGACTTGAATCTTTAGGACTAGCCAACTGATATTTTTCACAGAAGTTAAATAGAAGACAAGACACCTGTCACAACCCACAATTTCCATCAGCTATTACATATCAATGAGAAATAAAGGCCATTGTTGACAGCACGATTCAGCTTCTTATTTTTTTTAGATTAACCAAACAATAATGTAATAATTCCTAAGTGATGAACAAAACCACATGTTTTTTCAACTATTCTTTTTGTTTAAGACATTACATGATTCAGGGAAGAGAACTATAACAGAGTTAATGAACATGCATCACAAGAAGTTTGAATTTGTAATTCTGGTGCAACAGGAAAGATCTGAAATGCAGGAGAGACAGAAGTTTGCATTCGAAAGTAACAAACTCTATAAAAATACCAGACAACAGTGTAGAATTCACAGATTTAGAGAGAAAAAAATTAAGAAACCTTGCACATTTTTTTTTCTTGTGCAACGGTGCTGTAAAGATTCCTCCCACAGTTTAGAATGTATTTTAGTCACCTTTGCAAGATCCTGAAATAATTTATTTTCAAAATTCTGGCCTGCTTTCAAGGACTACAAATTCCTCTATCAGACTAATGCTTGAACCTCTATTAATGTTAAAGCATTTGAAAGAAGACCCAAAGATTAATACAAAGGTCAGTGAAATAAAAACCCAAAGGTTTCATGTAGACAAACCAGTCAGTGTTCTGGAATTCAAAAAAAAACTTGACAATAAACCTTTTGATCACAGGTTTTTGCTCAATTTACAGTTATTAAAAATAAATAAATAAAGTATGTAAGATGCCTTCACTTCTATATTGCCACTGCTTGTTTCCATCTTATTTTCTCTATTTATGGGAGGCCTCAGAAATTATCATCAAAATGAAGACCCTGTGCAGGCATGTTGTGAATGTTTTAATTAAATCTAGCAAACCAGCTTTACTACAACAGTGTGTTAGAAATGAGAAATAAAACCACCATGTCCTGTAATAATCCTACTAGCTACATGCATAAAGTGACACACACAAAACTCCCCCAAACTATTATTTATAAATGTGAGAAAAATCAAGCAGTTCCATTAGGCTGCAGTTCAGAGTAAGTTATATGCAAAAAATAAACCTAAGCTGCATAAAAGAATGAAAAGAATGAGATTACAAATCTTCCCAGTTTCAGCATCAGGAGTTTACTGACACAAAACAAGAAATCTTCAAATACTTATAAGTTGAATGGCAGAGAATTCATTGTCATAATATTTCATATTATATGCTTTAAATGAAATACTTTAATAAACATTATATTTCACAGAAATAATAATTTTTACTAAGGCCATTATATCTCAGGACATGGCTATGTCATGCAGTTGCATCCAAACTGACACAACCAGTCCTGCATCAGAAACAAGATTTAAGAGGAAAGTAACAGTGTTGTCAAGTCTGGAGCCATATTGTTCTTAGACCACAACAGGAAAGCAGGTAGAACTGTGCAGGGCAGTGGTCTTTTTTTTTTTGGAAACCATGTAACATCTTATTACATCTTATGTTTTTGTATTGTACTATTTACTATGTACTATGTACTATGTACTTTGTACTGTGTACTGTGTACTATGTAGGAAGGAACTACCTATCAACATTTAAGCTATAAATTAAAGATGTGAAGAGATGACAAGCACTAAAAAAAAAAGACATGTGAACTGAACTTTACAGTTAAAGTTGACTTTTGTAAATGACTCACCAAGTTTGTACTGTGTTAAAAAATAAAATAAAAAAAATTCCCTCATTTCAACACAGCAATCTTAAAGTCCAAAGTCATTCTGGAGTTACAGTGGGAAAGTCTGATGGCTTCCCTCCACTTGTCTCTCATTCCATTTTGTATGATAAGACAAAGAAGTGAACTGTCTTGACTCGTCCATCATTTAAATTATCAGCAAAAGAAATTAATGTTACTGTTAAGTTCCATCAAGAAGAGATAAAAAGTGAGATTAATTCTTTTATACTTTTATTCTGCCTCATCTACCCTGACTTCACTGGGAATTTATCCTCTGAGTCTTGTTGAAGTGATGCTCTTACCACTATTTTTTAAATGCATTTTTGAGTTATTAAATGGTGTGATTCCCTAACTGGTTTATTCTTCTACTGTAAGTCTGATGAAACTCAGACATCTATACTCTTCATGTGTAAAAACCAATCCACCTTCACCTTCATGTTTTATCTTCACTCCCACAATTCAGTGGCCAGGTTAGACATACTTACTTGATTTTTTTGTCTTCTAAAACACATAAAACCTCTTTGGTCCCTGGACATTTTAGAAGGCTATACACTGAACTTGTCTGACTACCGTTTGTTGTATTACCAAGAACTGGGGTTGTCTGGAACACCAGAAATTAAACCGGACATTCAAGAAGCAATTATAGCTTTTCAGACTGAGTGATCATAGTCAGAAAGCAATAAGCCAGGGAAGATGGGATGAAATCGACAATGGAAACACAGTCACAACAAAGCCAGACAGACAATTATCATCTGCCAGTTTCAGAACAAGATCTTTTTGCATTGTCCTCTTTGTTAACATTTCAGCTTCTTGTCCTGTTTGTTGTCTGCTCCCTGTCTTAGGTCCCTGTCAGTCTTAGAATTTCAGCCAAATTTAGCTATTTGCACATGGGAAAATACTGGTCTCTCTAGTCATTTTCCTTCTATAATAATTATGATAAATTTTTGCATCTGGATTTCATTTTTTCTCTTTTTGCTCACTTTGCAAGTGTTTTTTTGTACCGTTGTCTCATTTCTTTGTTCTAAATGGTATTCAAAATATCATCTCAGACAGGTTAGATAAGTGCAATTGAATTAAACTTTTGCTTGATTGTTTCTAAAGCCATTCATCCATTTCCAACAATAATTAAATTGATACATTTATACAAAAAATATGCATGAAGGGGAAACCTGAAATGGAAAGCAGTACACCAGAAAAAATAATCAACTTCTTATGTTCGCACATAAACCATATATAAATGTGCAATGTCAGGAAGCCCAAATCTCACAGAACCAACTTCTGTAACAGGCAAGTCCTTCTTAATGCAGCGCATACAGAATTACATTGCACTAATACAGAATAATGGTGCAAACTCAAAGTCTTTGTTCGTGTATCTTTGGAATGAAGATGTAAAATGTTTGCGCTACTCCTCCAAGAGGAAATGCTGCCTCCAAAACCAGCTGCTGCTGTTCCTGCAAAACACTGGATTTACAGTTTTCAGAAAGACTTGAATCCCTTCTGTCAATAAAATTATACTGATTATGTATCATCTTTACACCCCACACTCAAGAAATCAAAAACAAAGCTCATCAAGTTTAAAGGTTCTAATACCAGCTAACCAACATGCACATCCCAAAAGGAAACATTGTGTTTTATTATGCAGGCCTTCGCAGAGTAGAAGGCCAGAGTGTATACTGAAATACATTCGTTCAGAAAGTCATTTGACTGCAAGAATTTGACTGTGGCCTAATTTGCATGTCCTTCATTTATATTTGACTTGGAAAACAAAAAAAAATATATTGTATTATAAGTCCATTTGGTGGCCCACTGAAACACTCAAGAAGACTTGCAAATTCCAAGCATGCTGTCATAGCAGAAATAGCTGTGTAAACAGTTCTATATATTCATCATAGATTCCATCTTTTATGAACAAATGCAGGAATATGCCAATGCTCAGACTAAAGCACACTTCAAAATTCCAAACATCATGACAGTTAGGAAAGATGGGGAAATCACAGATGTGCCACTACATAGTTAGTGCTAGAAATAACTCACTTTAAATTTATGAAATACCTATGAAAGACTGTTTTTATGAATCATAATTAGAAATTTTATTCATATTTAAGAACATTGAGCAGCAAAAGAAGAAAAAGCAAAGAATCCATACCAAGATTTAAAACCACAATTTTGTGGTAATACTTTCTTCAATAAGAATGAACATTATTACGTGAGGTGTTTAAAATAACAGTCAAAATTACTATGTTCCCATTTGCTATGAAAACTGAGACTTTCACCATTATGCATGTTTTAGTGAAACCTTTGAAAATGAATATCTGTAATGAAATCATAATAAATTTTGTGAAAGGCTGAATCCCATATAGATGTTCATTGACAAAAACAAAAACTCAGAGTATTCATATCTGGAGACAAATACAGGACGTCCTATATTTCTGAACTCAGGTTCAGAAATATAGATGATCCCTCTAACTTCAGTGAGTACCTGGGAAAATGGAATTTAATGGCTTGGGATTAGGGTACTTGATATCAGAATTTAATACTATATAAATATTGATTTCAAACTTTTGTTGGTGATACACAAGGAAAAAAACTACTGCTTCCCTAAGAACAGAAAGAATTCAAGCAAGGTAGGTGTCAAGGGTCAATTTTTATTTTTTTTTTCTGAAGACAACTTCTGTCAGATGCATAAAAAATTGACCATGA
Organism: Gallinago undulata; assembly: GCA_026546715.1. Lineage (NCBI taxonomy): Eukaryota > Metazoa > Chordata > Aves > Charadriiformes > Scolopacidae > Gallinago > Gallinago undulata. The sequence continues at coordinate 67,707,836 of JAOTQQ010000019.1, read as the reverse complement.
GGAAAAACTGCCATGGTACTACAAGCCCCACAAGCAGAGCCAGCTGAAAGTAGGGGTTCTGGAGCTGTGTGTGACCAGACTGTGAGGGGCTGCCTTGCAATTCGCTTTACCTCTGCACTGGGCCCAGGTGAACACACCTGGAAACAAATAAAAAGAGCCTTTCAAGGTTTTCAATGAAACCATGAGGTTAAAAAAGCCTTAGCACTAATTCACTTCAAAATAAGTTTTCAAAATAAGCCTGTTCACACACATTATCAGTGCTGGGATTGTCTAAGCAATGGGAACCAAGTTAAAGAACTCTTCCTTGGTGAAGAATATGTAGAACAGAATATTATCTGAAAAGTATGAGAAAAATATATTTGCAACTAATTCAAATTAATTTGGTGTTAATTCTGATGACTATCCTGGTTTCTTATGCTAAATTTGTCAAAGAAAAAGGTAAGTAAAAAATTCTTGTTCTTAGTAAAATATTCTTAGCAATTTATTAATATTATTCTTAGTAATTCATTAACATAAATTCTTAGTAAGTTTTGAGGCATCCTATACTTCCCATATGTCATTATTTTACCTTAAAAACAGGGGTTATTTTTTTGCATTTAGAAAAGGGAACGTGTCAATTTAGAAACCTATGTATTTTTACTGTTATTACTCAAGTGGCACCCATAATCTTTTGCAGCTCAGTTTAACTGTGATTGATTTCACGACAGCTCAAAGCCATACACAATAAATGGGCTCACATACTCTAATGTGATTACAGCTTTAGAACTAATGAAGAAGAGTTTAAGTGCTTTCAGAACTTGATCCTATCCTTATTTTCACTACTTTTAGAGTCACTAAAATCATGGGTGTATAATAGAAAAATGCTGTTAAGAGATACATTTTAAGCACATTAATTGCACTTTTAAGACATGGGAATCCTGGTGTTTGAATTAAATTGAGATTATTTTAATTTCTGCAACTGAATTCTGCAGATAACCGAAGGCAATTTTAGCTTGGCTATGTCTACCATTTAGAAGGTTAATGCCTTTCAGATCAATCACACTTTCATAGATGAAAACACCTGCACTTCTAAGCCATATTTTCTTCTTTGTTTAAAATACAGAAAGTATTAGTGCAGAAAAAAACACAATTTGAACTTAAAGAGCTAATTAGTTCAGGTGCAGAAATGTTGCTTATAGGATCACAGCTTAACTACAACATCCTCCAAGTTCAACATGACTTTTTTTTTTTTTAATTTAAAACAATACCTCTAAAGAATGAATAACATCTGAGACTAAGAGATGATGGACAGGCCAAGATAGGCATGCAAAAAAAAAGTCAGGGCAAATTCAAACCAACAACAACTAAAATAAATAAAAAAAAACCTTGCAAAGATACTTTTTACTTCTGACCTAACTCAAATGCTCATTTCCTGCAAAAACAAGAGGTTAGAGCAGCGTACAATAATAGTATCATTAAATGACAAAAATCACCAAGAAATCACTACAAGAAAAAAAAAAAGAAACTTTTAGAAACAGCTTCACCAACAAACATGGTCCTGATTCTAAAAGTAGTGCAGCCACAAAGTTGTAGCAAGAGAACAGGTAGGACAGTGTCAGAAGACTTTGCTTCTGCACATATATTTTAAGCGCTGCTGCCTAGCTGTCTTTAGTAATTATGGAACTTGCACTGAAGTCTGTTATAATAAAAAAGGAATACAGTGGGTATAGCCTTGATAAGGCAAGAGGTTTCATCAAGAACATGCTTTTCCAATGGGAGAAGAAGAGAAACTATAAATGAGAAGAGAGCTTAAGGCCTTGAGGTTTATTGATAACATTAGCAGCAGCAAGGGAAAGCCAATGATTTATGTTTTGAGGCAAGAATTTTTAACATAGATGTTTAATTTTCAGTATTGGGATCCTCCTGACTGGTCCTATTTGAAAAGTTAATTGCTATTTGTTGACCCTTAGTAAATCCTGAAAAAGAAGCTGGCCAGAATGCCAAAGGAGAACTATATTTGTGATTAATAACTAAGGTCATACTCTGTAGTCTATCACTTCAAATAACACATTGGAGATGACAAAATGTTTGTGTTTTTTATATGAGAATTTGAAAAATTCTGTGAAACACTCTAAGAAGATGAAATCAGCTCTTACAGTTAGTAAAGATCTTTGTCAAAATATTCTTGCCAAATTTTGTAATAAATTGCTACAGATGTGGGAGACATTCTGTCTGGGCTTTTTTGTCATTTGGGATGTGAGATTTAAACATTATAATACTCCACACAGTTTTAGAAGAGGACATAGACTCAGTCGTTTATAGATATCACCCATATGGAAAGAAATGTCAAGAGTGTGCTGTCTTCTCATCTAAGATGATGTTATAAATAATGTTAATCAGAAAGTGACCGCTGAAATGGTTTTCTGATAAAAAAAGCCTTTAAAAATATTTTTGTAGAAGATCTCATTTTTCACTGGAGATGGGGAAAACAAAATTTTCTTTTCTAACTGACTTAAACCTTCCTATGACAGTCTGTTATTTTCTGCCAATCTCTAACTATAGAATACTGATTAAACCAAACATCATAATATTTCACCCTCAATGTGAAGGGTCACTATATTTTCTGAAGAAGCAACAGAGCCATGTTATTTTCAAATAAATGTTTCTTAAACTTTCATAGTGTCAAAAAGCTGGCAGCTGCATTTTTTTTCCCCTGGTGTACTCGGATAAGTAATAAGACAATTTTCATCTTCTCCAGCTTATACCAAAAATTGTACTGATCATTTGTACCCCAAAATTTGCAGCATGATAAAACAAAATTGATGCCTGTCTCCAAGCTGTTCCATCACATAGATTTTCATAATTCATTGCTTTACTCTGCAAATGAAACAACTCTCTCCAGAGCTCTAACTGGTTTAGCCAGGTGATCCTAATCAACAACCTTACTTCAGTTTAAGAAAGTAGCATGCTGAGGTATACAAGAGCTGAGCTTTATATTTGCTAAACTCAAATGTTTTCCTAAAACAAAGAAAGAAACAAGGAAAAATCCTGTTTTTCCTTGGTAACCCTTTTAATATGATCTTTTTAAGATCTTTCTAAAGATGTAAGCCACTTATTCTCCACTGTAGCAAATTAAAAACTTCCTTAAATTTTTAGCCAAACAGAACTTTGTCAAAAGACTCACTGTCACAGATGGAAATATTTGGCACAGTTCAATTTAGCAGCGATTCAAAATTTATTAATGACTGAAGGTAGATCAAGAAATTGAATTTTAGAAGCACTAAATCATTAGCTGGTTTAGAGGTTTTACAAAGTGTTTGAACAAAATAATAGAACAGCGACTTAATTACAGATTTGAAGATGGCAAGATTCACCCTAACTTACTAGTCAGTGCTCCAAATCAAATATATTTAGCTATAAGGGAAAGCACAGATCTCAAATTAATGCATATGCTAATAAGCAATGTATGTGCATACACATATATTGTGCACATAATATAAGTGCACATATAAGTGCAAACACACACGCACACCACTCTGATATCAAAGATTATCACACGACTATAATAAGACAGCGGGTACCCCTTTTAATTTGTACATGTGGAAAGACAAAGAGAAAAACAGCCACATCCATAAAGCTAATTTATGTATCTTGAACATATAAGTGAAGATGTGGATGAAAGAGAGGCCAGCCTATAGTTAAAATTTCTCTTTTCCCAAGTTTAGAGTAAATACCTTGGTTTCCTTGATGGGTGATAATTGAGACTCAAGACAGGTTGAACCCTCTTGCCTTCTAATTCTCAAGATGTCTGCCTGAGCCGCATCCCAGCTTGAGGGAGGTTCTGGACACAGTCCACTGCAATTGAGAAGAGCTCAAAGGGTCTTTACTAGTATTGCTCCTTACAGAACCTGAGATAACTGACTTTTGTCAGGTACTTTTCCACTCTGGGCCAGCTTGCGCAATGGAATATTATGGTACTTTCCACTGGTTATGCAAGCCCAGGACTTGCTAGATCTTGGGGTCTTGGTATCCTTCCCCTCTGCGGCCACAATCCATATGTTGTTAGGAGCCATAAATTATAGTTACTATCTTCAGTGGTACCTGGTATCCTGGTACATGGGTACCAGGGAAACCATTGTGTTCCCATGCATTGCTCTCCACCTTTTCTTTCTTTCTTTCATGTTAGACCATTACATTACATTTTGGTCCACTGTTTTACTATGTGGCCCAGGTGGGGAGGAAATCACATCAAACACTGAGAGGCCTAAAAGAGAAGGAGGGTGGGGTGCGGTTCCATGCTTTCTGACTGCTTATTTCCAAACTTTTCTCTTTCTAGAAAATGGAGTATTACAAAAGGGTTGTGTTACCTGTGCATCACACAGTCCAAGTGTTAGTCACTATTGGTATCATGACTCAGACGGAATTCTTAGGTTCCAGGGGAATTATAATTTGGTATGAAAACAAAAAATAAAATGCAGAAAATAATAATAGTAAGATTACTCAGAACTTCTTCAAATTTCAGTGTTCTCTGAACATACTAGCAGTGCAATAAGAAGAGAAAGAAAAGACAAAAACTTTGCGAAACACTTGCAGTTAAATGTTAACTCTATGGCATACCAAGATGCAGAGAAGGATTTAATTTTAACTAGTGCAGCAAATATTTAATATGTGACAATCCTTCAGTGTTTTACAGCCATACAAATACATTTTTTTTTAAATAGAACTAAAACACATTCAGTAGAATGCAGAGATAAGATACAAAGCTACGTTTGTATCTCTTCGAAGCTTGAGAATTTCTTGATTGAAATTTTAAGTCTAACTGTATTGCAGTACTATGAAATGTCAATACAAACCATCACAAAAGACAAGTCAGAAAAACTGTGAAAAATATTTGAAAAGTGTAATTTAAAGGAGGAAAAAAAAATGTTAAAAAGAACAACTCTCTCAGGGGTTGCTCTTTCCCTCTCCTCTCCTCTCCTCTCCTCTCCTCTCCTCTCCTCTCCTCTCCTCTC
>JAOTQQ010000019.1:67646380-67688492 GCA_026546715.1 Gallinago undulata | reverse complement strand
TAGGATAATGCAGTTGGAAACCAAAAACATACCATAGGTGTGCACACAAAACTAATGTGGCTTAAGGTTTGATATCAAACCTTAAGATGTTTCTCCAAATAAATTTTACTCTACAATTATAACTCTTGTTTCACCTATCTTATGCTATTTGTATAATCAAATTTAGACTATGAAAGAATGTATTCCTTTTTTGTATAGTTTGTGAGTATATGAATGATAGTTCTGATGCTCTAGTGCCAAGTACGATTTATTTGTTACTCCCCTGCTGGTTTATTACCATGGTATGTAGTTAAGCAGCCTCCTATTTTAGCAACTTTGTTAACTCTGTCAATATCATGTCTTCTAAATAATTTGTTGTTATCTATTTTTCTACAATCTCTTTCACAAACATTGGCATTTGATACTTTTTCTCAAAATCAGTTCCCTTTAAAGAGGATATATGTGTAACTATTATATATAAAAATCTAAATATTAACCTAGAGAATAGGTTAGAAAAATGAGCCTAATACAAACACTGTTCCAGATCCATGCTTTTATCATATTAGACATCTAATTTCCAGTTTACATGTGTCTGAGGCCAATTAATCCTTATTTGTTCCTGAGTACACTTACTACAAGTCTTGCAAATAGAAAAAGATCAAAATCTTTTCCCAATATGTGAACAGAATTTAGCAGAATTAAGAGACAGTAGTAGTATAAATTGCAATTACTTAAAAGGACCTGTAATCAATTATTTCAGAAATATATATAGTAGTATACATCAGGTCTAATTAATGAGATAAAAGAGTTTTAGGTATCTTAAGTGAATAAGAGTATACTGCCACTATAAGAATCCTTCCATTTCCCTTTCCCCCTTCCCTCTTCTCCTTTCCTCCCTCCCCTTTCCCCCTTCCCTTCCTTTCCCCCCTCCCCTTTCCCCCTCGCCTTGCCTTGCCTTGCCTTCCCTTCCCGACCTTCCCTGCCCTTTCTTGCCCTTCCCTGACTTTTGAATAAATACATAACAGCACAGATCTTCAATAGGAAACCTCATTTCAGATTTCTCCAGAAAGATGTAAAGATATAACTGATTAAGAACTAAGAAAACTACTTATGAACAAGAACCAAATACAGACACCATATTCTTCTGACTATTCTTCTGACTATTGAAACCACATTTACTAAACATATTGGTGACATTCAACTTAGGTCTTTAAACTGTTACTCCTGGAATCCACGGGGTTGACTTTCCCTTAGCAATGCTGGAAACAGCCTACTACTGAGCTTAACATCTGGTCTGAGCAAATAATGAAACTCTTATGGTGAAAAATCATAGTTTTGTTAAGTAATTTAGGTATTTTCCCAGCTGAACAGTTAGAAATATCTTACCATAGGCTAATGTGGCAAAAAAAAAAACCAAACTGAGAACATGATAAACTTTTGAATCAGAAGTGAAAATTTGGAATTTTGATCATTTTTTTATGCTGCGATGCAAGTACATCCTATCGCAATATTGAGAGGCAATCAGTTATTGCTAAACAGCACCTATGCATTTCAAAGGGACTATTTACAGAAAAAATACTTTCTCAGTGTAATCAAAGAATGTTGTGGCTTGATTTTAATTGTGTGCTACAGAGAAAATGAGATAACACCTGCAGAAACAGCAGCTATCACCAGTAGATCTATTATTAAGCTATTAACGAATTAACAGACCTGCATGTATCTGCCACCTGACATCCCCAGTCTTAATGCCTTAATTGATTTGTCAAAATGTACACAGTAAAAGGAGCACTCTTTCACCTAACAGAAAAGTGATCATAATGATTACATAAGATACTTTCTAAAGGACACAGCACATGTATACATTTCAGCTGAAAGGAGAAGATGTTGTCTCTACCTGCCACTGAAATGCAAAACAAAGTTATGACTTTACAAGATACAATAAAGATCCTAAAGGTAACGGACTTGAAAACTATTTTATTAAATTGACCACTGGTAGGTACCCAATGAATTTTTAATATAAGAATCAGATGGCTTGCAGGTGCTGGGTATCATAAACAATGATTTCTTTGGGTAGAAGTGAAGGACCAAACCTAAAGCTTGAAAAGAGTCAAACAGTATTTCCTATAAGCACCAAATCTGGTTTTTATGCATTACCTGCAACTGTATTTTTATTATTTCTCAGTTGAGAAATACAGTGGCTCCTTACCAGTGATTTCATATTCTAAAAAGCCAGTTGCTATTTGATACAACAATAATCTTGTTACAAACAAGAAAACATCAAAAAAATTGTCCGTGGGATTAATGAATCAGTTGTTGGGATTTTTGTTTCTGGAGAGTGAAAAATAAGCGCAGTAAAGGTGTCTGAAAAAGCAGTCTTAATTTATAATGTTTGACAGGGACACACGCTAGTGGATCTTTAGACAATCAGATACATTTAATAAAATGTGTTTTTTATTTGGATTAAGATTGTTTCTCCTTGAAACCTTTTTCACTCTGACAGATTACATTCTTATACCATAAGGATGCTTCTTGAAACTCACATCTGCAAGGGAATAGACTACCTGTTGATAAAGTGGTTTTTTTGTGTACTACAGGCATTTTGCAAAGAGATTTTGTATAAAACTAAATGAGTTCCAATATAAATAATGAAATGCAGAATCTGACAAGTTGCAGCAAGCACTCAACAAGATATTGGTGTGACAGCCAGACAGATACAGCATGAATCTGTGCAATAGAAGCCTTGTATTAAATACAAGATCTAACAAAATATGTCACATTATGGAGCTTTCAGACTCCACAGAATTGGTATTAAACTCAACTATAAACTTTTACTGTTGCTGGCACTGGGTTTGGGCAACAGATGGAAAAAAAACACAAATACCAAAAACCTAGAATTGTTCTTAGCAATGCCAAAATTGCAAGCAATCATGTTAAATCTGCCCTTTCTAGTTTGATCAGTGTTAGATGCGAAAATACACTTGTATTTTACACGCGTTCTATCTTTGTAAATAATTTCAGAAAATGTTAAATCAGGGCTTATCTCAGCCCTTTTAAAATTTCAGACCATCTCCTTCCTGGTCATTGTGGGGCTGCCTTTCATCTGCTTCTTATTTACTAATTTGTATCCCAAGTGATAGCATCTTTAATTAGGAATATGCTCAGGGAAAGTGCAAATGATGCAAAATTCTCTTTAAGTCTCTGACATGGTGAAGTCTGGGATGCGCACTGGAGGCAGTCATAAGCAGGGACTGTTCTGTCTCTGTGGAAAGGTAAATGGGACAGATGCAGAACTTTCTACTCATTCACAGCTCATACTGCCAAATAGTTCATTGCACAAAATAAGTTTACCTCACCTTTACAGCTTTTATTTTTCATGTTTGCTTCTCTGATATTTCCCACAATGACAACTCTGAAAGATAACAACATTTTTGCAAGGGCTTTTCGTCAGGGATGTTTTAGACTTCAATCAGTTTAAGCTGTGCAACAATGATATCCTGAGCAGACTCCTTGTTTTATATTAGTTGCTGCAGTCAGGGTAGCAGTTCTGCCTACATTTCATGTACAGAGAAATACGATAAATTAATCATATTGAACTACAAAAGTCAAAGATGATTATTTCAGATAGAGCTGTTGTCTTAGATTCATAATTATTTTAATTATAATAATTACAATATTGAGAATATGGTATTGATCTGTCATATTAACTAAAAATTGCATTTCAACTGAGGATTATTTTGACCCCCTCCAATACTACTATTGAATTGTGCTCAAGTCTATCTTAATGTTCAACCATGTACTTGTATTTATCAGTTCCTTTCTTGTATTTTCCTATCTTGTTTTCTCCTACCTTGTACCTTCCTATCATGTTATTCAAGCTCAAAATCTAACCTTTGCCTACTTCGCATGCTCAGGATTACACTTCTTTATCCTTCTGTATTATCCTTATCTTCTTACATGTCAGGTTTCATCTTCAGAACTCTATCAAAAATACTAGCCTGAACATAACATTTTTACTTTTTTCCTCTGAAGACCTTCACCCTTCTTCCAATGTTCACTTTCTGTCATCTTCTCAACTAAATGATAGCATATCTGAAAGGAAAAGCAGAATTGTATTCTGGAGGTAAATATCAGAGTACTCATATTTAAACTGTTGGTGACTAATGAATAGGGAATGTAAAATTTTGAGATTTTTGGCTCTCCATACATGTCTCAAAACATAAGTAGAAGAGTAATTCATTAGTAAATAGTTATGTCAATAATTTCTGAGATGAAAATTTCATATTAATGATAAGACAACTAATGCAAGCATCAAAAGGGAGAAGTTTACCACCAAACATATGCCTTCACATACTGATGCTTGATGTCTCTGAATGAAAAGTTTATTCTCCTGGCAGTTTGAACTCCTTATGTCTCTGCGGGGGTGTGCTGTGCTGGTTTCCAGCCTATTGGCAATTTGCTGATGGCACATCAACACAGTTATTCAATAATAAATAAAAACTCCCACCGGTTTGAGTAAAGGAAGCAACTCCTGGCACCCTGCAGGTTTGTCCGGGCTGGAGTTTCTGATCATCTCAACCTCCATGACTGAGGAGCACCCAACCATCAGCCCTGACTACAGTGCATCATCTCTGTGACACTGTGCATACACCTATTCTATGGTATGTTTTGTCATGATGGTGTTTAAAAACATGTAGAACAAATCATTACTACTAAGTGTATTGCTAATGAATAAATTTAGGAATGTTTTAACTTAAAATTTAAAAAAACAGTCAGATTTAACAGTATATTGATCAATACACAGTGAAGCTGGCATTTGATCAGTATCAGATACTCCCAGTGGAGTAATCTCTATTTTCCTAACCCCTACACACACATACAGAATCAGTTGCAAAACAAACTCTTTTCAACACACTTCTGGACAACACAGAGGTGTCACATGTAGAAGTAAAATTTGCTTTGCCTAGGATATCCCATCACAGTCACTATTAGATAAAGAATAAACGTTTGATTACTACGTATGAGCTTGTTCCCAGGATGCTTTGTAAAGCACACAGGATTTTCTTTCCTTTCCTCCATACCTAGTTTTTATTTACAAAGTGGAAAAAAAAAAATTAGACTGTTCCCTGTTTTCACATTTTAAAGTGTGTTTCCGATCTGAAATGTCTAGATTTTTTTTAAGATAATCCTCTCAAGACAAAGCTTGAGTAATTTTAATCCAGAGTCTAAAACATCCTTATCCCTAGAGCTTTGTTTTTGAGCAATTCACTAATAATAACAAAACTGAAATGCTGAATGATGAAAATCTTTGATATTTTTCTACAAAAGTTGAAATTTTTGTCCAGGCACCTTAACGAGTAACCAAGTAATTATTCCTTTGTCTGTTTCATAGGAGACTTTATTTTCAATGATGCAACAGTCTTACTAGTAAGTACCAACATACAGGTTACTTCACAGTTTTACAGACCTAGCTTCAACTTGCTATGTATTAAATACTCATTCAGACTGATTATATTGTCAGTATAGGTCTTTCTTATATATATATATATATCTCTTGCAAAAGATATATATATATCTTTTGCAAGTTTTCATTCCGTTCTGTTCTCCATTTGCTTAAATTTCCTTTAAGAAGCAGAGCTGAAAATATTTCTGTATATTACATTTCTGCTGTATTTGTATCTTAAATATAATAACTTATATGTATATATTAATATTTTTATCTGCAAATTTTTATTACCAATATTTTTACACACTGAGAGTGGTTATTAATTAAAGATGTTAAACTCTCAAGAAAAGATACACAAGATAAGGAGAATGCAAGAGAGAAGCAAGAATCATGAAAGGTTTAGAAATGTGATCCAGATGTAAGGGGGGGAATATGTATATCAGTTTGTTCTAAAAGATAGATGGCTGAGGTAGTACATAACTTGACATTAAGAGGCTAATGATTAACTCTTTTCAAGTTCCACTGCAAGCCGCCAGACAAGAAATATTGATACAACTTGCAGAAACAAACTCTATGGGCAGTTAAGATTATGTTGGGGATGCAGAGCTGCTAAATAAATTTAGCAACTTGGACACAAATCTGTCAGGAAGGACCTGGCTATAATGAAGTCAGGATCCTGGACACTTGCATCTACCCATTTAATGTCACTTAGTAATAAAATCTACCTAAGAAATTAAATATACATTCAGCAATAGCAGAGCCTGTGAAAATAAAATAGAAATACATAATTATATTATGCCTGAACACGCATACAGATTGCTTTTTAGAAAGACAGAGTTTTGAAACTCTGCTGTGGCAAAAAAACTTTGAATTTATTTTCCAAGAATGTGTCTGTGATGCATGTTCACATACATTAGATAGACTTAGCAAAATTCAGCACTTAAGATCTACAATATGAAAAAAAATTACCCCCAAAATTATGGCCTTGCCAGTAAAACATGAGAGAAATATTAGAGAGAAAAAATGGGAAAACAAATGTGTGCCAATCACACATTGTTTTGTCTTAATAAGCTTATGTAGAACAAAATATTGTTGGTATTATTGAATTAGCCACTTGTGTTTTTGTTGTTGTTGTTTTATTATTTTGTTTGTTTTGTTTTGTTTTTTTACCTTGAAGACATTTGAGACTTCAGTTCAGGGACCTGGATAACTAACTCACTTGAATTTCTGAGACCCTGATTTATGCTCCGAGTTCTACAGCCTGAAATCTGCATGCCTAAAAGCTAGCTTTATCGAAGTCAAATCGCATTGCTCTAGATAAGACTCAGAAGTACTGAAGATTTATTCCTCATTTTCTCCAGAATACGCACAGACAGGGATTTTACAATGCCCCAAGAGGTAAATGCCATGAAAATCTCAACGCTCAGGTTCAGAATTCAAGCCTTGCTGAGCTGCCTAGAGATTCTCATGTGTAACCAAACAGTGCAGACGTTTTTTTTTAACTTACTTAGAAGACCTGCTGATATATTACATAAGAACACAAGATCTGTGCTCTGAAGAAGAAAAACATAGAGGAAAGATATTTCATTTGGAATTTCAAATACCTCTCATCTCTTATTTCTAGTCAGTTTATAGAATTTTATTCTACATGAAGATCCTATGTTGCATCAAAAACTTCTTCAGAGTTCTTCAGAATATATTCTGCACATTTAGCAAAAAACCTACAAGTGACCAGCAACAAACTACAGAATCCAGCACTAAAGGGGATTTTAGATAAGTACCTAGTGAGCAGGATAAATTACAGAGCCTGCAGCAATAATTTATAGTCAGCAGACTACCTCAAAATAGCCTGCAAAGGCTAAGTGCTATCACTTCCTACAGTCAGAATGGTATATTATGTAAGTTTTCACCAAATATTTTAGTGCATACACATAGTACACTGAACTAATTTTCATATTTTTTGATGAAATTCTTTTATTTTCTTTTAATTCCCTTGCCACAAATTCCACAGTTCTAATTTACTGATAGACATTCTTAAGTGCAGCAAGCTGAAATCCAGAGCTATTGTTGGCATTCTGCTTCTTTGAAGTCAGAATTCTAAGTTGCTTTTAAAGTGGACAAAAAAGAATTTAAGAGTAAAAATTAATTAAACAAATAACTCCCACACTACAAAATTTTATTGTTCTATGCAATGCAACATAGCAATAAAAACAGCAGTAAAAAGCCCATAATACCCAACTGTAGCTTTTTAGTGCCATAAAAATGCACTTTCAAGACAGTAGCACATTATAGTTTAAGTGGAGTTCTACATTAGGTAGTATGAGAAAATGAGGCATGAAAGGAAGATGGAAAAGTCTTTTAAATAGTTCCTGTGAAGATAATGTAGGCCAAAGACAATCAATAGCTATGCCTCATTTATTTTATGTTTTTGAACACTTAAAGGCAAAATGTTAGTATTTGCTGTACTGTTTGGCTTCACAGACCTGCATCATTAATGACAAAACAGATTTGCATTTTGTGATGTAATTTATATGAATTTATATTCAAATGGCATGTGGTTATTGTCCGCTAATATAAAAGTTAACACCTACTCCATTAGTCTGCATTCATTAAAAATTATGTTGGCCTACTAATCTAGTTAGTCATCAAAATGTCCTAAACAATCAATCCAAAGGTTCATAGACACTCTAGAAAATCACATAAAATGTATGTCAATAACTTAAACATCACACTAAATACCCTAACAAATCAGACTAACCTCGTACAGTCTGTGCAGCTACTCCTGACTGAAAAATTATACTAAAAGTATATGGTTTTCAATCAATTTTTCACATATTTTAACAATTATTTTTAAGTGTTTAAATATGATTCTGTATTACCACCATGTTTGAAATCTGCATTACCTCAATCAGATGTATTTCTTAATATCAATAATGAAACAAACTACTAAGCTGTACTAGAAACAGAGTAGGGAGAGACAATATATGAACGAATGTTAAGGAAAAGGTGTGATGGAAAAAATACAGCATTTCATCATGTTCTTTTAAAAACACATAGTGGAGCAATTTTATCATATTAAAAGTCTACTGCAAGGGTCAAGATAGGAACTAGTTAGTCTTTCTTTGTAAAAGTTCTAGATAAAAATAATGACCTTACTGAAACCATAAAGCTTTTTTCAAGAGAAATAAGATACAGCTTGGACTTCCACAGCCTTCTCCCTGCACCGTTTCCCTAGGTAGTTAGAAATCTGGGTAAGAGGAAACAAGCCAGATTCCATAAACCTCTACATTAATATTTTTAACTTACTGACTTCACTCCACTTGCCAGTACCGTTATTTTTATCACTCCCCAAGGAAAACAGTCACTGAATGTATACGCCCCAGTAATCAAACATAAGGATAAGGTTTGACCTCTTGTTTATAATGGGTTTCACTACTGCACAAAAGCCAGATACTAATATATTTGCTAATATACGTAGTATTATAGTCTAGTGATTTTCTAAGCTTGTGTAGGAAATTAGTATTGTAAATAATTAAATGAAATTGTGTTTTACTTGTGTTTAACCTTTTTTATGTACAGTGCTAAATCAACAAAGAAAAGCTGCTACTTCACAGCAAGGCAAATCATGCTTATGGAGCACAGTGGCTGCACCAAGTATACTACAGACAGAAGTGAATAAGGAGCCCATCTTAACACAAACACGTCTAAGCACGTTCACCATTGCAACCAGTGGGTGATAAGAACTAGGGACACATACCCTTCTAGACTGGTACAATTCTTTTGATCAAACATTGTAGCTTTTCATTTTCCTCATCTAACTTCCAGAGCAGAGATACAAATCTTCATGAAAATATCTAGTTTTCAGACATATTTGCTTGTACTACTTTCTACCAAAGGTAAATGCATTACTTTTAGAATTTTCCCCGATTTACAATTACATGCAGTAAGAAATTGAATTAGGTTCTTCCACTTTGGCACACTAGACACAAAAACCTGAAGTGTTTTTTGAATCTGCTCTTAATCCAGTTGCACCAAAACTCTGGTGGTAATGAGTGATAAGGATGTCATTGGTGGAGCTGTTGTCACAAATATTTTAATTTAAAGCTTAAGGATTCACAAAATTTTGAGAGGCAAAACCACAACTTTTCAATGCTAATTTATTAAAAACATATTAAACCTATTTATTAAAACCTATTTAAATAAATTGAAATCTTATATCTGCTGCCAATGAAATACCTCATAGTACTTGCCATTAACAGAGTTCTGCAGCTCATAGGTTTACAAAGAAAAGAAATATTTTCTAAACCCAATGTCACAGAATCGAAGCCTTTTCTACAGCAAACCAGAACTTTAGTTTACATCTAACTTGAGAACACTTGACTGTCAGGGCCTCAACACAGAGAAATAGATGCTACAAAACACATTTTTCTGTTTCATGTAAATTGCTAGAGAACTAGTATGCTTAAGCTGAAAGCATAGCTGAAAGCAAGCACCTAACTGAAGACTGAGCGTGTGATCTAAAGAAATATTTGGGAAATACATCCAATAGCTACTGTAATTGAATGCTGAAATGGAAGGGCAGTATCTTACAAACTACCAGATAGACAAATGAATATGATACAGTTTCCACTAAAAATCTGCTAGAGATACACAAAATACACCTCCTCCCCAACCTTTACATATTTGCTGCTTGTCCATTCCTAAATTATAGATCTGAAAGAAATGCTGTGGACAACAATAAGTTTCCTATGACAGGACATGACTGTTATAGAATGAAAGAGAGATAAAGGAAGAGAGAAAGAAGGAGAGAGAATTAATCAGCAGTGTACCTGATACCTGTACACTTGTGGTATAACCAAAGGGCATAACTAATTTCCCTGGAAAAACCTTTTGTAATGACAGATAATATTTAGTAGTGTAGTTATTTTGCAGATTATCAAGGGATCAAAATAGCATACGCACAACAAAAAATAACAACCATCAATTTTAAATGCCATACATTATTTTTTATGCTTTTGCAAAGAATTTACAGCTACTATAATCTGATTTAATCATAAAACTCTCAGTAACTTTTATTAATAGTAAAGGAAATGGTCGGAAGGAAAATAAAAAGCAAGGTAGAAATTTAAATAGAAAACCCAGCCTTTAATATTCATAGAATTTTTTCTCATTAATTCTCATTAATAAGATTTTTGCAAAACAAAAAGGAAGGGTTTTGTGATTTTTTGACCGTTGCAAGGTGAAGACAGGAGGTAAAAGATGTAGGAGCAAATGATATCAAGCAGTTTTAAAAAAATATTAATTAATGATGATCACAGTGAAAAAAATATTTTTTTGATTCTTAAGTCCCTAAAAAATGTGTCAATAAAATCTGTCTTAACATTTTTAACTAAATGACACTTTCTAGCCTTGATGTTTATCAGCAAATTTCAGAGAAATTGGAAAATATGTCAGTTGTAATGCTAACATCTGCATGGCATTTGAGTTCCTCTCTACAGCTCTGGAGTATTCTCTTGGCTCCATCTCACTCTTTTGTACTGTCTTTGCACTAAGTGGTGAAACAGGATCTCTGTTGTTGTCCCAATATTTAACTCCTTCCATTATGCAGATAGCTCCCTACCACAAACTGGTCTGTGAGCATAAAATCCATACAAATCCCAGACCAGGTTTTTAACATTTGTCTTTGCAAACAAAGCTAAAAGGACAGAGCTCAATTTTTACCAATTGTCAGTTGAATGTCTTGTATCCCTTTTTCAATTGTCTTTAAGTTTTCAACTCTTAATTTTTTCATGATGATTAATGCAAAATACATAATTCCAGACTGAAATGTAGGGATGGGGGAATGACAAAATGATTATTTTCCTGGCCATCACAAGAGTTTGTAATGTGCCTTCATGGAATCCCTTTGTTCTGAGAATTATTTTTAAAAGCAGCAGAAAAGAGGTATAGTCTATTATGAATATAGGCATGAAAAGATAGCTGAGAGTGAAACTTGCTTAACCAGTTTTTTTTTTTTACACTTGTTCATCAAGGTCAGCAGAGAAGATAAGAGGTATACCAATTCCATGTGGTATTTCAAGGCTTATTTTTCAGAAAATTTCCTTAAGTATGTTAGTACTATTCATTTCTGTTGTCATACCCAGGTGTAAAGAACAAGAAGGAAGAAAATTAATTAAAAATATTCTCATCGTTGGATCAGAATTCTGATTTTACATAGAACTAAGACTACAAAATTTACATTAAAAGGAGTAACAGAGACAAGGATGACATATATTCATTCAATGACAGAATGACCATCAGTCTCTGCAACACCATTAACATACCATAATTCTTTGCCATAAGTCAAACATCAGGTGGAAACAATATCTTAAAGTAACATCAGACACTACGGAAAAAAAGTCATGGAAGGTCATGTAGTAAACCTCATCATCTCTCTGTATGTCTCATGATTCTTAACACTTAGCTTTCTGTCTGTTATTTACAGTCTTTTTATTTAAACACATTATGTGGTCCTTATTAGCTCACACTTAGGAAAGCCTAAAATTTGAACCCATAGACTTTAACGAACCGCATGGATTTTAATAGTAAATAGGAAATAGGTAAGAAGTTTAAAGCATTCATCATTAATTTAACTCTATTCCTAAAGAAAAGACTTCAAGTTTTTATGTTGAATTTAATGGAAATAGAACAATGTAGTTTTTGTTTGATCGGCTTTTTTTTTCTTTTTTCATAATAAGTCTACTCTAGATGTCAAGACTGATTAAAGGACCTTGATTTAAGCAAAATAAATTGGTGCATGAGGTGAAAGACTTATTCCAAAGGGAGATCACCAGCACTCTATTTCAAGCGGGTTAGTTCACTGAGGTCTGTGCATTGATAGACCTTCAGATCAGCAATGGGAGAGAATGACCCACACCTACAGAATATATGAACAAGGACAGGTTACTTCTTTTCATAAAAGACTTTAAGACTTTGCTTTGTGTGGAGAGGCTAAGTCGGAAGAATACTGTAATCCTTTTCCTCGGGAAATTGCTGATTGACATGCTCATCAATCACTGTAACCAATACCACTACTTAGGAAAAAAAGAAAAAAATCTGGTGAGGCACCACACAAAAGCTGAGTAACTAGAAATCCTCTCATACTTAACACTAGATTCACCCTTTGTTGGTGCCATTCAAAAAGGAGATAATACCGACAGTCCTCAGATTCTTCTACCACCCTTGATCATACTGGCTACAAAATTCAACTTGCACACCCTAAGAAGCAACAAGAAATGGATATAAAAATGTTTAAAAGTATTATTTTCATTTTCTGCTAAGCCAGATTGTGCTATTGCTCAATTGCTCACCTGTGTTGTGTGCATTCTTATACTAGATACTTCAGAACTCTGGCTTAATCTCTTGAAGTTTTTTGAGGACTGCCTTTCTCTACCTCTTCTAACTCCCTTTGTTCTTTCTCAGATGTTACCTAATGTTGACTGTGCTTTCTACTCCCCCAGGAAATAGAAAATCAAGTTTCAAGCTTGAGTTCCTTATCTGTACAGCTGGCAATTGAATATCATTTCTTAAACAGGAGTGCCCTACTCACTGAATTACTGACTGCTATTCTTAAAGGTAAATTCTCCTGATCATTCATGGAAAAACAAAACAAAACAGAAGAAATCAAACCAAAACAAACAAAAAAAGACAACCAAAGAACTCAACAACGTACATTTTTGTATCCTTCAGTTTATCAAGACAGATGTGTTATCTCTATGGTATATTACAGTGGTATTACAATACAGTTAGCACTGCTACTGGAATTCCAGCACATCGAATCATTGAGCTACTTAGGATCATACTGGTAATTCACAAATCAGTAGCTCAGGCTTATCCACACAGCTGAAACTGTCAAGTATCTAGTTTGGAGTCTGATTGTCATAGGAATCATAGAAAAACATGTTCTATCTGCCTTTGCTTATATGTGCTGTCTAATTACATTCCTTCATCATATTCTTGGGTCAACTCTATTACTGAGAAATTATTCAGCTATATTAGCTCCTTGGAAAAACAAAATGCTTGTTCCGTCATAGGTTATATGATCTACTATCTTAAATTAGCCTGTGCAGTGTCATTTCATTTCTGTGATTAGCATTTTATTCTAGTATCAAGTACCATGCTATAACCAGTACAACTAAAATTTAAGATTTTATTCTGTGCTTTAACAGGCTTCTATTAAATATTTTACCACTCTCAAGTGGTATATATATATAACTGTAATTTAAAACAAAAACAATATGATCATTTTAATTCCTTCAGTTTAACTATAGCTTCATTTATAAGCTAGCATTTAAGGAAATGGCTAAAATAAAAACATGCTGATGAAAAAGTGTCCTCCTCCCCCCTCTCTTCCTCCACAACTGCCACAAAAAGGTCAATAAAATGAGAATAATTCAGTGTTTCTTTAGGCCAAGAAAGAAAATTGAAGAATACTGTGTCTTTGCTGCACTAAATGTTATCTAAAAACATGCATATGTCTTCTGAAACACAACAGGAGAATTTCTGAAATTATTCTAAAGTGTGATACATAAATTCTCAATTTATTATTAACAACTTGAAAAAAAAGAAACACGTAAGAGCCCAGCATTACAATGGATGTTCTTAAAGTACTTTAAAAGGACAGATGCTTCAGCTTTACTAGTGTCATTCAGTAATGTTTAAGAAGACTTGAAAAAATACATTAAGATTTAAGCACAAAAATGATCAAAAAGTAGTATCCATTTTTCTGAACAACAAAAAGTTTCAAGTAGTGCTTTTGCTCCAAACCATAGTTGAAAGTGGCTTCACAATGTGGTGGGGAACCTAGTTTATAGCAGGTTTAGTCTAAACAGCAAGAGGGAGATGGAAACACAAAACGATCAAATGCTTATTCAGTAATTTAGTGAAGTTGTTTGTTTGGGTTTTTTTATTTATTTCAACAGTCTGTCCTGTCCTTATCAAAAAGTCTCATTTAACTAAGGATGAGATGTTTGTCAGTGGAACAGGATATTCCATCTTCAGTTAGCTGACGTTGAGCATCCTGAATGGAGCCAAAGAGAAATATCAAAATACAGCTACAATAAATAGCACCAAAATGGTGGTAAATTACAGAAAATTGTCCCAGTCAAGTAACATATTTCATAATGTAATTTTACAAATTTTTCTTAGTTTGTGGGTTTATTTTTTCAGTCAGCTGGTAAGCACTAGTTAATATTTTTCTAAGTCTACTTCATCTGCTGTAAAATTTGGATCCGAGTTATAAACTGAATTGCTTATAATAATCTATAGGCAATGTATATTATTGTTTATACATATAAGCAATATACATTTATACATAAGCAATATACATTTATACATAAGTTTTTATTAAAACACAAGAGGCAGCAGCTCTAGCAGGACTTACAAATACTTTTTTGAGCTATGGATTTAATTTTATGAAAATGCAAGTTTTTTGTTACGGATAATAGCTCTATAAGGTTGGAGATTAAAAATACACAAAGATACCAATGAAAGTAGGAGTTGGACTTCAAATAGGAAACACTACATTAGATTAAGTGACGGACATTTTTTTTTAAAAAAGGAATTGTATGCAGCTAGTTCCCTAAACCTTTCCTCATCTAACATCTAAGACACAAGTAAATTCATCCAATATTGGGATGACTTTTCAGAGAATTAGATGCTATAAGCAGAAATAAAGATCCTGGGAGTCACTGCATGGACTTTGAACTATGTTTAACATAACTACCACTACTTCACTACTACTATTATTTTTTTCCTGAAGGGCAAAAATGTACAGAGGCACCAACAATAACGACTTTTCAAACAGGAAATATTACTTCAAAGTGACACACTATATAAACAACAGAGTCGAGACTATGACCTTGGAATTTCAAGATCAGATTTAGTTTACTGAGCTACAGTTCACAAAATGCCATTATTGTGTATGCTACCATATGTTGTCTCAGTATCTTAGCATACAGAATTGGATTGCTGCATGACTTTCTGGATAATTCCCCTAAATGTAATTTCTTCCTAAGCATACAAAATACAGATGCTGTGATTTAGCATGCACAAGGAGGTCTCAGTATGAAACTTGAGTTCTGAGAGAATTATATTGGGTTCCTGTTCAACACTAAATTGATTTTAAAATTGCTATACGACAACTTAGAGTATAAAGCTGTGCAAAATTTGGAATCTCTGTTTTTATCTAGCCCATTATCTTTAAGAGTTTAGAGGGTGTTGAGACCATCTGAAGTTGGCCATTTCAAAGTAGTTCACATACGTTCAGCTGTTATGACTGTCATTTTGGAATTCATTTCCAGCTGGAGTCTACAACACAGATTCAGATTCATTTAAACATAAACTTTTATGTTTTCAGTCTGACATCTTCATCAACTGAGCACTGGTGCTTTGTATTTTATGTGGTTGAAAGTACAAAAATAAACAAACAGAAAATTACTTAGCAGAGGAACATTTTTGCATCAAAAGAGATTGTATTTGTTTGTCCTTGTGCTGTAAATAAACTTGAAGCTGTCACTAAATATTGAAATTGCTTTCCAGTAAATGTCGGGGTTTGATTACATATATTGAAAATGTGTACATCCATAGTTCTTTCATTGCATTGGTTGGGGATCAGATTTGCAATATTAATTCATATTAAGCATGGATATAATCATGAACTGCTTTTCTGTGAGTGAACACGGTAATGGCTGAACCTGATCAGCAAATATCCATTTGACTGGGTCCAAAGTCAGGTGCTTAGGGAAGAGTACAAGTATAAGGCAAACGTATCTGTGTGATTACACTAGTCTATATTCTCTCCTACTTTCTAGCAATGCATTGGTCCTGAACATCCTAAGAGAGGCAGTTCCTTCAAGTTTAACAGTCTTGTATGGATTTTTTTTTCTAAGAGTTTCCTGAATATATGTATGTCCAACAGGTATGCTATCCTACAGCAACATAAAAACACTTTTAATACACATTTTGTGAAAGAAACATATTATTTCACTGCTTTTTAAGTGAATTTTGGAAATATTTATAAATGTGGATATATTCCGGTATTAGTTGGTTATCATAAACATGAGTGTGCTCTGCCCAGAAAAACAGACAGAAGGCTAATATGTTCAAAACCTAATACCAAAGATACTGTTTTACTAGCTGTTTACCCAAACCTGCCAGGAATATCTAGATCTCCAACAAGTATGTCCTTTCAGACATTAGCAGTTAACTATTATCATTCTTAGGATGAAGAGATTTAGTACAATGTTCTCAAAAGAAATTACAACCATTTTCAGTGAAATTTTAGAAAATAATAACTAAATTTTCCCAGCTAAACTTTTATTGACAATCAAAGTTATTTGACATTACACAAACCTATTGACAGGAATGATAATGTCTATTTTTCTGATAGTTTTTCCTGTACAGTGTACTACTACATCAAGACTCATGTCACTTGTGCTACCATAAGGTGGCAGCATAAAACACACATTTATTTTGCTGAATTTGAATGTAATAGGTATCTATTTTCTGTGTGCTTTAATTCACATTGTCACAACTCACATAAATGTGCTTTTAGAGAAATCACTAACAACATACTTTATATTATCCCCAAAAGAAGATTTTTAAACTGTAGAAGCTTTTATGCATATCTGTATCAATTTTAAACTTTCACCGAAATATAATTTTTCCAAAGAGTACAAGGTCAGTAAAAACTGAAGTTGACATAAACATTCATATAACTACATTTTCTGGCTGCAGACTTAGAAACTAATATATGTTGAAGCGATCTTGAAAATAACAAATCGTTTATACCTATGCTTTAGAAGTTGATTGTCTCTAAATGTAACAGAATACCACTACACTCCTTGCATGCCTTCCAAATAACATCAGCTATATGACATTGCCATCAAAGCACTGTAATTTGATTAAAAAGAGATAAATACTGTTTTACTAGGGGTTTGTTTTTACATGTTTTTATATGTTATTTTCAAGGATTATTGGTTCAAAAAAAATTAAAAAATTCAGATTCAATAAGTTACCATTGAAGTTTTAACATTAAACATAATATGACCAGCCTATAAAATGATTTTTAGAATTTATATTTTGTAGAAAATTTGTGTTCAGACTGGATTTGGAAAGCTAAATTTGGAAAGCCAAATTTGTCGTCTTAGTGCAAATCGTATGTCAGAAAAGTATATTCCTGCTATATTGAAGAAGAAAATCAGAGGTATTGATTGGTACTTGGAATAATCTGTTTCTGAGGTACTCCATGTTTTGGCGAAGAAGCAAAATCATTCTGCATAGGCATAATGAAAAATAAGAGTGGTTCACAGTAAGAGTGATTCAGAATTGCAATAGGTAGTGCAGAAAGTCTGTGGAATTACTATACTTTGAAATTTCCAAAACTATTGGAGAGAGGCCATCAGTGGTCTGGCTTAACCTGGAAGTTAGCCCTGCTTTGAAAAAGAGGTTGGACTACATATCTACAGCTATTCTTTGTAACACAATTTTCTATGCATCCTGTGAATGCTCTTATTCTGCATCAGTGTTGTGTTTGACACAGGTGATTTGAAAGGATGTTAGATAAGACTTAATTACAAAAGACATAGTTGCATGTGATGGATGTATATGCTTCGTGAGGAAGAGACCTACTCTCCCTACAGGCAACAAGGAAGGTGTGTTGATCAGTACTAACAGTGATTACTTACCCCCTGGGGAACACACAGACACTGCTCTGTCCTAAAGCAGGTCAGTTAAACAAGTATATTTGACTCGCTTCTTTAGTTCTCAACTCTATTGTTTGTGTATATATATATGTATGTATATATATTGAGAGCCAATCGTGTCCTGGGTTGCATCAAGAGAAATGTGGCCAGCAGGTCACGGGAGGTGATTCTGCTCTTCTACTCTGCACTCGTGAGACCCCACCTGGAGTACTGTGTCCAGTTTTGGAGTCCTCAACACAGGAAGGACATGGACCTGTTGGAATGGGTTCAGCGGAGGGCCACGAAGATGATCAGAGGGATGGAGCACCTCTCCTATGAAGACAGGCTGAGAGAGCTGGGGTTGTTCAGCCTGGAGAAGGCTCTGGGGAGACCTTATAACAGCCTTTCAATATCTGAAGGGAGCCTAGAGGAGAGCCAGCGAGGGACTTTTTGTCAGGAAGTGTAGTGAAAGGACAAGGGCCAAGGTACCTCTGTGCACTAGAAGAAGCAGGAATGTCACTACTAATCCTACATTGCTCTCCTCCGTATAACCTTTTAACCAAGTTCCCATGATTAACCCTGGAGCAAGTCTAATTGATATAAGTGAACAGCTCCTACGGCCCTCTGGTCTATAACTCTTGTAAGAACTCCTTGGGATAATCTAGAAGTTCTTGCTCATTACTGCAGTACATTTGTGTACTAAATCAAAGAGCATTAAAACACAGCCTTAGACTGAAGACTATCATGATGACCTGAAGAGATATTAAATCAAAAACTTCTCAATCGCTTACTTTCATTGTATTCTTTTTTCTAGCAGCATCTGGCTTTTTACATTTGTCTGGAGGATTTTCTACTTCCTAAACTGTTAGCTTTCCACACATACCCAAATCTTATCTCTGGCTGCAAGCAAAGCTTGAGTAGAAAAGAGTCCAGCAAGTTCATAAATCAATTTCTGAGGGAAAAATATATTTGTTGCCAGGCCCATTTATGCAATTCAGAACCTTTAAAGCAGGTCACTGTGAACATCTGGGCTAGTGTACAATGGCATGAATCTGCACTGGTATAGGCCTATTAGTATTGTGATTATAACACATACCAGAATGCCTTTCAGGGAGAAAATTCCAGTTTGGGTTCTCTGAGCTGGTTGGTGCTCATTGATATAAAACGCCTTTGAACTCCTGGAGTAACTGGACACAACTCTGCAGAGTTTCAGCACAGCAGAACACAAAAAATGAGGCTCCTGGGATTTTCAGGGGCAAAGAAACAATGTCATAAAACTACCTTGGAGACTGCACAAGTCTCCTTCTGCATCTCAGCCCCGAGGCATATGTCTGCCTAGAGCAAATTTTCACAGCTCAGTAGAGAATCCTTGAAAATTAGTGTCTTTAATGTGAGTGTTAGAACAGCTTGTACCATGGGATAGCTTTGTACAGTGGAGATGCAGAAGACTCAAAATTAAGAGGCAAAATCTGATAAAAAATACATGCTGGAGCTCAAAACGAAAGGAAGTGTCAGAGCAATGTAACTTGACAGAACCGCTGGAAATTCTTTTTTATTTCACTCCTTTCAACATTTTTAATTTCCCAAACAAAACGCATCTTGGTGCTGATGTGTGCTCAGCCTGAGGAGACAGCTAAGAGAAAGGGAAAACTACCTTTAGTGGAACCTCCTGATCCCACATTTGTGCTGTTTCCAGGACTAAACCTAACTACAGAATTTCTGCCTGAATGTGGTAAAAAATCCAGAAGAACAAGGTTGTGTCACCCTTCAGAGGCAGACCAGCCAGCAGAAGAGAAAGCTGTGATACAATGGTCTGAAATTTGACTTTTCAAATCATGCTATTCCCTAAATATCCTTCTCATTCATTCCAGTGTTTAATTCTTTGGTTTGTTTTTAAAAACATTTAAAACAAAAGTCAATGTTCATCTTTTGAAAAATAGAGATGCTGTGCTTTCTCCAGTGGATAGTGCATTTGCTCTTTAGTAATAAGAAGGATGTACCTCTGTTTTTCTATTCATAATCTTCTATCCTCCCAAGGGGGGCACACTAATGCTATGCTTGGGTTATGGATCTCCTCTCCCTGGATCATCAATCTTTAGTGAAATGCCTCAATAATTGCCCTTATTTTCAGGTGCTGAGCCCCTAGCAGCTCCCTTTAAAGTAAACGAAAGCTGCCAGAGGCTCAGCGTTTCAGAAATCAGGACACTTATATTTGTTGCCTGTCTCTGGATTTAAAAATCTGGCTTGAGGTTCTCTTTTATTTTCTTTACTTCGCTCTATAATCCAACATCAAGGGAAAAGCAATGAAAGCGGACTTGACTACAAGAAAGAAGACTTTCAGTTGTGTAATGCTTTTTTCTGTCTGTTGGAGTTAATTATTAAGGAGACAATCTCAGTTAAAATAATGCCTGTTAACTATTTTTTTCTAATCTGTTATAGCTAGAAATAAAAATTAAGGTCATGCAGCTCACAAGGTTTATTTCTTCTTCAGCTTGTTAACATGTTTTTGACAAGAATCCTCGTAAACCTGACATTCAGTCAGAGCTAGTCAAGTTACCTGAAATATTTCTAACGTGACAAGCCTTTCAGTTTGAACCATCCTGAAGCCTGCCAAGGCTGCCAGATCTCAAGTGGGCACAGAACTACTTTCTTAATAGTCTAAAATAAAGAAAAAAGAGAGCCACACATACAGGTGCTATACTGTAGCTTATTATAGAACACAGATATTAGTGAAGCAAGGTCATATTAAGAAACAGGTACTTGCCTTAAAGCAGCTAATACAGCTGGAAAAAAAACCAAATCAACAATTATTCTCCTAACACACAGATATCTGTAATGACATTATGTTTTCTTACCACTGTTATCTTTTCATATTTCAGACCTTCAGTCTGCAGCGAGGGGTTCATGACAGGCTTTTGGCTTTGGCCTATGGCAGAATAGTGTACTGAGAGCAGAGGCAGACACACTTTTGGGCCAGAATTTTGAGGAACTGAGTCAGTTGCTGCAGCTGCTATGCTGTTTGAAAGGAGGCAAATGTGTAGTCCTAAAGGTACCACAACTTTTAGTTCTTCATGGAAATATTTCCCATAGTGTCATATTTTACCCCACATTTCAAACTAGGTAACTTCCACTCTCTGCACTAAAGGAAATGGAGACCTGTTAAGTATGAGCTGATGAAGAAGCTACCAAATCTGCAAGCTATTGTAGCTTTTTATCAGAAGTGTTATACACTAATGAATGGTAAAATCCAGGCAAGCAGGATGTAAAACCACTCAACTCATTTCAAAGTTATCAGGACTCCAGTTTTGCATGAAAGAAATAAGCAAGACTAAAAAAGAAAAAAAAAAGAAAGGTCAGTAAAGCTTTAGTCTACCTCTCCAGCATTCCTGGAATACACGCAATAATGCACAAAATGTCTCATTTTTTGGATGGTGATGAATGATTGTATAATACTTACAAAGTGTGAGGACCACAGACATTTATTTGCCTCTTCTTGTGGGCAACTTCTGCCTGCAGATCTGCTTAACCTAACTGCATCCTAGAAGGGCTTTGGAAAGTACCACTGTCTCAGAAGTAACACTTTCTCTTGCCCTTTTCTGTTTAATATTGGTGCTCAGACATTCTTTTATTCACATCTTTTTGTGAAATTAACCCCTGTAAAACTACAGAGCTGACACGTTGAGTTCCAAGCACTCAGAAGCATCAATCAGATTCCCATGAGAGTCACATCATGAAAACATTTTAAAAATACTGTGCTTTTGAAAAATAATTTTCACTCTTGTTATTCATTCCTCAGTATTGTCTTTAAGGACTTTATTTTTAACTTATTTCTGCATCATCTAGACTACAAGCTCTTTTAAATGAAAGCTAAGATTTTGAAATATTTTTTTAGCAGAAAGGTAGAGAATTAAAAAAGGAATAAAAAAATGGAACAAAGGCAATATCTGAAGTAATGCACAGTATAAAAAATGGTATAACCTTGTCTTACATAGGCCTGAGCAGCGGGGCACAGAAACTGGTTAAAACTGACTAATGTGACCACAGATATGTAAGTTTTAGAGATAAAAAAGTATCAAACAGTTAGGAGGTCCTTCTCACAAATAATACCCTGAGATTACATGGAGATTATAAATATGAGCATAAATTTCTATTCCATTTGTCGGATACAACTGGAACAATTTCAACAAATTGAAGAAAATTACATAAGAGCTGGAGAAAAGCTAACTGGCTCACATAACATCCCTTAACATATAAATTAGATATTTGCACTAGTCTTTATGCTAAAACAGAACAACCTGGATTTCCCACCATTCAAGAATATACTTACATTTAGGCATCTATGTGTAGGTGTCTAAGCTCTTACCATAGACAACTGAGATGTGTCAAAAGAGAGAGCAGAGCTTAGAAACTAGATTGTCAAATAACATTTCTTCTTCCCCAGAATCAATGAATGGTTAAGGTTGGACAGGAACTCTGGAAGAAATCTGGCCCAACTCTTCTGCTCAATCAGGTCTGCCTAGAACCAGTTGCCCAGGACCATGTCCAGATGGTTTTCGAATATCACCAAGGATGGAGACTCCAGCACATCCATGGGCAACCTATGAACAGTAGAAAGTCCTACTTTATGTCCATGAGGAACCTCCTGTGTTTAATTTTGTGCCCATTGACTTTTCTTGTCACTGGGCACCACTGCCAGAAACCTGGCTCCATTATGTATGTTATATACATTGATAAGATCTCCCTGAGCCTGATCTTCTCCAAACTAGACAGTCTTAGCTTGCTCAGCCTTTCCTCATAGGTGAAATGCTCCAGTCATCTTTTGTCATCTTTATGGCCCTTCATAGGACTTCTTATGTCCATGTGTCTCTTGTACAGAAGAGCTCAGAGATGGGCACAGCACTACAGCTATGGCCTCACCAGTGCTGAGCAAAGGGAAAGGGCCTCACCTCCCTTGGACGGGCTGGCAACACCCCTCCTAAGGCAGACTAGGTTATCATTAGCCTTCTTTGCCACAAGGGCACACTGCTGGCTCATGTTAAACTTAGTGTCCACCAAGGGTCCTTGGTTCTTTTCTGTCCAGCTGCTTTCCAGCTGGGTGGGCCCCAGCATATACCAGTTCCTGGGGTTGTTCCACCCTGGCTGCAGGACACTGTGTGTGCCATTGTCAAACCTCAGCATGTTCATGTAAGCCTATTTCTCCAGCCAGTCCAGGTCGCTCTGAATGGCAACATGACCTTCTGGTGCATCAGGCCCTCCTGCCAGTTTTGTGTCATCAGCAAACTTGCTGAAGATACACTCCCTCTGTTCCATCACCCAGATCGTTAGAGAAAATTAGTGGACCCAGTACTGATCACTAGTTACTGGCCTCTAAATAGACTTTTGTTGCTGATCACTATGACTTGAGCCCAGCTGTTCAGCCAATTTTTAATCCACCTAAGTGTCTGCTCATCCAGCCTACAAATCAACACCTTGTCTATTAGGATCCTATAGGAGACAGTGTAAAAGGCGTTACTTGAAGTCCAGGTGGACAATATCCACTGCTTTCCCCTTGTCTACCACACCAGTCATTTAATTGTAGAAGCTCATCAAGTTGGACAAACATGACCACGAGATTATCAAATATGACAAAGCTTTACAATGAGGCAAGTCTTTCTCTAGTTATCACAAACTGCATCACCAGCTTGTCTTCAGATGTGTGGAAATGAGGTCCTGCATTCCCAGACCTTTTTTCCCCTTCACAGAGATGCTAAACTCAGGCCCATCCTTGCTCTTCCCGTAGCTAAAGAATATTGGCTTTCCCAGAAAACTTCGCTATGTTTTCTTTGGTGGCAGCATTAGATACCCATATAAGCAATCATGTATCATTCCTACTGACCTCCCCATCCTGCCACTTTGAAGTGCTCTTCTATTGCAAAGATGAAGTCTGATGAATTGGGGAAGGAAGCAGGTAGAATGAAGAGGGCTGACTGTCTCACCCAGAGAACTGGGTTCATGCTACAGACAGTGTAAGGCAGGAAGGGAGTGGGGATCTTTCTTCTTCACCAGCAATGCTGCTACCCCTCTCCAACCTTTTTATGGTGGGAGATAAATCCTTTAGCTTTTGCTAGTCTGAGCAATGCAATAACTGCTTGTTTCCTTTCACATGTAAAAAGTGGCAAGTCAACCAGAAATATCTTTTGAGCTGAGTCCAGCTCATGGGCTGTCGCTAGAAAGTGGATTTTGCTGCATGAATTAATACAAAAAAAAATCTCACAACAGTTGGTTCTCTATTGCCATATTCTAGATCAGATCACCATATTCTACATCAAATCATTTATCACTAGTTAAAGGAAAAACAAAACAGTAACAAATTACATCTATTTCATTTATATCGTTTTGCACTGGAACTTAAGGTTCTACAGACATATAAAACTATTTAAAATTTTGAAACAGGGGAGGGGCCATCATTGGAAACATGAAGTAAATTGAGGGAAGATATTCTCCCCCTCTACTCTGCTCTGGTGAGACCCCACCTGGAGTATTTTGTCCAGCTCTGGAGCCCTCAGTGCAAGATGGCACATGGACCTGTTGGAACATGTCCAGAGGGGCACCACAAAGACGATCACAGTGCTGAAGCACATCTCTTGTGAAGATAGTCTGAGAGAGCTGGGGTTGCTCGGGCTGCAGAAGAGAAGGCTCCTTATAGTGGCCTTACAGTGTCTGAAGGGGGCCTACAAGAAAGCTGGGCAGGGACTTTTTACAAGGGCATGTAGTGATAGGATGAGACATAATGGCTTCAAACTGTAAGAGGGTAGATTTAGATTAGATATCAGGAAGAAATTTTTCACTGTTGACAGTGGTGAGGCACTGGAACAGGTTGCCCAGAGAAGTTGTGGATGCCCTCTCTCTGAAAATGTTTAAGGCCAGGTTGGATAGGGTTTTGAACAACGTGATCGAGTGGAAGGTGTCCCTTACCATGGACAACCTAAACTATTATCCTTCTCTTACCCTTCCAACCTAAACTGTTCTATGATTCTATAAAATTTGTTTTTACTACATAAACATACAGAAGATTTCACACTTTCGTTCTTGAACAATTATCAAAGAAATAATACCACAAGATTCTTAATTTGATGGTGATTCTTCCACTAGAAATGCTATTATAACAGTACTGTCTTACAACTGAAGTGTCACTATTCATTGCAGGCAGGCACTTTTTGCAACCTCTTTTCACTGCATGTTCCTATTTCTATTCTCAGTACTTTTGCTGTAAACTTAAATGCATTTTGGTAATTAACAACATCAACGAAATAATTATAAAATTATGGATTTGGAGCATGTTGCTACATGTATCAATCCATTTTCTCTTAACCTATTTATGTGGAAATACAGTTGATTTCACTGGGAATTGTAATTGATATATTTATAAAATTATCAGAACTGTGACCTCTCTTTTACTCACATAACAACATAAAATCATATACATTCAACAAAAGAATTAAGCTAGCTGAAGATCTGCCTATATCAGTTTTCAGAGACTGACTATTTTGTTTGAATTAAGCATCATTTGAAATTGCAGCACAGGGAATCCATATGTTTGCAGTTAAGTTATTCAGCCTTAACTCAGAAAGAACGGAGTCTGCCTAACCATAAACCTTTAGAGTTCCAAAGCTTCCCATTTCAGTTGAACAATTTATTCACTCTATATTCTAGTGATCTATGTCACTGTCTTTCAATGTTCAAATCTCTTGACAGTTAAGGTAAAAAAAAACAACCAAGCAAACAAATTAAACCAAAAACTTAACAAAACCCTTAAGATTCCTATTAAGTAAACAGCTCTTAAGGAAAAACTTTATTGAAATGTTTACAGTAGATATGAAAAGGTCTTGGTGAAGCTATAGACTAATTTAATTTATTTTAAGTGTGTGTTTTTTCTTATCCTCTGTTGTGATGACCTCCTTTTTCATGGAAGAAAAAGAAAAAACACAAAATGAATTAGATGCTAACTCTTTGATGTCTCCTCCCAATGGAGAAGCAAAAGCTCTCAGACAAATATTCTAAGAACAGGCATGATTTAATGCTGGCAGAAGTCATTCACAATAAAAACACATAGAAGAGGGAAAGTTCTGCAGGATAGAAAAAGGATCAGAAAACAAATAGAGGATGAATCAAAATAACAGTGAAAATGATAACAGCAGTTAAAATCTCAGATAGTACCTGAGAACAATTTTCTAGTCAGATTTTAGAGTTGTTTATTTCAGTTTTGCTATTTAACAAACTACTTGCTGGCTGCCTGGAATCTATCCCTGTCTTCTCTACTTATGACAACAGTCCCTGTGGCCATTTTAGCAGCAAAATAAGAGCATAAAAAACCAAGTAACATCTATTTCATACTAGATGAATCTGCTAAACTACAGTTCAGTTTTCAGTGCCAGTCACTGTTACATACATAAATGATATGTAGCAATAGATCCTGCACAATAAACAAGCATGAACACTTTGATTAAAAAAAATTGTTAGACAGACAAGCTATCTTTTTAATAGCTTTTCTATAGTTTCTAGTTAAAAAGACCCTCATTCATCTCTTCATCCAAATAGGATTCATGTCTTTGTTTCAGATTCCTTTTCTCCTGAGGGTAATATCACAGAATCATAGAATGGTTAGAGTTAAAAGGGACCTTAAAGATCATTGAGTTCTTATGCCCCTGCCATGTGCAGGGACACCTCCACTAGAGCAGGTTGCTCAAAGCCCCATCCAGCCTGGCCTTGAGCACTTCCAGGGGTGAGGCAATATCCTAATGATAAGATGCGCTATGTCACAATTTGAGGACTAGAAACTTGGGTAGCTGGCTCTCTAACCTCCCTTTTATTTAAGATGTGGCTTATAAAAACCTCACAATGTACCTCTGACAGGAGAAAAAAAATAAAAAAGGAAAAAAAATGAACATGACTCTATTCAGATCTGAGCTTTACTTATATGGGGTCGACCCTGTCTGCTATCCATTCTTGTCCTCTGCATCATTACATTATCTGTCTTATGCTGAAGAGGCATGAAAAAAAAAAGTATGGAGTGTCTGGGACAGTAGTTTATTTTAAAACAGATAAACAGATTTACTGGCTTGCAAAGAGGCATGAATCATTTTGCATGAAAATAAGCTGTACAAATTCTGAATAACCAAGTCCAGCATTGGAAACTTTCACCAGGAGCAGCCAGATGTAATCACTTGTCAGAATAACACACTTGTTTTGCTAAGTTATGGGAATTGTGACTCGTATCAATAAAACTCTTCTACAGTATTACGTCTATACTCTCAGCCTGGCTAATTTAATAATGGCACAAAGCGAATGAATATATTACTTCTCTTGTTTAACTTAGTCTGAAGGGACACGGTGATCTTCAAAAATTGTTTTCAGCCTGACTGTGTTTCTGTCTTATTCACATGTGTCAAGAGCATCTGGTGAGCATGCACTGTGAATTGCTAATTCATGTCTAAGCTCTAAAATTAGTCCAGGTTCCGGAAAGAGCATAAGAGCAGTTGGTAAAACAATGAACTTGACTAGTTTGATCAGCTGAATATACCTTGGAGCTATTCCTGTCTCAAAACAAGTTGTGATGCTTACTACTACTAATTTCAGGGCTAAATCTGAAATACTTGACTGAACTGAAGAATTGACGTAGCTTTTATCATCCTAACAAACAACAGTCACAATAAATATGAAGTTAAAGCAATAATTTAGATATAAATGAAAATTAAATTCAGATTTAGTTTAAAATGAGAAAAGAGTATTTTAGAATATTTATACTGCTCATTCATGAAGCCCATGCCATAGTCCCAGGAGAACACAAGATTTCCCTAAATCAGACCACCTGCCCCATTACCTACAATTAGTAGCAGGCTGCAGTTAGTAAAGGAAAAGAGCTCCTGAAACAGGGAAAGACAAAGCTAATCTCTTGTTTTACTATAGTCCCAGCTTTGGTCAACAAGAAGCAGCTAGACAAGCCAAGTCTTTTTCAATGCATTTAAGTGTCATCTGTAGAACCTATTCTCCATTAACTTATCACCTCTTATGGAGGACCCTGCTCTGTGGTCCACACTACACCAGTTCACCCTCAAGCGAACGACTTCCACAACTTAGCTAGTACACTACACCATGGAAAAATAAAATAAAAACAAAACCCTAAATCTTCCATTTTAGATCTATTGCCTCCACAGATGCAGCAATTATCAAATACCAAGTGCTTGGTAGCACTCCACAGTAGCATCCACAGTAATGTACGACACACAGGTCAGTCTGAGGTGTTGTTAACTCCATTTACTGAAAGACACTCAGAAATCATTTGTTTACATTGGTAGCAGTCACATCCAAGCAGGTCTGATCAGCACAGAACCTTGCAGGTACCGGACCAAGATGATTTATAGGTGGAAAAAGGGGAAATATAAGCACTGGACACATGCAGCACAAAAATTCCTCGTTTAACAACACTGCCAGTGAAACTTACTTTCAATTTTGTTTGTCTGCAGCTACAGAGACTTGTTTGAGTGTTATATAAGGCTTGGATAATTTTGGCTTAACTTTTCAAAAGGCGTTTCAAAGTTGTAATTTTTAATGTTATTGTTTTTTTCATTTTATGTTTCTTAAAAACTGAAAAAGCTCAGAGTGTTTTTCTTCTATTGAGCCAAACATGTTTGATGTGCTTGCAATTTGTCACATTTTAACCACAAACAATTTCTAATGCAATTACATTAGGACTGCCAGTAACAGTTCACACTTATGTAATGTATTAGCAGAGATGGTACTTTCAACCACTGAAACTAATTAAGGATCTCAGTTTAAAAAAAAAAAAAAAGAAACACACAAGGAAATCCAAAGGCCCAGAATTATTATGGATTCCCCTGTGAAAGAGAAATATATATTTTGATGAAAATTGACAGCATAAACGTTTGGAAACAAACTATAGACAGGCATTGCTATTCATTTCAAGCAGACTACACCCAGGTGACATTTGCCTCCATGGTTATATACTGACAAAACAGCAAGGAAGAAAAGAATCAACCTTCAGGAAACCCTGATCATCACCCACTTGCTGTGTGGCAAGGGAAGATCAAGAAGGCCATGTAAAATCCCTCCCCTCTCTGAAGGGAATCTGGATGTAATTTTCCATGGCTTCAAAGGACAGTATATTTCTGGTCCATTTTTACTCCTACAAAAAATGTGGAAGATCCGCTCATGACAATTTTTTGGTACTTAATGGTTAAATATTTGATCTGGTCTCTTTTGAACATAACACTTTCGATCAGCTTAACTAGCTGTGTCTTGTGTAAAGCCATTGTGAGGATATTAGAATAATAAACTACAAAGAAAAATAAAATTTTTACTGCAAAATTGGTCTTTGACAGATGTCACATATGAAAGGTAATGAACTAGTTGATCCCCAGTAACTTAAGGCCACAGAGAGACTGCACAGGAACTCAGTCCAGGTGCAAGTGCACCAACGGAGATGCCATGATGAGCATCATTTACATTTGAAACAAAGACTGGAACTTCTTTCTAGTTATCTGGCAGTAGTTTTCCATTTTCCAGAACTTGACTGAGATTAATCAAAGCTTTCCAGGAAAAGAGCATGTATTTCCAATACATACCAGGTGGTACTTGTAAAAAAGGGGCTTTTAGGTTTACAGTGAAATGTGAATTAATTATTTAAGGTACCATGTTCAGGTAGAATGGAACCATTAATACAGCAGGTGCTTGCCACCCTTCAGCCCTTTCACCGTTTTTAGTGAATTGCACAGTGATATTACAGTATCCAAAGATAAAGCTGCATGAAAAGTACTATATTAAAAACTAATTTACTACTACTTAAATATTACATTGCGCTTTTAAGTCTAGATTTACCAGAAGGGTGTTATCCTGCTGTCTTACCCAGGAAACAGCTCAGGGAAGGAACTACATCTGAGGGGGAGTGTTCATACTGTAGCTCTCAAGGTCAAACATCTAAAACACACTCCTGTCACTCCTCTTTCTTCCTGCTGTCTTCTCTCTTCTGGCTCAGTGAGCCTGAATGGTTCAAAGCACCATCATTGCCCTTTTGCACCCATCTGTATGGAAGAGAAATCAAGGACCACCACTCTTGCTACCCATCTTCACCTGCAGTCCATGCTCAGTGGGAATCACCTTCTTCCTTATATTGCATAGAATTATAAGGAGCATTTATTTTAATTTTAAAGGAATTAATTTTATTTCATTTTATGAAAAGAGTTATTAATCTTGTTTAAAGAAGAAAATATTTCTCAGGTAACTTTGTGATTTGAAAATAAAATCCCCTTTTGAGGAGATCACACAAACTCATAATTTCTATAAAATCTGCAGTCAGGCTCTAACAAGAGAAAGAATCTTTCCTTGAGGTGTTAAGAAAGCTCTCTTGTTAAATTTGTATTCAACTCATATTTAGACAGAAAAATAACCAAATACAATACTTAAATTTTTAGTTTGTTTCACCTCTTTTTTTTTTTTTTTTCCGTATCTCTTTCCTTTTAAGTTCTTCTCTCGTTATTTTTGTTTCTTATTCATCAAAGGGACTAGGGCTGTATAAATGCTCTGGGCTGATACTGGCTCCTGGGAGCTGCTTTCCTCTGAGTCTCTAACGCTGGACTCCCACCTGTGAGACTGATCTGGGCTTGATTATGTTCCCCATCCATGGGCAGTAAAGGAGCAGGCAGAAGAGGGTGAGCCATAGCTTTGGACAAAACCCAGTTTACAGCCACAGAGTGTCATCAGATGCTTCTGTTCTTTTCTTCAATGTGAGTTACTTTTAGAATAATTTTTACTGGAAAACATTTGGAGAATTCAGTTTGTCCTATAAAACACTTGTGGTACAACATTCTATTTAGTTCAGAATTTCTCAGTGAGATGCCCATATGTAACAGATTTTGCTGTAGATGACATCAGCATGTGCTAACAGAAAGCCAGGTGGAGTTCCTCATTCTCTGTTCCTTACCCACTGTGGGCCAGCAGCCAGACTGTGAGTGTATTCAACAGCTGCAATTCTACTTATGAAATGGGTAAGAAGCATAAAAGGGCAATTGAAGGCACCTGAAGCATGCAGGAAATTTTGCATCTGTCTGATGCAAAACTAACTAACAGATGTCCTCTGGTGGTTGTAATTGGATCCCTCCATCCTTGTCAAAGTTCCTAGCAAAAACTGCTGAAAATCAGTTCTTCTTAGGGGGGAAGTTGTTGCTAAAACAAGAAGGAGTAATTTCCACCTCTCTGCACCAGTTTTATTGACTTTTTTTCCTGTACACAGATGGATTATCATTAAACAGTCCTGAAGAAATCTCAAAGAATATCAGCAGGCTGCCAGAACAATTTGAAATTACAATTTATATTCATAACACGATGGTAGGTGAAAACTGTTTATATGTGTTTTTCACAAAGATCTTTTCAATTAATGAACTAAATGTATGGGAAAGAAAACTCTCTTTGAAGATGTACTTGAACCTACTGTGGTTTGCAACAATCAACATCAGCCTTGCCTCAAAAAACCCAAAACTTTAAGAATGCAATGGTCTCCAACCTCACTCAAGTAAAAGGTTATTCTAATAAAATCTGCACTTAAGCTCTGAATATCAGAACTAGGAATAGTGTAAGGCTCATTAATAAAGGATATTTATTTAACCCCCAGTTAGACTAAGCCATTTCTAATTTTTTTGGGGGGGGTATATTAATTTTTAAAAGTTTTTAATGACAGTAATTTGTGTTTATATCATAAGTCCTTTAAAATAAACACACAAAGAATTTTAAAGATTAGTTTACAAGCTCTGGTCATAATTTCTTCATTCTTACACTGTACAAAGCTCCATAGACCTTAACAGGTTTCTTAGATTCACATAGGATCAGGAGCCAAAAATGCATGCCCCATATTAGAAGTATCTTTAAGGGACAATCAGAGTTGTCCTCATTTGCACCAGATGGAGATGGACATGTACTATGTAGCACATCAACGTCATGTATGTTGGAACTGTACATATGTGAAATTGAAGAATGAATTGGATTTACTGTTTAGGTATCAGTTGTGTAGAGATGGCATATGCCACAAAATCAATGCTTCTGAGACACCATTCTCATGGCATATGTAATATACTGATATATGCAAGCACAATGAGTCAGTCTAATTGATCCTGAGTGTGTCAGAAATATTGCACAAATACATTAATAGCAGCACTTACAAAAAGAGCAATGGGTTCCAACTACAGTCTCTCTATATGTTCAGTATATCTCACAGTAAAGATTTCTGATAATGTCAGGTTCTTCTATAA
The DNA here is from genome assembly GCA_026546715.1 of Gallinago undulata. NCBI lineage: Eukaryota > Metazoa > Chordata > Aves > Charadriiformes > Scolopacidae > Gallinago > Gallinago undulata. The sequence goes on along the minus strand of JAOTQQ010000019.1, from coordinate 67,656,051 downwards.
ACCATTAGACTTTATTTAACAAATTTTCATTTTTAGGAAAAATAGAGATGCAGCAGTTTTTTTGACAGCCCTCAACAATACTGTTCACTAGCTTATACTGAAACAGTAATGTGAAATTTTTTTTTTCTATTTGTAACTAATGCTAATAAGGAAGCAATTAAAAATCTGTGATGTTATCTAAAAGGCAAGGTGACTCTTATCCTTGTTAACAAGTCAGACATCAGAAGACATGACTGAGCAGGATTTTCATAGCTTGTCTCACTCAGAAGGAGAACAATAAAGTAATACAAAATTATCTTCAGGTATCATAAATGTACATTCCAGATTGTATTCCACATAACATGGGGAAAAAGAAAAAATTATTAATTTAAAATAATATCTATTTGTCACAATGCTATGCTAAAGAATTCTTCATGCTGTCCTGCCTTCAGACTTTTGTAGAAATATCACCCTTTGAAATTCAGATTAAAGACACTGTAGATGATGATAAATTTCTTTTTCTTTCTCTGTTCTGTCTCCATTAACATAATTCCAAAATATGTATTTGACTACCTTTTTAGTTGGAAACATTTTTAATTTTTATGTTATGCAAGGATCATAATTAAAGCTGTTTGAACCACTGTAATTGCATCCTGGCACGTATGAAACACTTATAAATTCTTTAGGCAGTGGCTGCTCACAGCTACCATGAATTACAAAATCAGAGTAGCAAAAAATTTACCAGCCACATAAACCACGGTGTAAAAGCATTAAAAATTACCTTTTTGAAACGTACCTTTCTGAACCTAAGAATAAAAAATTGATGATTTCCAGATTATATTCTTAAAATATTAACTGAAACAAAATTAAGCAAATATCCTATTCTTTTTAGTCTATTTGTGCTGGCTATAAAAGATATTGGAATAATATTTGCTGGCAGTAGCAATTAAACATGAAAACTGCTGTTAATAAACTGTGCAGATACCCATTTTGAGAACTCTAGTGCAGTAGTGCTGGGTCCTCTGGATCATCTTTCTCCCACAATGTCAAAACAAATTGTTTTGGTCAATGAGTTTGTAATTACCCAGATGTGAGCAGATTTACTCTTCTATGTTGTAAATATATTTGACGTTCAAATTGAAATATCAATCGCTCTATTCTGTTTCACCTTTGTGAACTGTAAGACTGACTTGGTTTCTATGATTGTTTAGATAAATAATTTTTAAATTGAAATACATGGCTCATATTGGTGACTTCATATTTAAAGAGTTAAATATTCTCAACTAGGATTTAATGTTCCAGTCATAGCAGATGTTTTGTATTTTAAATATACATGTATATATAGATGTAAAGTGTTGATAATATTATTTGTGACACATGTATGCAATTTCTCATTCCTTTTTAAAGGAACAATGACTTCAAATTAAATTCCATATATATGTTTAGATACATATACATGCAAACATACTTCAATGGTAATATAAGCATTGTTGAATAGTTGAGTTTACCAAATATTTTTCTGCAATATCCCTAATTCTGGCTGAGACAATGGTATGAGAAGGAATCAGATACTTGGCTTTCAGCTTTGCTGCTTCTACTATCCAGTGCAGAGGTGCCAAGACATCTGAAAATGCTCCTGTGGTTCTTCAAATTTCACTTGCATTTGCTAGCTAATTCATCTCACTCTGTCAGAGTGGTTAGCAAAGCACCGGCTTACAGTGGAAATCCTTTATGGAACATCTGGAATACTTGTATTTTGGCAAGACAAAGTTTGCATCTGTACTGCACATTTCACATGCATGCACCTTCATGTATACGCACACATATTTTCATTATATATTTAGATGCATGTCAGGCTTTTAAGAAGTTACTGGACGTGTCATCATCACCCTACACAGCAAGATACATGGTTCCTTGAGGCTTCTCCCAGCTGCAACACCAGAAAGACACCGCCCAGTGAAATCCATGGCATCTATATACCTGCTTCAAATTTCCAAACCAGCTCAGCTGTACCTAGTTAAGAAAGCTCCATATCTGCTATATTTCATTGTATGAATGTACCAACTGATTCAATTAGCATAGAAATCTTAACAAGGTTACATTTAAATAAAGGTAAGTCTTCTTCCTTAATCTTCTGTCAGTCCATCTAACAAATTTTATGCTGCTTTTTTTCTTTCTCTCTGCTACATTAATCGTGTCCTAAAAAATATCAAATGTGATTAGTCATATGGTGTATAACTGCATAAAGAAGCATAGCAAAGTACAATAGATTTGTTTTCTTAAGAATGATGCAATGATAAAAAACTTTGAGGAAAATTCAATGTTTTGTTTCTGAATCTGTCTTATCTTATTTCTCTGTGTACAGAAAATTAAGCTGTGAACTATCATTTAAGATGACTACTTCTAAAATAAATGCCTTGTCCAATAGTTTTAAAAGATACAATGTATTTATCCTTTAATTTCTTTTCAATCAGTGAGGGTTTAAACATTTTTAAAGATAGACTACTAAAAATCAAACTTTGGTGAAACAATTAAAATGTTTTTTTCTCTACAAATGTAGTTAAAAAGGCATTATACTGTGGGAGTCCAGACTCATCTATGAAAGACAGGACACTTGATCTACAGGGGTTTTTTTTGGTGTTGTTTTTTATTTTAAATGACAAAGAAAGGAGTTTAAGTAATTTTGGCAATGTTTTTCCCAAACTGTTTCACACCAGGCTTCATACAAAATTATTTTTTAAATAATTACTCAGTCTGTATATCTCTCTCACCTTTGACAGGATGCTTGCCTTGTGTCTGTGCTTCTTAAGGAAACCTAGCAGAAGAAGCCTGTGAGAGGACACCTTGGATAGAAGTTATGGGGACAAAGTCTGTGGCCAAGATCCCCTCTTGATTATCAAGTGGGTCAAGTTAACAGGGCTCTGTCCTCCCCCTTTTAATGCAGCTTTTGGTATTCTAAACCCCATGGCTTTGTTTGCAACGTAGTTCTTGTTGATGCACAATTTACCTTACAGGTTCAACAAAAAAGATGTTTATAGAGGTGAAATCATCAAGAACAAAGATCAGATACAAGATGGTAGACATAGCCAGAGACTTCTTTCACTTTCAATAATATAATTAAAGAAAACCAGCACAAAATGGGAAAATAAACAGAGTAACTTTTTTCAGTGACTCAGGTACTGAGTACACAGGACAACCAGGTCGAGGGAAGCTCTTACGGAGCCTAGGGGAGAGGAGAGAGTCAGGTAGAGATTCTTACCAATTAGCAACATGGACATTTTCCCTTTTCATCCCGTATTATGGCACAAATGTTTGTACTGTTCAGACTGCAATTTCTAGAACAGCATCTTCTTCAAAATGGCACATTTTCTGTCCTTTTTTTTTTTTCCCCCCAATTGATGGATTGAGAATGGAATCTTCAGTTCTTAGCATTAAAAGTTTATTTTGCACTGTATTACCTAGTGGAGTTCTCTTTCAAAAATTAACTAAAGAAAGCATGTCATATTCTTTTAAAAGTAAATAGGCAGAGAACATTTATATTATTGGCTGCACAGCTGTAGCATAAATAGACAAATCATAATTTTTCTTTCCATGCAAGTTCCTTGTAATTAATTGTAATATCCCACCTCTCCACACTCCTTATCAAACAAAAAAGCTGCATTCATCCAGACATGGCATTATTAGCCCTAAGACATTATAAGACTTTTTTTTAATAAATCTATAGATTGAAAACTGTCCATGACTTCTGATTAATGGCTTTAACAGTCACAATCATCCCTGCATTTCAAAAAGCAAGGTACACTTTTATATATATTTCATTTTTAGTATCTGCTATACTGAAGTTAGACAATACTCAGTTTGCTAAATCCCATAAATACCTCCTATTGATTCTATTTCAAGAGCACCTAGAGGTCACTCCACAGCAAGTATGATATATATACCTGTTGTAATCAAAACTGACTACAGTTCAGTGATATTCAGTGGTCATTTACAAGCAAAGTGTAATTTTTTTACCCTTGATTTCTGCTGTTTACACGTACTACAGGTCTTTATGTTCTGCTATTTCATTTTAATACAGCCATTATCAAGAATATAATACCCAAGGTTCCTCTTTATGAATAATATTTTTCTTTCCGTAGACAAAATTGCTAAAAGGATGCGATGACCAGTATGTTATGAACCAGCAATAAATGTGAAAACTGTAACTGAAATAAAGAACTGCTGTTTAGAATGAAAATGTATACATAGGTACTTTTACACCTCCCCTTACTGCTCTCTGCTCTCAGAATGAATTTATCCAAATATTATTCTGGTCTTCTACAATGATGGCAAAGACTTCAGAGCCGAAGGTGAAAACAGAAGTTGTTAAAACTAGAGGTAGCTGTTATAAAGTGGGTAAATACAGCTCCGTAGCACCAATCTCAGCAGGAGCCAAGAAAGACTCTCCTACAAGTGCTCTCATCCTTGAATACTGATGTCCCGCTGAAACTGCCAGAGGGCTGAGCAGGTCACTGCTTTCTCCGTCCAGTCTCAAAACAATCAGTGAATATACTGTCTTTCTGTAGGAATGACAGCAACAAAGAAAAACTTAAAAGGCTATTCATGAGCATTTTTCAGGCACAGGGGATTTGAGAGGTGTGTTGGCTAGAGAGAGTACAAAAGGGAGCCATACAGAGTCATTGACTAACTGTATGAATTGTTTGAGAAATAATTACCCTTTACTGACAAACCCTTCCCGCCCCCAAATAACCCTACACCTGTGGCTCATATTTTTAAATGGCACATCCAGTCAAAACTCATCTGAAGGAATGGCAGAAAGGAAATAGATTAGGATATTTATCCTAAACTTACATTTTTTCAGATCTTCCATGTTTCCCTAACAATAATAACCACTCTATTACTCAGGTCTATGACATGGAATTTTGTAACATGCTTCATGGCATTAGGAAAAAAAGCTTTTGGTACATCTGCAGACTCATCCATACATTGAACTGTCTCTATGCAAGCGTAGAAAAAACTTGGGAGACCTTTACAGTAGGATAGCTTAGTAACTTGTTTGGGAATAATAGTATGTCTGAAGCTACCTGCAGGAGTCAGATCTTGGATACCCTTCTATAAAATAACTTAATGTCAAAACTGAGCTTTTACCAGCTGACAGGAAAACATAAAGCAAGCTATCAGTGATCATAAAGGGTGTTTTCTGGTATCACAGCAGTGATCACCACAAAAAAGTCACGAACCACCAAATTACCAGAAGAGTACCTGAGATGCCAGTTTTCCCTCCACATGTTCAAAACAGAAAGTAAACATGGTGATTGTGCAAGTCAAAACAAAAATTAAAACCTGATGTTTTATGCAAATAAAACATCTTCACTGCATATTTAATTCAAGTTCAGTGTCTTTCTTAAAGAAATGACAGTTTGCCAGAACTCAGGACTGACAGGGCACAATCTGGGCCACGCCATGGGAACAGCACATTTGGCATACTCGCTGACTGCCATCCACCGCTTGGCACTTGTGCACCTGGCAGCTCCCAGTGGGATGAGCAAAGGGTGTTGACTGAGATGCTCATCTATTGCATTGGCCGTTGCCTGCCCAAGGTAATGAAAGCAATACAGCAGTTTCAAGCCAGATGCACAGGGATGCTCCAGCTGGAACATTTGTCTCCATCTAAGGTGTCTATTTCGGTCTGCTGTCTTCATCATATGGGGAAGAAAAGGGAACAAGAGGGAAAGGAGACAGCATGGAGTCTGGTTTTGCGTGTTTGTTTATATTTTGCCAATAGAAGATAGCTACAGTGTTGCCAAAACATTAGCATAAACCTCCCTCAGGATCATTACAAAGATACTCTTCTTCTAGGAAACTTGTGGTTACCCCTTTATGTCCTGTAACTCACCCTTACGTATTTTGCGCCCTGAAGTTTTCTCATGGAATAATGAAATATTTCACTGTTCCCACAAAAAAAAAATAATATGGATAGTTGTAATGGTTTTTCCATTCTAGTTGTTCCTGTGTGTTCAGTCCTGGTGATCGTTCATTAAGCATTCAAAGCATAACCATGTGTTACAGCTGGCTTCTCCTGGCAAGGTGACAAGAGCATGAAACATGAACTGGCTCAGAAAGCAAACTCCATCTCAACCCTTTACCGTGTTTGCCCAGGCCAGAACTGGATTAGGCAGAGGAGAACCTGCATTATGCCAAGGTGCCAGGTTGCTGCCACTTACATTGCACATAAGAACTTGTTTCCCTTTCCTGTTGGTCATTTCTTTGCCAGTCTCTCTCCCAAATAGTACTTCTTAGACAATACTTAATATAACATACATCCTTTAAAAACTGGCTTGCATAATATATACATTCAGGTCTCCTCTTGTATTTGAGAAGCCAGCTGTTCTACAGAGTGAACACGCAGCCCACAAGTGAAAACGCAGGCTGGTTGTGGTGAATAGCTAATATCAAGTTACTGCAGCAGATAGACATTTAGCTGGCTTTAGTATTACGAAAGGGAGTGAGTAAGAGCATAGGCACACATGAAACAGGTAGGTAAAAATGCAATGTGGGTATGAAACAAGCTGCTTTGCAATATGGTAACAGAGACTGGGGTACTGCTGAAACTGCGCTCCATGCTTTAGAAATGGGATGACGAACATAATGTATTCTGGAACTTCTATGACCAAAGATGTTCCCATTTAATCTAAAACAGTACACAGAGCATCTATTTACCTGACTCCCTGGAGGGAGCCTATGCAAAAGGCTTTGTGAAATGGAGTCTGTACAGCATTTTTTCAAGTGCAATGTTGTAATCCCTTTACATATTGGGTCTTGTTTTCCTACTGTAAAGTAGCTGCAGTGTTTTCTACTCTCACAACTTTATTCTGATGGTTGCTGTATGTTTAAAATCTCAACTGTAGTAATTTTGTCTCTCTTGAAAGTTTTAGCCTCTGCTTGAAAAAGAAGGAGGATTTTTATTTGTCTGGAGGCAGAAGTCTGTGTATGCACATATGTGACCCTGATGAGCCCTAATTGCATTGGTAAAGAAGACTGATAAAATTTTATCTAATAAAGGATAGTTTTTGAATGTCCATATCTGAACTGGCTGATAGAAGTCCTTGTTTACCTAATCAATCCATGTTTTGTACCTCTTAAACCCAAGAAGTAGGGCAGAAATACTCTTTTGTACTGGCTCCCCATGGCAAGAAAGAAAGAAATATTATGGTGATACCTTTTGAAGATGAAATATTACAAAGCCTAATCAGTCACACACAGGAAAGAACCTCAGAGATTACACTGACTGCAAAAGAAACGTGAATGAATGAGTGAATGAATGAATGAATGAGGAAAACTTCCTACAGCCCTTGGAGAATTTCTGCTGTTTGTGAAAACCCATGTGGATTTGATAGCTGGACGTGCTGTTAAGCTTGATTTTATTATGCTCAGCCCATAATAAAAGAGGGGTATTTAATGGAGCAATGAGGAATTTATACTCTCACACAACTTGTGTATCTAAATGATCACTCGTCAGCTGAGAAAATTGCCTTTGTTTTCATTAAATAATGCCAAATGAGTGACAATAAGACAAAAAACCAGCATCTCCCTGTTTAACTCTTTCTTAAAGGAATGAAAAATGTTTTTTTTAATTATTATTATTTTATTATTATTAATTATTATTATTATTTCTTTTAAGTAGTTGATATTTTGCTATATGTGAATGCATCTGGGACTAATAACTTTATAGGAATGTGCCTTATTTAATGGGTTTTATCTTCATCTCTTGGATGCATAGGTTTACATGCCCAAAGAACCCGACTGCCTGTACTCCAGTTGCTTCTCAGATTTCTTCAAGTAATCCCTGAAGCTTGTAGGCACAAGAGCAGGTTCAGTCTCACTGCAGTACCTCAGTCACACTTGTGGCCACAAGAAAGTTTTCAAGACAGAACATCCACTGACCCAGCTAAAGGAAACAAGGAACTTAGTTTCTCCATCATCAGCAGACTCAACCTGGAAATTTCAGGTGCAAGAACTACTTCCAAGGCTCTGCAAGCTCAGTGCCCTGCCTGGGTGGAGAAGTGCTCCCAGTGCCATTCTGCATCTGGAGCCATTGCCAGAAAGAGTCACTATTCCCCGCTTTACAGTGCTACTGCAAGATCTAGTATTTTGTGCTCCAGCTGAAAGAGGGGAGTAATAGGGTCTGTGGACTGTCCTGTCCCCATTTAACAATTGGGAGCTTGGGTTAAGCCAGTACCCCATACTTTTTTCTTCATTAGAAGACTATACCACGGGACAAAGAGGCTGGGGAAATTGCAACAAATATATAGACAAGTACTAAGATTTCCTCCATATTTTAGTCCTAGGTATCTATAAAAAAGCATCTACTCTCTGGAGAGCAATATTCACTTGGAAAGACTAGGAAACTTTACTCATGTGTCTTGTAGTTTTTTTTGAAGGTGTTCTCCCCAATGCAGCTGAGTATTCTTGAATTCACAAACTGAAAAGTGATAAACAATGCCATTGATCATGTACAGGCCATGGTTATCAGTCTAGGAGACATCAGTTACACTGAGATGAGGACACTCTGCTCTATACTACTTCCAAATTTCAGAGAATGGTAACACTTTTTTTAAAAAAAAACCAACATTAATCTTTTCTTGGTTTCATATTTTGTGCATCTGCATTAATACAAAGCACATCAGAATTTCATTCTCCCACTATTTTCAATCAGGTATTATTTCAGAACAAAAAAAACCTTGCTTAACTCCTATCAAGGTAATTTCAAGTAGTCTAAGGGATGATGTCCCACTGAATCTTTCGTAAGGAAATGCATATTAGAAAAGTACATGATGCATTTTGGCTCCAGCCGTAATATTTTAGATGAGTTTGCCTGGAAGGAGGCCAAGGAAGGAGAAAGTATAAACTGACAGTTTTGTGGTACTGGTGCTATTTCATTGAAGGATATTTTTTGGACTTTACATGAAGCCTGAAAAACTCCTCCTTGCCAACAGAAGTGATAGCTGTGGAGAAGAACTGACTGCAAATAGTTGCCCTTCACTTTTCACTGTTATGTAACTATTAACAAAGACGTTAAAACAAATCACAAGATGCTGTCATTCAAACATGTTTTCCCAGTTTCCCTCAGTGTTGATTTTCTCTTTCAAGGAATTCACTGTTGAATCCTTAATTACAACCACATGATTTCTGATACAGGCAAATTTTCTTTAAAGAGAATTATTCCCACTGGCAAGAATAGAATACAAAGCAGTAGAGACCATGCACATCTGTGTTTATTTGTGTTTTGACACTCCTTTTTGTACCACAGCTATTCCCCAACATTAAAAAACAAACTTATGATTAAATATACTAATTATGAATTTAAATAAATAAATAAATAGATAGATAGATGAAGTTAAGGGTTAAGCCCAGAACCTTTAGGAATAGCTAATAACCTCCTAAAATATGTTTAAAAATCACACCACTGGCCAATTTTCACAGAATCACAGAATCACAGGATCACAGAAGCACTTAGGTTGGAAGAGACCTTTTAAGATCATCTAGTCCAACCAATAAAAAAAAAACCACAAAAAAAACCCCAAAAACCCAAAAAACAAACCACCACCCGCACATACCACCCAACACTAATGCATATCCCCGAGCACCATGTCAACTCATCTCTTGAATACCTCCAGGGATGGTGCCTCAAC
>JAOTQQ010000019.1:67625035-67646280 GCA_026546715.1 Gallinago undulata | reverse complement strand
CCCCTTGTCCTATCATCTGTAACTTGGGAGAAGAGACCGACCCCCGCCTCTCTACAGCCTCCTTTCAGGTAGTTGTAAAGAGTGATAAGGTCTCCCCTCAGCCTCCTCTTCCCCAGACTGCACAACGCCAGCTCCCTCAGCCTCTCCTCATAGGGCTTGTGCTCCAGCCCCCTCACTAGCTTCCTTGCCCTTCTCTGGACCCGCTCCAGCACCTAATTTTAAAGCCCTGTAAGCTCAAAGATTTAGGTGCATTTTGAAATCTAAATTACACTGCCATGTATGAATCACAACCCCTCTCTTTCACTCTCTCTCCCTTTTCTTTTTAAAAAAGATAATAAATAGATATAATTCTAGGTCTTCATAGAGTATATCTCATATTGCAGATTGGAAGTAGTCTGGCAAATTTTTCCTCCACCATCTCTCAGCAATGAAGAGAAGTCTTCAATGAATAACTAAAAACCAAAACCAAGAAACTCCTTTGAATTATCTCTTCACTTTTGCCTTCTATTCTTGTCACTAGTAGTGTTCTTTTGGCAACTTGATGTAGGCATATGACCCCTTCAGCTTTATACCAAGCCACAGATTTCTTGACGCAGATTCTTGCTTTCCTCAAGCTTTAGTTCATCATCTTTGTGATCACTAATGAACACTTTATGGACATGTCTCCATTAGGATTGTTCTGCAAGTCACAGTAATAAAAATGGCTGTCAAGTACTTTTTTTATAAATCTGACAAGTGTCAAAGTGGAATATATTTTTTTTTCTCATTTTCTTCCTCTCCTTACAACATACAACTTAGTCTAAACTGTTAGTAAATCATAAAGTTATCAGAACCTACAAACACTGAGTTACCCTCATCTGAGTAACAAAATCAAATTCATTATTGCTGCTCTGTAAAGGAAACAAGGCCAGGTCTTGATAACACTCCCCTCAATGACAAGAATCCCACTGATACCAATCTACTCGGAAGTAGGATCTAGCCTGAAGGACAATTTTTGACACTGTCTTTGAATTACACTGTTGTTTATTGTGGCTGAGATGATATAAACCTGCATTTACAGTCTACCCATATTTCTTTAAAAACTTTGTTATGCACTTAGCTCTGTGCTGTTGGTCACAGGTGCCAATCTCTGCCATTGTGATGCTAAAATAAATCCTCTTAAACAGTTTGTGTTAAATGGCACAGAAAGGAGGTTAAGTGTACAATTTTGGTTTTTTTTAATGGAAAAATAAAAAGTTTCACATTTTTAATTACTTTAATAATATATAGAAAGGGTTGTACTTTAAATGTTACCTGGAGCAACAACTGAGTGTGGGCAAGCCTTTCCAGAAGGAACTTGAGCTTAACAAGAGAGTTATTGTGAGAAAAGTAATTGTATGTCTATGCAAACAGCTTGAAAGCCCATTCATTTGTCAAAATACTTGTGTTTATGCTACATCGCTTGTGCTTAACTTCCTTCTGCTTTCCCTGCCTCACTGGTGTTTTAGGAAATTTACAGTATGGAGCCATCATATATCAGAACAAAGTCAGGTGTAGACAGCAAAATAAGAAAAGGAAAGACATGAAACCTTATTTCTGGAGCCAGCACAATGAAATCTGTGTTTTTTACTATGGGAATGCTGAACTCAGACTCTAAATATTTAGTCTGTGCAAAAAAGCAAGCTAATAGCTTTGTAGATTTCCTAATCATGGACAAATATGCTATTATTCATAGAATCACAGAACCATAGAAAAATTGAATGATTAGAGTTGGAAGGGACCTTAAAGATCATCTAGTTCCAATGCCTTGCCATGGGCAGGGACACCTTCCACCAGACCAGGTTGCTCGAAACCCGATCCAAACTGGTCCAAGCACTCCTATGGGTGGGGCATCCACTGCCTCTCTGGACAGTATGTTCCAGTATCTCACCACCCTCACAGTAATTAATTTCTTCCCAATATCTAATCTAAATCTACCTTATTTCAGTTAAAGCCATTAAGCCTCATCCTATTGCTACACTCCCTGACAAGGAGTTCCTCTGCACTTTAATACCAGAGACCACTACAAGGTTTCCATGGAGCCTTCTCTCCTCCCAACTCTTTCAGTCTCTCTTTATAGGAGAGATGCTTCAGCCCTCTAATTATCTTCATGGACCTCCTCGGGACCCTCTCCAACAGGTCTGTGTCCTTCTTATGTTGAGGACCATGGAGCTGGATGCAGTACCCCAGGTTGGGTCTCAACAGGGCAGAATAGAGTGAATCACCTCACTAGACCTGCTGGCTATGCTTGTTTTTATGCAACCCGGGATGTGGTTCACCTTCTGGTCTGCAAGCACACCTTGCTGGGTCATGTTGAGCTTGACATTAACCAATGTCAAACCTCAAAGTGTTTCTCCTCAGGGCTGATCTCAATCCATTCTCTGCCAAGTCTTCATGTGTGCTTGGGATTGCCCTGACCCACGTGCAGGACCTTGCACTTGGCCTTGTTGAATTTAATGATGTTTGCATGGGCCCCTTTCTCAAACCTGTCTAGGTCCCTCTGGATGGCATTCCTTTCCTCCAGCATGTCAATCACACCACACAGCTTGGTGTCATCAGCAAACTTGCTGAGTGTGCACTCAATCCAACTCTCCATGTTGCCAATGAAGATGTTAAACAATACCAGTCCCAGTATCAACCCCTGAGGAACACTGCTCATCACTGGTCTCCACTTGGACATCGAGCCATTGACTGCAACTCTTTGAGTGTGGCCATCCAGCCAATTCCTTATCCACAGACTGGTCCACCAATAAAATCTGTCTCTCCAATCTAGAAACAAGAATGTCATGTGCAACAGTGTCAAATGCTTTGCACAAATCCTGATGATGTCATTTTCTCTTCCCTGGTCCACCAACACTGTAATATTGTGTTGTAACACTGTGCCACCAATTTTTTCAGGCAAAATTTGCCCTTAGTGAAGCCATGTTGGTTGTCACCAATGACCTCTTTATTTTCCATGTGCCTTACCAGAATTTCCAGGAGGATCTGCTCCATGATCTTGCCAGTGACAGAGGTGGGACTGAGTGACCTGTAGTTCTCTGCTACTTCCTTTTTTCCCTTTTTAAATATGGGAGTTATGTTTCCCCCTTTCCAGTCACTGGGAAGTTCACCATTCTGCCATACCTTCTCAAATATGATAGATAGTCTGCCAGTTCCCTCAGGAACCGCAGAAGTATCTCATCAGGTCACACGGACTTGTGCTCCTTCAGGTTCCTTCATGGTCTCGAACCTGGTCTTCTCCTACAGTAGGAAGTTCCTCATTGTCCCCGTCCCTGCCTTTGCTTTCTGTGACTTGGGCAGCATGGCTAGAGCCCTAGAGCCCTTTTGCCTAGGCTAAGCAAAAGAGTCATTGAGTATTCATATTAAAAATTTCTTGATCAGATCTCTTTAATTGTTTTTTCCCTGTTTTATCCTCTTTTATACTAGTGACTGAAAAGAAAAAAAAAAGAAAGATAGGGGTAGGAGGTTGCATGCCTTTTTATTTTTAATATTTGCATTAGAAAGCCGCTGTTCTGACATAGCTTGGGAACAGCACAGTTAGTACTCTTATCTGCTTTCATCTTTGTGGTACTATCGTTTCCCTAAAAATTCAAAACAGATTTGCAAGACTGATGTAGAATTGGGAAATTCTTTCATGTTATCTAGCACTTTCATACATGATGACCCAGATATTAGTTTCTGTGTTTTGATTACCACAACATAAAGGATGCTCTCAGTTCTAGGGAAGAAAAGACATTTCCTCCTCACAGAAAAGCATCTGTGAAAATCTCAGAGGGTGAAAACTAGGTCTCATATTGTCTTTCGTTTCATTTTCTCAAAATATAGATGGGAGCAGCAGCAGCAGAGGGACATGAGTTGCAATTCTCATGGTAACATCAATTTTTACGCCTTAAGGACTATCAACATTATAAAGAATCAGTACAGTTCAGGAATCAGCATAAAAACCCAAGATAACCTTAACTGTTATCTTATGGGAGCTGATATATTCCCTGAAGAAATTTGGTGCATCTTTCCAGGCAGATGTTAATACTGTTTCATACATCAGCCACTTTCCTTGACACTTTATTTGCCATTTCTGTGGTATTTACAAAAATTTAAACCTAATAGCACAACAAATACAACTAATGATACTGCAGATGCATGTAAATCTTGGGAAGAATAAAATATATGTGTCACAGTAAACTGAAATTAATGGGACAAAAGCTGAGTGCCTGAAAGTAAATAGGTGTAGTGGTATTAGAAGACTATCCAACCAAATATTGAAGAAAATAGCTCTCTTGCTGAAGGCTAATTGCTTCCCTGACAGGATACTATTCCATGGTTGTATAAATATACAAAATCTTTACTTCTCCAAAAACCGATGGGTGAGCTGAGACTGGGCCAGCAGCAGGTACTAGGTTAAAACATGTAGCAACCTGAAAAAAGGCAAAAGATTTACCTTTCAGGACTGCAGAAAATATTACGGCTTTTATCTATACATGGGTTGCTAAGGAAAGATCTCCTGAATCCGATATGTCTTCAGGAACATATAAAATATTCCTTTTTTGAATCCTCCTCTTTCATTTGATCAAATTTTGTTTTATCTGTTACTTGACCTTAAATTCTCTTCCGAAATAGAGTAGTCAGACTGAGCCCATTTGTGACCAGGCAAGCTTTGCTTTCTCCTTTTACTTCAGCTCTTGTACTCCTCCTCCTCCTCTGCCAACAATGAGGCAGCATGTTACTCATCCCAGGTGATGTGAATGCACTTTGACAAAAGGTGATGCTCAAATCCAGTGCTCAAATGCAGGGGAGAGAATCATAGACTAATTTGAGTTGGAAGGGACCTCTAAAGGTCATCTAGTCCAAACCCCCTGCAATGAGCAGGGACATCTTCAAACAGACCAGGTTGCTCAGAGCAACCTGAACTCTGCTGCTAAGCTGAAGTAGGAGGGGTGACTACATGAACTTGTTTTTCTTAGTAGCAGCCTTGTCATTTGCTGGATAACCTGTCCTGACCTTAGCTTTAGCCTTAGTACAGACTGAGGGAATGACTCCAAAGAAACTGGACAACCAGGTAACAGCAACTTCCTTATTGAATGAGGCTTCCAGGGAGACTGACATATCAGAGTTTGTAGCCTTATCTTTACCCTTATCCTGAAAAGAAAGTCCTATAAAGTGTTGAGTTCTCTTTTCCTTGACCATTCTTGTTTGGAAAATGTCGGTGGGCTTATGAGACCAGAGTTAAACATGGAGTATCAATGAGTAAGAGGTAAGAAAAACAAAATAATAAAACAACACAGTAAATCCATTAGCCTGGAGCAATACCACTCTGAACTGTGATCTATACTTACCCTGCAGGAAAACAGAAAGCCAGAGATTTTCCTTTTGTTTAATGACCTTGCCTGACATCTTGCAACTTCAAAAACAACAAGGAAGCAAATATATCAAGAAAATAACAGATTTTTCCAGCAAAGCTGGAGGAACTGCCAGACTCCAAACTGTTCTCTAGATCCATTTTCTCTTCTGCATTAATTTTATTTAGTGCCTCCCTCACTGCAGCTGTGGACCCTATTGCCAGGACCTCCAGAAGATGAGCACTCCCCAAATTTTGTACATAAACAAGGAATGTAAAGTATAAGGGGTACATCAATGACTTGTCAGGTCCCACAAGGTCATTCATACCAGAAAAAACAAGTAATACACTTCACTGATACTGTGGTAAATTACAGTTATCTAGATGTGTGAGAGCAGACGACATTAAATACCTTCCAGAAGCACTGCCTTCATTATTCACTTTTTATCCCTGTCTTGTCCTTTTCTGATTCATACAGGCTTAAAACAGGAGTGAAGAAAATACAGTAATTCAGATATTGAAGTATGTAACAAGTTGTACACTTAAAACATCTCCTTTTCTATAGATTATTTCTGCAGAGGTATATTTCATATTTTCATTATAAATGGAATAGGAATATTAGTAGAAGATTTGCATATTTGGAGGTGGAATGAAAAAAGGAGGGCTAAGAATGTATATCTCCCTTTTTTCCTTGATTTTTTTATTTTTAAAAATACTTCCCTTTCACATATTTCAAGCTTCATATATGATAAATACATTTTACACAACACTTACCCTGTGCTTTTTCTCAGTCACTTGTTAAAAAAAATGCTCTTATTCCTTTTATTAGCTGCGGCATCCTCTGAAACTTTGCAAGCAGCAGTACCTTTTTACCAAAATCTTTAAAGTAGCCTGTCTGTAAATGGCAAGTCAGCCTATCAGGAGGAAAAGCTGAGGCCTTTCATGTGAAATTGTGCTGCCTGGGCAGTTTTGGTTGTTAAGTTTAAAGGAAAGTAACCCACCTCTGATGTTCCCCTAAGTAGTTGTCTGCTATTTGTAGATGCACACAATTCCTTCATCGTTCATTTAATCAGAAGCTGCTTGATGCAATAATCACCATTGACCACTAATAACCATTGACCACTAATCACCACTAATAAACACTGCAGAGAAGACAGAAAAATGTCATCAACCCAAGTGGGCTTACACTGTGCAGTTACTAAGTTGGAGCTCTTTGAAAAAGTACTATCCCAGCAAATGAGGTGGAATCCACTGGAAGCATTCTCTCTTCATAGTATACATTTTGCTCCTCAGCTTTTACATTAACAAAAAGAGCAAAATTATTTGGACATTTTCAATTTTACTCACATAAATTTTGCATTAGAATCTTTCTCGAGATTTTATTTTGTCCTTATTATCAAGAATTATATTTTGAAATGTTGGAATTCTGAGAAGGATAGAAAGTAAATTTCTCAACTAATACCATGAACCTAGAATTCAGGTTTCCACTCATTTTTCACAAAGAAGAGGAAAGATCTATCCTTCGTGTCAGTTGTAAAGAAGAAAATGACACAGGGACTACACACACTTTAATTCTCTTGATGGTCTCACTGATTCTTAAGAGGAGGACAACAAAAATCCTACTCTCTGTGGCTCTGCACTATCACACTAACCACTGTTTATATAATAGACTAGAAAATTGATTTGAATTATTATCTGTTGAAAAGGAACAGAACTCCTTTTAATTGATGACCATCAACAAAGAAATTAAAACCCAGCAACTTAAAAAAGGGTTGCTTGAATAATGGATTTCCAAATTTATTTTGCACTAAAGAAAAAAAAAATTATTAAAAACCAAAATTTGACTCCATGCCATGCTGGATGACTTTTTGGCAAGAAAAATGAAAAATAAAAAAAATTAACTTCAGGACAAGCAAAAATATTGTGTTTTAGAAACAACTCTCTGTAGGGTTGCTTAATTTTTCATTATATTTCCATTTTGAAACTAAAAATAGTTGTTATAAAGTGAAAAATCAAAAAGTTTAGATTTATTGGATTTTCTCTGACTTATCTGGGAAAAAGCTATGTGATAATTTCCAGGAAAAGTAAAATGAAAGATGTCACTTCCAAAGAACTTTAGTTTGATCTAGAAGCAATAAATAGTGCTTTTGTCTTACTTAAAATGGTACTACACAACAAAATTTAAAAATGTATTACTATGGTTTAAAATGTAAGAGATGGGGAAAAAAATCAGAATCTTTGCATGTGGAGAAGCAAAGTTTCTAATAAATCATATGCCTTCTTGAATATTATCAATTTTTTTTTTCCAACTGCTCTCAATGAAAAACTTCAACAGGTTTCAGTGGGAACAAGATCTGAATGTTGTGATGGAATAAAGAGTATCTATCTTTCTCTTTTAGATTTGTCACATATTCAGTGATAACATGCAACTAACTCCACCACTCATTTCTCATTCTACCTATCCCATATCCATTTCTGAAAGAGAAGAAATAAGGAAAATGAAAACCTTCTTTTGTTCCCTGACCAGTCATGTGTAGTTGGGAAGAAGGACTGAAATGAACTGCACAACCTAATAAAAAAATTAAGTCACAGAGTATTACACAGAAAAAAGTGTATATTATATACAACTATATTGCAGCAACTAAGACTGAAGTATCTTGCAGTGAAGTAGCAGAGGCTGACAGATGCTAACTTGCAAATTTTCTCCCCAAAATGTAATCTAGATAAGACTGAGAATACCACAGAAGATGCTGTAAGTGAAGCAGAAATCAGAACCCTCAACTCAAGGGGAAACTTGGAATAAATTAACAGGTCGAAATAAATATAAAATAAACAAAAGATGAATTTTTTTCAGGCAATGAACAATTAGTCTACAGAGCTTTTATCAGAGTAGTTCTGATATAAATTATTTACAAACAATTATTTACAAACAAAGTATTTACAAAATTTTGTTGTGTGAGGATCACCATGAACATTTCAGATATAAATAGATTTTGAAAGCAAATTCAATAAAAAACATAATAATCCATTAAAAAAGCCCCCACAAATGATGAAAAGCTGCAAGCAATGTTTCTGTCACAAAGGTGGCCTGGAATTTCACTGGCTTTCAAGAAATGTTCTTATCATATTAGTGACTTCACTAGTGTAAAGTAAAATATAGATACATTTGCTTCTGCAATGATATTGTGACATATACTGAACACAATAGTTTTTACTGAGAGACACAGACTGCTTGTAAAAGGGAAATTTAGAAATTTATTTTTACACAGTTATGACATGTAATGAGATTGACCTAATAGTTCATGCTGGTTTATTCTTTCTAAGTTAGACTTACACTGGAAATATTGCTTTTTTATTCACCCTCAAGTCATCAGACACACACACTCGCACAAACATCTGTATTTAATTTTTCATTCATGCTTATCCAATAAACAATGACAAGTATAGTCCCATAAAATTAGAGAATAGTCTTATTCATTCTGATTTATTGTTCCTAAACCATCTGTTATGGTAGAAGAGCATAAAATTCTTCATATTCTATATAACAATAGAGCCTTTCAGGAAGATGAACTAACATCACTCTTAGAATTCATAAATCTGATTGTTGTCTGTCTTTACCTTTACTTTGCTTTTCTCTAAATTTCCAACACTATTATTTCAAATAGTGCTTGCATTTATGGAAATTTTTTTACAGTTGTGTTCTGTCTCACGGTATTTATTTTTGCACCAAACTCCACAGAAAAATTTAACAGAAAGATGCTGGATCTATATTAGTTCTGAACAAGTTTATAATTTTTTTACTATATTAAAACTCAATTTATCCTCAAGTAATTGAAGGATAAATTTAAGGAATAATATAAATTTAGAGTATTAGGAAATTCATATTCAAGTAATGTGTCTAGTATTTTCTTAATTCAAAAGGAAGAAGGAAATTATTTTAAAAATTCAAAACATTAGATTCTCAGATAATCCAATAAAGACCACTTTACACCTGAGTGTGATCTCATTTTTCATTCATTAAAACTCTGTTTTAAGTTAACAATATTGTTAAATTAAAAAATTAACTATAACAGGGTTATTTTTTTTCTTCACAAGATATAATTTTATTGGTGTTATTTACATTTCCATACATGTCCTGAGTACATTTTTCATCTATTCATCATTCACCTTTTACATATCTTTATATTTTCCCTCCTTTGTGTCTTAGCTATGAATAAGCAAAGCATGACAACTTATGAACATTTCACTCTTACAAGTTTATTGTGTTATTCTTTTAATTCTGTATCAAAATAATTCTAACTACATGAAAACTGCTTGCATGCTGGCTTTTATTCACTGTGTTTTGGAGCATAGTATATGTGTAGGTAAAGTTTTTTTATTTCTATATGTTTAGATATATAATAACATTTTATTATAAATAATTTACTATATACTCACTAAAAGCCAGTGTGCATGTCAATGTCTGAGCCTTCACAGAGCCAGTAAGCTCAATTGGGGAAGCTATTTGTAATATTTCTATTGACTGCAAAAAATGCCAATAACAGCAACCCATTTCATAACATAACACAGATTATTCATGTCCATTTTCTTCCCAAGAGCCACTTGGTTAAAATGTTTTAAGTTGTTATAGAAACTAGAATTTTTCAAACATTGGTTTTTGTCACAGCATGACACCTTATATTCTGATGATTTGCTGAAAAATAAATTAACTTAAAATTTACAATAGAGACATTCAGAAAAACAGAACTAGGCAATATTTCAGTAAACTACTTCTTGTGCCCCATATTGTAAGTTAAAACCCAGGCACAGTTATAGTGAAATTCGTTTTTGGAGGACAAACTCAGACGATTTGAAGAATTCGTGTATTACACAGTCTATAAACAGTTGGTGATTCCTTTATGTCCCATACGAGAAGCAATGATGGAGCTCTGTCCTGGTGCAATGTTAGGGTTTACTGAGAGCCACTGTTTTCCACATTGTTGGTTTGCATAACTAACTGCTTGATGTCATCTCTAAATTTCTGATGGATTGCTGTATCTTTTATTTCAACTTTTGATGTTGTTATTTTGTCATTTTTTAAGTGCATTTTCACACTCATCTCGGGAACATAAGTGTTACTGCCTTTTTACTGTGGCCTGTGAGTCCTGGTTGTCCTCTAGTGCATGATCTTTAAAATATTTACATTTCTTATGTCACTGATGTTGATAAGAAATTTGAATTTATTTTGTTTATGTTATGTTCTTTTGAGTGCTATTGGACTGGTCCTCTCTACTGCTTAGTTTTCTTCCAGCTCTTTTAACAGAAACCAACAGATGATGAAGGTTTTCAGAGTGGCTGAAGCTGTCTGGCTACACTACCATATGTTCCCTTTTCTAACTTTGCTTCTCTGTTCTTAATCCAGATGGCTGTAGAATATATTCGATGTTTTAGAGGAGTTTAAATTTTTTGCTGCATCATTACTTGTTTCTCAGATGGTAAGCCAAAATAATTTATCTGTTATCATGCCTTCAAAGCTTCTGCTCCTCTTTTGTACTGGGTTGCTACATTGCTTTGCTACACTTAATGTTATTATTTCTTTTTTTCTAGCTATCATTCTATCTCTTCTGTAGACACAGAAAACAGAACCTTGTTTTTATGGAAAATTTTGTTTTCTAAGTTACTGTTAGCACATTAGAAGTACTGAAATACTTTGTGACATACAGGATACCTCTTCTATCTACAGTGTCTTTATCTGTCATCTCAGTGGTTTTGGATTATGCATAGCTTCTCATGAGAGCAGTACATATACTGTATCATGTTGAAAGTCTGTCTGATGTTCTTGATAGGGAGTGGCATCTGTGCTGTAAGCTAGGACATAGTTTTGGTCACTACATTGTGACTTTTCTGGTGACCTGGGGGGAAAGGCCTCATCTTCAGCTGACAGCTCTGGAAGCTGAATAACAGGCATTTTAGTCACCTGGATGCTTTGAGCAGTGGATTTTTCATTATGCTTTCTGAAGCTCATGATCAAACCTCACCTGAGGCATAAAGCAGATCTACCTTGATACAATCATTTCATTCCAAAGAGCACAGCTAGTAGCTCCTTTTCAGTACATTCACACTCTCTCAGCAACTCTTTCACTGACTTTTTGTCAAATGCACCAGATTGCTGCCTTTCTGTTACTACAGCTCCCTGGATAAATCAAACAGTATGTTCTCAATTGTTCGTAATAGGTAGCAACTTCTTTTCCAGGTGCTATTCTGCAGCTTGGGATCAATGCAAATCCTTAGAAAGAATAGCTAGTTCCCAAGAACGTGATTTCATAAAGAGCTCTAAAGTTGAAGCATTTTCTTCATCCACTGAAACAAAACAAAGCTATTAGGATTATTTTTTTTTTCATGAAAAAATAAGGGAGTACGGTAGCCTCAAAATAACCAAGAAGAGAAAGATTAGGATATTAATATGTTTTATTAGGATTTAATTAGGATAGCAACATATTTTAATCACTTTACAGACCTGGTTCCTTATTTTTTCCTGTTAGGGCTCTTCCGTTTCAAGAACATAATTATATAACCACTTCACCAAGAAGCTTCATTTTATAGCCAAATAACTTAGCACTAAAGGGTGGGGAGTCTGGAGACCCAAATTCCAATATTTCTTGGTGAACAGTCTATTGCCTGAATAATTTATTTTTTTGTGTTATTATTTGTGTTATATATTATTTTGTGTTATTTACTAATAAAAAGGAACTCATCTAACAGGTGCATTTATATTTAGAAGGTGTGACTAATATATATGACTCAATTTCTGCCATTGCTTTCTCACTATGGAGTGCTATTTTCAATAGCTGTAAAGAAATTTCTTTATACTCTTGTTAAGACTTTTATTTGGCAACTGCAGCAGAGCTTAGGTGAATGCATTTTCGCTGTCCCAAACTGTATGTAAGGCAATGTGTTTAGAATTTCCAACTGCTATTTACATGTCCAGTTAACTAACACAGTTGCTTGTATTGATGGCCAAGGCCCATAATAACTAGTCTTTCACTTAATGATGATATTATCACATTATGCTGGGCTTTTTCAAAATGATCTACTGTCTTGCAGTGCTACATAGGTACACCTGTATGTCAGCTCTCATAAAGTCTAAGTGACATCACCTTTGGTTGCTCAAGGGTTTTTTAACTATACTTGCTTTTCCCTATAAACAGGTCTTGTCATAACCAGCACAAAGATTGTGCCAATCCACTTCTCCCCCTTAGCACTGCCAGTAATGTATTACAGATGCCTTTCTAATCCCACTGTGATTTAGCTGTTGTTGATTTAACAACACAGTGGCAAATTTGGCTGTTGTATAGCTGACAGTCTTTTCATGCTTTATGTGCACACTGAGAGTCTTAAAATCTGTTAAAGCCATACTCAGTCTTTGCATTACAAGGCTTTAGTCCTCAGTCAAGCTCCTATTACTGCTGTTGTCAGGAGAACTCACTTCCCTGGAATATAAAATGTGTATGTATTGTAGCCTCCACTGTCTACAAGCTTGGCATTGTCTTTGTGCTGTTCATGTTTATTTCCATGCTGAATACTTTGAAACGTTCATGGTGTCTATATCCTGTCTAAATCTTGCATTCATCTTTCTCTAACTTCCTCCCATATTTCTCTGGGTGATGACTCCATTCTTCTTTTCTGGAGAGGGTACAGCAAAGAGTTAAGCAGATGATGAGGGGACTAGAACATCTCTCTTATGAGGATAGCCTGAGAGACTTGGGTCTTTTTAGTCTGGAGAAGAGAAGAATGAGGGGGAATCTTATCAATGCTTATAAATGCATAGAGTGGGTGTCAAGAGAATGAGGCTAGTCTTTTTTCAGTGGTGCACAGTGCCAGGACAAGTAACGGGCACAAACTTGAACATAGGAAGTTCCATCTAATAATACAGAAAAGCTTAGAGGGTGGCAGAACACTGGAACAGGCTGCCCAGAGAGGTGGTGGAGTGTCCATCTCTGGAGACATTCAAAACCTGTCTGGACATATTCCTGTGCAACCTGCTCTAGATGGACCTGCTCGGGCAACGGGGTTGGACTAAATGATCTCTAGAGGGCCGTTCCAACCCCATATTGTTCTGTGATTCTGTGATTTTGTGACCTGCAATTGTGAACACTCTTATTTTGTATCTGGCCTAGGGTGACTGGTACTGTTCCCCTAGAGGCATTTTTGAAGGAGTGGGCTATTTTTCTCAGCTGTTTCTCCAGTAAGCTTAAATCATGTGCCACGTGCTAGAGACATATCTTAAGTATCTGTTTTTGTGCAATCTCAGAGATAGGATATTGGACTAAGTAGAACTGTATTGTGACCCATTAAAACCACACTCATAATCTTAAGCAATGTAATATGCCTTTGACATCACACCACCAAACCTTTTTTCTTTTCTTTCCAAAGAAATGCACAGAAATTCTGTATGGATGTACAGAAAATTCTGGAAAAATGGATAACATTGGAAAAAATGAGTTTTTTTGGAGTGTGCAGGTGAAAAGATTATGCAACAAAAAAAGGGCATGGGTTAGTAATCTCAGTTGTAGCAGATTTTTCACCTATTAAGTGACTAGCATTGCTGCGACCTCATCTTGAGGTATGCACTTGCTGTGTGCAGTTCTAGGCCTTACAATTTAAGAAGGACATGAAGATGCTCAAATGTGTCCAGAGGAGGGCAACAAAGATGGTGAAAGGTCTGGAAGGCATGTACTAGGAGGAGCAGCTGAGGACTCTGGGTTTGTCTAGTTTGGAGAAAAGAAGGCTGAGGGGTACTGAGCTCTCTACAACTCCCTGAGGAGGGGAAGTGGAGAGGGAGGTGCTGAGCTCTTCTCCCTGGGATGTAGTGATGGGACATGTGGGAATTGTTCAAAGCTGTGTGAGGAGAGGTTCAAACTTGACATTAGGAAGCATTTCTTTACTGAGAGGTCAAACACAGCAACGGGCTTCCTAGAGAGATGGTTGATGCCCCAAGCCTGTTAGTGTTTAAGAGGCTTTTGGACAATGTCCTTAATAACATGCTTTAATTTTTGGTTAGTTCTGAAGCAGTCAGGCAGTTGGACTAGATGGCCATTGTAGCTCCTTCCAGACGAAATACTCTATTCTATTGTAATATTGTTGTCACCTATAACAACACTATTAATATAGCCTATAAGATTGGCATCACAGTTTCAGATAAAATAAACTTATTTCAGAAAACATATTTCTATGTACCCTGCATAAAAGCACTTATAAGATTTTCTTCATAAATAGTACCAGTCTAAAAATCTTTGAAGTTTATGATATCATGCTCTTTTCTGATACTCATATTTAGGGCACATTGTTTGCAGTGGCCTGCAGCAGAAGGAAGCCTAGAAAGAAAACAACTATAAATACTGTCCAGTCTTGAGCCACGACCAGTTGCTTGAGAAATAAAAACAATGACAGACAACAATTTGATACAATAATGGTCTTTTACAGAAAATTGGAACTCCTTTTGTCTGCAGCAAAAGTAGTAATGAAAAAATAGTCCTCAGTAATCATGGTTTTGAAAATAGCTTCTTACCCATTTCAGCAGCCCTTCACTGAAAACTTACTTGATCTACAATTCTCCATACAGTTACAATCTCAGGCCCTGCCTGGTGCTTTTCTTTCTTTTTCCTATCTGAAAAGAAAATCACACCAGAGTTAGGAATTAAAATACTCCACGTACAGCTGTTTTACTGTGCCTTTTCCTTGATTTAAGTCATTGGTACAGGAATCTGGTGTTTGGACTTGGCCAGCACAGGAATACAGCTCTAGATGGAGCTGTGTCTGAGACAGTGGAGCTGCTGTACCTGCCAGCAGCCTGAAAGAATGGAATTGCTTGGTTCCTCTCAGCAATTGCAAAAGAAGGATGAAATCGCGCTTGATTTCCTGAACACCTATTCTGAGAATACGACACATTTACAAGTTCTTTAGATAGTGAGAGTAATTCTCATTTCTCAGCTCTGGAATATAACTGACTTTTTCTGAATGACTTGATAGAAAAGTATAGGTAAGAAAATGAAACTATTGCCAGTGAGATGGAAAAGGAGCCAGCCATTAGTAAGGCATAATCAAAGTCAATAGTGTAAAGGATCCAATACTGCCAGGCATAGTAATAATATCATCTTGAGTGTCAGATAACAGCAGATAACATTTCAACAGCCCCTTCCTTTGAATACTTTAAGCCATTTTTACACACTTTATTGCAGCATTATTCAATATATATTATCATCTGCCTTCTATAGATTGTGCACTCAGATACAGTGTGCTCCTACCTGCAAGATGCAAAGCATTTTGTTGAGGACAATGTTTATTTCCTGGACTGGATGCCACTAACAGCTGTTGACTCTGGGACCTTCCATCTAAAAGGACAAATCTTTACTAGCACATTTAACTCTAGCTGTCACAGCATCTGTCATCCCTCCTGTAATTCAGCCACATTCCTGGACATACAAGAAGAGAAGGAAAAGATAAACCCAAAGTCCCTTTCACACTGAGTTAATGTTGAAGGTAATAATCAGAAAACAGATAATGTTCACCTCCTTCCAAGTCACACAGAAGTTTGTTGGGAAAGAAAATATAGCAAGCGTGGGGTTTTTTCCATTCTTGACGTGACTTTTTGTTAACCAGTGGGCATTATTGGTTGGTTGGTTTGTATTTGAGTTTGTTTGTTTGTGTTATCAATATTTGTGACACTTGGGTTCCTCGAGTCAGCCTTCAAAGTAGGCATGAAACATGATGCTGCCTATAGCTTCATACTGGTGACAAAGTGATATTTCCATTGTTATTTCTGAATGAGTTTCATAGGATACTTTTCTACAAATAGTGTCACAGAAACAGAGACTGCTCTTGAAGGCACCTTTCGGGGTTTCTGGATCACTGCCATGCACATAGCAGGTAAGTCAGAGTGTTGTATCAGCTTGCTCTTCTATGGCACTTCCATGAAAACAGGGAAACCTGGTCGACACTAATCCCCTGGTGCTCCTTTCTCTGCATTTCCACCAGAGACAGTGCTGTGCTGCAACAAATGTGAGCACTTGTTGTGGTTTAACCCTGGCCCTCTACTAGAAACATTCAGCCTCTCACTCACCATCCCCTTCACCCCCCGAGAAGTGTTGAAGAAGAGGAAAAAAAGGAGCGGAAAGGGAAAAAAAGACCTCATGGGTTGAGATACAAACAGCTTAACAGAACAATAACAGAAAAGGAAAATAATTAATAAAAATAATGATGACGATGACGACGATGATGATAATGATAATGATAAACTATATAAGAATTAGTTTTCTAGCTTGACCCAAGCAGTGGTTGCAGATTCTTTTCCCCCTGAGCAGACCCCCATTTATATTCCAAATATAATGTCTATGGTACAGCATATTCCACTAGACATTCCACTGTTCTGTCTATGTTGCTTTCAGCTTCTGTGGGAAGCAGAAAAAAGTCCTTGACTAGTATAAACATTACTTAGCTATGACTAAAACAATATGCATTATTGACATTTCTTTCATACCAAATCTGAAAACACAGCAACCATTGTGTTGTCAAAGAGAATTATCTCTACCTTAGTGGAAACCAGTACAGCACTTCTAGCCCAGGGTGCAAGGAGAAACTAAGCCAAGGGGACTGCCTATCATGTTCCTGGCCTAGGAACAGGAGATTGAAGGTTGGATGGTGTTCTATTACTGATGGAAGATTATACAAAAAGATCACAGTGATAGAAATCCAAAAGAAGACACAAAAAAAAGTGCAAATGACAAGAAAAATATATCTATCTTTCTATCTACACAGAGCTTTAATATGCCTTTTTTTATAGGATCATTTTACGTATATGTTCTAAATACTCTGTACTGATCAACTTATGATTGAGTAGGAAACCTAATTTTACATGTCCATTGGCAGCAGCCAGTCTTGGCTGATTCAAGTTGTAAGTTAGAGCAATTTCAGTTTCAAGATAGATACATGTTTTAGACTGTGTTTTCCTCTAGATCAGTGGAAGTGACACAGGAATCATGCAGACCCTGAGACTATGAAGGTTTTTTTTTATTTTTCCTTAATGTTGTGTTTTGTGGTAACTAAATTATTTGCAATAAATTAAAGTTTTAAAAGTTATTTGGACAAAATATTTCAATATTAAAGTTTAGTTTCATATGTTTAATGATTTATGTACTCTATATGTTTAGTATACCTTTTAACTAAAACAATTTTTCATCAGTAGCTTAATAGATTTATTAGGTAAACAAGGAAAAACATGCCACATGCTTTAATTGTGAATATACTGTACATTTGTTCTTTGGAGATAGAAGATAAACCAATGCTTCATTCTTTTTCTTTGCCTTTCAGATATATTTGGGGTCTATATTTATATCTCTATTTTTTATAATAGATCTCAAGATGTAATGATGCACTGTCTCTCTGTATGGTAGAGTGACAAACTAAGAGCTAAACCAAAAGAACCCTGTCCCCTAAAGAACTGTGTAATAACATTGCTGAATAATTTGATACTGTTAACAGGCTTTACATAACAGTTATGAAATGAAACGTTCCCTGCAAGCAATTTCCTCCTTTTCCAGTTTCAAACCAAAGACAGTTCAGCCACAAAAATCAGCAGATGTAACTGCCTGTGTTCCGGTGGTGTTGAGTAGCTGTCTAGAGGGAGCTGGTAATAGTGACTAGCAGTTGTTCAAACTGCAGCAGCAGGAACAGGAGATGCCAGTTGCAACGTACTGGCTGCAGTCCTTTAAAGAAGCAGGTATATATAACAGAATCATGAATCACAGAATACTTTGGGTTGGAAGGGACCTTTAAAGGTGATCTAGTCCACCTCCTCTGTAATAAGAAGGGAACATCTCCAACCAGATCAGGTTGCTCAGAGCCCCATCAACCTGACCTTGAATGTTTCCAGGGAGGGTGTATCTAACACCTCTCTGGGCAACCTGTTCCGGTATTTCACGACCCTCATTGTAAAATTTTTTTCCTTATAGCTAGCCTGAATCTATCCTCCCTTAGTTTAAAACCATTACTCCTTATCTTATCACAACAGCCTCTGCTAAAAGGTTTGTCCCCATCTTTCTTATAAACCTCCTTTAAGTACTGACAGCCTGCTGTAAGATCTCCCCGGAGCCTTCTCTCCTCAAGGCTGAACAACACTAACTCAGTCTGTCTTGACAGGAGAGGTGCTCTAGCCCTCTGATCGTCTTAGTGGCTCTCTTCAAGAGGACTCGCTCCAACAGGTTCATGTTTTTCTTATGTTGGGTTCCTCAGAGCTGGACTCAATATTTCAGGTGGGGTCTCACCAGAGAAGAATAGAGGGGTAGAACTACCTCCCTCAGCTTTCTGGCCACGTTTCTTTTGATGCAGCCCAGCTTTCTGGGCTGCAAATACACATTGCTATTTCATGTCCAGGTTTCATCCACCAGTACCCCCAAATCCTTCTCTTAAGTACTCAGAGGTACTCTTAATCCCTTCATCTCTTAGCCTTATTGATAATGAGGCTTGTCCCAACCCAGGTGCAGGACCCTGCACTTGGTCTTGGCCTTGGCCTTGTTGAACCTCATGAGTTTCAACACAGACCCGTTTCTCCAGTTGGCATCCCAACCCTCAGGCGTGTCAACTGCACCAGTCAGCTTGGTGTCACCTGCAAACTTTCTGAGTGAGCACTGAATTCCACCGTTTATGTCATTGACGAAGACGTTAAACAGTACTGGTCCCAATACAGACCCCTGAGATATACCACACATCCATTATCTCCATCTGAATATTAAGCCAGAGACCAATTTCGACTGTATGCAACCATCCAGCCAATTCCTCATCCACCAACAGTCCACCTGTCAAATCCATATCTCTCCAATTTAGAGAGAAGGATGTTGTAGGGGATCATGACAAAGTCCTTACAGAAATCCAGATAAATGGCATTTGTATTTCTTTCTTTGTTTGCTGATGTAGTCAGGTACCACATCATAGAAGGCCACTAGGTTGGTCAGGCAGGACTTGCCCTTTGGGAAGCTGTTGTGAGTGGGATGACTAACTTCACTCATAAGAGAGACGTAGTGAAATATTTATTAATATAAATCAGTGATTTAACAACATCAGTAGTGAATGCAACAATGTTTTATGAGATTGGATGGCAAGGTACACTTGGTTATTTATTGCATAGAGAACAGGGTCAGACAAACTGTCAGGAAGACCCTCCTGTTGAATCACGAGGTTCAGAAAGGACCCTCTTGCTTTCTAAACTACTTCTCAGAGAGGAGTCTGGATGCGGCTGGATCCAATCCTAGTCCTAGACTTGGTCAGTGGTTTATGTCTAAAGGATTACGTATGTTCAACGAATCCTTTATACCACTCAGCTAAGATTTCAAAGTTGAGCATGGTATTAGTCACTTACAAAAGATCTGTTGAGGCAAGGAATCTCTTATCCTCAAGGAGGAAAACCTTAAGGGGACATCCCCACTCAAGGGGAGATCCTGATGTGCAGCTCACTGCCATGCAGGAGAGCTCAAAAGGCTCTTGGGCTGTCCACTGTTTACAGAGTAAGATAATTGACCTATAGTCATATTTGCATGGGAACAAAATATCTATGTCCCCACTCCAGACAGTGTTTTGGCTGTGTTGCCAGCCATCCCCCAAGTCCAGGTGCAACTCATCACAACTCCTACTGATGGGAATAGCCTGAGCAGGAGCAGGGGAGGAAGAAGAGGAGGGGAAAGGGGAGAGCACACTGCCACAGAAGCCATGCTGGCTGTCTCGAATCACTTCCCTAAACTCCATGTCCCTTAACATAGCTTCCAGATTTGTTCAGTGATCTCAGGCACAGGGGTCAGGCTGACAGGCTGGTAGTTCCCAGTGTCCTCCTTTCTGCCCTTTTTAAAAATGGGTGCAGTTTCCCTTTTTCTAGTCTCTAGGGACTTCACCTCACTGCTGTGACTTTTCAAATATCATGGAGAGTGACTTCACAACAACATCAGCCAATTCCTGCAGGACTCTAGGATGCAACTCATCAAGTGCTATAGACCTCTGTATGTTCATGTTCCTCAGGTGGTCACAAACCTGATCTTCTCTTTCTGTGGGAGGGACTTTGCTCCCTCTGTCCCCTCCTTGTGGTCTGTCCACTTGAGGGGTGTGGGAAGAGAGGTTGACAGTGGTTACTGAGGCAAAAAAGTTGTTGAGTACTTCAGCATTCTCCTCATTCATTGTTACCAGTTTGCGAGTCTTGCTTATCAGTGGGGGTACATTTTCTTTGACCTTCTTTTTCTGACTGAAATACCTATAGAAACCTTTCTTATTATTCTTTGTGTCCCTTGCCAGTCTCAGCTCCAGGCACACCTTGGCCTTCCTGACCCTGGACAGTGTTCCTATACACTTCCCTGGATACCTGTCCCTGCTCCCACTGCCTACGCATTTACTTCTTGCCCTTAAGTTTGACCAGCAGGTTTCAACTCAGCCATGCCGATCTCTTGCCTTCCTTTCCCAATTTCTTAGACCTGGGGTTTGAGTGGTCTCATGCTCTATGTAAAGTGTCCTTAAAGATCTGCCAGCTCTGTTCTGCTCCCTTGTCCCTGAGGGCAGTTTCCCAGGGGGTCCTATTGACTAACTCCTTGAACATCTGGAATACCGCTTGCCTAGAATTCGGAGTCCTGACCTTACTCTTCACCTGACCTATATCCCTCTGGACTGTGAACTCCACCAGATCATGATCACTGCAGCCCAAGCTGCCTTCAGTCTTGACGTCACTGATTAGCTCACTTGCCTTGGTGGCGAGAAGGTCGAGTATCGCACCGTGTCTGGTAGGATTGTCTATTACCTGGCCTAAAAAGTTATCCTCAGTGCCCTCCAGGTATCTCCTCTGGACTCCCTACAGCTCACTGTGCTACTTTTCCAGCAGATGTTG
>JAOTQQ010000019.1:67585808-67622255 GCA_026546715.1 Gallinago undulata | reverse complement strand
TGTTTCCTTTCTTCCAGTCTGCAGGGACTTCACCTGACTGCCACGACTTTTCAAATATCATGGAAAGTGGCTTTGCAGCTTCATCAGCCAGTTCTTTCAGGACTCTGGCATGTATCTCATCCGATCCAATGGACTTGCATATCGTCAGGTTCCTCAGATGCTCACGAACCATGTCTTGAGTTATAGTAGGAGGGACTTTGTCACCTGAGTCCTCAACATGTGGGCCATCAACATGAGTCCTCAACTTGTGGGCCATTTTGGTTTTGTATTCAGGATATCCATAAATTAAATAGGTCACAGAAGGTTATTTTAGCTTGGATAGAGTCTCTGCAGTGTGCTTGTTCTATCTCACACACTGCAGAGCTGAGTTGTCTAGCTGTTACTGCAGTCTGAACACAACACAACAGCATGCCCAAGCATAAAAAAATATAGTACAGGATCACCAAAACACACTATATTTTATTTATACAGCTCATTTTTAATATAGTTAGGCTTTTATATGCTGTTGTTTTACATCATCTCTGGTAGGGAGCCAAATTTTCCAACTCAGAACTTCATAACACTGTCATATTTTGAGTAAATAACAAAAAGGCTAGAAATTGGCTCAACGCAACTAAGGTGAGTTCATGGTCAAAGGAGTTTCCTTTTAGGTTTGTGGATGAGGAAGAGACTCCAAGAAAGTTTATCCCAGTTCTAGATGGTCAGTTTAGGAACTTCAATGCTGTTCAGATGTTGAAATTCAGAGACAACTGCTCAAGTTTTAGCATGTAAAAACCAGCTGCTGTTCAGAATTAATAGATCAATACTACTATCAACTTTAGTGGAAACAGGAGACGGGTTTCAAAGAAGAAAACTTTGATCTTAATTTGCCTTAAAATATTCCGCGGAAAGAAAAGATGACTTGCTGACACAAATTGAATCTCAAAAATAAGGAGTCATGCTACAGGGATACTATGAATTATGTACGGAAAAGATAGAAAAAAAGAATGAAAGCCAACAAAAATGAAAACTAAATATTTGTAAGAAAAGGAAAATTTGAGAATTAGAGATTGATGCAAACCAAATCACTGGAGATGTGAACACACCTCACTTAGTCTGGCCCAATATCTGTCTGAGAGAGAGAACAAAACACTGGACACCTGAATAACATTAAAATAAAAGATCTCATTAAATTATGTGGCATAAATTCATCAAAATCCAACTATCATAATATTTTTATAAAGTGTTAATAGCTTGTGAAACATAGAATGGCGTAATATGTTGCTTCTGTCTTTGTTGAACTAATTCAGTAATAAAACTATTATTCATTATATGTAGTAATAGATGACCATACCTCAAAGTTTTTGATTAATATATTTTTTTCAAATTAAGAGGTAGAGGTGTCATGGGTTTCTTTACAATACTAGAAGTAAAAAAGAACAACTTTATTTACATGAAAGTGAAGGTTTGATTTTTTTTTGTTTGTTTGTTTGGGTTTTTTTTTTTTGGTTGGTTGGTTTTTTCCCTCTTCTGAATCAGTTGCCTGCTCGCTAAGAAATGGCAAAGTGATATTTGAAAAGATAACTTTTTCCCCAGTTCACTACCTGTTGTCTTCCTTCAAACATTGCTAAGATATCTGGTTTTGGAACCAATCCCAGAAACTAAGTGAACTTTCTACCAACCAAGAAACATAAGTCCATTGAATTTGGTTCTAAGAGATCCAACACCATTTTGTACAGCTGCCAGACAAAGTTTTATTTTTGTACTTTCACTGAATTTCACTAAATTATTAGAGTTGGAAGAGATCATCTAGTCCATCCATGCTGAAGCAGGATTTCCTAGAGCGTGTTAGAGCATGTTACTCAGGACTGCATCCAGGCGGGTCTTGAAAATCTCCAAAGGAGACTCCATGATCTCCCTGGGCAGCCTGTTCCAGGGCTCTGTCACCCTCACTGTGAAGTAGTTTTTCCTCATATTTGAGTGGAACCTCCTATGTTCCAACTTATGCCCATCACCTCTCGTCCTCTCACTGGCAACCACTGAAAAGAGTCTGGCTCCATCCATCTTCTTTTTGTACTTCATTTTCTTTCTCTTTTCATTTGGTTTGAATCAATATATTAACACAGACTACACAGTGAGGGAAACAAAAAACAAGAATGAGAAAATTCCTTTATTAAGATCTATACCATGTTCAATTAAAAGCACAAAAAACCAAGAGGAAATATCCCAGTGCATTGGGAGTTACCAATAATGTTACAAAATCTCTGTTTAAAATGTAGTGGCTAGTGGCTCAGGAATAGTTATGGTTTTTGACATGAACCTAGAATATAGCCCAGTCTATGTTCATTTATGCAACGTTCTTCCTTTTAATCTTAACTGACTTCTCCTACTACATCGCTTCCACCTCTGAACTCATCCTATCAAAAGGAAAAGGTTTGTTTATAGAGGAGCAGCAGTAATAACTTGTGTTTTCAAATGAATAATTAGCAACAAGGTACTAATTCTATTGGATGGCGTTCTACTATATTATTGTAGATTAGCATCTCATTCTAATCCACTGGATAGAGCAGAAAGAATTATTAGTATTAAGAAATTATTTTCTTTAACTATATCAAAACTAGGGAGCTATTCAGTTCATATTTAGTGACAGCTGAAGAACACAACTATAGAGATGATAATCAAAGGCTTATACCTTCTGCAAGTGTAATAGCTTTTATTGTTTTTTTTTTTTTTTCATTTTATTTACTACATTGTATGTAGTAATTTATGAATTTTCCTAAACGGTAAACTCAGTAAAATACAGTAGTCAGACTACTCAGTCTGTCTTAATGAAAGAACATCATGTTCAAATCTGAACAATTGCAATAAATTTGTGCTTTCCATTTGTGGCTATATCATAAACATTTCACAGTAGGACTGTGAGTTAGGCAGAAACTGTCTGCCTTAAGTGTGGAAACAGAATAGAAATAAAAATGGAAAACAAATAAATAAAACAAGTCAATGTTCCTTCTTGCAAAGTTTTTTTTTTTTTTTTTCTGAATGTCTGTTGCTATTGAAAATCTGTTCCTTTTATTTATTGTTTTGACCTTTTAGGAAACTCATATTAATCTTCATTTTTATTTAAATACAAAGCCATTATAAAGGAATTGTGAAACAATAAAACATATCAAACTTTTGAAAATCTTTTAAATGAGAAATTTCAGTTTTTCAGCAAAGATTTTTTCACAGTTTCTTCTGAATAGGTTCTTGAGGGAGATGTTTTTTGTTTCAAACTAAGCCCTATTTTTCAAAGTAACCTGAGTTGGTATAAAATGCTTGTGAGAAATGCTCTAAAAAATTATTAAAATGAGATTTCAATACAGTATCTTGTTTCCTGGTGTACTGCTATTTACTTAGAAGTGCAAAATCTAACACTGAGTTGTTCTCTGTGTTTTCCATCAATTATAGTTTTTATCTTTTATTTTGCACTTATGAACTTTTTCACAGTTTTTTATTTAAGATCGGTAGAGTGTCAAATTGATTGATGACCACAGCTCATATTGGCAACACGTTCAGCTGAAAGCATTACCTGGCCTTCCTAAAGTTAGCCAGCTGTGTACCCTTTCTCAGCCTGTATGTAAATAGTATGTTGTGTTCACAGTTATTACTAATGATGGATTGTTTTATCCATATATGTGCTTCCCCTTAGGAAGCTATAGAAAGACAGCAAATTTGGCTTTGTTCAGTATGAAATTTTTTTTTTTTTTTGTGAGAAATCTAATTAAAGATATTTATACAGCAGCAGTACTAACAAAGAAAGAGCCAGGGAACCAATTTTATTTCAGTTATATCTAAATATCAATGAATCTTACTGCCTTATGGGAAGTTGGTAATTTATTACATGAAAATATTTCACAGAAAATTTCTTTAGGCTGAAGTGTGTGGTTGATTCTACTTCGCCAGGCTTAACCTCAAAAGACTAACTTACAAATAGGAGAATGAAAAACCTCTGAATATGCTCTGGACTAATTTTAACAATCTGGTTTCTTTTATAATTTGTATGCTGTTTCTACAAAAACAATGTTCAATAGCAGCAGTGTACAACAATTAAAACTGACTGGACCATTTGCATTCTGTTTACACATATACTATTTGCCAACAATTGCCAACAATTTAACAACAATTACTAATACCAGTAAGGTTTGACTGAAGGGAATTAAAAGAAAAAAAAAAAGATTCAAGTTCACAGTTGTTTTCTGTATTTATGAATTTCTTATTAACAAAGGCATGTGTGTTTTACATGATCTATATTTAATACAGTGTTGTGAATCTGTACAACTACCAGCCAGAGACATATTCCATAATCAAATGTTTTTTTGGGAAAATATCTGTTCAATGAAAATGCAGAGTAGGGTCTATTTACTCTAATTTTTTGACATCTGGTCCTCCATCACCCATGAATCACCAGAGGGCTGGACCATCTCTCCCTTAAAGAAAGACTGAGAGAGTTGGGGTTGTTCATCCTGGAGAAGAGAAGGCTCTGGGAAGAGCTGATTTTGGCCCTCCAATACTTAAAGGGGCCTTGTAGGAAAGACAGAGGTTTGTTTTTTTTTTACCAGACCTCTGGTGATAGGACAAGGGGCAATGTTTCTAAACTGAAAGAAGGTAGATAAGACATTTTTTAAAACAAGGGTGATGAGACATTGCAACAGGTTGCCCAGAGAAGTTGTGAATGCCCCACCACTGAAAGTGTTCAATGTCAGGTTGGATGGGACGTTGAGCAACCTCATGTAGCAAAAGATGTCTCTGTGCATGGCACAAAGGTTGGACTAAATGATTTTTGAAGGTCCCTTCCAACCCAAACCATGCTATGATTCTATAATGCAGATTTCTGTGCAGAAGGTATCTTTCCAGAAGATGATTATGTTATTTAGCTATCTAAATAGATAGCTGGGTTAGGACTTGGGGATTGTGAGGTTTTTTTTTCAGCAGCCTGATATGTAATCTTAGAAAACTTATTTCCTTTCACCTCATTAAAAAAAAAAAATCTTTCCATGTTAACCATTACAGTTCAGAAAATTCCTTCTTGATAGAAAGAAAATAAAAAGAAAAAGAAAAAAGTCCTGAATGCGAAACCTCATAGTTACAATCAGAACTATTTCATGCCCAATCATCACTGAATACAGACAATCATGTTACCTACCTGAATATATGAATAAAACTGATATGAG
The DNA here is from genome assembly GCA_026546715.1 of Gallinago undulata. Lineage (NCBI taxonomy): Eukaryota > Metazoa > Chordata > Aves > Charadriiformes > Scolopacidae > Gallinago > Gallinago undulata. The sequence goes on along the minus strand of JAOTQQ010000019.1, from coordinate 67,617,066 downwards.
ATCCCTAAAGTTTTCGGACTGAAATTGTGTCTGAAGGGTAAGTCCTGCTGCCTTAAGGTATACTTCATTTATTAGCAAGACAGTCTAAAATGATGCTTTCCAAGGTGACAAGAAATGTTTGAGTTCCTCCCTCTGAGCCCCTTAGGGAAGCAACTACTTACTGCCATGCAGTGTTACTGGAATTGCACAGCAGTGCTATAAAGCAATCACTTGTGTTTGCATGCACAGACGTGAAATCCCCAGGCCATACCACCCTTCTGTGCCTCTGCCCTGGCTCCTGTAAGATGCTCCTTCTCATTTAGCAGCTCAGCATTTGAACAGAGGTACTATGGCCCCCATCAGGCTGCTGAAATAACTAAATATGTAGAATCTCCAAGAAACATATTCAGTTCTACTGGTCTGGAAGAACATACTCTGTTTGTTGAAGCAATGATGAACAAAAAAGTTTCTCAAAAAGATGATGATTTTCACTTCTATGTGTTGATTGATTTCTCATCTGGACATTCCTAATTTTGAAGAAAAATTTCTTTTACTCTGCCATTTGTGCATAATTCATGGTTTAGAACCATGTCCAAAATCCATGCTTAAGGTTTAATTAAGAAAAAAATGACCCAATCCACTGTTTGGTCTCAATATGCAATACAGAGTGCAGTTTGTGCAGTATGTGCCAGCTCTGCAGCTATGGAAAACAGGTGTCAGATTTGGAATGCCATCCCTGATCATCCCTTACCCACAACAGAAAACTGAACGCACCATTTTCTGTCCTGATGCAGAAAAACAAACATGCAAACAAACAAAAAAAACCACAGAAAGATTGTTCTTGGGAACTGTGCTCTGCAGTTTCTCTCCTGATGCTTCTTTGTAGTTGGTGGCTGTTCCAGCTCTCTGTCTTAGGCAATAAAAGGACTTGGGCTTCCTACGTAGCTGTCTTCTCTCACCCCAAAGTTGAAATTTAGTTTGGATAAGGTGAAGAAGTAGCAAACAAGCACAGATCTAACCCTATATTATGTATGGAATTATGCCAGAATAAATCTTCAGTTAAGCTGAGTGAAGTCTAGCAAATTTTATGTTTGGTATTCTTTGTCAGTGATCACTTATTTGGAGTGAGGAGGAAGACAAACTATGTACATTCTTTTACCACTCACATTATTTTATTATCTTTCATGCAACTGCAGATCAGTATGATTCCAAAATCCAGTTCTGCATCCTGTCTTGACTAAGCAAGGTCAAATAGGATTTGTTTACTGCTTTATGTCCAAAAAGCCTCTTATTGCAAGCTGATTTTATTAAGCTAGTAATATAAAAAAGGAATAATCCATAATATTTTTAAACAAGAATTAGTAAGAACACAACTTTGCAAAGTGACAGTGTAAACCAGGTAGGTGGGAATCCATTTTAGGCTAGCATTGGTTAATTAAAAGTATTCACGTAACCTTAAGACATTTGGGAAATTATGTTCCTAGAAGAAGTACAGGTCACTCTTAAAGTACTACTTCAAAGTATTATTTGACTTAATTTTACTATATTAAAGGAAATATATATTAAAGGAAAGGTGTGTGAAATAAATTTACCTAAAATTACTGCATATTCTTCTTTCAGCTCTGTCCCTAAAGTGACAAGTAATTAATTTGGTTTTAAATTTAAAATATACTGCATCTAAATATCAACCTTGCCAGCATTTTAGTGGAGTTAGAGAAATAATTGTCTACATTGCAAACATATTTATGTTTTACATATTATCACTAATTTAAAAATTTAAACTCAGTTCTTCCTTTATTTCTAACCTGTGTATGTTATCTAAATGTGAATATCAGTTTTTCCATTAATATGGGTCTTGGTAGAACTTATTATTGAAACACAGTTGGAGCTTCAGTTTGTAGAAAATATCTCTATAAGTACATCTCAAAAACACCCCAAAACCAAACAACAAACCCAGAAAAACTCAAACCAAAATGTTTCTCAGCACTGCAAAAGTAGATCCACCATCTGGTGAAACCAAGTGACCATTGAGATATTATGCCTCCTTTGGGGAGCAGTAGCAAAAGCCTACAGATAAGTATGGAGATTTGCTATGCTCCCCTACAAACACTTTTAGCAAAGAGAAAACAACATGTTTTCCAGGTCAGATAGTATATCATTTTGATGACATGTAAAAGATTCTACTTGATTCCACTTTCCTGATATGTTCTTCAACCTAGTTATAAATTGCCCTTCTTAAATTCCAGATTATCACAATTATCACAGAATCGCAGAATGGTTGCAGTTGGAAGGGACCTTAATGATCATCTAGTTCCAAATCCTTCCACTAGACCATGTTGCTCAAAGCCCCATCCAACATGGCCTTGAACACTTCCAGTGATGCAGCATCCATAACTTCTCTTGGCAACCGGTTCCAGTGTCTGACCACCCTCACAGTACGTAATTTCTTCCTAATATCTAATCTAAAGGTACTATCTTTCAGTTTAAAACCATTACTCCTTGTTCTATCACAACTGGCTCTGTGAAAAAGTTTGTCCCCATGTTTCTTATAAGCCTCCTTTAAGTACTGACAGCCTCCTATAAGATCTTCCTGGAGCCTTCTCTTCTCAAGGCTGAACACCACCAACGCTCTCAGCCTGTCTTCACAGGAGAGGTTCTCCAGCCCTCTGATCATCTTAGTGGGTCTCTTCTGGACTCACTCCAACAGGTTCATGTCCTTCTTATGCTGAGGGCCTCAGAGCTGGACTCAGTATTCCAGGTGGGGACCATAAATTTTCCATTCTCTGAAAATATTCCCTTTGGAGCACTGATCTTTCTTCCTGAATATTTCTTTCATTTTTCCTATTCTTCTGAGAGGAAATGGTCCTTTATTTTCTCTTTGCAAGACTCTGAGTGGAGGTAAGATGTATTTTCACCTTGGGCTAACTAATACACGTTAATTACCCAGAACAAAACACAAAGTAGAAAGGTGATTTCATTTGACTGTGACATAAATTTTGCTAAATTTTATCATACAAAAGAATAAAACTGGGGGCATTTGGCCATACTTTTAATCAAAATACTTTTTCAATGATACTGAGCACTTATAAACTCTTTTTTGTTTTGCCAGATGCTTCTGTCAGATAGAAAGTAAATAATAGGAAAGAAGTTGTAATTTGAGGGTAATTTTCAACCATACATTTTGATTTGTGTTTAAAGTTTCTTGCAGTTTTATTTTTAGAAGAAAAATATGCTCACAATTCAATTGAAACAATTTTCTGGAGATTCACTTTTAACTATGATCTACTTACTTTGGCTTAAACCTATTACTTGTTGGACCATTCTTCTCTGGCATTGTCAGAAAACTTAAAGAGCTTTTATTTGGACGGCTCTATTGCTGACCTTGTTTCTTTTTTATGCCACCATAAAAAAATATCAGTGTGACACCTCCAAGATGGTTTTACAGTGGGGCAGTTACTGCATAATGAATTTAGTTAATACTAGTCACAAAAGAATGAATGTGTATTTTTACAGATGAGAATGAGTAATTTAAAACTTTTAATCAATGCCTGCCTTTACTCATGCTCTGTCTGTCTGCACAGCACTTAAAGACAAACAAAAAAAGTAAAAAATAACAAAATTCCAGCAATACCTCCATAATAAATGTCCTGTTTGCAGATCAGAATTTTGAGAGCACTTCGCAAAAATAAAGGTACCACATGATCTATGCTGGTAATGTGATCCAAACCACAGCATTGGTTCCTTATTTGCAAATTATTCTTCAGATAAGTATTAGAAGCACAACACTTAATTTCATAAGAGAATGATTTATGCCTTTGTTTTGAACTCCAGGATAATTACTAATTCTGCTTTATCAATTAATGAACATACAAACAGTGGAACCCATGTCCTTTCCTTATGCTCTTACAGTGATTAGAAGACAACAAAATTAGGTTACAAACTGACACAGCAAATAAAAGCAGGGCAACTACATTTAAAGTTCTTTTTAACTTAAATCTGTTTTAGGTATGCACCAAAGAGAATCAAGCACAGAAAAAAAAGTAGTTCAGGATTGCATAGTGAAATAGACCACAAAATGTTACCTTCTACCAACTCTGTTAATGTTTGCCTTTAAAGACTGAAAGAAACAAGTGACCATATATTGGCAAAAGGTAAAAAGCCTTATTTGTCTATTATTTTAAGGTAAAGGTCAATGCAAGAGGAGAAACTGTTTTTAAGAGGAGGCATTGGTAGGGTTTGAATAAAGTTCATGGCAGCACTGACCATCTTTGCTGCTAACAGTTGAAAGGATGATAAGTGTGAATGACTGGGTCTTCAGAAGAGTTAATAAAATGTTAAACCTTTGCCAATTTTGAACGATGAAAGATATTTTCTTTTTTGTCCCCACATTAGGTTCAAACTTTTCACACTTATATACTGGTATTACATAACATGGTTAGTCAGATGCAGAGCAACAAAAAGTCCAAGAAGTGTGCTTGAAGGTTTATGCAAAAATATGTGTTAATGAAGGACTAAGGCCAAAGAAGAAATACTTTCTACTAGTACCTAGGAAAAGATGGGAAGGAAAAGCACAACAAAGAAAACAGGTTGCTGTTTGTACCCCTTCCAGAACTGAGCAGCATTGTTTTCTGCAGGTCAACAAAGGCTCCCTCATTAGCCAGAAATGATCAATGATACTTAATTGAAGTCTCTCCTCAAAATATTTTCAATTTTTCTTGAATTTTTGAAATATCTCTTTTAAATGTTTTTGTTTACCATTTAGAGAAAGAAATGCCAGAAGATGCTATAGCAGTAAAAGCTCTAAAAATGTGTGACAAGGGTGGAGAAGGTGGAGGAAAACTGGAAATTAACAAAACAAATTCTTTCATCATTGAAAGGAATTAATGCATTAACTACTAAGCAATAAAATAATTTTCCAATATAAATTACTTCATTGTTTTTCCCCTGAGAATTATAATTTTGGAACACTATAAATTTATTTTGCTTAGTTAAAATAAACGTAACAACTATAGTTTCTTCTACTATAACGACTAAAACCAAGGACAGTATATCCTTACAGTGGTGTTTCCCATCAACACATAGGACACAGCTAGAAGACTCATTAAAGCCCTACAACTGCCTAGTCATGTATGTCCTTTAAAATATATGGTTACAAAGGTGGAAAGTCTTTCCTTCACAGCACTTTCAGTTTCAGCTGGAAATAAAGCTTATATGCATGGAATGCAAACATGTACCCAGATGCATTTTATTAATCAAAAACTATCCACGTATCTTTGCATTTGTTTTTAACATTATTGCTGTATACACTTAAATTTGAGAATTATCTCAAAAAAGCAGGATATATTATTTGAAAACATAAAATATATTTTAAAGTACAATGTGCTTACTTTAGAAGACCTCAGTAAAACAGTAGCTTCAAAGGCAAAATTATCTGAGTACTACTTTCCCTCAGGTATTAATTCAAAATTCATTGCTCTGCTAAATACTTTTATTTGAGGAATCACAGAAGTTTCCTTCTGATTCCAGTAATTTTTTTTCTTATCAAGTATATTAAAAGTTTTAGTTTCAAATCACATTGTTAATTTTAGAGTGAAGATAAAAAGCCCAGCATTGTAACCTGATATACAACATTAGAAGATTGTGTAAGGTAAGCATGACATTGTACTTGAATTAGGACACTAGACAGCATACTAAGGAGAGAACATACAGTAATGTCAGCATAACTATGTATGTAGGTTGTCCTTTGAAGTACCTAGCCTTTCTCTTTATACAGCATCCTCCAGAATAAGACACCATTTTGAAAATGAAACCTTCATCTGATTGAGAAAAAACAAATCCTCCGTCTGATAGATGAAATTGCATGTTATGGTGATTTTCCTTTTCAGTCCTTATGGCAAGGCTTACAGCAGACTCTACGGACAATTATTCGAGCCAGCACTTGCATTTGGCTGCCACTTCTTTGCTCACAGATACAGCACCAACCTTCCATGTGTAGCTCTGAGGTGACCTGGACAGAAGCACAAGTGGAAAGGCAATGCTTTCTCTCCATGCAGATCCCATTGGGGCAGAAGCAGCCTAATGACAGAGTCTTTCAGTGGACTTCAAATTGGCTCTGAACTGCTTTGAAGTTAAGGGCACCATTCATAGCCAATGTAATGCCTCGGAGCTTGTAGCACCCAGCATTGCCCTCAGTTACTCTCAAAGCAATCCCAGTTGTGTCCATGGGTTCACATAATCCTGGAGTGACAGGGTTGAAATTGTTATTATTTATGTAACTGAAGGTAAAGAAATGAAAGACAGAAGATGACAGCCCTTGGAGCATCCCTCCGTCTGACAGACACACTGACTTCTCTCTGAGATTGTCTGCTTGCTGAAGAAAAGATGAACAAAGGCAAAAGTGGGAATTTAAACAGCGGGTGAACATCCCAGAATCTGGCCAGCTCATAACAGAAGAATAAAGCTTTCCTGACTACCAAAAACTGTGTTCATAAGAAAGAAGTCTGTCCTTTTTATCTAGTGAACTAGTATCCCCAATCCACTGTCACCATAAATCTTCTGACATTCAGTTACTATTGTACTTGTACTGAGTGAGCTGACTCTTTGGTGACCCAGAAAATGTGTCATTCTCCACAGGATGCAGTTCTGCTAACTATTATCCATCTACCTACTGCTACACACGAAACATACATTTTGCTGACTACAGCATCAGTAACTGTTTTATTCTATTTTATTTCTGCACATTGAATACCAACTTGGTAAAATGGTTTCCTGTAATTAACATGCTCAGCTGAGCTTAGGAGCATATGGTTAAATAAAGCTGGGAATATTATCACATTACATAATTTAGAATGCACAAAGTTTCAGCTCCTCACACTCAGAGCATGGAGTAGCCTGCAAAGCCGTACAGTCCAAAAATGTGAAGGAATTTTGAGTAATCAGAACTAAAATCTTAATTCAAATGGATCAACCAATTACAGTAGTTTCCATTCAAAGTTCAGAAGTCTTTTTTCCCCTGGGAGATTTACTCTTCCCCTCTCTTCAGGTTCATCCATCTGTCACCTTGGCCAGTTTTGTCAAAATGGACTCATAGTGGCACCCCACTAGTGGCGCTTTTTTTATACAACAGCTTAATTCCACATTTCCTCTATATCCTGCCTTCTCTATTACCTCTGCTTTCAAAACCCTGGTAATTTTCACCTTCACTGGCATGATTTTCACCTTGTAGCTTGAACAGTCTTCTTTAGCCCCTCCACACAGTTATTTTTTCCCCTGGGTTATCCAAGCATCTTATTTTTCTTTTCTGTTCTGTATCTGTTACCATTGTATTGCATATGTATATGATTATAACATATGCTACAGGTTCAACTGCTGTTTCAGACATCACAGGTTCTTTGAAAAATTCTGAATAAAAATAGAGGTGCCATGGTTCTGTTTTTGTAACCAGCAGCCCTGCTTCCTAGGGTTTCTGCTGTCTAATTATGAGGAGCTTCATGATGTTAAAGGGTGGTTCATGAAAAAGGGGAAAGGAAAGTAAAAGAAAAAGGACACTATGTAAATAACACACACAAATAGGTAGGCAGATAAATCTGGATGTGATCAGTTGTGACATTTTGAGAACAAACGAGAATAGCCCATCCTCCTTAAAAGTGAGAGTGGTTTTCAAACACCAGTGGGCAAAGGAAACAAGAAGAGTTCATACTTACTCTGTTTATGTGCTCAGAAAGTATGAAAACAACAACTAGGCAGTGCATAAGATAATGATGATTTTAGAAACATGTGACCATACCAGTAACTTGACTGGTTCAGGTGTTTGTAATTATGTATTATCCAGGCACTCTGGTGCTGACAGGATCTTGTTATCTGACATATCTTAAATTATCATTCTAAAAGAAAATATTCAGTGCAAACACCGTAACTATGTATGAAAACACGCCACTAAATATTTGAAAACTACGCTGTGAGTTGTAAAGAAACATAAAGGCCTAGGTGCTTACAGACTTTTAAATTGTGGGTCCTCATCTTCCTTCAATACATACAATTGTAAGCACACCGGGGTTCTTGTATGAAGATGAACAAGTCTGGTGCATTTTTAACTTTTAAAAAGGATTTAAGAAGCTGTTAGAATTCTGTGAATATTCTAAGTATCCATTTTTAAGTAGGAACAACATAGCTGTCCTTTTTTTTTTCTCTCTCTCTTCATAACATTTGTTAAATGATTACTGATTGCTAACACAGTGTAGGTGATTCTAATATTTCATAACTGAAATTAAAATAGATGTATTTTTGGCTCCTGGATTCCATGTGAAGGCACACTGCTTTAATTGCTGTTACTGCACGTACGAAGCTCTTCACAATTTTAATATACGGTATTTTTAAGGTATTTTTTTTAAAAAAAAAGAAAGAACATCTTTACTTTGAAAATGTCCAAATGAATAAATGCAGCAATTCCCATCAACGATATAATAAAAAATGTTTTGAAGTATTTCTCTCATGAGCTTCACTTCAGTCAGTAGAATTTCCAAAACAGATTTAAGGGCTATCATAATTTCTTGTAAATTAGTGTGACTTCAGTGACATAATATTTCACATTAGCTTAGGCTATGGCCTTAATTTTCATGACAAATGATATGAATTTGACGTTGATGAAAATAAGAGGTATAGGTAATGCATCTGGAATGGCGTGTTTTTATATACACATGAATAATGAAGAAATAGCCCACTTTGTCCCATAATGTTTGGTCTTTTCTGAAAAGCACCACATTTCTTCTAATGTCCAAACTAAAACTAAAATCACAGTTTTTGGTTCATTCCTTTTTCTCCATTCCCTCCCTCTTCTGAATTGACCTTTATGTGTGGCTGAGGCACTGATCTTCCTGTCTGACAAGATATCAAGAAACTGAATTGGTGGCTGCTTTCTGCTTAATTTATAAGAATATTTTCAGAGTGAATAAATTTGAACAAATGGTATGAAGTGCTCTACTTTTTTTTGTGGTAGATGAGGGTGACTAGCAGGTACTTTAATCTTCCAATTAAAACAGCTCCATCTTTATGTGTTTCCAAATAATTTTCCCCATTAGAAGGCCACAATTTGGAAGGGAAGGATTCCAGAAACATTCTGAATTCATGCTTACATTTGCAAAGGCAGAAGCATCCATGTGGGGGGAGGGGAGGAGGGAAATAATTTTGCACAGATTTATTCTACATACTGTCTGCAGTGAGAGAGTTCAAGTAACGGCTTTCAAAGCGGGATCAGTATGCTTCAGAGACAGGATATCAGACTCAGTACAGGGGGTCTACCTGAGCAAATTAAAGAATTCAATCTTGACAAAATCTTGATGACTCTCTGGAAAATTTGTAGACTATTCTTTTTCTTTGCCTGCTATTTATATATTAAAAAAGGAGCATGCTGCTTCTCTGTTTCCAGACTTACCGCTAAAATATTTTTCTGCCGTGACTTTTTTTTCATTCCATATTCACTGCTCATCCGTCATTCTTTTGTCTTTGAGAGTGTGATGACAGTAGAATTTTCTCTTGTAATATTGTTAATAATATTTACTGTGATGGAAACTATTTTAGAAGAACCATTTGCAGAAAAATGCCTCTATTGATCTTTGGGGTACCCATAGCTCCTTTTCTGTACTCCAGGACAGCACACACACTGTACTATATGGCCTCCCTACTTGAGTGCTTTCTCAAGACATGTCAAATTACATTACTTTAAAGTTCTATCGACCTATAGTACCCATTCACACAGCTGGGTGACCTGTTCTTCCTTGAGCACACTCAAGTGCTCCTCATCATCAAGCACTTGACCATAGCTTTTCAACATCCTGTAACTCCTGGACCCTCAGGCCTGGTGTCTCACCTGCATCAACATTCCCTGTCTGGCAGAATGTCCTTCTGTGCACAAGGATAAAATGAGGCAGAACACAATGGCTTGCATGATTAAACTTAAATGTATAGCAAATCTGAGAATGATATTCTAGTTTAAGGATGATTTAATTCACAGTGAGGCAGTAAACAAGGATGGAATAAAGCTCTGAAACCTGTTATTCAAGAATGAGACAACATTTGTGTCAAAAGCTTCTATACAATTTCTAGTGGTACTGACAAAATATGTCAGAAATCACAGCTGTATTATAAATAGAGATTATATAAAAAAATTCAAGGTGTTAAACTGTAATCACCTATATATTTAATAAAAATCTATATCAGCAGGCTACTGTTACGTAACAGATTTTTTATGTTTCTTTTTTTGCCAGTCAGGAAGAGAAAAACACTTTTTGGCATGCAAATTCTTCTTCCAACATCAAAATACATCAGCCCAATCAGCTCAGTTTTGGATAGTTACGTACATTATCTTGATAAAGTCTCTTTTTACTTTTTATTATTACTGTAGCTCAAATGACACCCTTGTATTGACAGTAATAGTATACAAAGTTATTCCTTTTTTTCCTGTTCATATACTTTCTGATTAATGAAATGCAGCACAGTGTTTTACTATGATGTGGTCTTATTGCAAAATTCCATATTAAAGATACAGCTGCAATGCTGAAAATACAAAACAGAAAGATTTAAGGATGCACAGTGGGATTGTGAGTGAGACATGAAGGAAAGTCAAGGAAGGACTGAAGCCATTATTTCAAGGAAGATGCACAGTCTAACATGGTGCATTGGTTTGACAGAAAATGTAAGTATACTGGCAATGCTACTGAAAGGAGACAAAAGACCTTCTAGCTTTTGTTAAGGCATTTTTATCTTCTGCAAAACATAAGAAGCGGCTATGGAGTAGCTGTATAACAAAACTTTGTAACACAAAGATATTCCCTTTCTATTTGTGAATTGTAACTTTGCTTTTTTTCCCAGCAGATTGTATCTCTAAGATTTTGTTCAGTTCTGATAAACTTTCTTACTTTTCAAAACCAAGGAATACTGAGGATAAGTATCGTGTTTCTGAACTTCCTAGTCCCCTTTGAATTTAGACACCATCTGATGCTTAGGGGAGGACAGGGAAAAAACTTGAATATCTTAATTGAATCAACTGCATGTTTCTCTAAGTGAAGGTGTTCTTTGCTGTGCATCAGTTTTAAACATCTAATAGTTATATTGGAGTGTGGATGCCTACTGGTCCCTACTCGACAACTTATTTCTGAACTTCATCTGGAAAACAAAGTCCAATATACAGTAAACTTAAGAACTTCCAACTAGCTCCTAATACATATTTAATACAGAGAAATGTATGTAGACCATCACATACATAAGAACTCAACATAACACCCCAAAAGAGTGAAATGGATTATTTCAATTTATTATGGTCTTTCAGCTCCAGTGTAAGCAAGGATTTCTCTAAGTGATTTTAGGGTGTGCATTTTGAATTTAGAAGAACCCTGAATTTGATAAAAGGAGTGGTCAAAACTTACTGAAAATCAAATTCCTTCAGGTTTTATAATCTGAACACCCAAATCCACCTGTTACTTCTGAAGGTAGTAAATTGAATCATCAGAGAGGAGGCAAGCATATGGATTAAAATAATATAAACTTGAGGGGATCTACTCTTTTTGTGTATATACCATGTTGTATATATTTCTAGTAATTTCAACACAATTATTCAAGTTTTACTTTTTAGTCTGAAGAACAGTAGCTTCTAGTCTCAAAAGCAGCTTTTACTTATTTTCAGGCAGGCAGACCTGATAACACTGACAGATCTGAGAAACCTTAATTAATTATACTACCAAACCCCTGGATAAACACTTGTTTAATCTAGATTCATAGATTAAAGAGCCGAAAATATTACAATAATCCAGATTTATTTTTGTTTTCTCCTTTAAGACTGCTTAACAGATGTACTTTTTCTTCAATTTACAGGTCCATCAAATTCAGGAAAGTTACTCAAGAAATACAGATATTTAGGATCAAGGAACTAGAATCAATATGGAATACAGTGGAAATAATTTATTTCTGGACAAATACTGCAGTACTGAAGTCTGGCTATGTCTGATGATGTAAATATCTCTCACCCTGGTAGGCTGAAACTGAAGGTGGCTGTATTAGTAAAAATCTGTTCTTACAGCACTGTTCTTCTTGGGAAAGGAAACTGGGCTAATCCAGCTACACAAACACACTATCAGCAACAGCTAATGTCACAGTGTGGAAAATCTTCATATTGCTTGCACTTTTTTGAATGAATATAGGCTACTGATTGCAGATACACCCCAAAAAAACTTAGAACTTTGGCACCATCACAGTGGTGTTGTCTCCAGAATGGCTCTTCAGAGAAGATAAAAGAGAGAATAGTTTATCAGCCAGAGTCTTATGATACACACTTAGAGGATCTCTTCTCAAAATAGCATTTACTGTTTGGTAAAGGGACTATATGAAATGCTTAGAAAGAATTGCCAGACCCCAGTGTTAGGTGAGAGTTCATATCTGACCAGGAAGAAAAAAGACCTTAAATCAGAATCAGGCCCCTGTATTTAAAACCAACCAAGAAATTAGTTTAGAGAACATCACCTCTAATCTATTTTTATTTTTATTTCTAATGTCCGAAGCACAAAAATACAAAAAATTTACTCACATGGAAAATTTCAGTTTATGGAGTACTGGGAACATTTCTCTTTAGAAAAGAAATAACAGATGTATGGACATATGTGGTGATATTCTGAAATAATCCCTTCCTTTATTTTCTTTTTAGAAAAAATTGTTCTACAGTGCCATACATCAGCACATAGTATTTTCTAGATTAATAAAGAAAGCATCATTCTTGAGATGCCTAAAAACTACTCAGAGTTTTAGGATGTTTTTTGTTTGTACCCTAATATGAAATCAGAAGTACAGAGGAAACATGCAAATCCACAAATGTGATGCATTATGCATTCCAAATTCACAACAAGAATGTTAGGAAAGCAAGTTAAATAGGTGGTAATAAATCTTTTCAGGAGGAGGAAGATAAACAACAGAATGAAAGACAATTTACTTCACAATAATTTCCAAAACCTGTTTACAAATAGAATGATCAAACTGCAACTCCAAACCTACCTTTTTGGCTGATTATAAACATCTCATTACCTCACAAAAGACCATCAACATAAAGATGTATTAGTCTATTCTGACTGGCAGTGATTTATTGCTAACTCCAAATTGAATATTGATGTTTTGCTATTGAAATGAGAATGCCAAAAATTACCCATAACTGACTAGAATCAATGGCACCTTCAGACTCAACTAGCCCTACAATGAAAGGAAACCAAATAAGTCAGAACTGGCTATTTTGGATAAAAATTAATAATAATTTTTTTTAGAAAAAAAATGTTCTTGGGAAATTGTATTTTAAAACGTTTTTTGTTTTTTTTTTTTTTTTGGTGACTGTTATCTTGCATAAGACATCAAGCTATCATATACAATGGAGAAAAAAAAAGTATGTGCTTGCTGCTATGTCACATATAGATGCTTTGGAAATTTTGCTTATTTTCTTCACTGTCACTTCTTTAGCTGTCGTTGAGCCAAATAAATCCCAATTGTGCAAGTGTTTAAGTACATGCTTAAATTTTCATTAAACACAATGCAACATAATAATGAAAAACATAATCATGAAAATTGTGTCTAAGATCTTGTAAAATTATGGCTTTAGCTATCAGACTGCTGATTGCCAGTGCCGCCTCTGCTTTTGCTGGAGTTGCAAACTCAAGATAGATGAGGCCTATGTAACACGAAATAAAGTCTGGGGAGCTGCACCAGCAACTTCTTGAAATACAACACACTTTTCTGGCAAGTTGAGTCATTCAATGCCTAAGCATCTGCATGGAAAAACATTATTTTTGTGCTTTTCTTCCTAAGTGGAATTTTTCTACTGTTTTTAGCATGTGAAAGAGAGTTGGTAAAAACAGCCACCTTTCTTCAGTATTTACAAATGGCTTCCATTCTCAGAAGGTGCCTAGAAGGAAATGCTGCCACTGTTCTTTTTACAGCCACCACCCACATCTCGTAGCAGGGTTTCACTCACAGCAAAGGCTGATTCACCTTTTTTTTCTCTTTTTTTTCTTTTTTTACTAAAGAAATGAAACACATTAAAATGCACAGATTGGGGTTCAGCTTGTTAAATAAATGCTGAAGAGTAGAATATTAACTGCCCCAGTTTAGGTGCTGGGAAGGCTGCTGATGTTATTTTTCAACAGGGTTAATTTTCCACCTTGAATATACAGCTCATAGTGGTATCACTGTAGAGAGGGGGTAATTATTCTGCTCAGTGCTCCACTTAAAAGCGTGAATCTGGAGAAGCTTTTGCATAGCTTCTGGTTCAATTCTTTATAATATATAATAAAAAATGTTTTGAAAATCTTTTTTTTTTTTCACCATGTGTAAAATAGTTACAATGGCAGAAAGATTCAAAGAGAAATGTTCTGTCCTACAGACAAATAAGAAAATTTCAAACATAAAATTCAGGGGTGGAACAAAGTCTTGAAGGAAAAGAGTAATATTAAGCCTAGACCCTTAACCAAAGGTAAGGAAGGTATTTAGGGACATATATTTCTTGGCAGAACCAGCAGTCTTCAATGGTTACAAAATTAATTATCAAAACAAGCTCATTTCCCTGAGGTATTTTTAAAATACGGAAAGCTAATTTTTCCAAATATTTAGCATGACTACCTTTCAAATATTACTATTAAAAGTTTAAAAGCATGAATAAGTTCCTCTGGTTTTAAAAATCGTACAGAAATGTTGTCAAATAAGTACAATTGAAGAATCACCTTCAGTCTCTCTTCTAATAACATCGCCAATAAACAGAAAATCACCAATAGATGCAAATTATAGAGAATACATCTTAGAAATGCATTGACATTCAGATTTAAATCTTCATGCTCAGCTTAGTAGGAGCAATAACCCAGACTTTCACACATAACCTAAATCTTGTCAGCCTTTTCCTTTCTTCCTGAAAGGGAAGTGTGCTTGTTAATGAATCCAAAGCAACTCATTGCATTTATTTGAAGTTATAAGAGTGTTCTCTGCTAAAACTGTAGATGAAACACTAAGCAAGGATGTTTTCTTCAAAACCTAGAGGTATTATAAGGTCATTTTAGTCACTGGAAACTATAATAGTATAAAATTGCAGTTAATTAAAATGGAACGTTTACCTTGCAAAATACAGGCTCCACGGATACAAGTAGGAAAGACAAAAGAGTTTGCTGCCAAGTTTCCAGCTCCACTGCTTGCTTACTAGAAAACAAGAAGAGGAAAAATTATTTAGACTTGTCGGTTGTATCAAGTTTTTTGAAATGGTGAGGTTTTCAGTGAAAATCCTTGGGATGTTTTAGGACCATATTTAGCTCCTCTCCAAAAAGGATTGTCAGAGCTTTTAGGCAACAAATGCCTCTGTTGAGGTGAATAGGGTTAGAGGCAAGCAAAACCTCCTAATAATACCAAATAATAGTGTGCACTTACTGGCACTCAAGGGTAGCAGGCAACTGTGTTGCTTACAGTAGCTTAGAAAGCCATTTACTGAAGTAACTGAAGGGGAAACTGACAAAGAATTAAACCCAGAATGGAGACAAAGAAAAAATCATATCTTTGCAACACTAGGATTAACAACTTCTCTCTTCTGGTGATGTAATTTGTCACCTCCACAGCTTTCTCCATCCATGTCTCCAACTCTACAGTAAAAAAGGAGATGTTTAGAACTGTTTCCACTATACTGAATTTAAATCTGAACTTTCTATTTATTTTAATGGGACTTGAAAAAGGAGCTGTCTTCAACAATGAAGGCAGAGGAGTTAAGAAAAGTTCTGACTCTTATGTTTATCAGGACCAGAATAACAACCCTGATAGAGCAAATGAACTATAGATTATACAATAACCCAGAACTACATTCATACCAAAGGCTAGTAATGATTATGCTATTTTGAAATTAATCTGATAAA
The DNA here is from genome assembly GCA_026546715.1 of Gallinago undulata. Taxonomy (NCBI): domain Eukaryota; kingdom Metazoa; phylum Chordata; class Aves; order Charadriiformes; family Scolopacidae; genus Gallinago; species Gallinago undulata. The sequence goes on along the minus strand of JAOTQQ010000019.1, from coordinate 67,601,176 downwards.
AATGCCATGAACAATATTGGTCAACATATCGCCCCTAAGCTTTTCAGGAAGACAAACCAAGAGAACAAAATTCTTTGGCTTCCTGCCATATAGAAATTATTTTCCCATGACCTTTCTCAATGCCTAAAAAAGAAGACTCTGCACCTCTATATAAAGCATATTATGATCTGACAGAGATTATCCTGAAAAATGAAAAACAGCATACAAAAAGGAAAGAAAAATATTACTTAAAAATATTCTTAGGATATTATAAGAAGATAACACTGCAGTTATGAGAAAGAACATTAAGTACATACAAATTTAATGGTGAAATATAATGTTTTATCTAATTCTTATTCAACTAATTTATCATTTGGTATACTAATACGTGAGTTAATATTTTTTTATTATACTATATGCTTGATCATGGACAGGGTAAAAGGAGTAACAAGTGAACTGCAGAAGGAATCTGCAACATAAGGAATTTATGCAATTTACAGAAGGAGACTTGGAAGGCAGCAAAGAGCTGCCAGCACTCCAAACAGGACTGTCTCCATTAAACAACGATGCTTCCCTAGAGAAGTTGGGTTGCAAACTCACCAAATCAGTAGTTTTACTATGAGATTTGCATCAATTCTCTGTTATCTCCCTAGCATGTAATTTTCAGACAGCTTACTTTGTGAAAATAAAAACTTTATACACTATTCCTTTATTTTTTTTTTTAATGCAGGGTCACAATGGAATCTAGCTGAAAATATTCTCCATCAAAATGAAGAAGTGGAGTGATTCATCAATTTCCCTAGAAATGCCTCACTTGGGCTTCTGGGGCTCCTTTATGCTTGGCTTTCTGTTGCTCTGCATGAGCTCTTAGTATAACAAAAAAACAAACAAGCAAACAAAAAAAAACCCTGTTGCTTAAGTGAGGAGATTAACAGGTGTGGGCACAAAGTTTGCCTCAGAATTTTTTTGAACAATTGTCATAGGATAAAAACTTCATTTCTCGAAGACTTTGCTGAAATTTGAACACCTCTCCAGACACTGAGAGACCTTAATATCTTCTTGTTTATGGAAACTCACAGTCATGCCCAGATCTGATTGTACAGCTCTTATCTTTATATCTACCAGAGATACTGAGTGAAATATTTTGGAAATGTTATCTTCTATTAATAAAGAGGGCAAATTATTATTCAAATAAATGAAAATAACCTGCAACACAAGAAAGCAGGAAGAAAAAGCCACTAGAAGATAATAGTATTAAATTGCCTGAATGCATTAGAAATACAAAAAAAGGTGTTCTATTAACAGGCAGAATTTGTTTCTAGACAGTTTATTTTATTTTTACCTTATTTTCTTTATTCCTGCTCTCTAGCAAGATTGAAAATGCTTTATCTAGATGAAATCATAAGAAGTGTCAAAGCACATAACAACAGTAAAACAACATATTTCTGAATGTAACCGTGAAAGTAGAAAGATGGGCATGGAGGAGTGAAGTTGAGAATAGGAAAATGCGGAGGTGAGAGGAAGGTGGCTTTAGTTTTATATTTGTTTCTTACCCTCCTATTATAGTTTTAATTGGCCATAAATTAAATTAATCTTCCTGAAATTGATTCTACTTTGCCTGCTACAATAATTGGTAAGTGGTCTCCTGGTCCTTATCCTGACCCATGAGTTTTTTCATCTTATTTTTTCCCCCTGCCCTGTTGAGCTGGGGGAGTGAGAGAGCACCTGGTGGGAGAGGGGGAGGGGGAGGCAAGGTCAACTCACCACAGTTTCTCTATGTACTTCCGGCAATCCTTCATTGAGAAAGACACAAGTGTCTACTCTTAATGAGATGTACTGTCACTGGGCTAAAGCCAACATTATGAGGTTAAAAGTCAAAAAAGCAGTAGCATTTCAGTGCTGTTCTGTGGTGAAGGTTACAATAGGACAATTATGCTTTTGTAAGAGCGAATTTGTGGTCATTCAGTGCATGTGTTGCTACACTGATTATGTCAGCTCAAGAGGGCAAAGGGTAAGCAAATTGTCCCACCATTGCAATATTTTACTTTGCTATTATTACACCTTTTAATTTGTTTCAATGACAAGGTATTCTCCTACAAAAGAAAACAGTGCTGTTTTCAGAATGGTAATCTTTCCATCGTGTTTTCCCATAGAAGGAGAAGTTCTTTCTCACCATATAGGAAGAGTGTCTTGCTGTCCAAACATATAGCCAACTGTAATGTGAAAGGTTTCTACACTGGGTTCAATTCCTAAATGTATTATGTAGTACTAAGTTAAATAAAGATCATGCTTCACTTTCACTACTGAGTAGGTTAAAGTAATAGGTTCAAAGCTAACTTATCTGGTGATTTTAATGGAGAATTGGAGAAGCTTTATTTGAACTCATGGTGAGAATTTTTTTCCAGGTTTTTCATTTCCTAGGGGGACTTGTAATGACTTTTTAATCTTGCCTTTTGTTACCTTGAATTATTCTCAGACTTAATACAAAATAAAATTAGAATGAAAAAAGCCCATACAAATAAGCAAATCCACCACATCTCTAAAAATATGTTTGATTTCTTTTATGCTGAAACCAAAGGGAAGTATTTTAAGTCTTGTAGACATTTCCTTTCACTTTTGGTTGCACACACAGTAGACTTAAAATAAAGATGAGCACAGGCCTTTGGAGGTCAAGAGAATTTAACTCTAAACTGTGTTTCATATTCTAACTAATCTTTAAAGGATATTTTAATATTCAGATTTCTCTCCCTCATCGTCCCCCTCACCCATTCCCCCCCTCCTGTCCTGAATGCAGCAGTACAATGGATTATCAACATTAAAATCTCCACTGAAGAAGCTCAAGAATCAAACTCCCAAATGTTAATAACATCTCCATCTCATTAGAGGAGAGGACTCATCTAGTAGAGGACTAGAGGGGTGTTGTTATGACAGATCCCAATAGGAACTCAACAAAGTCCACCACAAAATGTTATCAGAGAAACCAAGTTTCTCTGGGACAAGAAAGAGGTCCTTATAGAGATAAGTGATTGCCTAAAAGATGAAAAACAGAGCATCTTATCAGTTTCTCCAGCAGCAGGTTATCCCAGCCATCTTGTTTTACAACAAACTTCTCCTCACCCTATACTGCTCTTTAGGTGGCACCAAGCTGATGCAAAATCTTATTAACCAGGTGTGGAAATGGTAGAGGAAATTCAGTGTCACTGTAAAAGTGATACATATGGAAAAAAACCCCACTCACATTAGATGAAAAGTAGTGTGCTGTGATATTTTCACCACCCCTAAGAATAAGATTTGGGAGTCTAAGAAAGCAGGTCTGTGAGCACATCAGCTTAGCAGTCATGAAAACAATCCTGAATTATAAGAATTACTGTAAAAGGAAGAGAGAAAAAAAATGGAAAATACTGATAGGAAAATGAAAGGGGAGGGGCTACCACAATTTTCTACAAAATCTTTAGTGGCAAAGATACTGCCTATTATAAGAAACAGTGGGAAGTATACAATATCCAGCAGAATAATACTCCAAAATGAACAAAATGATGCATTTCATTCATGGATTGGGCAGGGAAAACACTAAACTTTTTTCCCCAAATGTTGACCTTCATCAAATTTTTGGAGGAAAAAATCATCCGTGGGAACTCATCTTTGGTAACTCTTTAATATTGTATCTAAATTTGTCTATTGCATCAGCTTAAGTGCAATCTCAATCAAGATGTTGCTTTAAGGAAGAGAGCAACTGTCACAAAAATAATGCAGAGAGTTTTACAACATCAAAACAAGAAATCATCAAAACCAGAAGTCACTAAAACACACTACACAGGGAGAGCCTGAAGAGAGATTTCAGTTGGATTTTTTGAGCCACATGCCAGACGTGAAATGAATTAAGATAGTTTTGCCCTAAAAGCACAGAAGAAACATGAGCATCATGAAAATAAGTTATGTGACCTACATATTCTAAAATATTGAAAACATTAAAGGCCACAGATCTAAAATGTTGAGACGCAACACATCCAAAACTGACTGCTTTAATTTTCAAACAATAAATATTTCAGATTTTAAAAAGGGTTCAAAATTCTATTAGTAATAATAAAGATCCTCTAGACCTATATGTTAACACCATAATTAATTAGTTTTATATATAATTTACAATAGGGTCTCAGGCATAAAATAATTACATTCTTGAGGCAACCGAACTTTTTAAGGCTAATGGTCATATTTTTCCTCAGAATAATCCACCAATTTTTTTTTTTATAGATTTCCAAAGAGATGTTACCCAACATGTACTTAGGACAGCAGTAGTTTGTTTTATAATTCTGTCTTAGTTCAAAACTTTACCTTAAATGTGTTTCTTGTCAAGCATTAACAAATTGAACAGTAAAAATTTACAGATGAGCCTAAGGCAGGCAATTTCTGGGCTTTTTTTTTCCCAACAGATGTATTAGATTTCTTACAATATATACTAAGCTTAGAACCATTTTTTTAAAAAAACCTAAATGAACTAGCTAATAAGAAAGTAAAGCTTTCCCTGAAAGTACGTCAGAGATTTTGTACTGAATGAATTAATTCAAAAAATCTGCTGCACACTGAGGTCTGCAAACACTGCCTTTGAGAGTCAGCTTTACAAATATGTAGCAAAACCTTCCAAAACTTTACTGCTCTTAGCAGAGTTGCTAAGTTGTGCCAGATCATGGTAACCCACAGACACTTGTTTCTTCTCCTGACTTCTTTCCACTCTCCCCAGCTAAGTGGAGTTTCAGAGTGACACTGTAGAAGGCTTTCTAATCTTTAGCACTGAAATGAAATATCTATGGCAGTCATGGAACCATGAGTATTTCCGTCATTATAATACTTAGATAGACATCTGTCAGAAATGATATATATGCAGGTGGAAGCAGCAGCACTGGGGGAGGGGAGTGAGTTATATACTCCTAAAGGACCGATTAGACCTATCATTCATGATCCTTCCAATAATTTCTATTTTAACAACAGAAATTGGATAAAGTCTTGGGTTCATATTTTTATAGTCTGACCTAAAAAACACATCTTTCATCACTTTATTTCAGATATCACAAGTGATCAAAAGTGAATTGAGGCAGGATTTTCAGTTTTAAAACAATGAGTAAGCTGAAAAAAATGTTCAAATTTACCTTCTTTAAATGTCCTTAAGAGTTATATGATTATGTGATCCACAGTTACAACAATATCCATTTTAATAATTATGTATGAAATTTTTTAAAACTAATACATTTCAAATTTCTGAAGCCAAAGCATATATTAGCTCATTTACTCTACAGAAAGCCGATACACATTCATTGATGCTTTTGTTGAAAGTCAAAAGAATGGATACTAATACATTCTGCAAAAAGAGAATTAAATTTTGTCATTCTCTTCATTTTTCATCATCATATAATCTTCAATTAGAATGAATGCTGACTCAGTTTAATGTTTAAGAGCTACAACAGACAAAAATAATGCCCAGTACTCACTTGCACCATTTGACATTCTGTCTTCACTATTAATTTTAGGATTCATTCATATAAAGTCTGACAGACAACCTTATTTTACTACATGATAGTCCAAAGAAATCATTCTTTGACAGAAAAAAGAGTTAATCAAATTATATGATGTAATATTAAACTGTTGCAACAGTCTGTTTCTTAATCTTTTCTCGTTACTTCACCAAATAGGATTTCTCACAAGAAAAAGTGAATGTATAAGACCATTATTCAGGAGTGTTTCCCATTTCAGTCAGATATGTGCTAAGACAAGAGATGAGAAGTGACAAGAACAGGGATTAAGAAAACATGCATTTGGTTGAGTATTACCCTTCCATTTTCTGCAGGTGCCCATAATCTTTTCTTTTTTTTTTTTTCAGGGGCCTTCTACCTCTGTAATTTGCCTGCCTCTGTTTCTTACAATGGCAACATTGCTTGTAGCAGACCTATTGCTAATTTCTTGTGGAAGAATGAGTATTTAGGTTTGTGCCATTCAAAAACAAAAATATCTTAATCTCACAATTTAAGGACAAGTTAATGAAAAAAAAAAATCTATGTATAATGTCAACACCACCTAACAGTAGGTTCAGTACACAGATGCAACAATTAGAGTGAGATAGTAAATCCTACAATTAAGGTGCTGTTTGTTAGCTTTTGTAAGCAAGCATATTTGATCTTTTATTTCTTACCTAGAATGGTCCTGCATCTCTTACAGTTCAGAGAAGGGTAGGAAATACGTGTCATGCTTCCATGGATAATATTTGTTTTAGCCAGGGATACACAAAGCGATTTCATTACTAGTGGTATGGCTTAAGGATATCACAAAGTGCTGCTAAAATCCATAGGGATTACCAAAGAAGGAAGAACCGATCAAGAAATTACTTTGCTTACACTTCTCTGGCCTACCCTGAAACAAATTTGAACTTCCGCTGAGATTTGTTCTTTCTCTTCCACAGACAGATTTTTCTCCTTATTCATAGTCATATAGAGAAACAAGTCCCTGAATTAAAAATGTTACACCTATAAAATTAGGCAGCTCTCCAGCATGCATACAAAAGAAGTACTTCATTTTATAGCTGTAATCTACCCATAATGTAATTGATATCTTTTAGCAATATAAAAAAGAATATAGAACTGTCACTATAACTAAATCAATTTTATATGAATGTTCTTATACTAAAGCAAAATGTTATTTGAGCTTGCACTTGTAACTTGATGGATGATTCGAGTGCAGGCCTGATTCATTTTAGAGGACTGTGTTTATAAAACACATGACATTCATCTTCAGATTGGGAAACTAAGCTCTTGCCCTTGAGGTTTGTAGTAACCTTAGCAAAATTGTAGTCTGGAAAAGAATACCAATGCATTTATGCTTTTCTTACCCTTTGGCAACATTACTTTCAGGGTAAGAGCTGTAGCAGCAAATATTGTGTTATATAGTCAGAGCCTGGTGCACCTAGTGAAGCAAATCAAAACACTCTAAATTTCAGATGCTTCATTTCATGAATTCACCCCAAAGCAAACAGATTACCATCTGGGCATATGAAACAGAAAGATAAAATATACACTTAAAGTAGTCTGTGCTTGTGAGTACAGTATGTGTAGTTTGAGTTCAGTATATCAGAATAAGAATTACACTATTTTAAAAGCTAGCATACCAGGAGTTTGAAATGTTTTCTATCTGAATAGTATTTGAGGTACTACTGAGATGCCAAGCTGATATTTAGGATGAAATGTAATATGCTTTAATTCATCTCACAATTATTCCAAAAACATCAAAAATTTTGAGCCAACACTATAGATAACATCTTGACTAGTGATTTATTTTTCCAATTACTGTTTTTCATTTCAAACATTCAGAAAACATATTGAGGCTATTTAAAGCATATTATTTCAGAGAATGAACTATAACTGCCCAATCAAATTGAACTCATTTGCCTGAATGGCTTTTACAAACTCTTTTCTTATCTTCACACAGGTTAAAAACTCACAATATAAATACATATAAAGCAGATCATAAACTCTTCCCCCATGAGTTCTACATACATACACTCCAACCACCTTTAAAACTGAAGTTATTTCACACAGTTTTGAATACCTATGGCATTTTGGACCATGGAGAAGAACTCCAACCAATTCCAGCTGAGCTTATACTTCACCTTTCAATTTCTTTTGCCACAAAAACATATTTTATAGCAGCCAATAGCCTGAAATGTATGGAATCATGTAGACTGAAGCCTTTCATCTTTGCAACATGAATGCACTTACTGTCTGCAGCACAGGACAAAGGCAGGAATAAATATTATCTAAGGAGTGAACTCAGTTTGGGAAAAAAGATAGCTGCCTTTTTTCCTGGAGTCAAAAACTCTCAGCAAAGCTACTCTGGATACAGATGTTTTCCATTGTCTTGTGAGATAAAAAAGCCGTGCGAATCATGATACAGGCATGGAAAAGCTTCAGGCAGAGTCACTTCCAAGTTGACTGACTTATTACTGCAGGTACACTGGGCTTGAGCTAGTTCCTCTGGAATCTCTACCACTTACAAGTGCTCCAGGTGCTATACTAAGGAGAGGAGCTTTCCATTTGATTATAGTGTGAACACCCCTCACATTCCTGCAAGAGACTGTCACAGGTTCAGGTCAATTTTTTTCATCTCTGTGGTGCATTCTGTGGATTCCTTGAGTTTACATCCACCACCTTTAGTATAAGCCAGCAGAAACATGTGGCTAATTCTGCTACTCAAAATACTAAAATGGGATGCTGAAACTTCTATTCTATGCTAATTGAAGACTTCTTTCCCAGTCTTTCTTTTTTACTACTAACATAATTTCTATTAGAGAGTATCTACTTCAGAACTTTTCCATTGCATATTTTCAGTAGGTTCTCAGCAATTATAGTCTTTATTCTAATTGCTCAAAGTTCCTTTGAATGTACAAATGAAAGACACTTGCAGAAAGATCTAGAAAAGACTATAGTTTTCAAGCCCAGAGGAAAAAGAATCATTACAACAAATCCACAATTAATTTCCCTGACCTTGGAAAGCAAAATGTATTCAAGGCTATGAAATTGAGCTCACAATCTGAGACAGATTCATAGCCTTTTAATGATACTGACTGGTATAGAAAAAGGTTTGCAGGTTATAGATCTTGTGTTACTGTAGAGATGATACGTACTATCCATTTTGTGAGCTAGTTGTTGCAATACAACGTTTGATGGGCTTCAACTCTATAGTTAAACTGGTTGTTTTTTTCCGACCTTTACATAAGATAAGAAAAACACTAAAAATGAGCGTAACCTATTGAAAAATGGTTACGAAGCAGATGAGGGTTTTATCCAAAAAAGTATCAGAAACAAAGAGAAACTGAACAAACTCTATGGTAGCGTAAGGTTGTTATTCCTTACTAAACTGAATAAATTTATTTTTTTTTACCCTCAAACATGGCTCCTTAATTTTTTTTTTAAAAAAGAAGTCTATCAGGAAATTTGATAAGTCATTTGTTGTTTCAACATATCTAAAATCGAAAGAAAAAGATGGAACTTTTGAACTTTTACCAGGAAGGTATTTTTCCTTTCAGGTCATCAATACCATCTGTCAGTACTAAATTACAATTTAGTCTTTTTTTTTTTTTTTTTTCTTCTTTTAAAACACTGTACCATATTCTTAGTGATGTATTGATCCTGTCTGTCATTCTTTTAACTGGGTGAAACATTTGACTATCTTCCATTATGCACTCATTTAACTCACATAACAAAACAAATTTATAAAAGGCAAGTCTAAGCCAGAGTAGCCTCTTCACTTCTGGCATACAATCAAATCAGAAATGGATTTGCATCTTTTATAAGGCATTGCACTCATGGTGGAAATTGTAAGCTAACATTTGAACGTTGAAGATAAGTCAAAACAAACTTTCCTTTTAATTCAGTGACTGAAAGCATTTTGAAAGCTTAAGATAACAATGAATTGACGTATTTTAATTTTTCCAAGAAAGTAGGACTCTGATCTGATAAAAATTGTTGCTTATTTAAAATTTCACAACCATGGCATTTGAGCAAGGACTAACATTTCCAAAGGTTCTCCACAGAAATGGGTATTTTATAGTATATAACTACAAATGTTGATTTTGAAAAGATCATTTAGGTTTGATGATGTCTATTAGAAAAGGATTTGGTAACCCCTATTTAAAGTTTCAAATATATTAAAAAAAAAAAAGATAATAGTACAAATGGATGCCTGTCTTTTCAAACTTTTCATAAATACAAACTTGTACATATCTTAATTTTGCTCATGTGCTCATTATGTGGTGATTTCAAAGCAGAAGTTCTATATATGAAGAATGTGAGCATACTGGGCCCCTACTCTGTAACAGTGCTAGGTTAATGGTTGGATTTGATGATCCTAAAGGTCTCTTCCAACCAAAACAATTCCATGATTCTGTGATTTCAGAGTTAAAAAAAAAATCTGCATAGATTTCAGTGGAAACATAGAATCTATAAAAATGTTCTCAGATAAATTAGCAACCAAGAAGGTATCAGTTAAAATACTTCACTCACTCATCTTTTTCCTAGAGTCTTATAGTCAACAAAGCATTTCTATCATCTCCTGCAAAATTTGATTTAGTGAAAATGGAAGAAAATCCTCAGTGAAATAAACAATGATGACTTGTCTCGAAACTTGCAGAGAAAATATTTGATCTCTTCTCCCTTTTTGTACACAAATGACAAAATATTTTCCAAAATAATTTTTGACACTAGTTTGTTTTTTATTTAAATTATTATTTGCATTTAAGAGATATAATAAAACCAACAATTTTTCTTAAGAAAGGAAAAAAAAGACATAAAGATCCACTTTTATTGAGAGCTGAAAGTTAATGACATCCTGAGAGAATTAAAGTCAGTAACTGTGAACTTAAGACTTGACAAGCAGGAAAAGTAACCTCTGTATTATATATATCTTTTTCCTGTCTGTGCTCTATGGCTTTAAACTGTTTCCTTTCTCAGAGTTTTTTTAAAAAAAAAAAAAAAAAAATTTAATGTAGAAACTTTGAGAGAAAGTTTTAGATGCACTAAAAGAGAGAGGGCTGTCCCTTTCCTTCACCCAGTTACAGGCATGGCATTACTGCAAGTGCTGAACAATAGTAGCAGCTATTGCAGTTAGAATTTTTGAAGGAAGATTTCTATATATCACAATTATTTTTTCCCATGTTTACTGGCAAAGGTATATGTTCAGTTGAGACCATCAACCTCTTTCTTATACAATCTTCTACATTGGATCACAATTTAAAAAGTGCAAGATATGTCTGCAAATGCATCACTGTTCATTTCAAAGGCAATAGCAAACTGTGAGTAGAATTGTAGAAAGAAACAATTATGATCTACTGACTAAACTTTAATTAGGAACATAAAATATGTATTAATCACTTGATGTCATTAAGAAATTACAGGGAAGTCCATCCCTGCCAAGAGCCACAGTTCAAATTTATTACTTTGCTATGGCCTAAGGGAGTAATTACAGACCACTGTGTAACCTAAATTTAGGAACCATTCCTCTCTAAGTAATATGATTTCCTTGATCTGTACATATCACTTTCTTCATGCTACAGCTTTTCTAAGGTTACTTTCAAATCATGTGAATATGGATGACATATGAGGGTTTGAAGGATGGGGTGATAGCAAGGGCCACCAAACTGTTGCACTAACGCATGCTGTGAACACTGCATCAAAGGCAAGGTCTTGCAGAGCTGGACCAAGAGCCCCTGAGGTAATAGGAGACAGGAAGGTAGCTGCCACAAAGCACCTTGGAGGATCAATGGAGTGCCACTCTAAGAAGGTGACATGGCCAGCAACCGGATGAAGTGTTTCTATACCAGTGCACAAAGCATGGGCAACAAACAGGAGGAATTGGAAGCTACCCTGCTACAGGGAAGCTACAACATAGTAGCAATTACAGAAACTTGGTGAGACGATTCCTATGACTGGAGTGTGGCCATCGATGGCTACAAGCTGTTCAGAGGGGACAGGAGAGGAAGAAGGGGTGGAGGTGTTGCCCTCTATGTAAAGAATTGGCTTCAATGTGAGGAGTTGTTGCTAAAGAATAGCCATGAGCAGGTCAAAAGCTTGAGGGTAGAAATTAGGGATTGGGAAAACAAAGGGATCCTTGTGGTAGGAGTCTACTACAGGCCTCCTGGCCAGGCGGAGCCTGTCAATGATGCCTTCTTACTCTAGCTTGAGGAGGCATCACGATCACAGGCTCTCATCCTGCTGGGGGATTTTAACCACCCCGACATTTGTTGGAAAAGCAACACGGCTGGCTCCAGGCAGGAAGCTCTTAGAGTGCCTAGATGACAACTTCTTGAGACAATAAATCAACAGTCCTACTCAAGGAGATGCATTGTTGGACCTATTGGTCACAAATGCAAGTGAAATAATCAGGGATGTCAAAGTTGAAGGCAGCCTGGGCTGTAGGTATCATACCCTAGTGCAGTTCACTGTCCTAAGGAATTTGAAGCCCATGAGAAACACAATAAGCAAAATTAAGAAAGCTCTTCAAGGAGTTAGTAAATAAGACCCCATGAGAAACAGCCCTCGGGGACAAGGGAGCGGAACAAAGCTGGCAGATCTTTAAGGATGTTCTCTATAGACCACAAAAGATCTCAATCCCCACATGTAGGAAAACGGGCAAGGAGGGCAAGAGACCACCATGGTTGAGGTGTGACTTGCTGGTCAAACTAAGGGGCAAGATGGGGCTACACAGGGAATGGAATAGGGACAGGACATTGCCCGGCTGTGTAGGGATGAGGTCAGGAAAGCCAAGGCACAGCTAGAACTGAACTTGGCAAGAGATGTAAAGAAAACAAGAAAAGTTTCTACAGGTACATTAACCAGAAAAGGAAGGTTACAGAAATTGTACCCCACCTGATGAGCAAGAGTAGGGAACTTGTATCAACAGATGAGGAGAAGGCAAAAGTTCTCAACAACATTTTTGCCTCAGTCTTCACTGGCAATCCCTCTCCTCCTAGCTGTCATGTTGATGGCCCAAAAGTTGGAGACCAAGCTGACAAAGTCCCTCCCACTGTAAGTGAAGACAAGGTACATGATCAACTCAGGAACCTGAAGATATACAAGTCCATGGGACCTGATGAAATACATCCCAGAGTCCTGAAGGAACTGGCTGACATAGTTACCAAACTACTTTTGATAATATTTGAAAAATCATGGCAGTGAGGTGAAGTCCTTGTGGACTGGAAGAAGGGAAACATCATACCCATTTTTAAAAAGGGTAGAAAGGAGGACCCTGGGAACTACTGACCTGTCAGCCTCACCTCCGTGCATGGGAAGATCATGGAACAGATCCTTCCAGATGCCATGCTTGGACATATGAAGGACAGGGGGGTGATTCAGGACAGCCAACATGGCTTTACTAGGGGCAGGTCCTGCCTGACTAACCTAGTAACCTTCTATGATAAAATGACTAGGTCAGTAAATAAGGGACGACCTATGGACGTGATCTATCTGGATTTCTGTAAGGCCTTTGACACGGTCCCCCACAACATCCTGCTTGCCAAATTGGAGGGGTACAGATTTGATGGGTGGACTGTTCAGTGGATAAGAAATTCTCTGGATGGTCATATCCAGAGGGTTGTACTCAATGGCTCAAAGTCCAGATGGAGAGCAGTGACAAGTGGTGTCCCTCAAGGACTCATCCTGGAACCGATATTGTTTAACATTTTTATCAATGATATGGAGACAGGGATTAAATGAACCATCAACAAGTTTGCAGATGACACCAAGCTGTGTGGTGTTGTCGATACACCAGAGGGATGGGATGTCATTCAGAGGGACCTGGGCAGGCTGGAGAGGTGGGACCAGGTGAACCTCATGAGGTTCAACAAGAGCAAGTGCAGGGTTCTGCACTTGGACAGGAACAATCCTCGCCATTGGTACAGACTAGGGGAAGAGGTATTGTAAAGCATCCCTGAGGAAAGGGACTTGGGGGTGCTGATGGACAAGAAACTGGACATGAGCAGGCAATGGGCACTTGCAGCCCAGGTGGCCAATCATAGCCTGGGTTGCATCAAAAGATGCATTGCTAGCAGGTCTAGCGAGGTGATCCTTTTGCTTTACTCTGGTGAGACCTCACCTGGAATACTGTGTACAGGTCTGAAACCCTCAATATAGAAAAGACATAGACCTGATGGAGTGGGTCCAGAGGAGGGCCACAAAGATGACCAGGGGATTGGAGGAACTCTGCTACAAGGACAGGCTGAGGGAGCTGGTGTTGTTCAGCCTGGAGAAGAGGAGGCTCCGGGGAGACCTAATAGCAGCTTTCCAGTACCTGAGGGGACCTAAAGGAAGGCTGGGGAGAGCCTGTTTACAAAAGCCTGTGGTGATAGGACGAGGGGCAATGGCTTTAAGCTGGAGGGGTGCAGATTTAGATTGGAGATTAAGAGAAAGTTCTTTACTGTGAAGGTGGTGGAGCACTGGAACAGGTTGTCCATAGAAGTGGTTGAGGCCCCATCCCTGGAGACATTCAAAGTGAGGCTTGATGAGGCCCTGCGTGACCTGGTCTAATTGGGGTTGTCCCTGCTAAGTGTGGGGAGGTCGGACTAGATGACCTTTGGAGGTCCCTTCCAGCATGGACGATACTATGATTCTATATTTGGTTACATATTTCTTTCTTTCTGGAATGAAGTTATCAGTTTAAAATAAGAGTTTGCACCATTAAGCTAAGAATAAGTAATTTTAATGTAAGATACAGCAGATGGTATTCCATGTTAATGTTCACTTTGAATTTAACCATCTGAGTTCTTTTCTGTAAAAGTAGCTTAAAAAAGTGACACTTAAGATGGTTCACACCTCAGAAAAATAACCATTGGAGGCAGGAATGTGTGTGCCAAAAAGCTTATCATTTTAATAGAGTCTGGATACTATAGCCATATAACAATTGACTGAAAAAGGAAAAAGAAACATTGTCTAAGGAAGTGTTTGGTGGTTGGTGTCAGGATACAAAAAAAGTAGTGATTCCCTTAAAAAATATTAATTGCCTTATTAGTTCTTCATTGTAACAAAACATGCAGCTGTAACCATGGAAGAGATTATCTATTACAGGTATTTCATGTTCAAGAAATTTTGCCATGCTACCATACTTTCTGCCTCTTTTGTTTGGAAAGAGTTCATAAGGTTTTTTTCAATATGTAGAACATTTTGGGAGGGCAATATTCTTCACATAATTCATATCTGAATCTTTGGGCACAAAATTTGAACCCATGCAAAGATCATGCAGAAGACTGACCACATTTAATGTCCATGACAAACCTTATTCAGAATCAAAATTTTAAGTAAAGAACTATTAACTGTTATACTTTTAGACAAATAAATAAGTAGTTTTACTAGTTTTCTATAAAACCATTATTTTGTTTGTCTAGCCTCCTTAAGAAAAATGGAGTACAAGACACTTTTAATAATGAAGTTATGTTTCTGAGATTAAAGACCAATACATAACTGAATATTTTACTAAGAACAGTATTTTATTAGTAGTTACAAGTTTCTCTTCTTCATGTTGAGGTTGAAAATGTGGGATGATACATCTATGTGCTGTGTTTGTTTTCCTTTTTATCACTGCACAATGTGAAAACCAGAAAGTGCATAACCATCACAGAGAAGAAGCTAAACCATCTGCTTAACATCAGTATAATTAAAAATAAGTGGGTTTCAGCTGCTGCTGCTGCTTTTTCTCTCACTATCTCTGAAGAGCTAATACTACTGTCAATATATCTCAGACATCTGTGTTTAAAACAGAGTAATACTTAATTGTACAAAATTAAAGCGAAATCATCAGGGATGTCAAAGTTGAAGGCAGCCTGGGCTGCAGTGATCATGCCCTAGTGCAGTTCACCATCT
>JAOTQQ010000019.1:67565588-67576961 GCA_026546715.1 Gallinago undulata | reverse complement strand
GTGGCTTGTGATGGCTCTCAAGATCACCTGTTCCATCACCTTTCCTGGTATCAAGGTCAGACTGACAGGTCTATAGTATGTGGAACATGTAATTTCTGTGGAAAGATCAAATAACACTGAGAAAAGCTTTTAAAAAGAAACAATGAGGAAGACAGATGACAACCCAAAGGCTAGTAAAGAGGTGATGGATGGATGGATAAGTGGAAAGCAAAGGGTGCTGGACAATGGGAGCAGAAGAAATCTCAGGAACATTATTGCAGGGTGGCCAGGCTGCCACCCCAGGGTATGCACACAACTACATATGGATGAGGAAACAAAACCACAGTGTCTAAGATGTGGTGGGACAGCTCACAGAACTGGGATAAGCAGTGGTTAAGTAAAAACCCTTCAGTATAGGTGGACAGGGAAGAGGAGAAGGAGATGGTTGTCAGTATGATGGTGCATCTCAGACACATGGGGCTCCTCTGTGGAGGCAGATAAGCCTTTTTTCTCAGTTGTCACGAGCAAGGTCTCTTTCTGTGTTTAATAATTGGATTCAAGAACACAGAGAATGGCCAGAAAAGGATTATTACTTATGAGCTCTCAACAAGCTCATGGGCTGCACTCAGCAGTGCTGAAAAAGCTGACAAAGTTCTTGCAAGGATATTCTCCAACAAGAAAGGTCTTGGGAATCGGGGCAGATTTCTGACAATAGGAAGAAAGCAAATGTTGCAAATAAAAGCCAAAAGGATCATCCCAGTAGCTACAAGCCTTACTTTGGTTCCTGCAAAAATCTTTGAGTAGGTCTCTTGGATCAATCTGAGGTCCCTGTTATTCTGAATTGTCCTACGGTGCTATGGTCCATAAAGTATAGTAGTAGTTTTGAATACATACTATTCATGCCTGCTGTTTTACTGTGCATCAGCCTTGGGCCAAATAACAAACTATCTCTACCAATGTGGTATAAAGGATGAAGAATAGCAAAGAAACTCCATGAAAGCACCAGTAAAATATTTTTTTTTTTTTAAAAAAAAAGACAAATTGAATGTAATTGTAACTACAGGAACAACAGTGTACTGTCAGTCAGAAGCTCAAGACAGAACAAGAGGTGGAGGGCAGTAAAAGTTCCCAGTCCTAATCAGGCGCTAGAGTAACTTAGGTTTCCGTCTGAAGGACAGCAACCAGAGGTTGAGCTGCTGCTTGATGAGTTGTTGCCTTTGACTATTCCAGTCAAAATACATTTTGAGGATGTATCCTGAGAAAGGAGAGTTATGTTCATTTTCTCACCTCACATTTCTCTTCTGCATCCTAACAATTCAAGAACTTAAACTTTTGCTTCACAAGAATAAATTAAAATTCTTTCTAGATTATAGCCTCTCTGTTATTAAAACAGAACATAAATCTGGCAGTGCAGGGACACCTGTTTCTTCAAAGGCAATGGGTCAGGTGAGGAGGAGTGAGCAGGCTACCTGCCATTTAAGAGGAAGAGGTCATCTGGGAGGTCATCAGTTGAATTGTGGTTCGGCGTGAACCATCATCAGGATTAGCAGATTAGTAACTTTCTGGCAGGAACAGCAGTAACATAGATTGTTATTCCAGGCAAAAGGCCAAATTTTTGCAGCACTGTGCATACCAATCCATGAGAAAAAGCCAAAACAACATGTTTAGTACTACAGAAATAAAACTGCAAACGTATTAATGACACGCTTTCTCAGTGTGACTTGTTATATTTTGTCAATATAGTCTGCGATTGTGCTTGCCATATCTAACACACTTGCCTATTAACCCCAGGCCAGGAATTACTGGAACAAATATAAGGTATTTGGTTTTGCACTCTGTTTATGCTTTATCTCCAAAGTGAAATCTCTAGGTCTTAAAGCACAGGATTCATCTGCTTTGCTTGAATTTACACACTGTTTTCTAGTGTGAAGTTGGAAGTCAATTTTCTTTTTCAGAGGTGTTTTATAATGGATTCTTTTATGCTTTGTCTTATAACTGATCATGAACTGATTAATGTCTGCTGCCCATGCACTTAACTGAATCCAAGTTAAGTGCTCCAAAAAATTATAATATTGGCAATCCAATTATTATTATTCAGAGAGTAAGAAATTAGAAAATACATTTTCGATAGAAAACCATTAGAAAAGCACTGTCTGTATGAATGTAAATTTTGTCTTTATTATCAGCCCCACAATTTTGTGTATTCATTTCCAATACTTGTTATAATGCAATATTTAATATTTTCCCATGAATGGGGCCTCTCATAGGTGTTGAACCTTTTCAAGGGAAAATTTTAAAGCATAGCCATTATTTCTTATTTGTGAAGGAAGCTGTAAGGTACTCAAACAAATGGGAGTCCAAAGGAAACAAATGAACCTACTGACACTCGGGGAGCTCTTCTCCAGAGCTGGTAGTATAGACCACATAGTTTAGTTAGTTGGCTTGAGACTCCAGGCTACTTTTAGGTTATGTGCCATTCTGACTAACAGCTGGCAAAGCCCGCACAGTTCTCATAATGCCAAGGTTGCTACATTCAGCTCTAGTGAAAATCTAACAAGGAGAAGGAAGAGAAAGAATGCTAGCCAAACAGGACTGCATGACTGCATGATAATACCAAGCACTGTTCTACAGATTGTCAAGATCCTCTTACAAGACGTAAATCTGGGTTTTGCCCAAAATATTCAGGTTCAGTTAAGAAAGACATGATAACTTTGGTTCAAAGAAAAATACAGTTCTAAGTCTGACTTGCATACAACTGTTTAAAACCTTCAGAATAATTTAACTGAAAAATTTTTTAAACAGAAGACATTTTTAACTTGTCAGTAACATCCAAAGAAAAAGAGCCGTAATTAAAGAACAAGCAGCATTCAGTAAGTTAACAGGGTGCATCCACCTGCCATTTACAGCCTCCTGTTCCATTTTCCATAAAAAATATGATCCAGTACATTACTCATCTCACTTATTACTACTATTTTATGGTTTTATCTTTCCGGTTTTATAGTAAACCAAGTTACAGTTAATTTGCTGTCTACAAAGAACGACAGCTATTTCAGTTCTGGACCATTAAATGTTAAACTCATAGATCACTTTCAAAACTAACCAAAATAGACCAAGCTTAGTAGATATCCACTTAGTTATAAGCATGTCTCTAAGCAAGCTATAAGTATGTCTTTTATTGGACCACACATGAGTTTTACAGGAAACCAATCTGAGATCTTGCTCATCCAAAAAATGACTTGGGAAAAGAACCCAGGAAGAAAAATGAATGTAAGCACATGGAAGCATTAAAAAACCTTAATTCCAAAATGGAAAAGATGTTCATGAACTTGAATGAGCCAACCCTATCACTTAGGGCATCAGGAAACTGAGGCATGGTGACAGGCTGAAGGTGGCAATTTGTAATTCTGTGCCATAGAAACATAAGAAATGAGTATACAATTACAAGGATGGGCATATCTTTCACACACAGAATCAAAGAACAGTTAGACCAAAGAAAGTTATAGGGTTTACTTGAAGACTAGGAAAGATTGCAAGGGCAACAGATGAGTTTTAAAACCTGAATTACAGTACTAAAGCTAACTATAGCTAGTAACAGTTTTTGCCAGAAACTGCTCATGGCTAAACAAATGGTAAAAACAGTAAGATTAAATGTAGGCTCAGGAATTCTAAGCACTTGAAGCTCTTTAAGCAAAAATGACATAGAGAAGCACAGGAAGCACATGACAAGGAAAAGCCTAAAGTGAAACTGAAATTCAAACATAAACCTCTAGGATAATCTTTCTTTCACACTGAATTAAGGACACAGGCCACTTAAAACACTACAGTCAGGCACTTTGTTCTCTCTAGCCTTCTCTCATTCAAAGCTAATATAATTGTTCTTCTTCCACCTGGCTCTACTGTATTGAAATATCCTGAATGTAAAATAAGATATACAGATTCTTTGACATGCTATGGAAGTGCATTAACATATCGAGTAACTACGCTTTAAACAAATGGGTTGAAAATGTTTATCTGTGTAACTACAAGGTAACAAAGCAGCTTTGCTGGCATTTGTTTGTCCACGAAGTAATAAACCCCTCCTGCCCTCTAACAGTCTCTAGACAGATAACACAAGCTGGTTTGGGCTAACGGTTTTGGCACAGGATTTCAGTTTGAAATATGTCTCAGAGGGTGTCCAAACAGAGGCGAAAGAATGACAGAAGTGCAGCTAATTTTCACATCTACAGAGTTCCATTTAGTAGAGGGTCAGGCAAGACCAGACTGCTCAAAGACAAATTACTGCCAGTTTCTAACAAAGTATAAACATTTTGCAGCATAAACATATAACTTTCCATGAGATTCCAGTCACTTCCTGGTTTTGCAGTTATACTTGCAAAAGCAAACAAAAAAAATTGAACATCTTTCCCCACACCTCTTCCACCCCCAAATAAAACACCAAAATACTACAAAAGAATATAGTATCTCATACATACTCAACCAAAACTTTTCATTCCTGTTCCAGTATCTGGTTCAGTAGAGAAAAAAAAAAAAACCACAAATCAATAAATCTTTACATTTATATCTTCTTCTTTCCATTCTAAGCTGCTAAAATGAGATATTAATGCTGCATTTGTCTAGCTCACAGAGATATATGAAGACTGATCAATATCTGAAAATTACATGGAATCTGCAAACAAGACCAAGAAAAAGAAAAATTGAGTCTAATTCTTGATGATAATCAGATTGCAATTTCTCTTCTCACAGTAGGAAAGTAAATACTGTAAGTTTAATGTTTGAATTTATAAATGTTTTCATTTATTACTGCACTTTGTCCTTTATTCACAATAGACTCATGTGAAGATTAAAGATCTGAATCACAGAGGCTATGAAATCAAGGATAACCTGTGGTTTTAGAAAATATATACATGCATACCTATATATACATACATACACGTATATGTTAGCAAAGCTTCTGCTGAAAGCTTTAGTAGTTTCAGTAATATGTAACACAATTTAGCTCTTCTATGTAACCAAGGTACACAAATTTATGTGTTTTCTCTCTGACATCCCTCTTCTCCAAATCTGTTGCAAGTAATTAGCTTTCACCAGTGTTTGTGGAGCTCTTAGGGTATATATGTTAAAACACTTACTTACATTATGAAACCAGTGTTGAAGATGATCCATGAATATGCACAAAAGGCTAATCAACACTTAAGTAATCAATGAATTTAAAATATGATGTATCCACAGCAAATATCCTACTGGTAGAGTACATAGAGATTCTATGTTCAAAGTCCAGGAAATTCTGCTACTGATCAAAAAATAATTCCATAATAGCATTTCTTTAAAAAGGCCGCATTTGCCTTTTTGTTTTAAAAAGTGCTAACTTTGAATAAGCATCCAGCCTCAAGAGAAAGCCTGTGATTACCTTGTCAAAAATAGAGATATAAATATGGTGTTTACCATAATTATAATTGCATGACAACATACGTGAATTACTGGTCAAAAGGAGATGTGTCACTGATATCACTACACCCTTAGTATTTGCTAGTCTAGCCTATATAAAATCATACAAAACTGTGTAAACTATGCTTAAACTAAATGCATACACACAAAAATACATATAAGACAAATATTCATATATGCCTTTGTGTGTGTGTATATATGTGTACACACAAATATAAGTATATGGCAATATACAGATATTATCCAACAAGAGGAAGTTCATAAACATGCATTTTATAAACAAATAGATTATAATTTATTAAAAGGAGGGAACTCTCTTGAGTGGCAAGAAAAGATCAGATTCAAACAGCAGGGAAACTGCTGTTCTTGGGGTTAGATGCATTTTAAAGGATTCTGTATGCTTGTATCAGGAACATGAATGATTTTTTAATAGTAACTGATGGTTTTATACAAGCTGCCTCATTCTGAAATGAGAAAACTCTTTGGTAAAACACAGCAGAAAGGCATTTAAGGGATTATTCAACCTAAAAACTGGAAACCATTCAAAAGAACAGATGCAGTTTGATGATAGATTGATGGCTGAGGAAGGTGTTAAATCCAGGTGCAAACCCTACATCCCTTACAGGATTCTGGCAGCATACAAGCCAGAAAACTAATTCACATGGACATTACGATCACCTAAATTAATCCAATGTAATCTAATCCAATAATATCAGAACGTAGGTGGCTTCACTGAGCAACTCCTACCACACATCTAAGAGCTGCTGGCTTAAGTGGGATGTGTTCTCTGGGAAGATTGTCAGTGACCCAGAACTTTTCATCCAATCATGCAGCACTGAATCTGTTCAGCAGCAGCTGTAAAAATATAAATGAAACCTCGCAACCTCCCAAAGAGCTCTGCTTCCCAACTTTAAAAAGTCCCAACATATAACTTGTGGCAAGAAGAAAGGCAGACCCCTTCTGAATTCAGGAGATAAAATGGATATGAAGACTAAAATCTATTGACTTTGGGAAAACTAGCGAAGATACAAAAAAATTACTTTGGAACAGCCTTAAGCTTTTTGACTGCTTGCACTGGGGATGCTGCAATGATTGGTTTTTCAACTTTAAGCCTGTACCTACATTAGCAAGAGTGCAGCACCTTGGGAACAGGTTTGTGGGGCAAAAAACTTGGGTCTAAAGACCCCCAGCTCTGTTATGGTCTAACTCTAAACTGCTTGCAGGATCTGAAGGCCCATTGGTTTTTTGTTTGTTTGTTTGTTTGATTGATTTTTTTTTAATGTGGTTGGACTCGATGATCTCAAAGGTCCCTTCCAACCACTAAGATTCTGTGATTCTGTGATTCTGTGATTAGTGTCCACAGCATGCTAGACATGCACCAAAATGGATGTTGTATCTTCATCTCAGCTGAAATGAATCCAGCTTGTGTGTTCTGACATTTCCAGGTAATGTTAACCAAAATGCATGCCTGCTAGGGAGATTCCCACCAGACGGGACTCCCAATTTGATAACAAAGACAAAGCAGCTCCCCAAAACAGCTGGCAATTGGTGGCACTTGGGCCCTGCAATTCAAATAATTAATGCACTTAAAAACTGTAAGCTTGTACTGAGATTTTAGAAAAAAGTGGGTGTCCATATCCAGGACTCAAAAGGAAACTGGAAAAGCAAACAAAAACCCCAACATATTTCCTCTTGTGTGTTAATTTCCCTGTTATTTAGCATTGATCGGTTTCTGCAGACAGGGTGTCAGTCCTAAAAATGTACGTGAATCAACATCCTGAATCTTTCCTCTTCCACACCAATTTCCCTCTTATTTGACAGTATGTCTCCAAAGTGCTGCTAGCATTTTGTCAATGCTAAGATGCTGTGAATGTTAGGCGCCAGGTACCAGGAGGACCCTTCTCTTAGTCTGCAGCTGGGGCAGGCAGGTCTGATCTGATACAATTGATGCTGGCACAGAGGCACTCTCTGAAGACTAATTCCTTCAGTTCCTGCATGTTGCAGGAAGCTTCAGTGCGACTGTCCCATTTGATTATTGACTTACATTAAGTATGAAGGAACATGGCTATCTGGCACTCCTCCTCCTTTGGATTTTCCTTCTAAAAACACCTAAGTAAGCCTCTTATGCCTGCCCAAATGTAGCATAGCATGACTAGGACATCAGGATGAGAAATGGTAAGACTATACATGCCACTGTTAAAAGAACTGTTCAACGGGACAAACAAATGTGCAGAAACTTCTAGACTGAGGACATTTGCGTGGTACAGC
Organism: Gallinago undulata; assembly: GCA_026546715.1. NCBI lineage: Eukaryota > Metazoa > Chordata > Aves > Charadriiformes > Scolopacidae > Gallinago > Gallinago undulata. The sequence continues at coordinate 67,569,269 of JAOTQQ010000019.1, read as the reverse complement.
ACCATCACAAATCTTTCATTACCTTGACATTTTTTTGTAAGTAGGAAGTTAGTTCCTGGTGTAGGTTACTGAGAAAACCTACTGTCCACAAAAAGCCTCCATCAAAAATTTATTACATTTAGTTTATTAGAAATGAATGCAAGTATGGAATAGCATAATAAATCCATGTTATTCTTTGAGAAAACAACCCTGCTCCATGCCTAATTTGAAGTGAATCATGTTCTTTGGAAAACATCATTCATTTGAAGGTTATTTTGTTTTCCTGGACTTTTCTGGACTTAAAATATTGAAACCCAGCACAGAGACTTGGTGAATTCCTTAGGCCTTTGTGCAAATACTTGCATCTGGTGCTACAGACCTATATCCATGGGTAGGGTTAAAACTGAAATAAATTTACTTCCTAAAGTTGCAGACATTTTCTTTTTGTGGATCAACACAACTCCTGCCAATGTATTTAGGTCCAATGTGAACAAATTTTAAGACAGCTGTAGCTTATTAGAAAATCTGTTACTTCTGTGTCCTAAAATTACTTCAGCTTATCTTTGCCAGAGTGGTTATGTATGATACATATATATATATATATGAAGCACTATTGAAGTAAGTCTTTCTTTTGTCAAGATTCAAATTAAAATACACTTATACAGAGGCAAAAAACTTCATGGCATATATACCTCTTCAAGAGTTTTTCATCAACAGCTTCAACATTTGTCTGCCTCACAACTTTGCCATATTTACTGTACAGTGATAGAGAGCAAGTGTGGAACATAACAAACTCCGTGTGAAAAAACAAAACAAAACAAAAACGTACCAGCAGAAACCAGAGTGATATTTTCCAGCAGAAGGAAAAGCAACACCTTTCTTTTTAAGAACATTACTAGTAAAGTATCTCTTAATTATTTTAACAGATTGTTTAGCTCTGATAATGAATACAGAAGTTAAAGATGGAAAGAGGATGTGGATTTGGAAATCTTAGTTGGAGAGATACATGACAGCAAATATTCCATCTGCAATCTTAAAAAAAATAAAATTTAAGTCAAAATAAGCCCATACAGACTAGCAATAGTTGAAAGAGCCTAATCCTTCTAATATTTTAGAAGGCACTTCAAGGAGGAATATTAACTCTACTCTGTTTAAACAAATATTGCTGTATCAGAATTTTCTTTTCTTCTTGCCACACCAGTACTTCTGATGTCCCACGTGAACCATCCCAGGTCTCGCAGTCTACAGGCATCATTCACAAGTTTCAAATTGCTAGCTGTCATTGAAAGTAACCACCAGTGCTAACTGTAAAACAACATCTACAGATTTATCTATGTCTTCAAAACTGCAGAAAACTGAACTTAAAATTCATAATAAATCCCGATATATTTATCATCAAAGACACTAAAAAACGCAAACCTCAATACATTGGACAGTCTATCTGAGCTCAGTATCATGCCTGACATTGGACAGTAGTTTATGTATAGGGAATAAGAGCAAGTACATAACAACAGAGCCCAGAAATTTGTTACTTAGGGAAAGCTTTCTTTCAAGGTTATAATTGTGTCCTTTAGTTTAACAGATCTGACTGGTTATCCTTTTTGCTAAACTGTGGAATCACCATTTAGCAGCGTCTGTTTTCCAGCTTTTTCAAGATCTTATGCCAATGACTTCCAAAGCTTCAAGAAAATGCAATAGGAATAAGTACCTTTCATTCATTCTAAAACACTTGTCCAACAATACCATCCGATGTTTTTTGTTTCTGTATTATAAGAAATGCCTTCCCAGCATTATTTTACAGCATGTCTAGATCATATCCCATACACTTACTTTTTTTCCAGGGTCATGAATAACTATCTATTTGATCTCTTCATACAAAAGATGTTCTACATCCTTTATCGTCTTTTTTGCACTTCTCTGTACTCTTTTTTATTTAACTATTTTTATGGTGTACCTCTTGAGAAGAAGGGAATAGGATACATTCAGTACTTAAGGGGCAAAAGTATATTCTGGTTTGTGCCACCTTCTTTCCCAGTCTGTTTCTTGCACACGCTGTTTCTGGCTAGACCTGTTAACTGGGATAAGGAGGTAATTGAAAAAAACGGGATAACCAGAGTGCTGGAGAGCACATTGGGATTTTTTGGTGCAAGGATTCGTCAGTGTCTCCACAAAAATCCAGGCTAGATTTAGTCAACTCTTGTTCAACCAGTTAAATCTTGGTTGTTGGGATGAGATCAGATCCAGGTTGAGTTGTTCCTGTTCATGCAAACTGTGTGGAATTTGGACTGGCCTGTGGATCAACTCAGTTCAGTGGTATGCACGTAATATTTGTTACGTGCAGCAGCGCACTTAGTTAAGTTCAGAGGTGCAGAGATAACCCGAATGTTCTCATGTTCTCATGTGTTGTTGGTTTGCATAATAAGATTATGAAATCTGGGATGCTTGATAACAAGTGAATAGATGATGGCTCCAAGAAAATCCACCTTGAGTAGAAGGGCAGATATAACATGTACAGCTGGCTGTGAATGACCTCAAGCACAACCACTATGCATTGACTTCCCAGCTCTGAAGAGAACTGAGGTGCACACATGTACTGCCACAAAGTCCCAGAAGAAATTTGTTATTGTCAATTCTTTCTCAAGAGAATATGGCCCAAATGGCTTAGACATCACTGGAAACAGTACAGCTATGTTCCTGAAAAGATAAGCCTCTCTGTGACCCAATGGCAATCTCCAATCTCTGGCATCTCTCCAATGAACAGAGAAGATACCACCCTCTATTAATTGCTAGGAGAATGGGCAACTTGTTTCAGCTTTGCATAAGTAATTGGAATGCCAAGGAAATCTCTCAGGATTAAAAAAGCCCCACCCAAACGCAGAAAATCTGGCTTCTGTATCTCCAGGTTTGCAGCTTCTTCCTTCTCCCACTTACAAAACACAGAAAATAATTTTAGCTTTCCTCACTAGAGCATTACGAGGCTTATCTTTATATTTATGAAGTGTTTTTTAGAGGTAAATTATTACAGTTGCATGTAGTTGTGAAACCACTGGGAAATCTAGAAAACCGTTTCCATTGTTTGCACTAATTTCATTAAGTCAGTGAAAACACCAGAATGCCTGATAAAAGGGTAGATGCTATCTGGTTTTGATTTAGACTGGTGTATACTGTATACAATAGACAACTACTAACAAAATTAAATCTGCATTGAATTTTAGAATACATTACAATAAAGAATTCTATTGAAACCTCCCAACCTGCATAAACACTATCTTCACATAACATCTTCTCTACAGAGAATATTCTCTAGTGCATTTCACAATAAAAAATTAGTACTAAACACATTAAGGGAGTGACATGCTCTCTTGCTATTACTATTGTTTCAGGAAACAAATATTTTGCATTTATTTCTATTATGCTTTCAATCCTCATGTCCACAAATTTTCTGAGTTTACCAATACTACAGGGGTCTTCTAAAGTGTATGCTTTATTTGCAAGAGAATTTCAAGCAACAGGGGGAAAAAAAAGAAAATAAAAAGACACAATCCAAACTCTGCTGGCTAGCTGGCTAAGTTTGAAAGGCTTCTCTGTTTGCATTACTGTACTTGTCATATCTATGTACATACAAGCAGAATCACAGAATCACAGAATCACAGAATCTTAGTGGTTGGAAGGGACCTTTGAGATCATCGAGTCCAACCACAT
>JAOTQQ010000019.1:67534777-67551398 GCA_026546715.1 Gallinago undulata | reverse complement strand
GTGGCTTGTGATGGCTCTCAAGATCACCTGTTCCATCACCTTTCCTGGTATCAAGGTCAGACTGACAGGTCTATAGTTTCCTGGATTCTCCCTTTTACCTTTCTTGTAGACAGGTGTTACATTTGCCACCCTCCTGTCCATTGATGGACTCCATGTGATGCAGCAATATTCACTGTCCTCTGATCCTGCAGTGCAGGTGGCAGGAGTGAGGACTTGGAGGAGTTTTATAATAAAGCAGAAAAAAATATCTCTCTAGTCTCATACATTTTACAAGCAATCTAATTGTGCTTTTACACACTTATTTTTCTTTGGTGCATCTGGCCGTGAAGTCCACATGGTAGGTAGGTATGTGATAGGTAACGTCTCATAGAATCGTAGAATGGTTCAGGTTGGACAGTGACTTGAAAAACACTGAATTCCAATCTTCCTGCCATGAGCAGGCATACCTCCCACTAAAGCAGGTTGCTCAAAGCCCCATCCAGCCTGGCCTTGAATACTTTCAGAGATGGGGCATCCACAACTTCTCTGTGGCATACCACAATAGACCTAGGACTAGTGACATTAATTCTTCTCACATAAAGCCTTTGTTAAAAAAGTGTTTGGTAACTCAAGTTTAGGGTCTACAATCAAAAACATAGCAACTTCTCTACCAATCCATTTTATCTTGCTGTAGGAATGGCTTACTGACCGAAAAAAGGGTAGAAATATGGGTAAGATCAACAAATTATATGCACAGATGTTTGTCAGAAAGTCCATTTGCTTGTTTTATTCTCATTCATTTGATCTATTAAATCACTGTGTCGCCCATCACAATATTTTATTTTCAGGATGCAAGTGTAACGGCATTTTTCTGTACCTTTTTCGCTGAAAATGGACTTTGAAATTTCCGTATGATTCCCAGCAGTTTTGCAAACAAGAAAGGATGACATAAAAGCACACAGGATACAAAATGCATGTATGCATCAAGCATCTATTTTCATTTCAATAATAAATAAGCCCATGTAAAATAATATTTTAATATATGAGGAAGGCAAGCACTTCTGTTACTAGTTTAGCTGACAGAATTAAAAAAAAAAAAAGTATGGGAACTGCTGGCTTAGCAAGGATAACCAATGAGGTGGAGAAATAAATTCTGGGTTTTCTCTGTGTGACTTGAAAAATCTATTAACCACTCACAGTGCTCATGAATTCATTATACTCATAGGCAATATTCTCCAATAATTCATCTTTTGATGTATTTAGGCAAAATAAGGAAATTACAAATTATCTAATGCAATATAATTAGGTAACAGAGAGCATGCAAGCAATTAAAAGGTTCAAAATAATTGCAGTCGGAGCAATTTTGAAATACTTTAATCCAGATTTACGGATTTTTTTTTGGTTTAAAATTAATCTCCATGAGTTCAAACCAGCTTAGAGTTGACCAATCTTTAAAAAAAATGGGTTTAAAAGCAACTTCTCAAGTTCTTGCAACAAAGATCAAGAAGAAAGGTAAAGAAAAGGTAAAGGTAAAGAAAAAATGCTGTCCAAAGTCAGAGGTGATAGGACAAGAGGACAAGAGGAAATAGCGTTAAATTGTGCCAGGGGAGGTTCAGATTGGATGGTAGGAAAAATTTTTACACTGGAAGGGTTATTAAGCATTAGAATGGGCTGCCCAGGGAAGTGGTTGAGGCACCATTCCTGGAGGTATTTAAAAGATGGGTTGACATAGAGCTTAGAGACAGGGTTTAGTGATGTGTTGGGGGGTGTGTGTGTGTGTGTGTTGTATGGTTTTATTTTGTTTTTTTTTTTTTTTTTATCAGAGTTATGTTGATGGTTGGACTAGGTGATCTTAAAGGTCCCTTCCAACCTAGACAATTCTATGATTCTATGATTCTATGATTCTAATTCTAAGTTCAAAATTAAAGATCACCCCCATAGTTTTACTATTTACTTAGTAGAAGATTACCGTGACTCCTCAATATAAAGATTTCTACCAATTCCAGCTGCGGGACCACGGTTGAGGGAAGCTGCCCATAAAAGCAAACACAGAGAGCAGTAACAGGGCTCACATTTAGATAAAAATAAGGACCAGATGGTGAGCACAGGGAATGATGAACACAGCTGCAAAAGCAAAAGCAGACCACTCCTATTGTTGCAGCCTGATACTTGCAGCTTCTCCTGATGTCACCTGCAGTACCAACAAATGGAATTTAATTTGGCAGAATTTGGGAAATCCAAGCATCTAGGTGCATCTGGAATTACTCAGAGCTTCTTACTGAGAAAGCAAAGGATTTCTACCCTTAAAGCTGTTCACTTCTGGTTGGTCAGAAGTAAAAAATACTTGGACTGCTTGTTAATACTTGGATTGGTCTGCAAATGCACAGAAGCTTGCATTATCCAAATGAACATACTGAAAACAAATCATGTTTTCATGAGTAATCCTATTTACAAATCATGATTTCATGACCTGCTGGAGCTATTCCAGAGGAGGGTCATGAAGATGATTAGAGGGCTGGAGTACCTCTACTTTGAAGACAAGCTGAGAGAGTTGGGGTTCTTCAGTCAGGAGAAAAGAAGGCTCCAGGGAAGCCTCCCAATACTGAAAGGGTGCCTATAGGAGAGATGGGGAGGGACCATTTATCAGGGACTGTAGTGATAGGATGAGGGGTAACATTTTTAAACTGAAAGAGGGTAGATTTAGACTAGATATTAGCAAGAAATTCTATAGTGTGAGGGTGGGGAGACACTGGAACAGGTTGCCTAAAGAAATTGTGGAGGATCCATCCCAGAATCACAGAATCACAGAATTGTAGGGGCTGAAAGGGACCTTCAGAGACCATCTAGTCCATCCACCCCCCCTCCCAAAGCAGGCCGAACAGAAACACATCTTGGCGGGTTTTGAATGTCTCCAGAGGAGATTCCACAACCTTCCTGAGCAGTCTGTTCCAGTGCTTCATCACCCACAAAGGAAAGAAATTTTTCCTGATATTGAAATGGAATTTCCTGTGTTCCAGTTTGTGTCCATTGTCCCTTATCCTGTCACTGGGCACCACTGAGAAGAGCCTGACCCCATCCTCTTGACACCCAACCTTTAGAGATTTATAAGCATTGGTGAGATCCCCTCTCAGTCTTCTCTCCTGCAGGCTAAACAGACCCACGTCTCTCAGCTTTTCCTCATAACAGAGATGCTCCACCCCTGGAAGAGTTCAAGGCCAGGTTGGATGGGGCTTTGAGCAACTTGGTCTAGTGGGAGGTGTCCCTGCCCATGCAGGGGGCATTGGAACTTGATGTTCTTTAAGGTTCTTTCCAAGCCAAACCACTCTATGATTCTGTATTTTTGATTTGAGAATGCACTTTTGGGAAATAAGTCTTTACAAAACCTAAAGAAATAATTCTTCACAAAAACTTTGTTTTTGTAACAATTGAGCAGACCTACTCTACAACAAAATAAAACGTGCAAATTACTATGTCAATGACAAGTATTCATAAGTAATTAAGCTGAAATAGTTTTTTCTTCCAGTAGCTGAAGAAACTTTTAAGTAAATAGGAACCACATTATTGGAGTAGTTTATGACCATTTCATAATTTAGCATTGCATTAATTTTATGGTTGTTTAAAAGAAAAGAAGCAATTTTACCCAAATCATTTGCAAACTGCTATCCTGTCTAGTAATATACATTAAAACCAGTAACAATTTTACTGAATACATAAGACATATAAAATACATTGTCTAACTACTTTTTTAACCATTTGTCAATGTTTGGTTTTGGTTTTTGTTTTTGTTTTTTTTTTTACAAGGTGAAATTAGCTTCCTGTTTGCCAGGGATTCCATGATGTAAAACAGCAAAATATGTAAAACTGATGCAGTACTACACTTTTAACTAGATTTTTTAATACAATAAGATGATTAGAATCATGGGGAAAAGAACCCAAACAAATCTGTTGGCACCATAAAAATTCTCTTACATTCAAAAATTTTGCAACAGAACATCATCAATTTTTATGAACTCCAAATATATGGTCAAATGAATGATAGTATTTCAAAAGAGAAAGTACACATGTGCAAAGCTAACACCTATTTTGAACTCTGTAACAGGACTACCTCCTGTCATCCAGAAATTAAGATTAATCAATTTACCAGCTAGAATCTTGTGCCTCTCTGTCATTTCCCAGAAGATCTGAATAGCCATGAGGTATGTCCCTGTACATCTTTAATTATAATAACTGCTTGAAATGTAACCAACCCTCTGTTTTTTTTTTTTTCTCTTTAGTGTTATCATCAAATAAAAAATACAAACTGTATGTTACTATTAAACACACCCTCATTTAACTATCTATTTAATAAGTCCTCAAGATGTCTCTTTTTTTATGGCAAATGTTACTGTTCCAAAGCTGAATCTACCTTTTTTGCCTTCAGATCTAATTCATTTTTCTTGTATTACCACAGCTAAAATACTCATCTGCATCATATAATTTCCCAGCAGCAAATCTCCCATAGTAAACACACATGAATCTATTGATGATCAAGAAGTTTTTGACATGTCATTTCATTTTAATATCATTCCACAGACATGTCATTAGGAAGAGAAAATCCAGCATGTGAACTAACTTGTGCTGGCAATGCTTCTACAGTTGTATCTACTCTATACATTACTTTTAAACTTAGTGATATTTCAAGAGGTATCTGGAATCCAACATACACAAAAAAATCAAAAAACAATTTCATGATTGTGACTTGTCATTGCTATCACCAGTGCTGAAATCACTCAAATAGATCTTGTGGGGCAGTAGTCTTCTGTTAATAGCCATTAATTACTAAATCATTATTTTAACTTCAGCATGGTTCTAGGAACAAATTAACCATCATTACTGGCAATTATAAAACTTCCCATATTATTGGACAGTGGAGTCAGGCTTGTATTGCCCTTAACGCTAATCTTTTTATTCTGGAAAACAGATTTGTCTTTTCAGAAAAAAAGTAATTGGTTTATAGCATTTCTATCCATACTCTTAGAACACCAGAGAGACATTTTCAGGAGTCAAATGTTGGATATTTTGGTGCTACTGTTTCTTATTTTCAGGCAAGGCAATTAAAGTGATTTAGCACTCTTGAGGCATGTCAGGTGAACATTCAGGATAAAAAAAGACCATATACAATCATATAGTGAGTCATAGCAAGTACACAGAACTGATGGATAGATTTTAGAATAAAAATCCATATGTAAAGCCCTTGCATGCTTTATTTACACTTTTTAATATTAAAAGCAACTAATAGATAATATAGTTTAGATTACAGTTTGAATATATTAGAGTCTAAAATGCCTGAGGAAAAACAGTTTATATACAACTTAAAAGAAACGTAAAATCCCCCCAAATATATGTAAATTATAAAAGGACAATAGATGTGAAAGGCTTTTAGGTTAGTTTAAAATAGGAAGTAGAACAAAGGATACTTTATTTTTTCTGAAATACATAATACTGGTTCTCCACTGAGACAGCTAACAGTGTAGAAAAGATTAATAATCTATTCTCACTTGATATATTCATTACTCTTCTACCTGGTGCTATGATTTGCCTTCTCACAAATGACAGAGCATAGTAATTAATGCAAAAATTGTGGTTAATCAGCACAACATTATACTTTCACAAATTTGATTGAGATCATAGAAGTGTTTGCAACTAGCTTCTATCACCTTATCCAAGACACATCAATCCATGATCATCAAAGTTCACAGGATACCCTGTGTCAAAGTTAACATGCTAAAATATTTGTTTAACTGCAAAACTAGACAGTTGAGTTGGTAAAAAGATTTCAACTACTTTTCTGATATGAAAAGGAAAATATTTAGTGGGAAGAAAAAATTAACAGCTTAATGTTCAACAAAACTCCAACAAAAAAATTAGTAACATTTTTCAAAGGAAAATAAAATTGTCTCAAGTTAACATTTTGGTATTTTGTATTTTGAAAAGATCATTTAGGAATAATATTCAATTCTCTAATGAAAAATAAATTTTTAATTTTATGTAAATTTTATTTATAATTTTTATAATTTTAACTTATAATTAATACACATTTTATGTTTATATATTTCTAATTTTATATATTTTTCAATTTTATATCTTTTATATCTTTTAAATTATATATAATATATATAGTACTTTCTCCTTCTTCAAAAGACAAACTTTTCACAGTATTAATGCAAAAAAATGATGAACTTTTTTTCTAAATTGACTAATTCTCTGTTGAGTTCTCTTTTGTCAGAAATTTTACCGTCCTGCACACATTTATCATTAGGGATAATGACATAATCCTGTCCATTTAAGGTTAATTAACATTGAAAATAACTTCTTTGGGAAAAGAAGGAAGAACAAAATTGCAAAGGCAACTTGCATGAGTTTAGGTTCATAACTCTTTCCATAAGTACAATTTTGCAACTGTATTTATTGAGGTGGATGATTTGGTAAATAAGATGTGTCTTAGTAGAAAAAAAAATAATAATTTATTAAGAAAAAGAATCTGATTATTCTTTAAGTATCTCTTTAGCAAATTATTGAAAGTGTTGAAATTGTTCAACTACTACAATTTATAGAGCACTCTTCGCATACCTGTGTCCCTCTCCATTGTACCTGAAAGGCTAGACTCTTAAGTTTAGAGGTTAAATTCTAAGTGCATAATAAACAATGTGAAAAGTAATTAAATCAAACAGCAAACTAAGAACTATACTAATATATGTTCAGACAAGCCTGGTGTACTGAGTTACACTATATCACCTACATTTTCTTAAGTAACCATTTAACAGAATATTTTGGGTTTTGGAGATGGGAGGGTAAAAAATGGAAGGAAGATTTAAGGCCTTAATTGCCTCTTATAATGAACATGCCATAAGCTTCAACAGTCCCTGCTTCCTCTGGGGTTAAAATAGGTCTATTATAAGTAAAACCTTTTATTACATTCAGTCATATGTCTTCAGAAATTAGATATGAGATGAACTGTCTTCATGTGTAATAGTCATGCATTTCCCCCTACTTTATACAGTGGCACCTCTGCAAGAAAAAGAATTAATTACAGCAAATAGTTTTAATTCAAGGGGAATAATTAAAGGCAGTGTGGGGGAGTGAAAGGAAGATGATGCCATTTTCTAGTTAACTGGAGCATTTAAAGATTCACTATCCTATTCTTTAAGCTTAATTAAATCTATTAAAAGTGGTTGTGAAGTTAATGTATTCAAGCTACAAAAAGTGATTAAGATTCTGTAGCTTTTAAACATAAACTTTTTCATATTTCTTCACTTTAACAAAATAAATTTGTGATCAGGGTGAAAAGGAAGTAGATTTGGAGTTCATTCCAAATGCCAGTATTGTCAACATTTCTTCACTGTGCACCGAATCTATTAATGGTAGAAAGCAAAGCTTCAAAGCCACAGGAAAAGCCTTCATCCTTTACTTAGGCAATTATCAGTAGTAAAAACTTTGATAGCAACTACAGCACCTGCTAGACCAGTCTATTGACCTGCAATTATTTTCACACTTTTCTGTTGTCTGAGTTTATTTTAACTGAATCCAACACTGTATCCACCTGTGACCACATATCCTGATTTGTCAGCAAGATTATCATGGCCTCAAATTGTGCTCCCTAAACAAAGAAATATTTTGTGAATTAATATCCCACCTGTATGATACCTAAAAAAGGAATATCTGAGAGATTTTTCTCAGAGGCAGGTTTTTGACGCATTATATTCTTTAATACAGAGGCATCTATTGTGGATACACTTTTAAGTGAAATAAATAAAAGGGTTATCCAGTCTAGAGTCCACCATGAAGTCATAAAACAATAGCCTCCAAAAGAAAACATAAAGAGACTCTAAGTAACGGCTTTTCTCTTTTCAACTATACTGATATTTCAGAACTACAGATCAACTGAAAACATCTGCTAAAACAACATTGTTAAAAAAAATCTGATTAAAAATATCCGATATAAAGTTGACACTCATTTCTGCATCAATTTCCTAGTTGATATCTGCCAGATATTGTTTTCTCTTCACCAAGTAGTGTAATGTAACTTGTCAAAATGTTGGCATTTCTAGTCTAACATTGATTAAACAATTTGAATTACTTTTTCATTATGAATGTTAGACAATTTTTGACAACCACTGTATATTCCAATATATATATATTCCAACCAATTGCTAATTCATTGAGGACCAAACATAAATCACATTTGCAAACACTATATTGCTTTGTTCCAGCGGAAAGTGCGGTTTACCTATGGAGAAAGGTTCATGTGTTATCTTTGGGTTTTCGTAACCTGACTGGTAGGTGTCTGACAGAACATGGAGAGATATTTCCCATTATGATTTTCTGTGATCTCTGGCACATTGCTGAAAAATACACCTAGTTGTAGCTGCTTACTGCTTGGACAGGCATATTCTTTGGGGATTAAAAATTGGCTGGATGGACAGGTCCAAAGAGTGGTGGTGAATGGATTTAAATCCAGCTGGCAGCCAGTCACAAGGGGTGTTCCCCAGAGCTCAATATTGGGGCTAGTTCTGCTTAATATCTTTATCAATGATCTAGATGAGGGGATTGAGTAGACCTTCAGTAAGTTTGCAGACAACACTAATTTGGGTGGGAGTGTTGACCTACTTGAGGTTAGGAAGGCTCTACAGAAGAATCCATGATTCTATAAGCACGTATATAAGTGTATATGTACAGAACTATGCACATTAATCTGGCGAGTTTGATAAGTGGCATGTACCATAAATTATACATTTTTGGTATGACATTACATTTCCATATGTGGAGAATTTTCATTCTTGAACTAAACCAAAATCTAAATTCTGATTTCCTTTGCCTTACCAATTTTATGCTACTGATGACATTTTATACCATATCTATTAGTTTTACTGTTTCAAATTTTGTTCAGGATGTAAAATTGGAGTTTGAGAGAGATAACACAGGTCAACTCAATATTCTTGAAAATGACAAAATATTAACATTTATAATTAAATAATTCATGCTTGGTTACTGTGTAATTATAGCTCAACAGTACAATATGTACTTCCACCTAAGTCAATAACTATATTACTAACACTTATCAAAAACTTTGTTTCCCTAAATGCTACAAACAATTTTCCATTCAGACTCATCTACTTGGATGAATTACAAACTTAAGTTTATTTCAGTAGCATTTGTCATGAGTTATTTCTTTCTGTTTGTAAACTAACAAGAAAGAACATAGAAGTAAAGAATGCACTTCAGAATTCTTTTTAAAATGGAAGCCTTAAAATTGATGGAAAAATAAAATCTTAAGAAGTTTTGGTCATCATAAATAAAGAAACATTTCCATACTAGCAACTGAAATTTATTCACCTGGACTAGATTTATTTTTTGCAGGAGACAAAAGAACAGTTCTTCCCCTTCTATCTTCTTCTTCGGTTGAGAAATAAGGGTGAAATTAATATCTGTCCATTACAGGTTTTCTGCACTTAGGAAATGGTGTTTTAAAGCCTTTTGGAAGTGAGTTTCTCTATCATCTTCAAAGAGTTATGACTTAAATGGCAGGCCCTTACTAAAAATCACAGTGTTTTTACACAGATTTTCTTAATTCTGAGATTTTCTAGGCCATGTGCTTTGAGAAAATTGAAATACTGTGGGTTTTTTTGCTATGGATATATAGTGGTGGTTTGTGATGCAGCTCACTAAATCTCCTTAAGATCTGGATTTGGATAATGAGTCCAGGTTTGAATCTGCATTGCTTTTCAAGTTCAACAAAATGTCTCAAATTTTATTTTTATTTGTATTGTAGTACAACTGTCTATGTTTTGCATTTGCTGAAACACAAATTGTCTGCTTACTATGAGAATTAAAGACAACAAATAAACCCTTGAAAAATGGGCTGGGTTACTCCAAGAAAAAAATAACATTTGAGTTACTCAAGATTATTCCTAAGGCATTATTAAGAAAAGAAAGCCAACAAATGTGTTTATTACATTAAGTTTCTACTAAAAATTTGCTCATCTGATTGCAATGTTTGCTCAACCAGCCGAGGTCTTTGCATTTATAATTTAGGGCTAAACTTTAGAAATTATCTGTCACACGTTCTCCTCAGTTTCTAGTCATACTTCTTATGTCTGTAACAATTCCAAAAAATCTCTCTGTAAATACAGTCACTTCCAAGAATTCAGTGTAAAAAATATGAAGCCATTTAAAGCAAACTGCAAATTATAGATGAGATTACTAAACCAGCTTATATGTAGGGAACAACCTTAATATACAATGTTCTTTGCTTCTGAACACCAGTTCTTTAAACTTAACTCTCAAACCTTCCATATTTCACATAAACCATATGATATGGCATAATACTATTTATTGTGGATAATGGATAATGAGACAACATTTCACATTATAAAACTGGTATATGTGAAATCATGCTACTTTCCACTGCAACTGATTGTCAGAACTTGACATTTGTAACAGTGTGGAACTGTTATCTAGAAAAGGCCAGCCAGTCCTCCTAACATTGGTTAACGTGTCTGGCATTGCATGTACCAAAATGGTAGTTCTTGGAATATAAAGCTCCCTCTGAGCTCAACAGCAAGTATCTTGGAAAAAAAAAAATGGAGCATTTTAAGTAAGTGTGTTAAAAATCGTATGTTTTAAATTCACTGGAGGTAGATTGTAATTTCTCTGAAAGATCACGAGAAAGTCCCATTTGGTACTCTCTCCATAATCCTCTGTATCCCTCTTGGACTGTACCCCAGGTCTCTTCCAAGAGGTCTTTACTTGCTCATCAGGTCTGTTGGGAACATCTTAGATACACATGGGAATAAAAATTAAACCATTCATGTTGCCTTTCATAAAGTGAACAAATCCATATTTTCCTGATCATATATTTCATGCCGTCAGTTGCCTGAGATTTTGAGTAATCAATTCAATGATCAGGCTTACTTATGTAATTTGTAAAGCAAACACAGAGCTGACAACTGATTTATACATTTAAATTAGGGTGTTCTTAGAGCAGAATAATTTGAGATGTGGAATGAAATCACAAAATCCAGAGATTATACCAATTATTTGTGTGATCAAAGTGTAGCGTTTTCTAGGCCTACATTAGTACTTGCAGACAGTCATATAAAGCACTTAGGAAGATAATGAGGACATATGCTTTATGTTTAATTTGCAATACTGCTGTTCCTCCTGAACACACAAGTGTGATTAACAGTGACTTTGTGGAAACTTCTCAATTAAAGATGGACAGACTTCAAGATTTAGCACTAGACACTAGAAAAAATATATGAAGGAACTACTGGCCCTTTAGTCTTGGCACAAATCTGTACTAAACCAAGCTCTGCCAACAGGAAAGTCATAAATATTTATACTGGAGGAAGGATCATATAGGAGATAGAGAATGCAGTAAATACCAGCGCTGTTGTCTGTTTCTGTTTCAGTCTCAGATTTCTATTCCTGTCACCCTGCTTCCACAGTGATTTTCTGAGACAACTCCCTTCTTTGTTAGTAGGCAGTTTTCTTCAAATAATACAGGCTGGTAACAGCTAAGCAAGTTCAATCAGGATCAAATGTAGATCCTTTGAAATAATGATGTTCACCATCATATCCATGCCTACTAGCTCAATATTTTTTTCTGATTTTCCTTTCCTTATGAATAAAAATAACTACATTCTAGTAGTATGGAAAAAAAAAAAGAATGCATTGTGTTCCCCTTTTTAATGATCACGGGCCTGCTTACAGGGTACTTCCACTAATTTAAAGCTAAACCAGTGGAAATTTTGTTAAACATCTGGACTTGGAAAAATGCCACAGTTTTATGTTTATTAGAAAGCTAGGCAGAACATCTTTGCCCTGCTTTTAGCCACAATGTAGAAAGTTCCTAGGTGAACAAAGTGTGACCCTGCTTCTTAAACTTTCAGGCATAATCCATTACAGGTGTTAAAAGCTGGGCATGAAAAGTCACAAACCCCACTTCTCCAGGGATTGTGACCACCATTCTCCTACACACTTTCTCTATATTCCAAGTGCAATGGGAAAATTCATATCTGGAGATAAGTAGGTACCTCGGCATCAATGGATAAGGACTGCACACAAGACACTGCAAAGCTGAGAGAAAAGACCTCAAATAAGAGAAAATAGTACCTGCTGCTTCTGAAATTCAAGGCCGATGCATTCTGTCTTAGAAATGAAAAATAAATTCCTCCCAACCCCAGAAAATGCACAAGTTTTAGAAATCAAAATGGAGCAGATTTAGTATGATTCCATATCAAATTGTTGGGCACCAACATTCACAGACTGCATCTCACTTTCTGTAACTAAGTAAATTAGCCAGAGCAATACAAATGAGCTAGTAGTAAGAAAAAAAAAACCCAGGAGTTTAATAACCTCGACACAATCATGTAATCATTAAATTATATGAAAGAATCAGCTAAATGTTCAGCAAAATGCTATTATTATCAGGTATAGAACATAGCAAAAAATGGTTTCTGCCAACATTAGCTTTGTAAACGTAGTCAATCAGCTAATTACTGAGCACGTAGAAGATTCCATAACTTACCCTTCACTTCAGATACTGGTACACTGATGTCTTTCAATGAGCAGTCTGCCTTATCATTACATATATGGCAGATGTTTTGAATAGCTGGCTGATTGCCTAGAGAACAGCTCATCTGAGAAACTGCAGATGACACAGAGTAGAAAATTTCAGGCCTCATGGAAGAAAAAAAGTGTGTTAATAACTTCCTACCTTAGCTAAAGAAAATTCAAATACACCCCGAATCCATTTGTAAAATAGAAAGATGTTTTATAATATAAAATTTAGAAAAAAAAAACTTACAAAAATGTTTGGGACCCCCTGACCATTTCCGAGTGCTACCAAGTCAGCAAAGAAAAATGTTGTATTTGAAGAAATAGAGCAGGACCAGTCAGATCTTATGCTTTTGCACTTCTAAAGATCATACTGAAGTAACCGTGATTAATAGATGCTTTATGAAAAAAAAGATTGAGGCTTCAGTGTTAGGGGGCAACAAGAAGCACACAAAAACTTTTAAGATCATTTTTTTTTTTACATGGAAAGTAATTTTTCTCCATTTTACCAGGTAACTACCATCTTTCACATATTACAGGATATAAGCTTGAGAACCGAAATGTTCAAGTGTTTTGGTTTAGGTTCTAGATAAACTAAATCTATAATGTCTAGCTGTTTCACAAATGTGTGTATGTTTTTCTTTCATCAGCAGTATATTTGGGTAGTTTCCATAAAATGTAAGTAAATCAAAATGTTCAATATGTTGCAGGGATGCAGTATTCAAGCTGCATGTCTGGGAGACATTAATCTTTTCTTTATCTGCAAAATATACTCATCTATTTTATCAGAAATATCAAAAAAATAATCTCCTTTCACCATCCAGTGCTTCCTAGTATCCAGTGTACATCACACCTATTTTCCTTGAACTAAATAAAAACCTTCTGCCTTACCAGACCAAAGCACTGATTCCAAATCCCTCTCTCAAGCAAAACCCAACCTATATGCAACCTTACTCATATTCTTTTAAAAACCCAGCTATTCAAGACAGAACTTCAAACTGCTTTCCTCTCTAAGAAAATTCTAATACAGATCTTAATACAAATCTCTCTAGTCAAATTCAGATTTCTAGGAGTATCATATCAATATACTTGCTAGTTGATAGACGAAATTACTTCCAATGATAATGAAAGCAGCAGTGAACATAAAGGTATCACAGGGAAGAATCAAACAATTTCTGACAAATAGTGGAATCACATAATTTCCATAGGAAAATATGCTAAAACTAAGCCACCAACCTTAGGTGAGATAATAACCTTAGGGAGATAATAAATAAGATAGGACTAAGAAGAGGGGTGATAAAGGTCTGAGGATATTGTGAAATCCAAAAATACTAAAAGTGAAGCTGGTGCAACCTGTTCTTAGCCAAATACACCAGGTTTGAAGCAACTTGCAGCCCAGGATGTTCCTAGAACAATCCAGAAAGCCAACCACATCTTGGGCTGCATCAAAAGAAGCACGGCCAGCAAGTAGAGAGAGGTGACTCTGTCCCTCTACTCTACTCTGGTAAGACCCCGCCTGGAGTACTGCATCCATTTCTGGAGTCCTCAAAACAGGAAAGACATTGGAGCAGGTCCAGAGGAAGGCCACAGAAATGACCAGAGGACTGGGGCACCTCTTCCATGAGGACAGGCTGCGAGAGTTGGGGTTGTTCAGCCTAGAGAAGAGAAGGATCCAGGGATACCTTATTGTGGCTTTTCAATACTTTCAGTGGACCTACAGGAAAGATTTGGACAAAATTTTTAATCGTGTCTGTTGTGATAGGACAAGGGGTAATGGTTTTAAACTAAAAGAGAGTAAATTCAAATTAGCTCTAAGGAGGAAATGTTTTATACCAAGGGTGGTGAAATGCTGGAACAGGTTACCCAGAGAGGTGGTAGATGCCTCATCCCTGGAAACATTCATGGTCAGGCTGGCTGGGGCTCTGAGCAACCTGATCTATTCCTACTCAAACCATTCTATGGTCCTATGATTTTATAATGTGCAAAAAAAAAAAAAAAAAAAAAAAGAATTATTAAGGATAGAAAAACTTTCTGAAACATTGCTCTCCTCTCAAATCATCTGTTATTTCTGCTTTGTTTAGTCTGTGACGTAATCAAGACCACTTCTTAGACTCGCCTCCACTTTACATTTCCAGCAAAGTACACTGTGGAAGCTCCCTAATCTTTCTACAAAACATTAACACATTGAAAAAAAACTATACTCTTTCAATTGCTAACTATAAAAATAATTTGACATTTTCATTCAAAGAAATTGCAGTCTGGAAGCGGCATAACAGTCTTACAACAGTCGGTAAGTGGGTATATGTGGGATAGTCCTGTCTACTTATCTCCTATACACTAAAGATAACCTGAAAGCTGTCTATTTTCTTCCAAGAAAAGGTAGATGTAATAAACTTTTCCTTACTTAGGTAGAGACACGATAATTGGAAATATAGATTATAGCTCAAATTCAGTTACACAATTATAATTATAATAACTCAGTATATTTACTATATCTTTTTAAGACCGAGATGGCATTATTTTGACTTTCAGGGCCGTATGTGTTCAAGGGCTATGCTACCATGACTCTTCAGATTACTGGTGCCAGAATCTATACTCACATTATCTGTAAACTAACTGAGTCTGCAACTTGTCAAAAAATGAAATAAATGAAGCAAGAGATTGTGGGCTGATAGTACAGGCAGTGAAGTGAAGGGGCTGGATCAAATGGAGGGAAGAAATAAATTTGAAAAATAAAGGTGACCCAAATCCAATAACATTTTTGAATAGCAGAAAAAGAATCAGAAAGGTGTAGAAAAACCATGAAGATAATTTTAAATCATACATTCTCTATGACAGTCTTTACCATTTCTCAACATCTGAACACTGCTGCAGTTCTCTGCTAAAGAAAAAAATTAGGAGGTTAAATTACGGTCACCTCTCTCATGAAAGAACAAAATAAGGAAGAACACCCAAAGCTCTAGCAGCCATTTGATCCTCTATGTCTTGATTATTATCATTATTATCAGCCTAACTTTTAAAATCAAACTAAATTCTGTTCAATGTCTCTCTGGGTTTGAAAAATTGGTGACCAAGTTCTGTTTCTCTTTTAATAGCATATAAACATCCAGAGTGTCATGTAAAGTATGCTGCCTGAAATATTCCCTTCAAAATGGATAATCCCATTTCATTGCACAAACCTGACAGAAAGAATGCAAAAGGTAGAAAATTTAACTAAGATTCAGAAGAAAGCAGACAGGAGATATGATGAGAGAACTATTTCAGCAAAAAGGCAACCTCTTATGTGAAGCCAAAGAGAAGGCAGAAAAGAGCTACTCTTAACATTGTTTCCCTATTCAGTGCTTCAACTAGCTTGTTAGACTCTTATGAAGTAACTTTTTTTTTAATAGTGAATTATTTTCTAAACTTTTCTGAATTAGATATTGGATATCTACTTAGCAATATCCATCAAAGACACCAATCAGAAGAAAATGAACTTTATTTGTAAAAGTCTGTGGTCCAAGCCTGAAAATGTGTATCAGATTAAGCTCTCTATAGAAAGAGTTTCCTTGATTTTACAGGAAATATTCTTACATTCAGCATAAACACACAAGGACTTCAGGTATTAGAGCTTTTAGACACTCACAAACTGACTGAAAGGCCTATTTTTACAAGAAATTAATTCTTAAAAAATAATGGATAATTTTACAAAGATCTGACAAATCAGCATTTCCTGCTGTAGATTATGATGTTGTATTTTCAGTTTGTCATTATTTTTGCATTAGCACAGCCAAGGCAGACTGAAAAGTCAGGCACAATTTCTAGTTAATTGTCATAGACTGAACTGAAGAAAATTTTAGAAATATTTGACAAAATTTATTATGGTCTTTGACAAATTTTTACAAGTGATTGTAGAGATGTTCAGTTTCTAGAAATACGGAAGTAAGGCAGATGTCATGGTGGGAGTTTGTTATAGACCCCCAAACCACGATATAAAGGCTGATGAAATATTCTATAAGCAGCTGGCAGAGGCCTCACGATCACTCTCCCTTGTACTGATGGGGGA
>JAOTQQ010000019.1:67504273-67525795 GCA_026546715.1 Gallinago undulata | reverse complement strand
TTAAAAACCCCCCCCCCCCCCCGCCCCCCAGGGTTAAATGGCAGAAGTGTCATTGCTGCGGCAATTTACATTTATAAGTCTTGGAAAGGAAATTCCAGCTCCTCAGTGTCAGATATAAAAGCATCTAAGACTAAACATACTTCAGAGGTTTCTGACTGAAAATAAATACCTGCACAAGAATTGCTGAATCAATTTGATGTTTTTTTTCCTACTGTAAGGCAGCACTTACTTTAAAGAAACATGTTGATGCTATAGTAATACACACAGGATTATTAGCTATAGTAGGGAATGTACCTTGTACAATAGACTACATGTCTTTCTGCAACCCATAAGAAGTCTTAGCACTACTTGTATCGGATCCAGGTCACAATGATCCGCTGTGAAACATTCTGCAAGAAATGCCAATATTCTATACTCAAAAGAGCTACAAATGTTCTGTTCAGTAGTCAGCAACCTCCGCCACTAAAGCATAAAATGAGTTTGTGATGAGCTTTTCTAGAGTCCCAGGTTTAAGCCAGAAATTTGATCACATGATCTCTGGTCAGGCCAAAAGACCCACTTTGTTGTTCCCATAACCTTTCCAGTATGTGTGGATACACTTTTTGGACATAAAAGACATAAGCAGTAAATATATAAAATATATATGTATATAGTCTTTAACCATACACAGAAATTTGAGTTTCTCTTTTCTATAATTTGAAATATGATACAATTTCAATTGGTTCAGACAGCAGTTTTGGTATTCTGACTATAGGAAATTGTCTACCAGTTCCTCTACAAACAAACACAACATTTTTATAAATTAGAAGAATCTGCACCTGTCAATTTATAGGGTCCTCAGAAATTTCTGGGGAAAAAGTCATTTTTTTATGCTTCTTTCCCTACTCACTTACTCCTTTTTGCACTCCAGCACAGAAAGATTACTCTGCTCAGGTTCTTGCCACAAAAGCTTTATTTCTGAGGCAACACTGAATATGACAAGCACATTGTTCATTAATTTGTTTCATTATTCTACTTACTTAATAATAAGAAATGCCATAACATAGTTCTTTAAAAGATACTTTAATTTTCCCTCCTAAATGTTAGGAAAAAAGGACTGCAAAACAAATGAAAATACTGAATATTCCATTTTGATATTTTCAGCTTGACTAAAAAGTGATGGCTACATACACTGTCACCTCACAGTAACATATATTGTGCAATATAAAAAGATTGAAAGTAACTAGTAATAACAAGATGTATAATTTACTTAACATTGAAATTTTACAATATTCTTTTTTTGTATCTCTAATTTAAAATCATTCCAATTTGCGGAGTGATTGGATGAAAGAGGATGCCACTTAAATTCAGGCATTATTAATAATACATCTATAGTATCATAAAGAGTTTGATTTTATAGCACTTTTCATTAAAAAAAAAAAAAAGAATAATGTGCACAACGTTGTAAGCAGTTTAGAGATTATATTGGATTTGCTCTTGGTGCTGCATCATGTTGCTATTCTAATTTTCACCTTCATAAGCAGCCAAAAAATCTTTACAGAGAGTGTCTGTAAAGATTTCAGAATATCCTCAAAAATATATATATACTTCAAACCATAATCCAGTAGCAATGATTTTAGGAAAAAAAATACTACAGATGAGTGTGTACAGGACAGCATAGGCAACAGGACCCTTCTAGGACCCAACATATCTAGCTCCTATTCCTGTTTTTAAATTATGGAAAACCTGTGAAAAATCAAATTATTTCTCAGTGACATTATTCCTATATATATTTACTGCTGATTTTATGTGGATTTGGATGGATTGTCTCCCAGGTACCTGCATAAAACAAACTCAAAGATACATAATAGTGTCTTGGACCTTCCTGTTATGCAGCAATTCAATACAGTCATTAAATCCGTGTGCATGCTATAACCAAATTTCAACATCAATTATCACATGACGTCCATTTTCTAAAAGAGCATCAATGGTTGTATCCTGAGATTAAAAAAATACTTCTAATTAATTGCAATATTTATGCAGTAAATGATTGTTTCCTCATGATAACTACTATCCAAATAAGTGGGCTAAGACTTCTACATCACATCACCATTACATAAAATGAAGAATTGCTTTGAAGAATACACACAATTTTCATTCTTTTGAAAATCAGTGCAAAGATTTTTTTCTTCTTTTACTTATTATATCTATATTTTAAGTGGCGCATGTTGATCAAAAAAGCACAAGACTCATTTAAACAGTGTCTTTGATGATTTCTTCTTTTCTTCTTTTTCCTTTCTTTCAAACTTCTTACATGTTCCTTTTCTGAAACTAAGCTCCTTCCTAAGTCACGTCCTGTCCATGGAAGAGGGCTTGATTTTTCATACTCTCTTAATTTCACTAACTTTAATAATCTGATTAGAAGTTGGGGGAACTCTTCATATAATAGAGAAATATTTGCACTATTGCTGAAGCCAATCTTAAACAAATTTGCTTAATCAGTACTTTAAAAGTAAAGGGTTGGTTATAGAAGAAAAGAAATAATGGGTTTTATAAGACTTTTTTTTTTTTCACAAATACTAAAACTCCCATAAGAAACACACAAATGACAAGTGACACTGGAGGGCTGAACACATTTAAACACTAGTTTTGGTAGATCCAAAATTATCTTTTAGTAAATGTTACAAAATAAGATAAGAAGTGGTAATGAAAATACCAATTCTCAGTCATCTGGAGCCATCCAGAAAAACCAGAAAGCAGTACTTTTATGTAATAAATTATGTGGGTTTTGTAGGCATTAATATGCCTCTACAGTTTACTGTGAAATAAAGTTCTCACACAATTTAGAAAAGTATCTACAGACTGATTCTCTTTTTCTCAAGGGTACACCAAGCTATACCAGACTTAGTTTTTCAAACAAAACATAATCAGAGGAAGTAAATATTGCACAAAACAATGACATACCAGTTTTCAAAAATGAAGGATTACATAAGAGTCCCTTATAAGATTTTCAAATTTGCAGAAGTCAGCAGCTGAACACCACTGGTATCACTCAGCTCCAGATGGCTAGTCACATCTCCCCAGGCTCCTGGAGACAAAGTTTCAGATACCATTCTAGAGAAGTACCTTTGCAAGCCCTCCAGCCCAGTTTTTCTTTAGTTGCACTCTTCTTTCATGCACCAAGAGGAGGTGACAACCTGAACTTTCAGGGTGAATAATTTTAAAGCAGTCAACATCTAGTCACCAGCATGATTCAGCTTTCCTTTTTTGAAAACTTGGGTCATTTAATTCACTTGAGACCCTCTCTCATCTTCAGTAACAACCCGCGTCAAAATTATTATTTAGATAGGACTATTCAGTTGCTTCAATTACAATCAGAATTGCAAACCAGAACTGTACATTTTGAATGTATGCAAAACTTTAACTTTCATGCTAGAATATGACTTTCATCATAAAGATCATCCCAAGAGCATAGATCTATCAATGTTGATTTGTCTAAGGTCTTAATAGTTTTTGCCATCTTAATGCTCAGAGGACTGTTTCTGTCGTTTCTTTCAACTATCATGATACTTTGTCAAGAGCCACTAGGACATGCTCCGGAACCTCAGGTAAAATATAAAATGAAATTGCCAGCAGCTTCCATAAGTGCACAGCACTGTTGACAGGCAACCCATTAGTGGCAGACTGTCCCAGCTTTCTGGCAGCAGTGGTAAATCCAAACATCCTGCTGCTTGCAGAGCTTTATCTGAATACACAATGCCAGTTCAGGCTGATCTCTTCAGGACTTTGACATGTACCTGGAGAGTTTTGCAATTATTATTAATATTATTATGTACTTTCTGTCAGTAATGACCTTGAAGCTATGAAATGTTCCCTGATATATCTGGGAAGGAGAAAAACACTGAGGGACAAGGAAGAGGAACTCATTTGATGACCAGGGCAGTCTTAAAATGTTAAATGGTGACATAGCAAAATCCTTTTGAAGATAATTAAGCTAGTCATTAGCAGTATTTTAACTACAGCAATTTCAGAGATTTCTGACCAGTGCTGGAAAAAGCAAATAGACTTGACACATTCCTGCAATAATATGAGATTAGGGGCTGCATTTGCAGTAGGAGTGAGGAATTTAATTATTCTGAGTATCTTGTAATCAAAAGTTTGTACCACTCTAACAAGTTGTGAGTGGACAAGTTACATTTTTATCTCTTTTGATTTGAGATATGTCTAAATTCAGCTTAAAGTGGGCCCCCATTAACCTGACTCAACTCTATACTTATTTCTGATGCAGCTGTCAAAAAGTATTCCAAGGCTATTTGATGCAAAGCGCTGGAGACAACATCAAGTGTACTTCTAAAGTCGAATGTTCTGTCCCGGTTTGAGGTAAAACCGAACCAGTTTTGTGTTCTGTAATTTTACATTTCAGTTAGGCCTCCTCTAACTCTCTGAAATTAACAGCATATTGTAGAGAAAACTGCTCATTCTCAGGATGATAAGGCCAATGTTTGTGCTACATGCCAAGGAATGGGATACAGAGAGGCCCATGCTTATAGTTATTGCTATAACAACCAAGGTCAGCCAATTTTCGTTATTTGCCCCTTAGAGGGTCAGAAACAGAAAAGCGTAGAGGCGTCCCACCTGCGGGGAGAAACAGACAGAACAGGTAACCCAAACCTGACCAACTGGGGTATTCCATCTCATCTGCCCCATGCTCAGTATAAAAGCTGAGGGATCAAAGGGTCAGCCCTCTTCTCCTGCTCCTTTGGCTTCTACCAGGATGGCCAATGTCCGAAGAGGACTGTCTGTTCATTTGCTTTTGATCCCAAGCCATGTGTTCCTGACTCCAGCGCTGGAATCCAGTTCCCATCTGTTGCTGAGTCCAGTCTGGGACTTCCCCAGTGCCTGCCGGTGATGGGACTGGTATCCTGGGAGCTTGATACGGTTTTGTATATATTGTATCTATTTAATTTTTTTTTAATTTTATTTTAATAGTAATTCTTCATTAAAGTAGTTTAGTCCTTCTAAACTGCTCTCTCTCTCCTTATCTCTTCCTCTCCTCTCTTTTGCGGGGGGAGGGAAGGACCATCTGTCAGTCCGGTTGCAGTGATTTCGGCTGAAACCACGACATGTTCACATAAAGTTTTGATTCAAAGTAAAAAAATTACAAGAAAAAAATCACCAACAAAACCCAAATCCCTAAATTGCATTAAGTTTCTGCTAGCCCATCCTATCCTATCCTATTTTGAGTCAGTCCTTTAACATTCTTAATTTTGTGTTGGAGACAAGGCTAAAACTTAAGTTTAGTTTCCTGTATTAAATTAACTGAACTAAAACAAATAAATCTAATTATTCGAAACTTACACAGACAGAGCTTTTGTAACTTTTTGTGATTATTACACTATTTCTCACCAATGATAAAAATACTGAGAACAGAGGTAGAACCAGATGGTACCACAGGAAAGCAGGAATTATTGTATTGTGTCAGAACAATAGTTCATATCTTTACTCTGAGAATGGTCAATACCAGCTGCTTTTATAAAGAGTACAATAAACCCAACAGTAGGTCATTACTGCTTTTCTTGAATCAGAAACACCATGGAGCCAAGTAATTTTTTTTTCCTCAGCAAATTCTCTGTAATAAATACATTCAGAAACTATAGTAACTATTATAAATAGCCGTGCATTTGAGCAAGAAAATGTGATTATTCTCCAGTAATATTTCACATTAGGCTTAGAAATACTCTAATCATCATAAAGTTGCAGAAAAAATGTGCATGAAGTAGCCAGGCATAGTGCCCATATTTTTCACAGGATGCCACAAATATCTTGGCTATTCAGTTTTTATGAAAGCTTGTTTCTTTACATATTTTAACTGTACTTGGGATTTGCAAAGGCAAGATGAGAAAGGTGGAATCATTATTCAATGTCACTGCTTCTCTATTATCTTCAAGCCAAACTGCACGTGATCACAAGTTTAGTAACCACTGTGTTAGGCAGAAGCACTGGAAATTAAATGTTAATTAAGCTTCTAAATCAGCATCATAATCTTCCAAGGTACAAAGCTAGGAAACCTATCAATTGCAGAAGAAAAATAGTATCAATTTCTTCTGGAACTGAAACTTTAAAAAGTAACCTCAAAACCAGACAGACAAAACCCAGCCATCCTCTCTAATAGAAAACTAAATCATCCATTGTATCTTTAGGCAATGTGACCTGCATGTGGTCCCATTTCAGAAAATCCAGCTAACTAGTTTTGTCCAGCTATTTTTATATTATTACATTCTTGGTTTAGGTAGGTATCTCTATGGCATTAATGTTTTTCACTAAAAGATACACAACAGGATGCTTGCAGAACCTGCAACCCATCTGCTGAGACTACTGGATCTGTCTCTGTGTGTGCATACAGCACTGTGCAGAAAGGCTGTTTAGAAGCTCAGCTGTGCAGGAGCTCACCTTCCTTACCTTCAAACATTTGCTGGGCTTAGGAAAACTACAGAAAAAAAAAAGCCTATTTGACACTGCTGAACTCCCAGTCAGCAGTACTGTAAACTTTGTGACAGCAAATGCTTTGTCAGCACAAAGTGAAGATTCAAGCCAAGTTTTAACTGACAGCTGTTTTTACCAAAACATTATTCATATGGGGTAAACAATCACTTAGCTGACGCTTTTGCACACCACACTTAAATCATATTATGAAGAAAACAGAAAAAGTTACACATAATTTACAGGTATGTGTCTGTGCATAGATTCACATCTTTACACCATAAACCTTAGTAAGCAATGCAGTGAAAATCCAAGCTCTCCCTTCCTGCCCACCCCCCAAACAGAGGGACGACTTCTTCGAGCACTGGAGTCTTGCTGTACCTAACTTGTGCACCGCACAGGAAAACATGTTCATAAATTTCATTTCTTTGCCATACTCATTTAGAAATGGTAAAGCAAGATGGTCATCACTGGGAGTGGCATCAATTGGAACTATACCCTAAGTGTGAAAAAATGCTTAAGCTAACAAAATGCAAATATTTTTATGCATTTGACTGACATTTATCATTGACCTAGAAATTCAGGAAAATTGTCTTGGTCTTACAATACTGTAAAGTGAATATTCTTTTCATTCTACTCCTTCAAGTAGATGCGCATATATTGTCCTGTTAAAGGGTTTATTTCTCTATCTCTCAAAAACTTTTCTTTTTTTTTTTTTTTTTTTAGAACTGAAGCTAGGTACCAGAGCTCTAATTTCTTACACGTCATTACCATCCAGAATCTTCCTTGTCTCTCCACCAAGAATGGGGTATGCATGCATTGACACTTCCAAATGATTCACTAGTCTTTGCAATTCCAATTATATTAGCTTTTGCAGATTTATATTTGATGCATAATTCAATATAGAGTGTATGAAATAGCAGGCATGACTACTCAACCGAAGTTGCATAAATATTTCCAATGAAATATCTCATTATCAGCTACTTATAACTTGCAATTAACAGATTGTCACACAAATTCTTGGTCTAGGTCTCATGTTGACAACTAGAGCAAAATGTATTTGCTCATCTGGTGTATGAACATATACACATATTAAGGCTCCCCTGTCTCTGCATATCGTATGAAGATTCTCATTGCACAGATCTCCCTCCCTGGCACATATTTCCCCACTATTTCAGAGATATGAGTAACAGCACATAATATTCAGTATGTCAGGAAAAACAGAGTCTGAGAAGGGCTGCAAATTTACTGAGGGGAGCATCCTAAACGCAACCGTGTAAAAACTTCATATAACCTGTGCCATTCCCTGTGCAACACATCACACATGGGCCACCATCTAGCCACACAAACCGTAGTCCTGCTGTTCAAGCTGCATGTTTGATACAAAGTTTGTTGCTCTGGACATGACAGTAATGTTGGACAGTGGTAGACATGTTAAGGAAGTGAATTTTAAGATAACACAGATTTTGTCCAAAGTAACTGTTTCCTTACTATTATTTTAGAGTTTATGCTAATGAATACTTTCAAGAACTCTCCTCATTGCTAGGAAAAACTTTGACACATGTGTGCTCAAACACACAGAAAGAACTCTTATCAATCAGAGATAGCAAGATTAAAGGACGATTTTTTTTTCTTAAATTTCTATTAGCATAAACATTGTAGGTTTCCCCACTGCAACACACACTAATGAGTTAAATGCATCTACATTAAGGATACATAGATTATGTCACTGGAGATAATATGATATTCCAGTAAATATGAAAACACGAAGATAAGAAAGAAATATGCACTTGCAATGGACCATAATAAAACAAAAAAAAAAGGGAGGAAGGGGAAAGATGATTTTTCAATTTTACAAAGTTTATGTCAAACTTGAAAAGAGTGAAGAAGCAAACTGCATTTGTAAATAACTTAGTATTCCATCGATGCAACTATGTAGAAACCCAATTTATACAAATTGTTTTTTAAAGACACCTCTTTCACAGTCATTTTGTATACAGTAAGACTTCAGGAATCTTCACAGATCACAATTGCTTATCTCACTACCAACTTTCAGTTGTCCTTTTTCTTCTCATCCTCTATCCTGTCCTGGCTAAGGGTCTTAGAATTTAAAGGATTTTTTCACAGAATTCAGCATCTTTCCTAATTTTAAAGATTTCTTAAATTTCCTCTTTATTTTACATAATAAATACATACACAATAGTTGCTCTGCTCCAAGCTACAGTTAAGTACTTCAGCAGATAAAGCTTTCTTCTTTTCCGTGTGACAGTACAGCTTCTTATCAAGTTTAGCTTTAGGAACATCTAAAAATTGCTCCATAAAATTACTCAATAAATCCACATGGTGAAAACACACACACACACTCACGCTTCCCCAAAACAATCCTAATTAACTGAATTCTAGTATGGGTTCACTGTTTCGTATTCTGCTTTGAAGCATGAATAAACATGCACATGCAGCTAATGCCTGCTCCCCATTTCTTCCCTGTGGCCAGTGCTGTTCTACTCTGCTAAGTGATTTTGCCCTTTACTGGGGCTACGTAACGTGCATAGTGAGTAATATAAACCCATGTACTTAAAAAGACACCATAAGCCTGACCTAAGATGTTTTTTTCTTGTTTTGGTAGGTTGAATGGAGAAGTAGGAAGAAAGAAAAGGAAAGATTTTCTAAGTAGCAGAATGCTGGTTTTCTTCTTTCTAGAGGAAAATTTACCTTTATGTTTATTCTTCAATTGGCTATTTTTAGTTAGTATTTTAAAACACTTTAAAATCCCTTTAGGGGTCAAAATTGAATCTAAGAATTTTGACTGACCTTATTAATTTGTTTATATCCTAATTATCAATTTGTAAAAGAATTTACCCTCTGCTTTTTGTTTTGTGTTTAATATTTCAGCAATTCAGAGGATATTTAAAGTTTGGAGAAAACATAACAAGTTTTTTCTGTCCTAGTGGTATATATATTGCCATTTTGTAAAACTCTGGCTCACTATAGCACACATGAAAAAGTATTTTCTCTTCTTGATACCACATCTGCTTCCTACTGCCCTCATTAAAAACCTTGCTTGCTTCTGATGCAAAGTTCTGATGATAGTTCTTATACTATACTTATACCCAAAATTGTTCAAGAAAAACCCAAGAACCTGCACTAAA
Organism: Gallinago undulata; assembly: GCA_026546715.1. Lineage (NCBI taxonomy): Eukaryota > Metazoa > Chordata > Aves > Charadriiformes > Scolopacidae > Gallinago > Gallinago undulata. The sequence continues at coordinate 67,516,187 of JAOTQQ010000019.1, read as the reverse complement.
AGCAGAGAGACCTTCAGGGTGAGGCAAGGAGAGGTGAGTGAAAGAAACGGGAGAGGGCAAACAGAAAAGTTTCATATGGAGTTTCGAGTGAGAAATTGTGTATTTGAAAGATTGTAAAAAGAATACTCCCTTGCTACTTTTTTTTTTACTGAAACATTTTTATTCTGGTGATTCTTCCTACGGTGTGCAAGTATTATGAAAAAATGATAACTCAGAATGGGACAAAGCCTTGACAAGTAACCCTCCCCTCTTAACTGGAGCCTTCTTAATCAATGGGAGAAACACAAAAACAAAACACACCAACACCTGTTCATTCCCAGGGGTCAAGCTTGACCATGATCATACAGCCTGTACATGTTGTTGTTGTACTGGCTATTTTTACAGAGGACCAACCTTCTCTGCAGTCACTTATCTGTGCTTTACTCTGCCCACTCAGTCTCGTGGGAGATGGAAGATGCTACCAGTGCAACAGCTGAGCAGCTCACACGCACACTTTTCCCACCATGCTCTCAATGAAACAGCTGTCATTCACCAAGGCAGCAAAAAGTCCAATGTGTCAATGCTCTAATGAAGGGTGAGAGACTGAGGACAGCAATCCCAGTGGCAGTATGTGAATAGGCATGCTGCTGTTCACTGCCTTTGAAAGGAAAGCGTGGCACTCATTATAAGTTTTGCTGTATGCTCCTTCTTTATTCTCCAAAAATATAACAATTACTGAAAAGGTAGTCAAAGAAATAAACAAAGTGTACCCCACACCACTCAGCAGTTGAAAAGGCCATCAGACAGTCAAACTTATCCTCAAAAACCAATACTCCAGTTCTTAAAGGAGGCATTTACTGTTTTGAATCCTGCATGACACAGGAACTATGGCATGGCAGTACCTAAAAAGGATCACTATCTCTAACCACTATCAATTATATGCAGTCATTTTCAGACTTCCAACGAAACATATGCTGATGGATAGAGAAGGATTTTACTCCTCCTCAACTTGCCAGTAATAAATGCATTGCCTGAATTAATCATGTTCTTGTCAGGCAATGAAAAAGCCAGTAGCTGTCAGTGATTGAGGCCCCTAGAGTGCTACAAATCACGTGCCACCTGAGCGTGCTCAGGCACCTAGAGCTATCTTTGGCATCTGGCGCATGAGATAACACATAGAGAACTGCTTGTTTCAAGTCAATGTCTGTTCCAATAGAACATTTTTTGGACACAGGGGGCACCAGGCACTACGAAGGAGAGGACAGGTCGCCTAGGTTTGCTGCACTGGAAGAAACCACTAACCGGGCACAAAACATCTTAACACTGGCCACAGTGGAATCCAACATGAATTTTGTTAGTTATGTCCCACTTCAACAGCAACAAGAAATCAATAGCTATCTATATCATGGGTCAGATCCTTCTAGAAGCTACACTAAGGCACATGGAGGACGGGGACAGGATTCAAGACAGCCAGCATGGCTTCAGGAAGGGCGAGTCCTGCCAGACCAAACTAATGGCCTTGTATGATGGAGCAAATGGCTATGGATGTCATCTATCTGGACTACACCAAGGCCTTTGTCAATCCCCCACAACATCCTTCTCTCTAAATTGGAGAGGTATGGATTTCATGGATGCACTGCTAAGTAGATGAGGAATTGGTTGGGTGGTTGCATCCAGAGGGAATTGGTCAGTGACACAATGTCAAGATAACAGATCAGTGACAAGTGGTGTCCCTCAGCGGTCCATAGTGGGACCAACACTTACATAGCCTTATAGCAGCCTTTCAGTACTTAAAGTGGGCTTACAGGAAAGATGTGGACAAACGTTTTAGCAGGGTCTGTTGCAATAGGACAAGGGATCATGGTTTTAAACTAATGGAGGGTAAATTCAGATTAACTATAAAGAGAAAATGTTTTACACTGAGGGTGGTGAAACTCTGGAACAGGTTTTCCAGAGAGGTGATAAATGCTCCATCCCTGGAAACATTCAAGGTCAGTTTGGAACCTGGTCTAGTTGAAGATGTTCCTGGTCTGGTCATTGCAGTGGAATTGCACTAGACAATCTTTAAAGGTCCCTTCCAACCTAAACTATTTGATGATTCTACAATTCTATTATTCTATATGTAAATACTAAGAGCCTTGATGAAAAAAATGGTAAAAATAACATAACAAAACGTAAGGTAGCATGTAGCATAATATAACACAATATTGCGACTTCTATACTTCGATTTCTGCCTCTACTTGTACACAATGATGCCCCAGGACAGTACAAAGCAGCATAACATCAAAATATTTTTATCTCTTTTTTTTTTTCTAAACAACACTCTCAGAACAGCATAAACAAAATATTAAGACAGGAGAGCTATAAATATCGTATACTAATATTTCCATTTACTAATGTTATTTGAACATATAGTTTTACCAAACATGTTATAGTACAATCAAGATTAAAATACTGAAGCTAAGTATGTCTCAGGTTGGCTTCTGTAATTTAATTTTCTATTCTCCTAATTACCCAGTAACGTAGCTAGAAGTTAGGTGCCGTGACATTTATTTAAAAGAAATCAAATTATATTTAACATTTGTTTATGGTAATCACAACATACTTCCCAAAGAAGCCAAAGTAATAATTGGTAAGGTTGGAACTAGTTTATATCATTAGTCCAATAAAGTATGTGAAGCCTGAAATCAAATGTCAAAGCTGAATTTTTCTCCAGTGTAAGCATCTCCAATTGATAGTTTCTCAAAGGGATTATTAATGTTTAATCCTCTCTAGCAAAAGTGCTCCCTCATTTACTTTTTAAATGGAAAATTACTTGTGATCCTGCTGGTACTTCCATAAGAAAGTACACTGAACATTTCTGGCAACTCTTCAGTAACAGTATCACTCAGTTAGGAAACTACAACTGTTCAATGCCTCCGTAGGACGTAGCAGTTCACCTTCACTGTAAGCATGTTCTTGCAAAATCATTTAGTCTTACCACTATTTATATAAGACAGAACTCCCATAATTAAGAATATTGAGGGCTCAAGACTATGCTCCATGCAGTTGTTGCTGTTCACCTGCAATCACAGGAAGTCATCCTGCAAGCCCATCTTACTAGGAATGCCATTTACTGCTGTGACAAAAATCAATTTCAATTTTCTTGTACTGCTCTAGGGGTTAATCCTTGCACTAGGTTGTGTCCATAAAAACCAGAGAAGGCACCAGAGAAATCAATCTCTTTAAACAGAAATATGGAAATTCACACTTATTTGCTTTCTAGAAAACAAAGTGACTTTTAAAAAATCACATTTCTGGTAAGTCTTAATGAAACACTGCGTATCATTTAAACATTTATTTTAAATTATTTTGGAATAATCAACTTTCTTGCTATCTTTCACCCAGACATTTCAGCCCCTTCTTCCTTTCACTATATTAAAAAATTGTATTTGCAAAATAAAGAGGAGGAGAAGACCACCAGAGACTTATTTGTGACAGCTGAAAGATGCTGGTTATCATGTTTCCCTCTTTTTTCTTGGTGGCATCTGAGATGACAGAAGTTAACAGAAGATAACCCAAAACATGGATTCTGATTCTCATTCTGGAAGAACATGGGACTCAGGGAACATGTGTCTCTAGTTTATGAAAGACAGCATGAGTTTCTCAGCAACTTATTCTCAATATGCAATACCAAATTTACATGACAGTAGTTCAAAGATAAAAATCTTTGTGTGTCACCATATTCTGAAGTATTCCAGAGAAGGAAGCAGCCCTAGAAAAGTTCAGGGAAGACTCTGAGGCTCTTCTAAGTCACAGAACCATCTGTGATCTGGCCTGCAACTTTGAATACCCTTCTACATCCATCCACTTTCTTCATAAGGGTTTACATAGAAATGTTTGGAAAGAAGATCTGTTGTGTTTTTTCAGAAAGTACCAGGAAAGTCTTTTCCTAGAGACTCCAAAGATGACAGAATGTCACTCATATAGTTAATCCAGTGTTTTTTTTTTCCTGATATGCTAGTTGCACCCTTGGGAAACTAGCTTGTCAGATGTGATATGAAGATGGGAACACTGCCCAGGAGATATATATACCTTCATCACAGGTACTCTTGGGATACAGTTATGGAATGTGGTATAACTGCCATTGTTATGGCCTGTGGAAACTGGCCTGGGGAGCTGCCAAATGCATGGCTCTTTAGAGATGTATGACAACTGGAACAATGCCACAAACAAGTCCCAAATACCACTTGCTGCCTTTCTAAAAAGATGTTTTAACAAATAGTTTATTCACACGAATAACCATCAGGGTTCTGATGTTGTTCCAGAGCATTTTCCAACACCACACAAAGAGGCTATTTTTTCCACTTGTATCTCACTACAAAGAATAATGACACTGCAGAGAAAATGCAATCTGTGCAGAGAAGCAACAGCATCACAGATGAAGTCCTGCATTCTTGCTTCAGTCACAAGCAAAACCTCTTTACTTGACATAAACATGAATATTCAAAACCTTCAGGGATATTAAAATATTTTTCTGAACAGCTGCACTGCAGAGATGATCTCAGAACACAGCTACCAGCCCAGACATACTAGTTGCGTTGCAGCTTTGGCTTACCTCAAAGGCATCTCCCACTGAGATAAATTATGCTAACTGATGCTGTTAATACCATGGAGTACGGACAGCAAAAACTAGAACCTACAGGCCAAAGGAGTTATATGTCACACACTGCTGGTCACCACTACCACTTTCTGTAACAACCTTCACCACTTCCATCTTGTTTACTTTCAATGCTTTACCTCTTTGCTGCAGGTGACATAACTGTGCTACAAAGAATTTCTTTTATCACTTTTCCTTAGAATGACAATGCATATTCTGGCAACACAAAAATACTTGTATAAAAGAACAGTTACTTTCACTTCCCCTTCTCCATTTTTAGGTAGTCAGTCATAGAAAAATGGAAGAGTTGGAACTCTCGCTGCAGCAGAGAGTTTAAGTGTGCAAGACTGGCTCCTCAAGTGTTAGAAGTTTTTTGCAGAAACTGTGAGTTCAGATTCTGAAAGAGAATTTCTCTGAAAGAGAAAGAACTTTGAAAGTTCTTCCTAAATTTAAAGAAAAAATAATTAGCTTCAGTGACTTGTGTACTCAGTTTTAGTGCTAGCAGTAAGTACAGCCCAACTGGTGACAATTTGACCAAAACCCCATGTCAGCATTCTCAGACTACAAACTAGTAGTATTTGAAATGGCATAGAGGAACCTTATGAACATAATGAAGGTGATGTGTGAAATGACCTATAATTTCTATGAGCTTATGGTAATAGAAATTGTGAAGGATTACTTGTTAGTGGTCCAATAAATGAAGACTGAGTGCTATGCTTATCAACTGGCAGTTGATTACACCTAATTAGACAATCCACTAAACTGTATTGCCACTGGTGAAAGCACACACTGAAAAGTAGTTCAGCTTCTGTGATGTCATTTGCCGCTGCATGCCTACACCTTTCCTCTTTTCCAATTCCTATCCCAAATAATTGTCTGTGACATGGCACCTAAAGCAAGCACTTCTCTTTTCCAAAGCCTGAGGTTTCATTAAATTATTTTGCCAGACTACACAGCTACTATAAACTATGATGTACTTAAGATACAGACATGTGAAGTGCATACTTTTCACCAAGTAAGTTATTTCTCTTCACATTAGAGACCAAGATTCACTTCCAATTTTCATTTCTTGACTTAGTAAGATATGTGGTTCAAAACAAAAAGAATATACCCCTTCTTTTACACCAACTGTTCAACATATTGTTCACTGAGAAACAGCAAACCAGGGTCACATCCTGCACCACCACCCAATATTGAAGGTATTTTTTCACCAGTTATAGGCTGTAAGAATCACTTCCATCTTGCTTCCCTGTAACAGAAAAAACTTGAATGAACTGTTACAGATCATGATGGGGAAAAACAGAATTTGGGTGTTTTTTCTCTGTAAAATATTATAGATCTTAGTGACCAAGCAAACTGCAAATCGTAGACATATACTGGGGATTATCATCCCCCTTCATCATTTACGTTTACCACCATGCTGCAGTAGCAATAATAAGCCTGTTCTTCCAGATTAAAAAAATAAATTAAGACTTTGCCTAACAATATGATGTATAAAATAATTCTACTGAATTATTATGTATAATTAATACATATTAAAGAAAATTATTCATAATGTGCACTTCTGTGAATATTAGTGTGAATATCTTCCAGGTTTAACATAAAAAATTAATTCAAAATATTCACTTATCATGAAGGAAAATGAGGGTTGATATCACAAAAAAAAACCCCATGCTAAATTTGGCCTGGTTTTGCTTAAACCAGAGTAAATTTTATTTTATCTCCCTCTATGTAAAGTGAAGTGAAGAGAAAGAAAGAATAATGAGGGGAAATAGCGAAGTCAGTTGAGTGCAGACAGCTTTATTTCTGAATATCAGAAATAGAATGAATAGCCAGGAAACATTTTCTCACACTGTATTTAAGGGTGCTTTTTCCTGTGCATGCCAGGAAGATTTAAGTCCATAATACAGTGGCAAGACTTTCTCTCATTGACTGTTCATCAGTGTTTTTTGAAAAAAATTCTTTTGTTTTTCTTTGTAGGTTTTTTTTTTTTTTTTTGGTCTTAAGGTTTTCTACAATGCTACATGTTTTACGAAACCAAACTATTCTATGGGCTTGCAAGTTACTGGTGAAATTGCTTGTCAGTACTTGAACATCAGCTGTTCATTTACAGGTTTTAGAAATTATTCTAATGAAATCTCTCCTGTCAGCAGTGATAATACATATGGGACATGAATTCAGTTCAGACTGAGCTATTGGAGAGGATATATCAATTATTTGAGGAATTTTGGTTCAGGTAGATAACACTGCTGCTCCTTCTGTGGCCTATACTCTTCAGCAGTATAGAACTTTCTTCTATAGCTTGAACAGCAGTTAATTCAGCTGCAGGAAGACATCTTAGGATTCCAAGTAACTCCTGAGTAATGAAACCAGGAATCCTTACTTAACAAGGAAAGAGAGGCAAAGGGCTATGTGAAAAGGGTGTCCTTTGCCTATAAGTTCAGTTTCAAATCAAACCAGATGAAAAGAGAAAATTCTGAGCTGATTTTAAAAAAAAAAAATTCTATCCCATGAATACTATTGTTATTTTGAACTCTGCAGTCAGAATTCAAAACAAAAATTCTTAGTTACTCATTTTTTTCAGATACACATTCTGACATTTTGCCCAGCCTCAGTGCAACTTTTAATAACTAACAAAATTATTTAAGGATAATATTAGTAGAGGCTGAATATACAATGTAATATACAAGTTATTGCATCACAATATAATCCTAACGATTGCTTTTCTATACAACCAATTTGAATATAAGCTAGCTGTGTATTTAATTCTACTTTGCAGGCTGTACTTTTTTTTTTTTTTTTGCAAGTGGTGATTAATGAGTAGAGTTGCTTCTGTAGCTAGAAACTGCTAGCTACATGGATGAGAGCTAGCTAAACTAGGATGAGAAAGATACCTAAAGCCTAGTAATAAACTGCATCTCTTAGTTAGTTAATACATATATGTCCCTGCGTTCCTCAGGCAGACAGGAAAACCAAATATTAACTGATCTGCAATTACTTTGAGATGTCACCTAGAATCAGGATACATGCTTTCCTCTCTGTGAAAAAGGCTGGTCTGGGAACCTGAGATACAAACACTCCACAGGCACGGCTGTTTTGTCCAGTTTGCATTAAATGGTAACCAGAGTTTTGGTGAGCAGACAGTGAATTGCATTAATTGTTTATGAAGCACAGATGAACACTTAGAGAATCTAGTAATGATTCTTCTATGGAATCTCTGATACACAATTATACTTTGGGTCTACAGATGCTTGACCAAGCAACTATAACTTTTACCTATTGAAATGAAATATTTTAACTAAAAGCTTTTTGCTTGCCACCTTACATACAAAAAATTCTAAAATCAACCATGAGAAGTGCATGGTTGAAAACTCGTCCATGTATTAGAGAATACTCAACCCATTCTAACTTATCTTTTACCAAGACTATGAGCTAAACACAATAGGAATTCAGAGCTACTAGAGAAATATAACCAATAGCATGAAAACCATGACAAAAAACAGCTTGTGGTTCAAACTGCAAGTTTAAGTCTGCCGGGTTAGCTCATGGGTAAAAAGGTAAGTAAAGACAAATGACCCACATTTTCTCAACAGGACTAGAGAACTGCAGTCTTTCAGATATATTTTTCTGGACGTTATGTTTTTCTGAGTTACTGACCAGAGAACAAAGAATCATAAGGAAATAAATAGCATTAAGCTGGGACTGTATGCTTGAGCTCAGATAATATATTTTCTTTGCAGCCACTTGCTGAAACAGAAACTCTGCAATTGGAGAGAGGATCATCTAGGTTCTTTACTGCTGCAGGTCAGCATGTAGCTCCAGGAGTATAGATCTATACAGATAGATTCATGAAGGAGAGCAACCTTAGTAGTTACTATTCCATCAGACTGGGACTCAGCACTATTGAGTCTAAAGGGATTGAGAAAATTGCAACCAGAAAGAAGCCTCATTTCATCATTTGGAGTAGATGTGAAAACAATGAAACCAAATACATTCTTACAAAACGTTCTTTTACATTTCTTTTCAGCTCTCTTTTCACAAAAAGAAAGTAAATATCACACTGTTTGCCATGCTACTACTCCAAGATTTCTCTAGTCTGGCCACCTAGTCCATTGACTTACATTTCAAATTTCTCACAATTCTCCTAAGCAATAAAGTTGATGATGAAACCAAGTTGTCCTTGATAACCTAGAGAAAATATTCTGCAGGCTAAAAAATACTTCAGCCACATATGGGTACAAATTTATTTAAAGTATTCTTTTTTTTTTTTTAAAATCTGAAAACTATGCAGCACTTTCTGGAACTTATCTTTTTAAAACCTACAAGTCATGTGGGTTGTACACAAGTATAACTACTTAGCAAACATTTAATTAAAAACATATGGTGGAAATTTGTGCTCTTATTAAAGGTAACACACTGAGAATGGCTAAGCCTGAGTACTAGTAAATCAGTGATTCATGTATCACTGTCCTGGACTTTATCATATGCTCCTGAGAAGAGTGGTAGATGTTGACTAACTTGATGATAAACCATATAAATGAATGCCTTATTAAAAGCAGAAAGCATTACAAAAATCACAATGCATTCTAGTTTATGGATTTATTTATTTTTTTTCTGAAGAAATGACAGTTAAGAAATGGTCATCTGTTCTCAGGATCATGCAATTCCACTGATTGATGTAAAATAGACAAGCTGCTGAAATACAGTTCTAATATCCTGCTAAGTCTCAGACATACATTTGACATTTTCTAGATATAACAGCCAAATAATTTATTAGTATTTATAGGACTGAACTATACATTTACTTATTACATTTAACTATCTGTCAGGTAGTCGTCTCCTCAAGGTCTTCCTTCTGTAACAGCTGCAACCTTTAACTTGGAAATCAACTTAAAACCTACAGCCGACAGTTCCAAAAGACTACATTGTTCAGTTAGATCTCCTCCTAGGACATATAGGGTGATTTTATCTCAATTTCTAAAAAGAACTAGTCAAGGAGAATAAATAACTTGCACAATGTCATAAAGAAAACAAGATCTGAATGCATTAGACTGATGTAAGCTTTTCTACTTAATTTTGGGATCTGGCACTTAATAGTCTCAGTTATGCATGTTTACAGTCATAAGCATAAAAGGCTGATGGATCACATGATGGAAGTCCACATCTTTTAAAATATTAATGGTCTACTCTCTAGCAAGAATTAACAACATAGATAGACAATCAAGATGCTAGCCAGTGTGGATACCCCTTAGTGGTTTTAATCACATTCTATAATACACAATGACAAGGGAGTGGACAAAATTAACAGTGAGCAGATAATGGAACAACAACATGAACCAGCCTGAAGAATTCTCATCAAAAGGCTCTACAAGCTCAGCTGCTGGAAACTTTTATGTTTAACTGGGTAGTGGCAGGCGGAGGGGAATACAGGAACTGGCAGTGTCCTGCATAGAACAATTAACACTAGCAAAGAATACTTCACAGTGGTTGTGTCAGCAGTAGGAAAAATCTTAGTCCCACATTTATGTTGGTTATATATATAATGCAAATCTTGTAACTGATTTTGAAAGTAGAGGCTTATACTGCAGACAGTAGAAAGAGTTTCATGTACAAAAAATATCCACCTGGTAAACAGCTCGTGGCTGAGTATGACTTGACCACACCTCAATATTAAAAACTAAACTGACATTGTATTAATGAATCAAATACAAGCGCAGAAAGAAGAGTGCATAAATCTTCCTTGCCATGCAAGCTTCAGAATTACTGTTTGGTTTAATGTAAATATTATGCATTTAGCACCCTTATCAATTTGCAAAAATATTAAGGAAAATCATTTTTACGAGGCCTGAGCTCACTTTCTTAAGTGCAACATATACTCATGCGATATCATCCCATGAATAAATGTAGTCCTTGCATTTGAAGCATGTTTGAATGCATACAGTGAGACAGATCAACAAAATATGTGACATGAGGTTTGTAGTAACACGTTGACATTTCAATGACATGGAATGAGAGATTCTTCATCTGAATGTCAATCTTGGCATTGTTTTCCCTTCACAGTTCTGCAGATAACTTTTGTAACAACAAGAGTAATTTAATCTATGACTGCTTTTGACCCTGCTATCTATAATTTCCAATAGCCTGACAGGTAAAACTTATTCCTATAAGGACACTGGAAGTCTTTATTTTAATAACAGGAATCCTTAGTAATTTTAAAAGGTCAGAATTATACAAATACATTATCCTAGAGACATGTGATTGTGCCTTTCAGTCTTTACAACTATTTGTGTTGAACTATAAAACTGAAGGAAAAATACAATTATTTTTTCACAATATTCCAGCACCCCTTTGTTCAACTTATCTGCTTTCCCATAAAGGAGCAGTTTCCTCTCCTCATTTTTGCAGTGATTTTAAAAACATCAGATTATCAAGGTTTACTTTGTTAAATAGATTCTAGATGTAGATGATATGGCTGGTTTTAGATTATGAAATCAAAAAGAAGTGGAAACTTATAGTTAGATAAGAAGAAAAAAATTGGATTATAAATTGAAAATGGATTGGAGTGATTTTTATCAAAATTCATTCCTGTAATTTGAAAAAAAAAATCATATTCTTCTTTGATGCTCATCTTTTCATAGAAAGTCCTAGCAGTGAGACTTTTAACATACTTAGCAGCAAAAGTGTTTTGATAACTCTCTGGTGTATTTTACACTTTCATAAGACTTTCTAATCAGCAGTCGCTATAAAACTCAATATACATATATACACACACACATATATATATACTTAGTTTCTCCCATGATAAGCTGTGGGAAGACACATCAGGGTTAGAGGTATGGGTTGCTAGTGAGAGTCCTCACTCTATTCCTCTGAGACACGCTGGCTACACTGGAGCATACTTGAAGTCTCATGGAGATCAGCCAAGGGCACCTGAGAGAACAGAAGCCAAGAGCAAAACACTAGTGAAATACCTCAAAGGAATTAAGGTTGTTCCTCTAAAAAAAAAAGGGACACAGTCAACAGCCCAGCTGAAGTGCCTCTACACCAATGTACACAGCGTGGACAGGAGGAGCTGGAAGCCACCATGCAGCTAGAAGGCTGTGACATAATTGCCATTATGGAAACCTGGTGGGACAAATCGCATGACTGGAGGGCAGCTATTGATGGCTACAGGCTGTTCAGAAGGGACACGCAAGGAAGGAGGTGCAGAGGCATTACCCTTTACACCAAGAAATGAATAGAGTGTGAAGAGCTGTCTCTGATGAATAGACACAAGCTGGTTGAAAGCTTATGGGT
>JAOTQQ010000019.1:67477979-67504173 GCA_026546715.1 Gallinago undulata | reverse complement strand
CAGTGGGAGCAGGGACAGGTATCCAGGGAAGTGTATAGGAACACTGTCCAGGGTCAGGAAGGCCAAGGTGTGCCTGGCACTGAGACTGGCAAGGGACACAAAGAATAATAAGAAGGGTTTCTATAGGTATTTCAGTCAGAAAAGGAAGGTCAAAGAAAGTGCACCCCCATTGATGAGCAAGACTAGCAAACTGGTATCAATAGACAAGAAGTAGGCTGAGGTCTTCAACAAGTTTTTTGCCTCAGTAACCCCTGTCAATCCCTCTTCTAACACCTCTTGAGTGAATAGAACTCAAAGTAGTGACTGGGAGATCAAAGTCCCTCCCATTGTAAGAGATGATCAGGTTTGTGACCACCTGAGGAACCTGAACAAACAGAAGTCTATGTAAACTGACATAGTTGCCACCCCACTCTCCATGATATTTGAAAAGTCATGGCAGTGACTTGAAGTCCCCGGAGAGTGGAAAAAGGAAATATTGCACCCATTTTTGAAAAGGGTAAAAAAAAGGATGCTGGAACTACCAACCTGTCAACCTCACTGTGCCTGGGAAGGTCATGCAACAGGTCCTCCTAGAAGCTATGCTAAGGCACGTGGACCACAGGGACGTAAATCAAGACAGCCAGGATGGCTTCACCAAGGGCAAATCATGCATGACTAATCCAGTGGCATTCTATGGCGGTGTGACTACATTGGTTGACAAGGGAAGAGCTGCGCATGTCATCTATCTGGACTTCTCTAAGGCCTTTGACATGGTCCCCCACAACATCCTGCTCTCTAATTTGGAGACATATGAATTTGATGGCTGGACTATTTGGTGAATAAGGAACTGGCTGGATGATTGCATCTGGACAGCAGTAGTCAATGGGTCAATGTCTAGATGGACATCAGTGACAAGTGGTGTTCCTCAGGGGTCTGCAATGGGACCAGTACTGTTTAGCATCTTCGTCAGTGACACGGACAGTGGGATTGAGTGCACCCTCAGCAAGTTTGCAGATGACATTAAGTTGAGCGGTGCAGTTGACACACCTGAGGAATAGGACGCCACCCAGAGGGACTCAGACAAGCTCAAGAAATGGGCCAGTTGGAACTACCAGGTGCAGGGTCCTGCACCTGGTTTGGGACAACCTCCAGTATCAATACAGTCTGGGGGATGAAGAGATTGACAGCAGCCCTGCAGTGGAGGACTTGAGGGTACTGTAGTACCATGAAAAGCTGGACACAAGCAGGAAATCCGTGGTCACAGCCCAGAAGGCCAACCAGATCCTGGGCTGCATCAAAAGCAGCATGGCCAGCAGGTCAAGGGAGTTGATTCTAGTCTCCTCTAGTAAGACTCCAGTTGGGAGTACTGCATCCATTTCTGGTGTCCTCAGCACAGGAAAGACATGGACCTGTTAGAGCAGGTCCAGAGAAGGGCCAAGAGGGTTGGAGCACCTCTGATACAAGGACAGGCTGAGAGAGTTGGGGTTGTTCAGGCTGGAGAAGAGAAGGCTCCGGGGACACATCATAGCAGCTTTCCAATACATAAATAGGGCTTGTAAGAAAGATGGGGACAAACTTTTTAGCAGTGCAATAGGATAAGGAGAAATGGATTTAAACTAAAAGAGGGTAAATTCAGATTACCTATAAGGAATAAATGTTTTACAATATGGGTGGTGAAAGACTGAAACAGGTTGCCCAGAGAGGTGGTAGAGGAGCCATCTCAGGAAACATTCAAGGTGAGACTGGATGGGGCTTTGAGCAACCTGATCTAGTTGAAGATGTCCCTGGTCATTGAAGTGTATTGAACTAGATGAGCTTTAAAGGTCCCTTCCAACCCAAACTATTCTGATTCTGTGATATATAACAAACATTAAAACACTATTGACACTGAAAAAAATCAGCTTTTTTGTATGTTTTCCAATGGTATTTTAAATTGCAGTGCAGAAGGGACAAATATTTTAAAAATCCTCTAGCTAAAACATATTTATTCTTAAATTACTTATTAACAGAGGGAGTTTAAAAAGCATAAATCCTAATTAGCCTAGCATGAAGACACCTGCTAGATTCTTCAGCAGATGGCTTAGACAGCAGGGCAACCAACAATTAAATATTTTTGATATTTACTTTCAGTCAAATAGGAATGTCCATGAATTATAACTTTGCACTTCAGACTCTCAAATCACTTACCAAAAGATAAGCATGCAGATTTACAGATACTCATTCTTAGCTTTCCTTTAATTTCCAAAAGCCTAGAGTGTCAGTGACCAAAGCACAGGCACAACTTTCCTTCCAGGATTTGAATCAGAGTTCTCAGATATCAATGACAGCTTTTTCCTGACTCCAGTTTACAGTTCCACAAATACATCTGGCAATAATACTACACCACAGATGGAGAGAAACAGAGGAAAAAAACCCAACACAATCAAGTGAGCCATAGCACTAACTACTGAGAAGAAGAGAGAAACAAGATTTTGAGAACAAAGAAAGGAGCCAAGGTTGATAGATTGAGCAGATGTCCTGCAAACTGGCTGTGAAGAAGTTACTTGAGGCATAAGACAATTGTAGCTTCCATTGATGGGACGGGTTAAAATCTGAATGCAGGAGTGCATGGCAATTGCAAGAAGGTTGAGTAAAATTTAAACCAAAGACAATGCTTGGAAAAGGAGTCAACATCTACCTATGCGTAGTGTCGAAGAACAAGTATAGACCAGCTAAAATGGTGGCAGAGAACATGCAGTTAAAGAGCTGCAAAGAAGTAAAGAGAGAGTGTGGAAGCCCTGAGGACAGAGAAGGCTGTCCAAAGAAGAGGCAATAAAAGTACTATGGCTGCTATGAAGATGAAAACTGCAGTCATGTCACTTCAACTTGGAAGAAGTTCATTAAGTTCTCATTAGTAAGTTCTTGTGTGAGACATGGCATTGTAAATGGATGTGGGTGAGACAGCTTGATTAAAACAGCTCTGAGAAATACTAAACAGCACTTGCTTGCCTAAATTTCTAGAAGAGTTAGGACAATAGTTCTCTTCATCAGTGAGAGCATGAATGAATAGTCTGCTTGGTATGAATGACACACTTCAAGGCTACTCAAAAGGAGTAAGCACAATGCTGAAACAGGTAAGAGGGGTGAGCACAGAGATAAAAGCATGCATCGCGAACCACCAGGAGTATTTATGATTAAATCAATGGATAAAAGGGAGGTTGGGATTGATCAATCATAGGAGTGACTAGTGAAAGAAATGAAAAAAAATTAAAAATGCTGAGAAAGGAAACAAGGCAAGCTAGAACAAAACCATAAGGATTACTTAGGATTACATATTAAGAGAAGTGAAAGTGGAGCTTTAGTAAAATACATTAAGCCAGGGAGCCAGTCTATAGTCTCTTATAGGTTTGCCATAAAGAAGACAGTAGTCAGAAAACGGGTCTTCAAAAGCAAGCAGATAAGGGAGAGTAGGGGAAAAACAAGAGATACAACTGCTGTTCAGTCCATTTGCAGATGGTCATACACCTTGAATGGCTGTAAACCACTACAGCTGCATTAATGTTAACAGAACTGCCCCTTTGTGTCATTTAATGCACAGAGCAGGGTATAGGAAATGCTAGCACAGTTAGCTAGCAGGAAGGCATCCTAACTGACAACTTTAAGTAAAACCAGGCAAAAAGTTCAGAGGAAAGGTGAAAGATGCAGAAAACTTTACTCCAGAAAACAGTTTTCTTGGAGAACTGAAAGTGATACTCCAGCTCTAAACTTAGTTGGGACAGATTTTTATCCATCACCACTAAGAAACATACGCAGGGTTATTTAAGTAAATGTGAAATCAAAAATATTCTAAGTGTTCACTTATACTTAATCTCCAGTAAAATGACTTATTCCTCAATATTATTAACAAAGATAATACACTTCACTTTAGAGGTATACATTACTGAAGGACTGGAAACTGAGAATGGACACGTCACCCTGGTAACCAAAAGTACCAAAATGATGACTTGTTTGAGAACTGAGAAGAATGACCATATCAATAGCCAAGCAATAAGACCACAAACCTAAACCCCACCTGCTTGAAAATTTGGTTTGAGATGGTTTCCTGAAACTGGGCCCAGTTGTTCACTCTGTATACATTTATGAACTAAATTTATAGCTCTTACTGAAAGAAGATCCAAAACTCCCTGTAAATTAAAGAAGATTTGTGATTCAGTACTTGAGCTCCAGCTTTTTCACAAACAAGATACATCACTAAGCTGATTGTCAAAATTTGCCAAGCATCAGTTTCTGATCAAACATGTTCCTTTTGAAATGTTTACAGGAACTTGGTGGGATAGACAATGCAAGATGGATTTTTTCTCTATAGGGGCTGGAATGCCTTTATACAGAATATTCTAAGGGTTTCATAATATTTCGTGTATGTAATGACCCACAAATACTGCACACTATTCTAATCTTCATGTAGTGAACCAGGATACCAAGTAGGGTGAATATCTTCCAACTTAGGCTTCTCAAGTCATATCTATATTGCCATGATGCATTAACTTGCATGAAAAAGTAAGACTGCACACCTTTGCCATCAGCAACTGAGAGGAGAATTGTGCAATGAGGCTGCAAATTAATATAAATTTACATAATTAAATACTTAAAGGCTGAAATGGTATGCTATGATTTAAATGAAGGCAAAAAAAAAAAAGTTATGCAATGATTAAATTGATCTATATTTTAAAACTTGAAATTAAAAGGAGACTCAACTAATACAGTTGCTGCTCATAAGAAACATTTGCCAAAAGAAAATAATTTTGCAAATGTACTTTCTGTAATGAAACAATATTTTAGCCATTTCAAAAGACTCACTGGAGAGGCTGTAGGTGACCATATTACCTAACAAAAAGACACATGCTAGAGAAGAAAAAGGACTTTAGTACATCCCCTTAGGAATTGAACTTGCAACCTAATGGTCATAAGGGAGACATGTCAGTTAATTAAATGGCACAACTGGTAAATACATGGGTTAATTGTGGGAACGTACAAATCCTCACCATGAAAGCTAATTTGCTTCATACACAATTGTATGAAAGATAAGGCAATCATTTTGTGGCTGTTACATAAACAGACATTATATTCTAACCCAGAGCATCTGCTAATCAATTACACAATCTAGCAATATAAATAGTTTCTCTCCAGTAAAATTATTTTCCACTTTTTTTTTTTAATTAAAGGATCTAGGAAGGAAGGAAAACTTATAAGCACAACCTTTACCATAGAAAATACTGGCCAAAACTGATATGGTATAGTCTTACTACAGATTTCCAAGAAGAATTTTGTCTAAATTACAAACTACTGAGCTGTAGTACCACAGGTTTTTCCCATTACAGAAAACAGATCTTTGTTTAGCAACTAAGTCATTATGACTGTTTAAATCATGTAGAACTAACGGACATAGCAGAAGATAACATCAAACAAGATAAGGCAGTGAGAGCAAAAAATTAATTTTTTGTTCATTTCTGGAAAACAATAATACCTTTAACAATTAAAAATGTTTCTAGGAATTTGAGTAATTGGGCTGCACAAGGCCTTTTAAGCCTATTTGAAAAAAAAAATATGCAAGGCTTTTTATTGATTTGGTAAAGTCTATTTTCTTGTACAAATGTCTTCCATGATATATCTCTTATGATATAATTGAACAATTCTCCCAACACTTTTCATTTCTTATTATATTTCTTAATTTTTCCCTTTTTTTTTTTTTAAGGTGAACTATATATGAACAGACATAGAAAAATCATGACGTACTAATGTAAATTAGTATTTTAGATTTTTAATGTCACTGGAAATTTGGAGATTTCTGCAGGTACTACTCACTTATAACCAACTTCTCCACAGCTAGTCAGACAATGGTTAATTATTGAATTAAAAGGCACTGTAGCAGATTGTTGTCCTCTGTGTGTTGGAAATACAACAGGGAAGAAAAGTTACCAGTGGAGAACAACCCTCTCTGTTTGCTTACGTATTTACTCACATGTTTACACAAATCTTGCAAGTTCATGCAGAACAGGCACAGTCTTCTTTTTTACTGTCTAATCATGAGATGAAAAACATTAGGATTTTGAATAGCTGCATATTTTAAAAATATCTAACAGGACAGAATGAGCATGTATTTTATATAGGTTTCCATAGGAGACTTCTCTTTATGGATTCCATTTTGCAAAAAGTGCAATTAAAAAAAGTGGATATTAATCTGCATTTGGGAGCCACAGTATTGCTGAAAAAGCATCTCCATTATGCTTAGATGGAGATACCTAACAAATCCTTCTATCTGTATAATTGCAAAGATCCACCTTGTATTTCCATGGGCCTTCATTAACACCTTCCTAATTTTCAGGTGCAAGCAAAGGAAACATGTACCCGAACTCAGCAACCCTTTGGGTATCCATTCCTGCTTTCTGCTTCTTAGCAGGAGAACAGATGCTGTTTCCTGCTGAAGCTGTTTCTTTCTGCATAATAGGGAAACACTGATGCACTGCAGTCAGCCAAAGGAAATAAACCAACGCCATCCAAGATGAGAAATGAAGAGTGGAGATTAATTTCCCATTTGTGCTCCAAAGACAGTGTTAGTCCTCTCTGCAAAATATAAAAGGGGTTCCTTTTATATTCCTTCACAGCTCCAAGGCTCTGAAATGACCCACATTCCTTTGGACCTCTTTGAATCTTTCAGACCCCCACTTTTACAACCAGAAAGGACAATGGGTAAGGAACCCAATGGGTAAGGTGAACCCAGGAAATGGGAATATACAGAACAAGGACACAGATCCTGGTGCATGTGCTGAATAAAAGGAGAGGAGATGGTTCTCTGTGGCTGCAATGACTTCAGAAAATTGGTATATATTGTTTTATATTTTTTCTAGACTGAGGCAGAATACAAGCTGGAGGCACTTGTGGGCATCCATAAAGGCTGAGACCCTAAAGAAACCTCACCCTGAGAAACTGAGGTACCCACAGCAGTGAGACATGTCCAGAATTAGGCAGTCATTGGAGAAGAAGTTTAGTAACTGCAGTTTTAGACTGAGGTGAATGAGATGCTCACATACCTTCATCTCACACAAACCCCTCTTTAGAACCGAGCCAAATCTGTTAGCGTTTTAAGAAAATACTACTATGAAAGTGATAACAAGACAAATGTAATACATTTTTCAGCCAAGCTATTTGGAAACACGACAAAAAAAAAAAATCCTTTTTTTTTTTTCTTTCAATAAGAATATATACGTAATATCCCTTGGGAGAACACTAATTCTCCTGTGGGATTTCGCTCTGCAGAAAGCATTTTTTAAAATTTATCAACAAAGAACTATGAACTACATTTAAGGCCATTACTCAATTACTTTTTTTCTCTGGCATTTCAGAGACTCCATAAAGCTAAGGGCAGAAAAAAAAGTTTCATTAAAAATGTTATAAAAAGTAAAATTACACAGAAGGATGCAGCAGACCAAAAGCATATTAAGCAAGAAAGTAAGCCCTTTACAACCAGTAAAAAGTTCAGCTAAGGCAATGCCTCTGGCATAGCCTGTGCGAAGGATTCCATGTACCAGCTACAACTGCAGCAGAGAGGAAGGCAGCTCAATCCATCTTCATTTTATATTAAGTAACTGGACTCCAGGGTATTGCCTGACCTAACATCTAGTCCTTTGCTGAAGTGTATTTACCACCAATATATTTCTTTCCATAAGGATTGAGTTTCTCCTTAAAGTCAGTGGTTTTGCTTTGCATTATCCTAACCAAAAGGCTACTAGAACCACAGGGACAGTGCTACACAATCCAGTCACCATACACAGTGCACCAGAGTCATGAAACTCACAATTTGTACTCTGGAGTCTGCTACAACGTTTATCTTTCATGGACATCAGAACAAGCATGCATTACTTTGTGCTGGTCTTCAGCACAAAGTGGGGGTTCAAGGAGCACCTCAGTTGTTTCTGCCTACCTGATGCAATGTTATTTAAATCATACCATACGGGCACCTCTGAAGGTCCCCTTTCTGCATGCCTGCTGTGCAATATTTTGTCATCCATTTACATTTTACTAAGCCTGAAGCAGTTCAGGTTCACCAAAAGACAGAAAAACAAGAAATTAAGCACTTATTCTTAACTACTTTTTCCACTATGTTTGAAAAGCTATTAATGGAATCCAACTTCTGAAATCTTGTGCTCTTCCCCTGTTAGATCACTTGTTTAAGAGGATGAAAACTACTTGACAAAGTTTTACCTATCTTATAAGAAAAATCAAAAGCTAAGCTAATTCTGGCTAAGCAAAAGCACATTTAATTACAGAAACTAAGAAAAGAACAATATTCAGTGGGGACAACTTCAAAGGATTGTCTGGGAGAAGATACATACCTGGAAAATACTGCAAGTAATCACAAATCCGTCTATGTGACCATTTTATAGAATAAACTGAAAAATAAAATCAAGGATGTCAACTCAGCTAACAATAAAAATTGAGGGTAATAGTGTAACAGTTTTGAATACAGCTCAGAGTAGATTTAAAATTCCTGCTTATGCTAGGGTGCCTTGAGGTCTTTCCCCTATCAGAGTAATTAATTCATGTCTATGACCATGGTGGAAATTCTGCAACTAACCCATGCTGCCCTATTTTTCATTACTTACAAAAAAGTATATAGAAATTTCTCTTGTTTCTTTGAGACTCTGAACACCTGCAAAACTATTCAATGTGTTCCCTGATTCAAAGGATGCCTATATGTGTCCCAACCTCGTGAAGAGATCACTACAAAAATAAGCATACTCCCTTATGAGACAAACATACAGGAGTATGTCATGACATGACAATCAGGACTTAACACCACACTAGAAACTCTTTTAGATAAGGAAAGGTGTTAAAGAGGGAGCGAATATTACATTTCAGAGAGACCTAAGAATCAATGGCATGAAAGACAGAAAATTTAATGCAACTGCTAGGCATTTTCCACAATGTCCAGAAATTGATTTTCCTTCCACTTCTCTTCTTCTGCCTTCCCTCTGCCAAACTCTTACTGACTGTGAAAATAACATATGAAATTGTTGGTAACTCTAGACAGTTCTTAATTTAGACTTGAGGAAAAGTTTCCTTTGCTTTCTTAATCTCCATCACAACACTGAAAGCACTGCCTTGTTGTTTCTTATGCAGCCATTTGCATCTATTTTTTAATCTAAAATGAATATGGAACTTCGTTTTGCATAGTCTTAGTACGATTGGCTAAAGTGGAAACAACAACAAAAAGCTTGGTGTTTCGCTGCTTTCCTTCTGCTGCTGCTATTTATGCAATATCTTAAGTTCCTAATAATTAAAAATCATGGTTCAGCTGCCTCTACCCCTGAGACTAATTTACAAGCAAGTAAAACATTTTTTGCTTTCTAGCTATTAAGTTTTAAGAAGTCACACAGAACACTTGATTTTTTTCCTGTATATATGCTTTTCATTTGCCCTTTTTTTTTATTTTTTGTAATAGGAAGAAAAGACTCTGTGGAGGACCCAGCTGACTGGAAGCTATACAATGTTAGAAGAAGGGAGTGAAGGAAGACCCAGGAAACTACAGACCTGGAAAAATTATGGAAAAGACCACTCTGCGTGCTATTGCAAAGCATTTAAAGAACAATCCAGTCATCAGGCATGGTCAACATGGATTCACAAATCCTGTTTAATTACATAACTCTTTTTTTTCTGTCCTTCTATGCACCCACCTTGTGGATGAAGGGAAGGCAGTGATGTAGGCTTTTCCAGATTTTGTAAGGCTTTTGATGCTGTCCCTCACAGAATCCTTTTGGACAAATTGTCCAGCTGTAAGATGAGCAGGTTCATAGTGTGCTGAGTGAAGAACTGGCTGAATAGCAGGGCTCAAAGTGTTGTAGTGAATGGGGCTATGTATGGCTTCAGAATAGTCACCCGGGGGCAAATTCTAGGGCTCAAATCTAGGGCCAGTTCTGTTCCAGATTTTTATTAATGATCAGGATGAAGGATTTGAATGCCCCATTAGTAAGTTTGCTAATGATATGAAACTGGGAGGTGCTGCTGACTCTCTCAAGGAATGAGATGCC
Organism: Gallinago undulata; assembly: GCA_026546715.1. Taxonomy (NCBI): domain Eukaryota; kingdom Metazoa; phylum Chordata; class Aves; order Charadriiformes; family Scolopacidae; genus Gallinago; species Gallinago undulata. The sequence goes on along the minus strand of JAOTQQ010000019.1, from coordinate 67,494,130 downwards.
TTGCAGAAGGATCTAGATGAACTAGAGCACTGGGCAATCATCAACAGCGTGAAATTTAACAACACCAAATTCTAGATTCTGCACCTGGGATAGAGTAAGGCCAATTCCAAGTATAAAATGGGAGAGGAATGGCTGGAGATCACCCTTGCAGAAAGGGATCTGGGGGTGCTGGTCAGCATTATGAGCCAGCTGTGTGCCCTGGTAGCCAAGAGAACAAACCCCATCCAGGGGTACATCAAACACAGGATAACCAGCCGGTCAAAACATGTGATTATTCTTCTGTATTCAACAATGATGTGGCCTCACCTTGAGTGTTGTGTGCAGTTCTGGACTCCACAATGTAAGGAAAACATGAAGGTGCATCCATAGGAGGGCAACAAAGCTGGTGAAAAAGCTGGAAGGCATGTCCTGTGAGGAGGTTTGTCTAGTTTGCAGAGAAAGAGGCTAAGGGGCAACCTCATTGCTCTCTACAGCTTCCTGAGGAGGGGAAGTGGAGAGGAAGGAGCTGGTCCCTTCCCCTGGGGATTCTCCTGAGGATTGTTGTAGGTCCCTTCCAACTGAACTATTCCATTCTCTCCCCTCTTCCCCTCCCCTCCATCCTCTTCTCCTTCTCCTCCTCCTTTTTCTCATAAAAAGTCATGCCTCATCACCTGATCCAGATGCTGGGATCAAGAAAAAACATTAGAACTCTCTAGAAATCATGACAGTCAGGAAAAACAAAGCCATTAAAAGGAGACAAAAAAATATCCGACAGTATTTCTTTCTTATTTTGGACAATTAGAAAATAATAGCCGATGTTTAGGACTAGTCAGTAGTATGTTTGCTGCCTTGAAAGCTAACAACTTTTTATTATTGTCACAGCCCCCTCACGAAAGCAACTGCTGCCTATTCTTCATCTACTTCCTGGCTAGGTCTTTCTTTAATGTCTGAGACCCTCTTTATCATTCTGCACTTCTAAACCAAAAGAGCACCAAAAGAGACATATTATTGTAGCCTTTCATACAGAAATGCATTGACACAGAGAATCCATTGCTAGCAGACTGCTAAGGGGGAAAAAAAAGCCCACTGGTATTTACAGCTTATTTAAACTGGATTTGTATAGTGGAAGAAAGCATCTAAAATGCACGATTCTTTTATTTCCTGCTGCTCTCAACAACAGAACTCTATTTAGATAATTTTATACCTGAACTTGTTTCTCATGCATCCCAAATCCAGCACACATGTCTCTTTCCAGTTATTCACCTTTTTCCTGCAGACAAACCATCTAGGGTGTGTGCATCTAGCATCTAGGGTGCCTCTATTTTTCTGGAAGCCTGAATTTCATTGTTAGATTAACAGCAAAGACTTCTCCAGCTGGATTAAAAAAGCAGTACACCACACCTACATGAGAAAAGCAGAAGTACTCTCTACAAAAGATTAATGCAAAAGCTGTCATCCAGCACAAAGCAAACAATTTTGCAGTGGTATTCTGACCACAGAGCAATAACACAGCCACGGGATGCAAATGTTGCAGAGGAAAGGAGAAAAGGTCCTACTAACCATCTGTCTTGAGATGCAGCAATGGCTGAGAGGAAGCAGGCAGCAGTGTGGACAGAAGGTTTAATCCACAGCTGTACTACTATGATAAATATTAATAGAAGCAATAATCAGGCTCATTGACTATCATATTGAAGGGAAAAAAAAGCATCTCTCGCCACCCTTGTCTTTCTCAACAGCAAAAAACCCAAAGAAAGTTCATGCATTGGTGGTTATAGATTAATCTCATCTCTGCAGCATGAACTGATTTCAAACACGGTTATTATCCTAGAGAAAATATTCTTCATTAAGCATTAATTTAATATTTCTATGCTTTAGAAGATACCGATGCACTAAAAATTTTGCTCAATTTAAGCAGAACATTTTATAAAACATACCATTTATGTTTACTAAGCAATAATTAATAATCAGTGATTCTGATGAACTGCTTCTAAATGCATTCCCATGAAATTTTACTGTGCATACATCATGCAGTTACTAATTAACTGGAATTGCAATTTTAATCTGCACAAACAAACATTCAATGCAAAACAATCCCTTGTGTGATCTACCTGTGCCATGGTATTAACTGAGTTCAGGTCTGATCATGAAAAATTTTATTCACATGAGTACATCAGCTAGTATGAGTACATCTAATGAAATACAGTCAAAGAAAATACAGGAACAAGATTAAAAAAAGCCCTCCCACTATTTCTCCTTTCTATTCTGTTTAAGAAGTCTTGTTGTAAACACAGATTCATATTTGAAATGAACATAATTTATTTAATCAACACATAGATACAATATTCCTTATTCATTTCTGAGTTTTGGGTTTCCATTCTGTTTGGATTTTCCTGCTTATAGCAGGAAGTTACTACTTCACCCATTATATGTAAGAGAAGATGCAAATACAGAATTCCACCAAACATTTTTAAACACCATTGTGTTTTTTTAGACTCCAACATTTTATTGAAAATAATTGTTAGACAACTGTCCCCTAATACTGTTAAAATTCCTAATTCTCTGACGCATGGGAAGCACCTTCCTAAACACTGATAGTTATTCAGCTGCTTATTCCAAACAAAAAGATAATCTTACACATCTAAATTGACCTTGCCATTGAACTGATGGGGATGAAGAACTTTACTTCAGATTACAATCCCCTTTTCTTCAAGTGACACATATTACATGCCATTCACACGCTTTTTCTGAATATCAAGGTGGCATGAAAAGGAAATTAGTTTGTGTTTGTCTTGAAAACAGGTAAGTCTGGGTGTGGATAGTCAAAATAACTTCATAGTTAAGGAAGTTCTATTGATGCCCTGTCAACACGTGATGCAGATGAAGACTATTTCACAAAACACACCAGACAACATTTACTGAGCACATATGCAACCTCAACTCTGACACCGGCCAACTACTCATCTGCAAAAATGCACTTCAGCAACTGCAAAATACCCAAGGATTTAATTTTAAAGACAGATTATTCAAATAATAGATTAGAAAACATGTTCTGAGCTTGGCAAAAGCAAGCAACAGGTTTTTATTTTCTCTTGGTGCAATGTATTATTGATTCTAAATTTGGAATTATTACATATTTATGTAACACTCTGAAACTGAATATAATTATCTCAACAACATCTTTATATACAGTACTTTTACCTTGCCTTGTTTTTTGCCTGGAAAAAAAACATAGCAAAGGAGCAAAGACAATAAGAAACAATGTCAGTGTGTTACCAAAAAAAAAGGCATTTAGAGATGAGTAAACAAGGATACCACATACATAAAGACCCACATGTTTTGCACAGTGCATTTCCACCAAATTATCCAGTACATGAAAGCACAGGCATGAGAATATAGCATTTTAGCACAGTTTTAAATTCACAAATCAATCAGTCTTTTACTTCATCCTTAAACAGGAAGGCATTTAAGCATTTTAAGAGAGAACTTTTGACATAATAAAGTGCTTAAGTGCCCTGAAAGACAGGGTCCACCATGCTCATCGCAGCTGGAGTGACTCCACAGACTAATATTTATGTGTTTTAACAACAGAATTTTTGACTTTTACATTAGTGAAAGTAAAAAGAGACCATCAACCCATACAGGACCATGAAGAATGAAAGAATACGTTACATTTCTAAATTTAAATGCCTCTGAAGTGTCTACACAGCAGCTTTTGTCTGTTACTTAAGCTTGTAGGCACTATGTTAAATACAGCTAAAGCAACTACCATAATTTCATATTTTCAGTATTTTTCTGTTTTAAAAAGATTAATTTATATTCCTGGATTAAAAAAAAAATAAAAAGCATTTGATTCAAAATATAATTACTATATAATTATTTTATATTCCACCAGAAAACTTAGTATGTCAATTAAACTTTCAGAATAAAGAAAACAGAGGAAAATATTCAGGAGGAAATGTGGGTTTCACATTATGGTAGTAGACAGACTTGCGAAATTCAAATTGAATTCACTGGTGTCTTTTAATCTCCTCTTACAACATTATGCAATGCATTAATTTATCTTCTCCATTTGCTACAGTCTCTTTTCTTTCCTTCAAGGTGTTTAGATTTCTCATTGCTAGAAAAATTGGCAATGGGGATGAATGATTTGACTGTATAATTTCCATATGGCAGAACTGGAAGTTAAAAAATGCATTCTCAGCTCGCATATAGACATATATGCTAAATGGTGGCATTCAGCACCTTTTAGAAGTGGTTGGCATGGGAACTACCTGATCACCAAAAACCATATTGTATTTTCCATGGAAAACTTTCAGGCCTGTGTCTTAACTCTGAACAATAATCATGGCCTTTATGTCTTTTAAAGCTGCCACATTGAAACAGATGCAGATATATGGAGTATTTTAGAAGGTTATGAAATCGTAAGTCTGCTGTGGTAATGCAGTTAGTTTGAACCTACCATACAACAAATAAGATTGCATGGAAAAGTACCAGCTGTTAACTGAGGGTTGAACCGTCCCCTGCTTTCAAAGAAACAGACTAAAAACATAAACAAACACCCTCCCCTGCCCAAACACAACAGCTGAAATAATAGCTTGCTACAATGTAATTTATACTTTTTTAGAATGGAAAGTTTAGATTTTGCTGATTTCTAATTGTTACTCTTAAAACCTTCCTGATTGCTTTACACTACATTATTGCCATCCACTATTACTTCTTCTGCTTTAACACCACCACAACTGTGGTTGTTCAACTTGCTTTCCCAAAGCCACTACTCAAGTGGTAATACAAAGGAGGTCAGAGTGGACATCCACCTCTATGGTTTGTGCAGGTGCATCCCATGGGTGCCTTCCAGAAATAAATCTCAGAAGTAGTCAAAGATTTTAGCCCAGAGTTCTAATAACACAAAGGAATTTTTTTTTATTTCAACTATTTTTTTATTTCAACTATTGCTATTGGATAAAATTCCCTCCTTGTTCATTTCAGTTCTTTTCCAGTAATAAAGCTTAGAATTCCCCCAGAAAACTTCTTCAAACAACAGTTATATTTTTTCCATCATGGAGCCTTACTGATTACACTCAACCCAGAATTTAACTCACAATATTGAAACTTACTGTAGACTTCAGCAGGGCTAGATTGACACCCTTCTTTTTCAATATCCTTGGTTACATAACAGAAATAAAGAAGTCTTTTTTAAACAGCACATCTCGACATTTTCTGACATTGATGACCTTATTGACTAAATACAAATGATAAATAAATAATAAATAGTGGGCTACAAAGATGATTAGGGGCCTAGATCATCTCTCTTACGAGGGAAGGCTGAGGGACTTCAGTCTTTCTAGTCTGGAAAAAAGAAGACTGAGGGGGGATGATCAATGCTTACAAATGCTTAAAGGGTCAGTGTCAAGAGGATGGGACCAGACTCTTTTCATTGGTGCCCAGTGACAGGACAACAGGTAAGAGGACAAACCTGAACGTAGGAAGTTCCATCTAAACATGAGGAGGAACTTCTTTACTCAGATGGTGGCAGAGCACTGGAACAGGCTGCCCAGAGAGGTGGTGGAGTTTCCATCTCTGAGACATTCAAAACCTGCCTGGACACATTCCTGTGCAACCTGCTCTAGGTGGACCTGCTCGGGCAGGGTGTTGAACTAGATGATCTCCAGAGGTCCCTTCCAACCTCCATATTTTTCCATGATACTTTGATTCCGTAAATATTATAATGTGTCTTAATCAGTATTATTCAGGAATACTGAAGGTCTATTTTAAAACTACTACTAAAACCAGTGGTAAAAGAATCTGCCCAGAAACATTGTGAAAATCAGTACCTGTTTAGTACAACAGAGTGATTGCAACATTTTCAATCACTAACATTTACATTCGCTTACCACTTGCAGAGCTACTCCTATCAGTCCAAGCTATTTACTGATATTACCAAAGTAATGAACTTTTCATGAATATATCAAACCATTGCATTAATCAGTACAGTTGCATTACCTGATGTTTAATTGAAAAAATGCCACACCATCTATACCGTAATTCTTATAGTTAAATACTCCTAGGTTCTACATACAAACTTGGATGCCATACATTTTGACAGCTCGATGATTCCAGTTTTCCTGAAAAGGCAGAGCAACAGAACTACTTTTTTACTGTCATCAATATCTTACAGGAAGTTACATTTCTTTTCAAGTCTCAGATTCAATTAACTATAGGCACTACCTGACAATCTCTAGTAAATAACAGTCTTTGAGCATTACTAGTTAAGCTAGACAGCTTAAAAGTCTTTGCCTTACATATCACAACCTCAAATAATACAGAACAAATAAAAAGCCCCAAATCAACTGACCATTAATATTTGAGATTATTTTATTTTTTTCTGTTTATATTTGTCAGCAGATTTCTATGGCTCATACCTCAAAAAATGCCAGAGGCACTGATGCTCAAGTGGACACAATAACTTTGGCTTCATGACCAGCATGAGCAGCAGGTCACTGTGCCTTGGCATGCAGATGCAATGCCTGGCACAATTTAGCTCTCTGTGGGAATTGTCACATCAAAAAATGTTGTAATAGGTATATATTGAAGCATCACCTGCCAACCACACCAAAAAAGTCATGTTCCTGCATCTCCCAGAAGATTCTCTTAACATACCTTCTGTCTGCAAAGACTCAGCAGGAATCACACTGCTTAATTGATCCCAGGCTGGTCTGCAAGACCTATGAAACAATGTCCTTCCACACAATTTAGATAATAAAAGAGTACTCCACTAACCCTGGTGCCTCAGGTGCTACAACTCAGTCCTCCTGTTTGTTCATTCTGCTCCAGTGCCCTTTGTGCTTTTTTTGCTATGGCCTTGTTTTCTACTTGTGTGTGTAAGTCACCACTTTCTGTCAAAGGAGTAGGTTTGGGCTCTTTATTTTGGGGTATTTGTTGCTATCCTGTGGGCATCTACACTCCTTTCAGAAGAAGTAAGTATAAATCTTCAAGTTTCAGGAAGATGGTGCTGTCACTCAATAGGAAATCATGTGATGCAAAGATTAGTGTATGAAAGACAGAGCATCTTGCAGTGTTCCTGCCCAGCACTACTATAGCTCCATGCTAAAAAGCAAAATGAATTTATCACACCACTCAGTAGTCACACACTTCTATGCACACACAGACATAGAGTGTTTTACTCTATCCCACTTTACAAGAAATAAGAAAAAAATCAAGCAATAATGAAACTGAAATGATGAAATCTCAACAGAGGAAAACAAACTACACAATAAACCTGCTGTGGTCAGGCTTTAATATTGTGTACAGAAAATTATTTACAGCAACAACCTTTGTAGACGTTTTCAAACATTAAAACATAAGAATGGCTATAATATTTTCCTTATGCATGCATCAAACATTGTTCCTCCCACCCCCAAAAAACCTCTGAAAAAATAGATTTTAAATCAAAAGTAAAATATAAAAGTATAATTCTATTTAAAAAAAAAAAAAAAAAGAATTCACAGGTATTTAATAAGTGCGCTGAAGAGACTGATCTCTTTCATATTCCTTTTCTGCAAGTAGAAATTTTACTGATGAACACAGGCAGCAGCTTGCATAATTATACCAAGAAAGTTATCCCCTGCAACGGATGAGATTCTTGTTAGAAACACTGCACACAGGGAACTCAGTATGTCTGACAAAGATTAGATCACAGAGTCTACAGGGCTAAAGAGATAAATGTACACAGTGGGATAGGATGACCTTTCAGTTTCAGCTTTTTACCCAGATGTTGCCTAACCTATGAAAATAAATAATAAAAAATAAATAGGGTTATTTCAGAACCTCAGCTTGCCTTGAAGATTTAACAGCTGCTAGCCTTTTGACTTTTCAGTGCACTGAAAATTTTAGCCTTATTCTTGAAGGACAGCAAATGGCTGGAGCATAACATATGTTGCACACAAAGGAAATAGTTTTGAAGTATCGCAATCCTGATACTGGGCTGCCATCTTCTTCCAAACTGTCATTTCTCCCCAGAGATTTACAGGCACAATGGACTCCTTGGTGTCTTAATTATTCCAGCACTGAAATCTCATCTTTCAGTTTCATTGGCATCCATCCACTAGCTGTTGCACTAGGCCCTAGAAGGTGGGACAAAGGCTTCCTAAATTAGCCATGTGGCAACAACATAGGAGGTGGCTTGTGTCATTGCCTACCACATAAGACTGTACCAGTGGCAGCCACAGTTTTGCTTTATTTATCCTGTACAAAAACAATATCGAAGGGAATTTGATATTTAGAACAATGACTTCTAATAGTCTGTAGAGCCTGACTCTTAATAAACTGAAACAATATGCCGAGATTTCTATGATCATTCAGAATTAATCAATGCAACTCAGTTTTGAATATAAAATATCCAGTATTTGCACTGATACATTTAACATAGTTTAGCAATTTTCATTTATAAAGCACACTGAGGACAAAGCAACAAAGGAAAGTTGTCAAAAATCATAATCTGATCACAGAAGGAAAAGAATACAAATTGATTAAATTTTAAGATAGTATAAAACCTATACCTCCATCCCCTCAATAAAGATGCTAACAGCACACAGCCATTAGAAGACTGCAGATTTACAGTGAAAGCATGTTACAACATAAGTGTGGATTCCACACACACACTCATGGAAATCACAAAAGATTAAAAATGTACCTTATAACTCTGAATTATTTTTAGGCCCACTTTGGTGGTTGAACCTTGTCGAGCTGCCAGGTGCACACCCAGCCACCCTATCACTCCCACTCCTCACCAGGACATGGGCAGAAAATACAATACAAAAGCTCATGGGTGCAGATGATGACAGAGAGATCTCTTATCAGTTACAACTGAGGGCAAAACAGACTTGACTTGAGGAAATAAATTTAATTTATTTAAAATTAATAACAGAGTAGGATAGTGAGAAATAAGAAGAAAACTAAAAGCACCTTTTCCCCACCTCTCCTTTCTTCCCAGACAATTTCACTCCCAGCTCTTCTACTTCCTTACCCTGAGCAGTGCAGAGGGATGGGGAATGGAGATTTCTCTCAGGTCATAACACTTTGTTTCTGCCATTCCTGCTTCCACATTGTCCTCTTCACAGTCCTTCAGGAACAGACTGCTCCAGTACGGGTCCCTCATGGGGTCACAAGTCTTACCAGATAATCTGCTCTAGCATGGGCTCCTCTTCATAGGCTACAGCTTCCTTCAGAGTATGTACACCTTCTACATCATGGGTCCTCCACAGGCTGCAGGATGGATATCTGCTCCACTGTGGTCCTCCATGAGCTTCAGGCGGACAACCTGATTCATCAGGATCTTCGTCAGGAGCTGAAAGGGAACATCTGCCCTAGTACTTGGAACACCTCCCCCTCTTTCTTCAATGACCTTGGTATCTACAGGGCTGCTTCTCTAATATATTCTCACTACTAGGTTTCCCCATAAGGAAATATAGATATTTCTCATATGCATATATTTCTTATAGAGATATATAAAATTTGGAAATATATATATATTTCTTTTTTTAAAATATGTCTAACAACTTCAGGTTTATGACATGCAAGTAATTTATGGAAAACAGTGCATTAGTCCTGACAATGACCGTGCAACAGCTATAAGCACCTGTTGGTGTTGGGATATGTTCCAACATCTGGCAGTTAACAGAGCCCAAGTAGACACAAAGATTACATCACAAAAAGCTCGAGGAAATTGTTCATGATAATGCAAAATCATTATACAGAATGCATTATAATTAGCCAGAAAATGGAACTTAAGAAGCCTAGGAAAGAACAACTGTATTAAATATTTGAAATGTTATTGGACTCTACGATATTGGTCTGTACAAAACTACAGGTGGGGGAATGGGGAGTTTATTTGGTCCTCTGCTTCTCTTTTTTTGTGAAGGCATAATGCATTTCTCAAAAAGTACATCCCAATGTTCCCAACTGTTGATGACTTCATTATATGCCATACCCCACTGTTACCTCTCCTCTTTCTACTCTTTCTTCTCTTTCTTGCATAGATATTTTTTAATTTCTCTGATATGGTTTTCAAAAACAAACAAAAAAAGGCCAAATACTGCATCTACAAGAACAACAAATTGGATGAAGGCTTAAAAACCTTGTCCCAGTATAGTTTTCATAATCCCATCACACTCCAGATAGCTTAGATAATGTGTAAAAACCAGCATCTCTAGACCTGTGTTGCTTTGTGGTTTTTTCACACAAAGTCATATATTTCAGCTGGAAAAATGGAGATAGATAACAGTAAAAGACTAGGACATATGCAAAGTAAGCCACAAGATGAAGTGATTTTAAACCTTAAGTTGATTTGTGCTATCATCTGAGATACAATGTGCTGCAAGCTAGTGTAATATCTTGAAGAGCAGTTACCGCGCAATCACTAGGGCAAACATTACACTCACAAGGAACTGTGCCCCAGGGAACAGGCAGTCAGATGAGAAGGAGTAATAAAAATGCCACTTCTTGCCATCAAAGACACACAGGCACACAAATGAAATGCTGGGAGAGGAAGGGTCCAGCAATATTCCAGGAGAGCACTTCCCTGTAGGAGGGAATTCTTCATGCCCATGTACTGACAAAGGTTTTAACAATGATACAAGAGAATATAAAAGCTATCATCACTCAATCAAAACACATTCCCATTTGCTCAGAAGTGCAGAATGGTCAGAAGATTTTGGAGAAAGTGTTTTAGTAATACAGCAAATAGAGAATTCCCCTTCAAGTATACCTTTCCAAGAGAATGGCTGCCCCAAAGAGGCACTGTTTTATAAGCTCACTCAGTTATCTAATCTCTCTTGCAACACATTTACAGTTTTGGTGTCTAAAACTCCCCTGGCATGAGTCTGACAATTTCATTTTATGCTCTAATTTAAACAAGCAGTTCTTTCTGTCTGCTTTAAACTTAATACTTATCCTTTAATCTAAAGCCTCTACATGCATGTCATTCACTCCATTACACAAAAATAGTTCACTATTCACCTTTTCAAAATTAATTGTTATGTCTATATCTCCCATGCTTGCCTTCAGACATTAAATTTTTGGAATGAGAAATCCTTATCTACTAATTTCCCTTCAGAAACTGCTTTTTCCCTTGATACTTTACTGAAGTAATGGATCCTCTTTCTCATAGTTTCTCATAATTTTTTTTTTTTTTGAGATGGACAACTAAACAGTGGAGATTTTCATCATAGTATTCTATAACCACTGAAATTGATAGGCTGAAAAGAATTTTCATTTGGTCCAACCCTCATCAAAGCAGGCCCAGTTTGAGTCCATCACCTAGTGAAGTTCTTGATCACATCCAGGGATGGTCATCCTTTAACTGTCTAGATCACTGTTTCAATTTTGATCCTACCCTTTGTGAAAAAGTTCATATTCATCAAGACAGAATTTTGCATGTCCCAAATTAAGCTCATTGCATTTTATCTTGACAATGTGAACTTCATCCTGAGGTCCGGACAGCCGCTTCCCGACCCTGTAGCTTTCCCTGGGTGAAGGCTTCTGACGCACTACGTGGCCCTTTGCCACCACTGTGTTATAGTTTCCAGCAGATTCTGGGCCCTCTTACACACTTCTTGATGCCACAACTCTTCCACTCTTAAAAATGACCAAATAAAAATTCACCAAAACAACAATTTAAAATGAAATCAAAATCTATAGTAAGCAGAAAAAAACCACAAATAAACAAAAAAAAAAAACACATGGCAAACCCTATCTCTTCCCCCAGATGATGGCATGAGAAGTTTGTCATACTTTGGACAATTATCATTTTCTGACACAACATATTATCAGCATTGTTTTAAAGCTCCCAGTGGAATAACAGTGAAATATCTTCCAACACATTCCCACTAACAATTTAACTTCAATAATTATAAATGATCTTAGATGGAACATATGTAACCTATGCTGTGTTTTCTGTGTTGGGATGGCAGCAATGTTCCTTTGGCTATTGTGACATGGCAAATAGCAAGTCCCCAGGGAAGAAATAGTCTCAACAGGCCATTTTTTCTAATTTTTAGATAAATGTTTTCATTTACTACAGACTACTGTAGGACATTTCCTAAAGAAACTAAGTAGATACAGAAAACTTTGCTGGATTTGGTGCTACAAGATAATACAAAATTCAAAAAGTTATAAGCAACGAAGGGGCAAATAATGATGAATGACAACAGAAAGGAGGAAAAAATTATTACAGAAAGAAGGGTACTGCCAACTTAATAAAGGCTATTCTTACACATTTGTATGAAGTATAAAGTGCTCAGCGAAGTTCCATCCAACTTCAAAAGGTGAGAGTTTAGCCAAAATTCCAGTTCATCTACACAGGGAGCTTCTAGGGTCCTCAGTGCCACCACTGGGATGCCACTGCTTTTCTGATCAAAATTTCAAGACACTGGTTTGTTTAACATGATCTTCTGAAGCTTGTTTAATCCAAGCCCCAACTCCCAACTACCAAATACAGTCATTCCTCTGAACAGAATGCTAGTGTGCAAGCTGCACGACTGCACCAGCTGTCCACTGAGAAAACTGAGGAAGAGGTGCTCCAAAGATAAAAAGAGCTAAATAATGCAACAGCTCATGCTAGGTGTGATAGCAGCAATCTGGTGACAATTTATTGCTGTATAATGGATGCCCAGAATATATTGCACGCAATGAATCAGAAGCTGAGTTTATCAGTTGTTGTTCTAGAAAAGGAAATATAAAGCTGGTATTTCAAGTTCAAAAAATATAAAAGAAACATTAAAAAATTACATTTATAAGTACATACTGTTCTCAAAAATCTTTGGATCTGTTGATTATCCTAAGTCTCAAAACTTACTCTGCTTTACCATACCAAGACCAGTAGTGCTGCCACACTACATCATTTTACTTAGGAGCCAAGCTCCAAAGTGGCATATTGAGAAGTACTTTAACACAGGAGGGTGCTCATATCTCCAAAACTTATTTCAAAAAGTTTAATAACTTTAGCAATATTTTTTGTTCAATTTTGTTTAAAGTTTACAGTACCATTATATATATTTTTATTGCCCTGATGCCAGGAACTCTATTAGTATGCCAATAAGCAAGCATTTGTGCCAAAAAAGCCATAAAGAAGCCCCGAACATAAAAAAAAAATCACCAGGCCCCCACCAGTCTCTCGTGCTTTGAAATTACATTCAAAAAAGTAATTTTAACACTATAAGAATCTGAACACCGTTCTCAAGAGAGTATTTCTTTTTCCTTTGTCTCTCTGCCAACTAATAGTTTTAATGAAAAAACACGCAAACTACAGGTGGTATTATTTTGGGGGCAATGTTTATCGTGTCTCTTCAACAAAAACCTAAAAATCTCTATAATTGGTCTTGACAATATGCCAAAAGGGATCTCTCCAAACTAAACATGGATCTTCACTCCTGTCTTCTCTTTCTCCTCAATGGCATTACTTCCCTTACTGTGGGTTTCACAGCAGTGGGATTTACAATAAACACTATGTATTCTCCTGGTGTCATAATAGGCAAAAAAAATCTATGTAAGTAGAGAAGAATGACAGCCAATCTCTGCCACTGTATAAGGCATAAACCTAGCAGCATTATTTTGACAGGAATGATTTTGTTATTTTATTACACTGAAGACCAGACTTTAGCCCAATTTGAAAGAGATGAACACTTGTCATTAAATCATTCTGCATGACTATACTGTTATTCACTTTAATTTGCCCCTCCAAACATTAAGTCTATTTAGCAAGGTTAAACACCTTACCTATAAACATAGCAAGGGCAAGTGTAGTGTAGGGCAAGACAGATTCCCTAGACAGTATCAAATGCAGCATTCATTGCTTATCTTTCAAAGGAATACATTTAAATAAACACAGAATTCAGTTATATACTGTATGACCTGGCAGCGCTAAACCCAGCTCAATTCCTTTTTAAAAAGCAAGTACTCAATTTTCAGTTATTGGTTTAACACATCAGTTATCCCTCTGCAAAGCTAGGCTTAGCAAATTAATAAACCTGTACAAAACCAAGAGCATGTAATGGCAAAAACTACAACTTTTGATTACTACTAGTACAAACATTGAAATAAGATGAAACCTGATGGAAGAATGCTGTATGACACTCAGTCCACAAAATACAGTTGTTATTCAGTTGTTACTTTAGCCACATTTAGAAGACTAGGAAACCCTGGATATCTTCAACACTGCTTGAACACTTAAAAGTGATCTGAAATACCACTGGTTTAACAGAAAGGCCTTGACAAATTAAGGCACCCGAGTTAGAATAACAGGAACAGGGTCCCTTATTTTCTTTTACTGAAGTCCTTTGATAATGAGAATTCATCTAGCATATCCCTTGGGTGTATGGACAATCATAGAATCATATGGGGTTGGAAGGGACATTTGGAGATCACCTAGTGCAACCCCGCCACTAGAGTGGGTCTCTCTAGAGCACGTTGCACAAGAACTCATCCAGGCAGGTTTTGAATGTCTCCAGAGGAGACTCCACCACCTCTCTGGGCAGCCTGTTCCAGGGCTCTACCACTCTCACAGTAAAGAAGCTCCTCCCCATGTTTAGGTGGAACTTCTTACACTCAAGTTTGCACCCATTTCCTCTTGTCCTGTCACTGGGCACCACTGAGAAAAGACCAGCCCCATCCTCCTGACATCCTCCCTTTAAGTATTTGTATGCAGTGATCAGATTGCCCCTTAGTCTTCTCTTCTCAAGACTAAAAAGACCCAAATCCCTCAGCCTCTCCTCATAGGAGAGATGCTCCAGGCCCTTAATCATCTTTGCGGCCCTTTGCTGTACCCTCTCCAGCAGTTCCCTGTCCTTCCTGAACTGGGGAGCCCAGAACTGAACACAGTACTCCAGATGGGGTCTCAACAGGGCAGAGTAGAGGGGGAGGATAACCTCTCTCGACCTGCTGGCCACACTCTTCTTGATGCACTCCAGGATGCCATTGGCTTTCTTGGCCACAAGGGCACATTGCTGGCTCATGGTCATCCTGTTGTCCACAAGAACTCACAAGTCTTTTTCCTCAGAGCTGCTCTCCAGCAGGTCAGTCCCCAACCTGTACTGGGGCAGGGGGTTATTTCTCCCCAGGTGCAGCACCCTACACTTGCCCTTGTTAAATTTTATTAGGTTTCTCCTGGCCCAAGTCTCCAGCCTATCCAGGTCTCTCTGTATGGTGGCACAGCCTTCTGGGGTATCAGCCACCCCTCCTAGTTTTGTGTCATCAGCAAACTTGCTGAGGGTACATTCCATCCCTTTGTCTAGGTCATTTATTAATATATGGAAGAGGATTGGACCCATACTGACCCCTGGGTCATCACTTGTTACAGACTTCCAGTTGGATTCTGTGCCCCTAATCACAACCCCCTGGGTCCTGTCTTTCAGCCAGTTTTCAATCCATTTAACCATCCATTCATCTAACACACACTTCCTAAGCTTAGCTATGAGGATGCTGTGGGAGACGGTGTCAAAAGCCTTCTTGAAGTCAAGGTGGACAACATCCACCTCATCTATCCAACCAGTCATGCCATCACAGAAAGCTATCAGGTTAGTCTGACATGACTTCCCCTTGGTAAATCCATGTTGACTACCTCTGATAACTTTCCTTTTCTCCATGCTCTGAGATGACACCCAGGATGAGGTGTTTCAAAGTCCATGGCTCCTGAGGGTTCGTCCGAGCAGTAAAGCCTGAGTCAAAGAAGGCATTCAGCAACTCAGCCAATATTACATTTCACTTTGCACTGGACCTTCTTCCAGTGTTTCTGAATAAGTTGACACATCTGTATGTTTTGACAACACTATATGGTGAAATATTTCACTGAATTTTTTTTTAGAGTTGGAAGGGACCATAGAGGTCATCTAGTCCAACTCCCCTGCTGAAGCAGGATTGCCTAAAGCTAGAGCATGTTACTCAAAACTGCAACCAGGCGGGTCTTGAAAATCTCCAAAGAAGGGGATTCCACGACCTCCCTGGGCGGCCTGTTCCAGGGCTCTGTCACTCTCACTGTAAAGAAGTTTTTTCTCATATTTGAGTGGAACCAATTATGTTCCAACTTGTGCCCGTTGCCCCTCGTCTTCTCACTGGCAACCGCTGAAAAGAGTCTGGCTCCATCATCCTTCAAACCACCTTTTAGATACTTATAGGCATTGATA
>JAOTQQ010000019.1:67459310-67477879 GCA_026546715.1 Gallinago undulata | reverse complement strand
GAGCCCAGAACTGGATGCAGTATTCCAGTTGTGGCCTCACCAGTGCAGAGTAGAGGGGGAGAATGACTTCCCTCGACTTACTGGCCACACTCTTCCCTATGCAGCCCAGGATTCCGTTGACCTTCCTGGCCACAAGAGCACACTGCTTGCTCATTGACATTTTGCTGTCTACCAGGACCCCCCGATCTTTCTCTTCAGAACTTGTTTCCAGCAGATCCATGCCTAACCTGTATTGGTGCCTGACATTCGTCTTCCCCAGGTGCAGAACCCTACACTTTTCCCTGTTCTTCCGTGCCCAGCCCTCCAGCCTGTCTAGGTCTCGCTGGATGGCAGCACAGCCCTCCTGGGTGTTAGCCACTCCTCCCAGTTTGTTATCATCAGCAAATTTGCTGAGGATACACTCTGTTCCCTCGTCCAGGTCACTGATGAATATGTTGAACAGGACTGGACCAAGTATTGACCATATTGAACTATATTTTTCATTCAATGTATGCAAGCTGTTTTCTCACCAATTCTCAAATTTCCTGAGTAGCACCTTGCCTGGTAAGCTTAGAGAGACTTAAGGAATGTGCCTTTTGTCCATTTGAGGCACCCTCTACTCATGTTCAATTCTGTGGTGAATTGAAACTCCATCATCTTTCTCAGACATTTAATTCATGTTTCTGATTGCTTCTTACCTCTCTTGTTCTTTTATTTTTCACCAAAACTTTCTTCTTGAGCAGATCCTATCTAGAAAATGTAACACCAGTTACATCAGTAACATCTTGCAAATATCTGATCATAAGGAACAGAAAAGGCTGTTTTCACTACCTGGCTATTACCTTATGTTCTTAGCTGGTATCAGCAACAAAACCCCTCCACTGTGAAAACTGACAGTGGCCATGCAAGAAAAAGTTTGTGTGAACTCACTTGTGTTTACAGTCAGCCCTTTCAAGATCCAGACTGAATAGTGCAAAAACAGAACTAGCCAGTGTCGGCTTTATTATTTGAGAAAAAACTGAACAGGAATTTTAACTTCTTGAATATTTTAAAATTAGTGCTTTGCTTAATTGTCAACACTTGGTTATACTGCCAGAAAATAATAAACATTCTTAATATTGTTCTGAAATGCAAAGCAAGAAGCACTTTTTTTTTTCACGTCCTCAATGCCCACTGACACCTGGTGTGTAGGCAAGTGTGGCAGCATATTAGATTTGGCTCTTTGTGTCAGCAAATATTACAGTAGCACGAGAAGACTACTTCGGAACTGATCTGCTTTATAAGATTTAGAGTGATTCAGAAAAGGAACTTTTCAAGAAAGGGGGAAAAAATTCTTCCAGTATTCCTCCTAGAGTACTGCTCTTCCTGTACCTTTATTTATTCTAAAGACTCACGTTCATTACTCACAGGGAGGACAAATATCAATTGAAACAAAAAATTACCAGAACTAAATTTGTTCTTCCTGCATTATGATCAGCAGCTAGCAGGATCTTGTTAGCACATAATTTATTGCAGTAAGTTATGAGTGAGGATTTTGCTGGCACATATATTGTAAATGGGTGAATTATTTATTCCAACACTTTGTTTCTAGTAACCGAAAAAAAATTTAGTATAATAAGGTATATTTGTAAATTCTGTGAAATTCTCATATGGTGAGAGGAGGAGGTATTTCACGGGATGTGTAGGAAGCTACCAGCAGAAGAAAATGAAAAACATTTTGGCAAAGATTTATTTATAACAAAATTGCTTTTTACTTGAGAAAAGTACAAAGGTATAATAGTCACATGATCCAATAAAAATGAATTGTTTCTTGACAGAATGTGTGTTATTGACAGCTCATTTTATTACTACAAGGCTGTAATAGAATAGGTATACGTGGTATTATAAGATAAACGGAACGCTGACAACTGATCTGAGCAACCTCATTAGCCAATACAGTAATATCATAGATTCAGTTTTTGTAAAGGCCTTGGAAAAAAACCACCTCAAAATCCAAACTCACATAAAAAAAAAACAAAACAAAACAAAACAAAAAAAACCAAAACACACACACACAAAAAAAACAAACAAAAAACAACCCCAAACCAAAAAAAAAAAACCCAGGTCAAAACCAAAATATATTTTGTTTGATTCATATCAGGACATTTTCTCTTCCTCCACACTGAAATAAACTACAGTTTACTTCAAAGATATTTTAACGGAATATTGATGAGTGTAGGCTAACAGCACCAGATTCAACTGATTCCAAGTGCCAATTATGCCCCAGGATCACTGTCAGTGTTTGCCTAATAATTTTCAGTTGCCTTGACTTTGTTTGTTTTCCTGGGGAATTTTTCTTCTCTTACTATACTGGAAGCTCCTCTGCTCTGCAACCTTGCTGCTGCCACACTGCTAGCAGCATCTGACATCTTTTCTACAATAGAGCCAATGAAATAAACTGCACTGAGGAGCCCATATTCTTCCTCTCTGCTTGGAATGCTGTAGATGAAAAGCTCTCCTAGCATTACACTATGCATTTCAGTTTGGCAGACTTTCTCTCCACTGCAGGGGAGTCAAAGAAAAATGGCATCCAAGGATGCAAGGATGGCTAGGAACAGGGTGAATATATGCCAGCCTCCAGCACAGCTTTACAGTCAGAGTAGTGGCCAACAGTGCAGTTAGACCAGCAGAAGCAAGAGGAAATCTGCCAGAAAACCAGATGAGAACCCAGATGTCACTGCTGGGAAAAACCCCCACACCAACAACCAAACCCCTCACATTTCTGAATTTCATATCTGGACAACAGAGTTGCCAATTTATCATTTTAGCTGTCTTGGGATCTGGTTTGAAATGCTAGCTCATTCATAACAGATTAACAAAGTTTAGTTCCCTGATAAACATTAATAAAACATGGCAGAAGACTACAAGCTAAACTGAAGAAAAGAGGCAGAATTGATTTACCTTAAGCAAATTAGATTTTTGTGATTCTCTGTCTGGATACATTAGTATCAGACTACAACATGTACAGACCTTAAATACTTCTGCATTCATTGCAATTTTTAGAAGTCAGTGCTTTACGCCCAGTCTGTTACTCAAACAATACTTGAACTGGGTTATTTTGGTTTTACTGTGTACTGCAATTTGTACTGCAGACAGAACAGGACTGATGGAGCATTCTTTGAAATCTCACTAGCTCCCCAAGCACTCTTGATTACATCTACTAATTTACATTTCATAATACACAAATAAATGCCCACCTTAAATTTCCAACACTAGCGTTGCAGTGTCAAAAAGATCTTAAAATACATGAACTGCCTCAAGGAACACTTCTGTCAGAAATATTTTACTTCTTTTCACACCAAAATTAGCAGTCTCTGTCAAATGGCATCTGCTTGTTTTAAGTTTATTAAAAAAATTATTTGGTCTAAATTCACTAAAAGTATCAGCAAAACTCAGCAGGGGCTGCCCTCTTTTATGCCATATTTTGAAGTATTCTATTGAACCAATGGCAGAGACACTTTGGTGACCCTTGGACAATAAATACGTTTTCCCCTTAATTTCTTTCTATTATGTCATATATATCTCCAGATAAGATTCCCATACATGCTGTGGCTAGGTACAATTTTCTTCTGCCCTCCCTTCAACACATTTAAAAGTAATCTTTACCCTTGTCTTCTGCAATGTCAAACAGAGAAAGCTATATAAGCTTAGAACTAAGGAAACAGCAAACCACGTGCACATTACTAGGGTCTACACATAGCTCTTTCTGGTTTAGAGTTGCACAGTGCCTACCACAGCCAGTGACATTCAGGGTTTTCAATGCAAATTCAGAAGCAAAGCCAGATTTTTTAGAAATTAAATAGAATTACTAGAAATAGTGCACCTGCTTCCATCAGGACATTCCAGCACGCTCTGTACTGGAGTCGAATTTTGTCAAAGTTAACCCTCTTCAATTGAAGGGTGGAGGATTAGCAGCTGATCTAAAATGAAGCCATTAGGTAATGTTCCAAGACTGTTTTGATCTCTGTGGGTTGACCTGCATTTCAATGTACAGTTCCAGTAAGGTCAGTTAATTTCCTCCGAAAAACAGGAGTTCACACCTACAGGTTAAGTCCTAAATCTCTGTGGTGAATCAAGAAGCGGTACCTTCATTACAGCCAACAAAATAGATCCTGAGCACAGATATTCACAAACACACATAAAAAACCTACAAGTAGGGGATACATGCCCCATACAAGTGGTACAGAAAACTGGTCATTTTCCAAGTGCCAAGCATATTAAAAAGTTTTTATCTGTAATAAATTCACCAATAATTGCTCTACTAATAAGCATGTATTTCGTGAAACATTTTTCCTTAACTTCATAGTACATAACTACATAGTACATTCTCCAAAGTCAGAGGCGACAGGACTAGAGGAAACAGCCTCAAGTTGTGCCAGGGGAGGTTCAGGCTGGAGATTAGGAAAAAAAAATTCACTGAAAGGGTTATCAGACATTGGAATGGGCTGCCCAGGGTGCTGGTTGAGGCACCATCCCTGGAGGTGTTCAAAAGACAGGTTGACGTGGTGCTGAGAGGCATGGTTTAGTGATGGTGTTGCATTTTGTTTGTTGGCTGTTTACTTCTGTCAAAGTTAAGTTGATGGTTAGACAAGATGATCTTGAAGGTCTCTTCCAACCTAGAAGATTCTATGATTTTCTTCTTTTTGGTGTAAAAGTTCCCATTCCCAATTGAAATAAGATCTGCAAAACCACATGATTTTAACATTGTAACTCTATGGCACTTCTTGTTGATGTTGTGTTTGCATCACAAATTTTTGTAATTTTTTTTCCCTTAATGCTAAGTTTTTCACTTTGAGAGTTGTATTCATTTAGGTATTAATTTAAGCTCACTTAGGTGTGTGCGTGCATTTTGATGCCTAACACTGTATTAACCTACTTCCTCAGAATAAACAGTTTTCCATTCCTTTAAAAGGGGGGGAGGAGGAGAAATAGTGTTGGACCTTAATGACACCTTTAAATGTACTTGCATTTAAATTGCCCCAATTAAGCTGCAAAGTTTGCACCTGGAAAGCTAAGTGGGTTGAGGGACAAATACCTTCCCAGCTCAATTATTGCAAGATTAGGTTAAGAGATCACCTGCATGCTGATTAGTGCATAGTAACAGCACACTTCAACTTCTGAAAAGTCAAGCAGAAAGCTGAAATCACCAGCTTATGCAGCAACTACAGCAAGCTGCTTTTAACTGGGAGTCCTATCTGTTGCTTATACAGTTAAGTATGTCTTATGGTTATACAGTCAAACCTTGGGCTGAACATTCAACTTCTAACTACTGCAGTGAAGAAAATTAGTCTTCTCTCTCACTTCGATTCCTCATTTGAATTGTAGATGTTTTTGCTGTATACGATCAATTATGGGTTTGCAGTTTCTTTCAGATCATAGCTGCATTTTAAGGGCTGTAGCTTTTAATAATTTCTGCCATTTTTTTCTCCCACCACAAAGTCTATGCCATTCCCCCTGCTTGAAATCAGAGGAAGAAATAAATATGGGGAGAAAGTTCATTAGTTTTAACATCTTCAGAGAAGTGTATCAAATTTATTCGTCAGAACAGTTTTAAAAATACAGTACGGTGCACACCATTTTCTTTCCTCCGCATCTTTCATTTTCTGAAAAGTCCTTAAGGGCAGACAAGCTTCAAACATATTTAGGCCAAGACAGTACTATATCACCGTATCATATATGGTGAACATAACATACATGAACTATTCAAGTATAGACACACATAAATGTACAGAGAGAACAAAATAAATGTTTCTTTCATATCTCAAATGTTTATGACTCCACTTAAAATGTGTTTAATCAAAATCTACACTCTAGATAAGGCACTTAAAAAAAAAAAACCCAAACAATTCCTAGTTGGATTACTTTTTGAACTTCAAATGATCACGTTTTCTGTTGACTAACTAGTGCTGATTAAGCGATATACTCAACTTATTTCCTAGTTAACTACTTTAGAAAAAACCGCACATCAACAAAAAAGAAGACAAAGAAACATAAGGGTTTCCTGCTGGATGCAATATTTACAACCCATGCCAGAAAAATACCTGTTAAATTATTTTTCTAAGATATAAGTAATTCAAAGTGAAAATAGAATGTTAAAATTTTTACATTTTCAGCACCAATGGCTAAATTTTTTTCCATGCTGTCCTGTCCTCATTACAGCTGGGACAAGTTAATTATCTTTCAAGTCGTTGCTGTGTTTTGGATTTACAACAATAGTGTTTTAGTTGTTGCTAAGTGATGTTCACATTAGTGGATGACTTTTTCAGGTTCTCATAGAAGCTGCAAGGGAGCATAGATAGCACAAGCTGACCAGAGGAATATTCCATGCCACATGCATCATGCTCAGCATATAAATGGGGGGTTGGCTAATGGCCATTGAAACAAAACAAAAAAAAAAAGGATTTCCACACATGTAGGGAAGCAAATTAATGGAAGAATTTAAAAATTAAAAAGGATCGTCTAAAGTTCAATGTATTTTTCTATGTCAGTCACAAACAAAAAACATGTGTAAGTAAGGCCTTGGGTCTGATTTAATTTGATGTCTTCAATTTATCTGGTTAAAGATGTTTATGAAAAGGCTGTTCTACTGTCTTTGGCTAGACCCTCAAATCTAAGAGGCTGAACTTCAGATTATACACAGAGGGTCTGATTTTCAGTTAGACTTCCTTAATTACACAGAATAAAGCAGACTTTTCTAAATGAACATATTTGTTCACGCAGCTGCACACGGAAACAGATCTGCTACCAACATAGTGAATTGGAATCTAAATCCGAGTTCTGTGGCCCAAACCAACCTCTCCCATAGGATTTAGTTCTTCCTTCTGCTACTGAATATTCTGAGAAGAACAGAAACAATCTGCTGCAACAGATATGATGACTGTCATTCAGGGAAAATCATCATATTCGTAATTGTACAAACAAAAGCTGATGATGATATTAATTAACAAGTGCCATTAGACAATTAAGTGACTGGGAATGTAAAAAGCTAACGCATTATGTAGTTGATGGTATGCTTGACAATACATATATCACATCTACCAGATGGCAAAGCAAGTGTAAACCTTAGCTTTCAAAAAATATTAATTCTTTAAATGCCTGTCAAAGCAAGGATTTCTTAGGATCAAGCAAAGAGAGAAGCAGGGATTTAATTCATCATCAAAATACTATGATATTTTATATTCAGATGCTACAACGCTTTGAAGGCTTCCTAAAATTGTATCACAGCTGCAATTAAAACATAACTAGGTAAAATACACAATGATATTCCCATCAGTCAAAATCCACAAGATTCACTTTCTATGCTAGGAATTCTCATGAGAAATAGTAAAAAAAATATAAATTAATAAGAATATTGCATTCTTTCTCTCATATTACAATGTGAAAGGAAATGCATTCTAGTGGCAAACATTTCCTGCAAACACCATTGTAATTTACAGGACAGGGATCTACTCTGGAAATGTGTTACAAAAATTAATTGGTTAACAATTCTCTTACTATCTCTTATCTTGCCTATATTGACCAACAGTTATTATCTTCTCAGACTCTTTCTTTGACCATTACTTCAGGAGATCACAAAGGACATTAAGCTCTTGATAATCATGAAAGTACACAGGAAAAATCTAAAGACAGGAAGAAAAAATAATTTCGTTAAGCTTCTGTAGCACCTTCTGATTTTTATTCAGATATGTACTACCTTTACTATCAGAAAGAGTAACACTAGCACATACATTACTCAAAAGCTCACAGTATCCACCCACTAAAACTCATGAATTACTCTTTTCACTGTTAAAAGAAAGCAGTCACTGAAATCTATTCTTAACCTTAAAAGAGAAAAAAAATGCAAAATAAAGTTGACATCTAAGCTATTATTCCTAAATTTTTTTGAAGTATTTAATGTCGCTACAAATCACTTAGCTGGTTTACTGTATATATTGTATATACTTTATATTTATTATAAGTGTAAAAACTTGAAGGGTTCTTCAACAATATCAAATTACTTTTAAATGTAATCTCTTATCTTTATGACTGAAAGGAAGAAACCTCCCTGTTTATAACAAACTACTTAATAAATGTGTAATTGAAAATATGTAAGATTAAATGACTGTCACAGGAAAAATATACAAAATCAAACCTCACATATTAAAATAAACAGCAATTTCTTTCTGTGGCTTTACTTTTTCTTCTCTATTTTTTTTTGTGTTTTGAAACATGGATTCAAAATAAAAATTATTTCATATAATTTTATACTCAAAAATTATATCAAATCCTCAAATTTGAAAAGCAGCCAAAATCTTCAAATTAAATACAATTTCTTTTGTCTCTTCCACAAAATAAAGAAAATAAAAATGAATACAACACAAATGAAACCTAAAAAAAGACATAAATAAAACCTACAGGCAAGATTCTAACATCACCTACTCAGCTCAATATGAGAATGATTCACCTTTATATAATTACTGAGCTCCTGATTGACTTTAGGAAAAACTCCATATTCAACAACACCTCAAAATACCATAAATGTGTAACTTGATCAGGATCTAAGCAGTGACTCAGATTTGAAAGGTTTCTAAAGGTGTATAGGTTTTCAGTACAAACAAAAGATTTGATAGCATTTGACACTTGTATTAACAAAGACTAAGAAATGACCAACCCAATTTTTTGCAAATGAGTGTAAACCACTAATCATAAAGGTATGCAACGCTGAAAAGAACTAAGCATAAATTAACAACAATCAACATTCAGAGGGGAAGCTTTAATATCCCAAAAAGAAGACATTCATAAAAAAAATAACTGGAGGAACAAAATACTTTAGTCCCTCTCTCCAAAGTAGGATTTGCCCCAGTGCACTATAGTGGTATATTCAGTGGCATTCAGTCGTATATATTTCTAATGACATGATCATCTATGTGATATATATCTCTTCGGCTTCAATGATATAGACAATGTAGTAAAGCTAATTTTTCATTTCCTCATTCTTAACTTTTTAATTTAATGCTCTGCCAGTAATTTTAAAGGAATAATTTTAAAATAACTTGGAGATGGATGGCAAGGCACTTTTTATAAGGAAATGAAAATTAATACATTGCTTTATACCATTAATGTGTAATTTTACTTAATCCTGGTACACTTGTATAATTTAATAAATGATTAAAAAAAAAAAAAAGAAAAAGTCATGGATCACTAATAGGCTTTTAAAAAATATAATAAATAGTATAAATTAAAGAAAAAATAAGAAAAAAAATTATTCTGGAGAAATTGCAAGAGAACCCTTACCTTCCAGTAGATATGTGTCTTCCAGAAAATAAGATCATAAGGACTGGCACTTTGGAATAGAAGAATGGGAACGTGCTCCACTATGCAACAAAAAAGTTTGAACTAGAATTTTTGTGTCCTTTTCAGTTTATTTTGAATTACAAGAAAAGTATGGGAGGGGAGAAAAATAAAGGTATCTGCCACTGCTGGTGGCATGGACTGTGTTGGAGAAGATTTGAGTGTCCTGATCAGAAATTTCACTTTGATTATTTCATTTCTGAGTGAAAGACACACTAAATGCCATTCTTCTTACTAAAAAAATATGCCTCACAACATCACAGAAACAATTGTTACCCTTTAAAAATATTAATACAATAAGTAGTCCACTATTATGAAGAGAAAATGCATATTAAAAGTTTTTGCCTTTTCCAGGGTGAAAGCAAGCAATTGAAAACTATTTTCTGATTTGTACCTTTCAGCCTTATCACAAAGCACGTCAACTACCAGCAATGCCTACTCACTTTAATGAACATTCATTTCTGAGGGAGTAGCAGGTGTACAGAACAACCCATAATCAGTCTACAGAGTCCTTATTTTGGTCAGAACTGAAAATGAATACAAGTATGATTCATCATTCAATAAATACGAGAACCCACCTGTGCCCTACACAAAGAACAGCACTCTGTGTGTGTCTCAGTGGACTCAATGGGTTTGACTACATTTACGTGCTTGTAATGCTCAAATGGATCCTACAGAGATATTTTGGCCTTCACACTGAAAACAAGGCAATGAAAATAAACTGCATTTCCTCATATTCATAAATATCTAATTCAGTTCTCGTGCTTCACCAAAGTTGATTAAAATTATAGTAGGATTCAATGTGGCCTCAGGGTACTTTTCCCCAACAGCTCTTTGAATGTACAGCCTAAGATTTTCAAACATTTCTTCAGAAAAACAAAAGCAAAGCACTCCTCTTCCCTACGTAACAAAAATCCAATATCATGACCATTCGGGACTGGGCCATAAAATCAAACTTGGCTAAAGTGTGCACAAACTGCAGAATCATGGTTCAGTTTGGTAAGGAAAAGAGACACTTGCTGCACACTTCTTACCTTTCATAATAAAACAGAAAAAAAAACTTGAATCACACACTTTGTGGTTTAAGATTTTTCTATTCAGGACCCTACAAATCTTAGATCTTTGAACTTCTTGCTTTATTTCCAGCAATTTCTAGCATCAAGCTGAAAAGAAACCACACAAACCCTAAATAAAAGAAAAAAGCCTTGGGTGTAAAGATAAGTACGTGTAATTGTCTATGATTTTAATTTGTGAAAGTTTTATTCCACATATTATCCATGTCTGTAAGTACTTGAACATATATATTGTATTACATAGAGCTCAAGGTGACTTTAAGTATATTAATTAAGAATTATAAGACAGTCACTTTTAATACCTACTTTTGTGTGGTTTGAATCTGTATGCATTTTTCTTTTGGGATGCTTAAGCTTTCCACATTAGGTACTGCATATTCTATATGTGAATACAGGCACTACTGAAACTGTAGTCTAAAAGTAATCATTTGCATCAGTTTTCCACCTCTGGAAAAAAGATCAGTTTGCAGAATGAAAGTTCAGACATGTGACCAAGGCTTCAAATGATACTAACTTCTTTCATCCTCTGATTGTTTTGTAGGAATTAAAGATTATGTTTATCTTTGTGGAAGTCTTAATTTAAAAACACTGCGAGACAAAACAAATAAAACATTCCGTGTAACACCCTCACATCCTAATGAATCTCTAATACATGCTCTGAGCCTGCAACACTCTTTGGTCCACAACATCATTTGATCTTCTGCCCAGGTCAGAGCTCAGACAAGGAATGAGAGATGTATATGGGCACTTGAATATGGCTAGGTAATGGGTTGGGATCTCACCCACAGCAAGTGCCAAAGAATCACTTTGGAGAGAATCCTCAAATGTACAATTACACAAAACCAGGAAAATTTTACTTTTTCCCATATTTCATGCTCTTTTTGTCTTTGATTTAACAACTTCAGTCTTGAACATCTGTAAGTTATCATAGATTATTTAGTCACAACAGGGTGACAGCAAGACAAACTATACTAGTGTGAACTCTCCATTCCAACATGCCCTAACAGAAACACAAATTATACTCTCACCTAAAACACAAATCCCACAGCTGTTTTTTGGTTCAACAGAGAACCTCTAAACTGAATTGAGCCAACAACCCACTGAGTTGTAACAAGTGTTCCAAGCTTAGTGCTGCACTATTTAAGATGATTAATCACTCTAAACTTCCCATTATTTCTTCCTCTTAAGGTTTTTACACTACCATTATTATAACTAGAGCTACTTCCAGACTGTGCAACTGCCCTGCAAGATTAAAGTTATGATTGCACAATATACTCAAAACCATACTGTTCAAATCTTGACAAGTAACATTTTAGCTAAAACAATCTATTCCCGTATATACTTCCAGAACCTGTCTTCAGTGACCAATTTTTATATTTCTAAAAGCTAGGAATGTTTCTTTGTAACAGCATATAAGACCTGATCTAATCTTATGCTAACACAATTTTCTCAACAATGGAAGGTAGTCTTCACAGCACAAAACTGGACCAGAAGCTGGAAGTTCCTGTTAGCAATAACTTTCTTTCTTTTGCACCTCTTGGTGCTTTTTCTTGAGCCGATACCAGCAGACATGACTATACAGAACAGCCGATGATTGTCAGAAAGTGGCACATTGTCACTGCTAGTCATGAAGTGGCCCTTGAGGCTCCAATGCAATAAGACATACATAGCATCAACCAGTCCAAGAATGTCCAGTGGGTTAATTTCATAGCAGTCTCATGTTCAGTGCATTTTGGGCTGGTGGAAGGATTGAGTGCAACTGATTGGAGAAAAGTGGAGCAAAAAAAAAAAAGAAAAAAAAAGAAAACCAACCAAAAAAACCCAAACACTAAAAAACAAAAAACAACCCCAGAAGTTCCTTACATAGTAAGCAATAGACAAATATTTCAGCACAGCTTCAGACTGTTTCCCAAAAAGATATCTTCTAACCACATATACCCACATATACTGTAAGATATATGTAAGATTCATTTTGTCTAAAATCATAAAGGTTTTCTGATCCAAGATCAAGAAGAGAGAAAATTTTGTTCAGCTGTGTAAAATACTGTGTTAAAAATGAATTTTATACATGACCTATACACACTGCTAATCTTAAATTTATTATAATAAATACAATTAATCATAAAGATCATAAATTTTTGAATTATAGATGTAGAATAATAAAACAAGTTATTCTCCTTCTGTAGAAGGAAATAGTCGAAATAATCTCCATAATTTCCAGATTTCCATAATCCATGGTCATAAATGGCACTGCAGGCAACCAACTTCTCCTTTTTATCTGCAGCCTCTAAAAACAGGACAACAGAAAAGGATCAAAGTAGTAATGAAAATACTCAAGAGCTGTTTTCTATAAAAAAGTGAGAATTTTCCACACATATTTGTTAAACTGAATGTTGATTAAACGACTTGATTGATATATGGAAAGGTAATGACTGTAGTTTATCTCAGTTGTCTCATACAACAATTTCAATTCTAAAACATAATGAAATTACATTTTAACACACTGTTGATAGTATTCATTTTCAGTATCCTTGCATTTTAGAAACCAAAGCGGACTTAAGCAAAACACATTTATTCATTGAATGTGATCCGTTAAAAAGAAGTAAGACTTTTAGTTTGGGGCAAGTAAATGGATAACATTTTTGTACTCCATAAACATCCAGCAATTACAAACACACAGGTAGAAGTCTCTTATACTGTCCAGTTCTGTGTGTCCAGCTGAATTGCCCTAGAGTATGCAACAAGCCAGTAAGAATAGCTCACCTTGAACAACTATCATACCAAAATTTAATGGAGTGTAAAAAAGTTTTAACCTTCTTTGAACTATGTGTCAAAGTCAATTGGACTCAATCCAGGGAATGAAATCAATCTTGCTATTTTAAAAAGAACTAGAGAAACACTTCTTACCATCAAAAGGTAACTTCTATGGTGCCTTTCCTTTTTAGGTGTCTTTATCCAATGACGATACTAGAGAGGAACTAATTCCTTGTACATGATAATCTTTAAATTCTACCAATTTTTGCCACTAACAATTTTCTATCATATACAGCCTTCCAAATGAGGACGTTTCCCAGGATTATTCAAATGTAGTTCAAGTATGAGTAATTTTTCCAACTCCTGGTAATAATGATATCCCAAGTATAGTTGTAGTTCTTTCATGAAACCAAGGTGTACATGAGGAAATAATATAGTATTTCTAGGAGTGATAAGAAAGATATCATGTGATCAGTCACAGGAAGTCCACCTGGAGGTTGGTCACTCTTACTCAACCCCAGGAGTGCATACTGGGGCCAATACTGTTTAACCTCTTCATTAACAACTTGGATGATGGGCAAAGTGCACTCTCAGCAAGTTTGCGAGTAACAGAACACAGGCAGGACTGAGCGACAGGTCAAAAGGCTGTGCTACCGTTCAGATGAGCCTTAACAGGTGGGTGAAATGGGTCATGAAATTAACAGTGTGAAGTAAAAAGACCTACACCTGGGGAGGAATGACACCAGTCAACAGCTGATGGGTAGATGTCTGTAAAGCAAGTCTGCAGAGAAGGACCTGGGGGTCCTGGTGAACCACAAGTTGAACATTAGCCAGCAGTGTGCACTTGGAATAAATAAAGGTGGACAACAACCTCCTGGAATGCATTAGGAGAAGTGTTGTCAACAGGTAAAAGGAGGTGATCCTTCCCCTCTACTTAGTCCTGATGAGATGCACCTGGAGTGCTGGGTCCTAGTTTCCCCAGGATAAGCACATCCTGTTTCTCTCCAGGAGAGACATGGATATACTGGAATGACTCCAGTGAAGGGTCACAAACATGATAAACAGACCTAGAGAGGATGAGAGAGCTGGGGCTATTCAGCCAGAGAAGAGAAGTATCAGGGAGTGATCTTAGCCATACAGAAAAATACTTGATGGGAGGAGGTAAAGAAGACGGAGCTAACCCCCAAGATATCCAGCACATACATTGACAGACAGAGGCAACATGCACAAACTAGAGTGTAGAAAATTCCATGAAAATCAAAGAAAAATACTTTTTTAAAGTAAGGGTGATTGAAAAGGGGACAGATTGCCTGGTGTGTTTGTGGACTCTCTATCCTTGGAGACAGTCAAAAACTGACTGGACATGGCCCTGGACAGCCTGCTCTAGCTTATCCTGCTCTGCTCCAGGAGCTTGGAAGAGCTGATCTCCAGAGAAGCCTCCAGCCTCAACCATCCTTGCATTCCATAATACTACTGTGTGAGGGTTGACAAAGTTCCTGTATTTGGCTGTAGCAAATAACAGATTTGACATGAGAATGACATACATACAGATGTATTAAATGCATATGCACCCTTTTTTGGTCTTAAACCAAATAGGTGTATATGTAAATACGAACAGGTTTCTATAACCAACTTCTCACACAGGAGTCCTACCAAATGACATTAGCTGTTAAAAAAAGTAATCTCTAACATCAAAACCATTTTATTTTCTCTTTAAAGAGTACTGTGACTTTTAAATTCTCAGGTAAAACAGTTTTGGAAATCGTTAAAGACATTCGTATAATTAAGTCATAAGCTGCTACCTATGTCAACAGGTCTCCAGTAAAGTTCTATTAATTGACAAAAGGTGTATTGACAAGTACTACTGGTTATAATGTCTTGTATTAAATAAAATGAAAAGAAAGGTTTCCAGTAAGCAGGTCCAATGCTTTCACTTGCCAAGGAAATTTCTATTCTATTCAGGATGTACTGGAGACAAGATACGCAATTTAAAGCAGCCTCCTTCCTACCTATATAAGAGAGACTTTAATCCTAAACAGCAGTCCTTTTCCTGCTGGATAGTTAAAGACATTGTTAAGTTTGTTTAGACCTCATATTTTGAAAACAGTACACCTTAAGATTTATATCAGAACAGTAGATACTTGTTCTGTTTGTTACTGAGCTCATGTTGCTTCCCAAGAGAACTTCTAGAGATGGGAAAAAGATTGCTTCCCATCTCTTCTCTAGAGATCGAGAAAAGATTGCTTTTACCTTTAACAGATAGGCATCCTACACCAGGAAACATTAGTCACTACAGGCAGATAATGGTGGCATTTTTATCATTTACAAAAAACATTTCCTATTACCTTCTTTAAATATATGTGTGCTGGGTACTGAATCTATAAAATTTGCAGAAAACAATGCTGAAAGAACAGTACAGTTCTGACAATTCTTTTGCAGAAACTGTCCAGAGAAGAAAAACACTATTTTCTGCTCATGAAATAAACAATTCTGAACTTTTATTTTAGCTATTACAGTTAATCAACTTAGAAGATATATACTTAACATGGAAATGATTTGAGAAACAGAAATTAAATGTCATCAAAAAAGAGATGACCATCCAATAAATACTTCCTCTAGTGAATAAGCAGAAGCAGACTGCAAATTTTAGCTGTTCAGAGCTCTGTCAAAATTCTGAATTGCAATACCCATACAATTATTAGCAAAATCATTATACAGCTATGAAAATCTAAATTCTCACAGCAAAGTAAAACTAGTGTGAAATTAACACATTTGCACTTCCCTCTTTTATCTTTGCCTTTGTTGTTGAAAAGACTTCTTTTTTGCAGTTTGCTAGTAAGAGATATCTTTTAGCAGACAGAAATCTGATAAACCTTAATGAAAAATAATGAAATAATATTATCCAATGATGAATATTTCACAGGTGCATACAATAAAGATATATAAATATCTATGTGCAACAAAGATTTACAGAGTATTTGATCAGTGTTCAACATAGAAAAATTGTTAGTCTTTCCTCTCTTATGCATCTGCATTAATTTTTTTTGCAGCATTTATGACAATATTCTCACAACTGTGAGAGTATCAACAAGCTGATCTGCAAAATGATTTTATTTTCTGTTCTTCCATTCCAGAAGCAGACCAATTAAGGAAAAAAAAAAAAAGCTTAGTCCTAACTTCAAACTTCAAAATATGATTTACTAATTTAGGGCTGGAGAACTCAACACATAACATAATCAACAGACATGGTAGGAAGGAAGAGAATTTGAGTAGCTATTTGATGTGTCTCCAAATTTGCTTTCATTCATAAACATATTTGAAAAAAGCACTAGTATGGCTATCACAGTAATATCCTATATACCACTGAGTATATACACTCCTATATACCATAGACCTTTATGCTGTATTCCAACTTCTGCCAATTCTGGCAAATAAAGGAAGGATCTTAATCTACTTTTGTACTGAACACAAAATACATTGTACTACTAAGAAAAAATTAATCATTACACAGAAAACCATCCTTGATCTTTTACAGTCAATGAATTTGCTCTGCACGATCACTTGAGTTACTCACTGAATCATAAGAGATATTCAAATCACAATAGCAGATTTTAATGCCAGGAAGAAATTAAGATTTTCTGGACTATATTCTGGATATATATAAGAAAAAACAATGATAGAATTAAATTGGTAGTACTGTATTTGCCTCTGAATACAATTGCTGTGATTTTCATCTGAATGCTAGTAATTTCAGTTTAATTGAAGATCATAACGTTCATGTGCTATGTGATGTGCAATATCACCTGTGAAGAGTGGAGAAAAGAACAATGTAACATACTGCAACAACTCTGCATGTTCCCAGGTTGCCCTGTTCTGTGCACACAAATGCTCCTAGCAGCTGCAAGGAACAATCTGATGCTCTTTTTGCTCCTTTAAATGAATAGTTCCACTTTTTCCTTTAGTTAGATCTTTGATTTTTAGCAACAGCTTAACCAGAATTTTCAACTTTGGAATCAATAGCTTGAAATCACAGTAAAATTCTTACTTTTTTAATTGCTACACTGAATTAGAAAATACATAACATATATATTTTAATTATGCAGCTTTAAGGAAAAAAAAAAAAAAAAGCAAATAAAAAAGGGAAGTCCCGGTTCTGTTTGCTTTGTCTTGGAGGAGAAACAGAAATACCAACATTATCACTGTAATTGGAAGAGAGATATGCCACATTTGCTGTCCCACAGTATCATCATTCAGGTACTTCATTCTCCCTATCCCTCCCCGCAAATTAGTGGGTGATTTTTGTTTTGGTTTTTTTTTTTGTAATTTTGAAGTACTTCATGAACATACTATAGCCACAGAAGCTTAAAAAGGACTTCAGAAAGACACCTCCTCTTCTACCTCACGGCAAAATCAGCTATGTATGTAATACAGCATCAGAAAGATATTTGTTCAGTGTGTTTTTAAAAAACATAATGATGAACCAGCAACAATCTCTGTAAGCAATGTTCAGTCATCCTTAGCAGGTGAATGTCTTTTCTAATGCCTAACACAAACCTCCCAGCAGGAGCTGAAGAAAAGCACTCCGAACTATAAACTACATTTTTCCTTGCTGTAAGCAGTGTATATATTCCAAATATATATATATATATGTATGTTATCTTTGCACAGACAGACTCAAAATTATTGATGTGCAGAACCTTATTTGTTTAGGGAAAAGAATACCTAAACTGTGATAAACAGGAAAGTACGTAACAGTATTTCCAAATTTTAATTTTCACTTTTTCTTTAAGTATTTGATCACTATGCTCATAGTGTTTAAACTTCCCAGTTTCATTCCAAGTTGACTTATTCAATGGATATGATGCTTTTAAGGGTCACTTCAGGATGAGTTTTGAGGATGATTTTAGCAGTTAATCAAAAGTTGATATTGTTATCCTAAACAAACAAAAGATTAAACGGGAACTTTTCAAGCACTTCCAGTTACTACTAGTGTGGCATTCTATTTGAACTATTAAAAAAGTCCACCTGATATATCTGAATACCGGTCTATGATTCTAAAAAGATAAAACATATGTTCTAACAAAGCCTGCACAATTCTTCCCCTTGGAAAGCCTGGCTATTAGCAGCTGTTATACTGATATCAGTACCGTACTGATATCAAATTCAAAATCAATAGTAAAATTTTTGTCCTTAGCTGTAAGCTAAAAGATAACATCTCCTCAGCAACATTAAAAAAAAAAAGAAAAAGATACATAGATGTATCTACCTCGAGGATACTCTGGCATCCTGTTAGAAGTAAAGTTATGATCACAGAATGAGAATCACAGAATCACCTAGGTTGGAAGGGACCTTTTAAGATCATCTAGTCCAACCAATAAAAAAAAAAAAAGAAAA
>JAOTQQ010000019.1:67430921-67459210 GCA_026546715.1 Gallinago undulata | reverse complement strand
TCTGCTCCCAGGCTCCTCTTTAGTAATCCTGCTTTCATCCCCATCCCCCTTCAATCCTAGTTTAAAGCCCTTTCAATAAGCCCTGCTAATTTTTGTCCCAGTATTCTTCTTCCCCTTTGGGTAAGGCTTGACCCACCAGTTGCCACCAGGTCTGATGTCCTGAATATCATGTCATGATGAAAGAAACCAAAGTTCTGCTGGTGTTGGAGCCAGGTGTTAATCTGCTGGCTCTTCCTGTTTATCCCCTCATCAATTCCTGCAAGTAGGAATTGATGAGGGGATAAATGATCATTAGAAAAAAAATTGCATTCCCTTGGGGAATTTTGGGAAGCATAATGTCGGTGATATTTGCCAAGAATCAACTGATTCACCTACCAGATTAGAGCAATTTATCTGCTTTTTTGTACAAAAGGGGAAAAACCCCACCAAGTACATACCAGGGAAAGCAAATTAAAATGTAAATTTCACTATATTTTCCATCTGTTTCTTCTAAAATTGTTTCTCTCAACTGTTCAAGTGTCAGGGCTAATCAAGTAAAAATATCTGGAGCAGCATACATCATTGCCTTTATAAGCTGAAGAAAGACTATGCAGTTTACACCAGTACAAAGTTAAATATGATCATGATTCAACATGTTCCTTAAGAGAGACAAGCAGGAATGTTCAGACATCTCAAAACAGAGACCTGGAGAGTGCCAAATTGCCACAGGAGTTGGACTAGAGTGCTGAGAAATCACAAAAGATGATGAATTTGTCATCTCACAGTAGAAGAGAGGCAAAGGATTTACTCTGTAAATCTCTAGTAAATAGTTTTTTCATTTTCACTAGTAAAACTCCAGTTAATTCCACATGTCACTCTGGGTGTGAAGGAATCAATTGAAGAACAGAAATTAAATATATAAGCTATGTTCTTAGCAGATAAATGTGAATTTACCATGTCTGAGAATGTGACTCCTCATTTCAAGCTCAACGTTTAATCATTTTTTTTTTCCTTCAACAGCAAATAATTCTAGCTCTTCTTTCTTATCTGAGCAGTACAGCATCATAACAGCAACATGTTTTGAAATAGAATTCTGGATTGCCAAAGGAATTTTTAGTTAACATCCATTTCTCCAGTTATTTTAAGGAAGACTAACAGTTAATTAAAATATATTTGATTTCAATGCCAGTTTACAAAAAAGGCTATTTTCCCGCCTCCCTTCTATGTCCCCTCCCACCACCCACCATTATCCTGCCTTCCCTGTTCTTCTGATTCTTTCCCCACTATTTCTTGATCTCATACCAAACAAACAAACAAACAAACAAAAATCTAACCCAAACAATAAAAACAACAACAACAACAAAAAAGTTGAGCCTGGGAAATGGATTGTATGAGGAGAAAATGCAACTACTATACATAGTGAAGAGATGTCTGTCAGTAATTACAAAGGCAACAGAGTGATATGACTGCCAAGAACAATTAAGCTGAATTCACAGTTATTTCAAAGAAATTCACCTAAATGGAAATGGAGAACAGTCTTGCCAATCATTTAACTCTAAAAATTATCATTATCAAATTCCAATTTCTGACAGCTTCAAACTACCTTGTGAAGCACTGGTATTCCCATTTGTGGTTGTAAATGGCAAGAGGTTGGTAGTGGTGGGGCTCCACAACAGTCCCCTCACTGGCCACAGCTGAGCCCATCAGCAATGCTGGTGATGTCTCTGTAAGAATGTATCTAATAAAGGGAAAAACACAACACAGGCAGAGAGGAGTGAGCAAAAATATTGTGAGAAATAGCCATGTGAGCACTATGGGCACAGAAGGAGGCAAATAAGTCCTCCAGACAACTTGAGTGGAGACCTCCTGCAGCCCATGGAAAATACAAAGGTGGAGCAGATGAGTATTTTCTGAAGGACTTTGGTCCACGGGAGAGACCCTGTGCTGGAGCAAAACAACAGGGTGAAAAGGAAGGAGTGGCAGAAAGGATCTGATATGGACTGACTACAGCCCCTATTCCCCATCCCCCTGTGCTGCTCAGGGGGCAAGCAGAAGATTTGGGAATGAGGGAGTGAAGATGATTCTGCAGGAAAAAGGCATGGAGACATGGGAGGAAGATGGGTCTTTAATTTTGTCTTTGTTTCTCACTACAAAAACCTGTTTTAATTAGTAATAAATTAAATTCATTTTCTCAAAGCTGAGTATATTTTGTCTGTGACAGTAACTGGTAAGCAATCTCCCTGTACTTATCTTGACCCATGAGTCTTTTCATCTTATTTTCTCCTCCTGACCTGCAGAGAAATGGGAGCAAGAGAGTGATCTGGCAGATAGCCCAGGTCAATCCACCACAAAATTTTCCACATATGAAACTATACTTACAGGAATGTCAGATTAATTTAACACTGTCTTACTGTACTGAGGAATTTCACTTGAGTACTTAAAAAGCCAGGTAATCACACATCATCTGTTTGCTGTGAGGTCAAAACAACTTTCCTTTTTTAAGAAGCAGAATTGTATTTATAGATTTTGCAGAAGTGAGCATCTTAGTCTTTTCATGTTTAAAGCAGTATGGGTGGAAGTCACAATGCTTTCACCTGACATTATTTTTTCCTAAATAAAGAATTAAGAAATGGCAGTATCTCAAAGGAAAAACTGTAATTCTCTCATGAAGGTTCTCACTGAACAATATCTATACCTCAAGTAGTAATGGGTTCATCTACACAGTAATGCAAAAGGCAGGGCAGCTGGAACTGAGATGCTGCAGCTCAGAATTCAGCTGTTTTAAAGGCAATGCTCAGGAAATTATTCTAAAATTCTCTTGGCTACATATATATGTTGCTTCTGTAATACATAGCTATTCTCACGGGAGGACAAAATGATCACTGTTTGAGTTCTGCAGTCAGCCCAAGACCACCAGTATCTGAAATGAGACTAGCTATGTTACCAAAAATCAATGCGAGCCCCACCCCCTTATTTTTGGTGGTGTTTTTTTTTTGTTACATAGGGCTGATAATCAATGAATTTTAGTTTGGCTAGTAAATCTTATAGCAACTTCTATGATGTCATATATTGCTAATGAGCAACCATACCTTAGACCTTACAACACAACCACATGATGCTTTCAAATGTAGAGTACTAGCCAATTAGCTGCTACAGGTACATAATTTTTTAATTGCGGTCCTTTTGATTTCAATGTCAATAGGTAATGACAGACTTTAAAACATGGGTTTCCTTAATTCTGACATTACTGGCTCAGTTTTGAATGACATGGTTGCAGGTTTAACCTTGTAAACTTTGGTTTAATATCGAGTCCAATGGTAAAGTCACTCATTCATCTCCTCCAGCTCAGATGATGCTCCACCAAGCTGAAATAATACCTATGTGAGCCATAATAAAAAAAATTCTCATTTAGCAGTACTTCAGTAAATCAATTCAGTTTTGCAGGTCACAGCTCTGCTTTTCCTTTGAATGCAAATAACACGGTCTCATTCTGGGAAGCTATATATTTGAATTGTCCCTTATTAGCTATTGGAACTTAATGCAAAAGTGGAAGTTAAGCATAAATTGGCAACTCATTTTTGTGTTCTCTCCTAGTTTTACATTTGCAGAGCCTTCACATGCTTTTACAGCCTCTACAAATTTATTACTTAGTATGAAGATACAAATTGCATGCTATGATGTTGCGCAAGCACGGAATGAATAATATTCTTTATGAAACTATCACAAAGGGATAGATGGCAAAAAATCACTCTTTAGTATTATTGCTAATGAAAGTTTATCCAATGGGAAACACTAGGAAGTTAGTATGAGCAGTATGAACAAGTAGTTATAGAATCATAGAATAGAATCATAGAATCGTTTGAGTTGGAAGGGACCTTAAAGATCATTGAGTTCCAACCCCCCTGCCATGGGCAGGGATAGTTGCATATACAGGCATAGCCAGAAGTTAGCCATTCAAAGGAAACACTGCAGTATCACAGATCTTACAGAATTTGATCTTCATTGATCAAATACTATAGCTGTAATAGAGTACAATTGGTTTCTTAATGCTCGTTTTGATACTAGATTGTACCTAAGGCAGAACAAGATGACATGATTACTGGAAAGTTTATGTTTATAAAGATCACAACTGATAGTCAAGATAGTAAAAGCAGGTTAATTGAACTTTCTTCAACTCTTAGATTCCTATTTCTCCTCAGCATTTATTTTCATCCAGTATACTGCAGGGAAGTAAGAAAGAGAGAAAAAGCACACAAATTTTAAATGTATTTTAAATCATAACTATAAATGTAAGGATAGCCTGACCCAGGACTCAATTAGATAAGAAAAAAATGAAACATATTTATTAAGAAATACATACACATATGTTTTTATAACACTGCCAGAAAACAGAAATGTTTCAGTGCCTTCATCTTCTCATCTCAGGATTAAAAACAACAATTGTATATTTGCATGTAGATTTAGTAGAAATTGGTGTCAACTTAATTCAGGGAGATAAGAACTACTAAAATACAGGATTTAATTTATAGAAGTGATTATGCCGAGGTACAAATAAATAAATCAAATTAAAACTAATTATGCTAATTAGAAATCAAGGCAAATACCTACAAAGAGTTTTTTACAGACAGCAATTAGATTGCAAGAATTTTCTGAGAAAAGAAGCTGCATTACAATACACTTGTGTTCTTGCTCAGTATGTGTACATAATTTAGGCAGTAATTAATGCTTTTCCATGAATTCTGATAATCACTAAAAAAAAAATTAAAAAAAATTCTATTAAACTATAACTCAGTTATAACTATAACAGTTATATAACTATATATATAACTATATATATATATAACTATATATAGTTATATAGTTATATAACTATATAACTATAACTATAACAGTTGTTAGCTGGGTTCCCAAAGCATAGAAAGGACTTGTGATCATGTCCACCATAGGTGTCTACACTAGTCCATGCTATCAATACCTGCTCACACTGGGGACAGAAGGGCAGAGATTTCAACAACTTTAAGTTCCTAAAGGTTCTGCAAAAATCAATAACCACTAGGCCTCACTAGGGAAAGAGTTGGAGACTAAACTTTCCTCTTGAAAACACCATAGGGGAAAAAGGACAATGGAAAAAAAAAAGAAACCTTAGCTGCAGGCTAATCAGTTAACTTGGTTAAAAATACAGGACAATGAACAAGTTCTGAGATAGTTTTGTCTACCTGTATAAAGTCACCTGAATATCACAACTTCTGAAGGAATAAAGAATGCCAAGTTAGGCACCACTGTGTGTGTAAGCACCACCTAGCACACAAACACACACACGTATTGTAAAGATGATAGTACACTCAAGTTTTCTCTTGTGCCTTGTTATTAACATTCCCTGCCATCAGGTCTCCTGTTGAGCAAGGGAATTCAGCAATCACTGGCTCACTGACATGTTAGCATGTAAAACAGAATAGCAAAATTTGAAGATATTTGGATTTCATGACTCTCTTATTCAAATGCTTCAACATCTGTCAAAACAGGAATATAAGGAATCAGAGAAGGTGCTACCTTTGTTATTCATGGTCTTAAATACCTTAGTGAGACTCAAAATCTCTTGCGCATTTTACATGTATATCTTTATTTCCCTCCAGGAGTGATAACAAAACTAGCTGTGGGCTGGTTTTGGCTGGGATAGAGTTAATTTTCTTCATGGTAGCTAGTAAAAGGCCATGTTTTGTATTTGTGCTGGAACAGTGTTGATTACACAAGGATGGTTTTGCTATGGCTGAGCAGCTTACACAGAGTCAAGGCCCTTTCTGCTCCTCACACCACCCCTCCAGTGAGCAGGCTGGGGGTGCACCACATGTTTGGAGGTGACACAGCTGGGACAGCTGACCCCAACTGGCCAAAGGGATATTACACACTATATGACATCATGCTTGGTATATAAAACTGGGGGAAGAGGAAGGAAGAGGGGAACAGGATGATTAGAGACATGGTGTTTGCCTTCCCAAGTAACTGTTAGGTGTGATGGAGATCTGTTTTGCTGGAGATGGCTGAGCCTGCTGATGGCAAGTGGTGAATTAATTCCTTGTTTTGCTTTGCGTGAGTGCGTAGCTTTGCTTTAGTTATGAAACTGTCTTTAACTCAGACCCAGATTTTTCTCACTTTTACCCTTCCGTTTCTCTCCCCCATCCCAATGGGGTAAGTAAGCTAGCAGTTGTGTGGTGCTTGGATTAAACCATGATATTAACATAAGGGCTCTAAGACTATTAACTACTGGCAGGATTTGGCTACTGGGACTAACGGCAATCAGTCTCTGCTCAAGCATCTGCAGCACCTCCTCCACCTCCTTCTTTACTCACCTGGGTGTCTGCAGAGTTGTTTCTCTCACATAATCTTACTCTTCTCTCTGGCTGCTGCCACGCGGGTTCTGGGGTTTTATTTTCCCCTTTTTAAATACGTAGAGGTGCTACTGCTGTCGCTGATTGGTCTGGCCTTGGCCTGCGGCAGGTCCACCTTGGAGCCGGCTGGCATTGGCTCTGTTGGACACAGAGAGAGCTTCTAGCAGCTTCTTACAGAAGCCACCCCTGTAGCTCCCCCACTACCAATACCTTGCCACGCAAACCCCATATGGGTGTATTGATCAGTGAGGGAAATGATAAACCACTGTAAATAGAGTCCTGCCGATAATATTCCTCCTACTCAATACAATGAAGCAGTGATGTTTTGAAATGAGCACATTAAACTTAATTTGTCTCAAGTTTAAATGACTCCTTAAAAAGCCCAGGACAGGCATAATTTCAACACTGACATCTGTCATGTACAATAAAGTTACATAAATTTCAGGTTCTTTACACGTATAATGTCGCTGATTATAATTCTGGGGAGGATATAATTTACTACTTCAGTTGTGCTTCAGTGCAGAAGATGTCTAACACCTACCCACATTTCACCATCCCCTCAGTAACAGAAAGTTAAGAGCAGTGTACACCCTGGGTAAAATGTTAACTGTACAGTGTAAAAATAACAACAAACTTTTATCAACTTGGAAATTCTTTGTAAATATTCATCAATAATTTTCAAAGTCACAGATAATCAGAAGTGAAACAATTTCCCCATGTAAAATGCATAAATGCAGGAGCATAGCAGTATATGCCCTTAAAAAAAACAAACAAACAAACAAACAAATGAAACAATCTTGCTTAATGTCATCCCTAAAACCACCACCTGCTGAGTTTCAGCTTGAGAACATGCTTGTCTCATTTAGATTTTAGTGTGACTGTTAAAACAAAATATGAGATTAGTTTTAAGAGATACACTGCAACAAGCATGCTAAGAGTTTCCCTTAAATGATAACAGAGAAGTAGACACCAGGTATGCTTGCTACTATAGGGTATAGGGATCTTTCTCATATTCCCCTTCCTGCTCTTTAGACCCTGGCAGCATCCTGCTTCACAACTGATGCTAACATTAGTACCCATGGCAAGCAATTTTCTGAAGCTAATCTGCTAGAACACTGCTCATCTTCACTGCAGACAGAGCAGTATACATCTCTTTCTAATTCACTGCCCTGAATCAACTCACTCTGACAGTCAAAAGGTAAGCTTCTGGGGGCAGCTACCCTGTAAATTGGTGAGGTATGTCATCTAGCCACATCCACAATCACTGCGATGCAGGAGGAATGTTATACACCTTGTTGGAAAAGTAATACATGAGTGAATACAGGAAATGAGACTCAGTTGAATAAAGGGAATTTCGCACTTCCAAGAAAGTGCTATAATGCTTATTATGGTGAATGGCCAGACTGTCTCCAAGATCAGAAAGACAGATTTGTTTCAGAGAAAAATCTATTACCCAGAACATCTAGAAGGCCCTAATGGAGAACTGGAGATAAAAGCTAAAAATGCCCCACTGAGAATGGATAATCTCTGACTCCCTGCAGCATGCAAATACAAAAAGGCAAGACTCCCAAACAGTGACCACAGCACATCAACTGAATAGACAGAAGAGATTTTCCAGTTTGAACTCAGTGTTAAATACAATAAATTTGGGCTTTTTTGGTTGTCCAGTTATGTTTCAGAAATATTTCTAGATACAGTCTAGATATACTGGCTCTCAATAAATCCTAAAATTTAATCACATTGGCTGAAATGAATTGTAATACCAAGGTACCCAGATAATAACAAAGTATTCTTTAAGTCTGTGGAACATTTTGACAAGTGCTCTTACTACTCCCAGGATTTTATCCACAGGACAACAGATCATACCCAGACACTGGCAGGTCCATGGGGACCTGGAGAACCAGTACCAGGAGGGTCAGAACAAGACAAAGTGCCTTCAAGCGGCTGTAAGAGAAGGCTGTCTGGCATCTGAAAGATAAGGGGGGTCCACAACTGAAAGCAGATGGTCCTCAATGTATCTGAGATGGATACTCAGTATAAAGGCCTCTAAATCTGAAGCATGGTTAAGAGACTCCTAAAAGTGACTACTGAATTTAACTATTTGATAGGATAACCATAACTAGTTCTAGTGATTCAACGTAGTTATTTTATTTATGAATTCAGATGTAGACTGCAGGAGCAAGTTGTTCATATGTGGCTACTTCTTAGATCAGATGGTGTGGTCAGCGACAGTAAAAAAAAAAAAAAAAAGGAAAAAAAGACTTTATTATACAAAAGTATTTAGTTGTCTTTTAAGTGCAGTGGGCAAACCCCATAACCATCACTTTATGACTGAAATATCTGTATCCATATTGAAGAGCATAACCCTACCCAGTCAAAAAAGCTGAAAAAATCTGAACAGATCAATATGTACACCAAAAAATGGAAGGAAAAAAGGAAAATGCTAATAAAAATGAATGCTAAAAGACTGAATTTAATTAAAACATGGACTTGTACACATTAAGTCAGGAGACAAAGTAAAGTGGCAGTTATAGAGGCCTTCAAAGTTCATGTATTTAAAAAAAAAAAACAAATGACATGAGAATGAAATAATTATAAGAGTTTAAAAAGGTAAAATAAAAGACTTTTAACCATACAGATGGAAAATCAGCAGTATCACTGGACTGCACTCCAAATAAACCAGAAGAAAATATTCTGCATACAGAATTGCCACAGCTGATGAGTGAATTTTTTAGTTTTGATGTGATATGGCTCCAAAACCTTGCTGAAGTCACACTCAAAGCAGTATGCTGTTTATTCTGCAAATAAGTAATTCTTCCATATCCAGGTCTGCCAGGATATCACTTTTCACTAAAACTAAATTTCTTTCTCCCAGTAGGTGGCAGAAACTCAGTCATACAGGGACCCATTTTTTCTCTTCTAGATACCATTACAGACTGATTGACTCAGGAGCCATAACTATTTCTCATGAAACTACCTGCCTTTTCCTGCTGATTACATGTTACATCTCGTGTTATCATTACAGCAGGAAGGCAAAAAATCACAAGAAACAAAAAGGAAACTATTTTTTGATACGGTTTCTCATGAGATGATGATGAGAATTTGTCCCTGAATACAACACAGAGGACAGCTGGAATTCAAGATTT
Source organism: Gallinago undulata (assembly GCA_026546715.1). Lineage (NCBI taxonomy): Eukaryota > Metazoa > Chordata > Aves > Charadriiformes > Scolopacidae > Gallinago > Gallinago undulata. The sequence continues at coordinate 67,449,699 of JAOTQQ010000019.1, read as the reverse complement.
ACACTTAACAGTATTGCCATGAAAGGTGTACTTATTGAAGTCTACAGGGGAACTTCACTGTGACCTCCAATACCTTTAAAAGAGACAACATTGGCCTGTCAAATAACTACTGACACCATTTCAGAATTCTAACTTGTAATTCATTACACTTTTCTACCAGTATGTTTTTGGTGCATCTCTAATACACAAAATGAAACTATTTTCCCCATTATAATTAGCAATTTCAATATTAATTGAAAATGTCTTAACAAGCAATTTTGCTGGAACTCTGAAAGGAACTTTATGTGCCTTTCTTGAGAAGTTCTCATCCACATTTCCAGAGGTTGACAGTATCTTAAATCCTGGGCTGCAGTTTCAATTTTTAAGTGAGAAGAAGATATCCCATTATAGTTGAATCTTTTCCCTCTCTCTGACCTTTATTTCAAAAATCGAATCCGTCTTTAAAAAAAAACAAAACCAAAAAAGTGCTTAACTGAGTCTAATTCATGCAGCACTTCCACACCTCAGTATGGTCTTCCATTAAAAAAAAAGGAAAAAAAAAAAGAAAAAAAAAAAAAAGGAACACGGCTCTTAAACACACACTACTGTTGTAAAATCTCCCTTAAGATACAATTGCTATTGGAGAAAGATGCACGTGAAAGAGGAAAGAATAATGAAACTAAACCACTGTTGATAGAAATTAGCACAGTGAAGAGGTGGTTCATTCCATGGAAATAATATCCAGGATTGCTGCATGCTAATAATCCCCAAACCCCTCCCCCCAAAAAAACCCCACAAACCAAAAATAGTAGATACAAAAGTAAAGGAAAAACCTGTTTTGTCTTCTTACTACAAGCAAGATAGGAAGTAGTACAAGAAACACTTGCTTTACAGCAATGGTGCTATGTGTTCAAAGTAAGAAAATACTTTTTGCAGTACGGACTGGCACTGGAGTAGACTCCTTAAGGAAGTTCTGCTCTTCCCATTGCTGGAGATTAAATGCTTCCCTAGAATAACTGAGCTACAGATGGCAGAGGAGAACATATACTGTTTAAGTGCCCTTTGCTGTATTTTTTCACCATTCTGTACAGATCTTAATCTATGTTTTCAATAATCATATTTCTGACTATTTCTTTGTTTTAATCAGCTTTTCTAGCTCTCTTCAACAGCCAGAAGAGGACTCAAGTATCTATAGCATTTTTGGCTTTTGGTCCACAGCCTTTTGTGTTAATATAATCACTTTCGGCTGCATGTCAGCATGCTCTCAATGTATTTTGAAGAGTATCCCATTGATTCCTATCAGTGTCACAGGAAACAGGCAGATGTTTAACGTTACCTTAATTTATACAAAGTGCTTCCATGAACATCTAAGGAACTGAAATAAAAAATACGTTGCTTTGGAGAACAGATCTTTCTAATCAGTTTTTTTGTGACCAAGCTCTACGTGTACTGAATTGTAACACACATAACGTAGAAACAGCACAAATTTACCAAGCTGAATTTCAAAGTTTGGTTTGTATTAATTGGTAAAAACAGGAAATGGATGTAGATCTTTCAAAAAGCAGTCTGTAGAGTAGGAAAGCTTTTCTGACTACTAAGCTCTTTTATGAAGCATGAACTACTTGCAGATGTGCAGGACAATGCACAACAAACTTTCAAAGTGACAGTCAAGAATTTGAGTCCAGCGTTCATGCAGAATTTCAAAACAACTTTTAGATATGAAGTTATCCAGTTAATAAATAAATATCTCATTTATTCTCATTCAAGCCTCATTCATTTCTCAGTAAAATGACTGTCTTCTTTCTTTCTTAAATAATAAGAACAAGCACACTACCTGTTTTTTAGGTAAGTCCAGTAATTAAACTGGCAACAGGCAACTCTTTCAGCTTCACCATAAAAATGTAACACAATAATGAAGTATTCTCAATGTCTAAAAGTAGATCTAATTCCCAAGAGTATCTCATTTTGCTGAACCACATACAGTATAAATCTTCTGCTGGCCAATTGGTTTCTGAAAGTTACATCCTATTTATAGATTTCCTTTTGTAACTGTTTTGAGCCTGAACTGAACAGGCCCAACAATGGAAGTGAATAGAAACTTATTTTAAAATAAAGAACTTTTCAAAATAAATGAAAACAAAGAGCTCTCTAGTACAACAGCATTGTATAGAAAGCCTCTTGGCAATTTTTTCCTCCATTACAGTAGATGCAAGAGAGAAAGAGGTAGCAACAGAAGAGGCAGCAACTCAAAATACAGTGGCCTGGAAGGAGAAAAAATTAGAAACAATAATATTAGGATAAACTACATAACAATCCATGAGGTAGAGTGATCCCCTGTGTGACTAAAGTAATATTATCATGAAAGCTGAGGCTTTGTACAATGCTGAGGTTTGAACTATAAATTCAGATATGAAAGGTGCTGGGAAGGGATCGATGTTACCAATCAGGGTTGACAATGAAATAAGAGTCTAAATATAATTGTAAAGATTTTGAAAAAGTCAGTTCTTTTCCTTACTCTTTGGTTACATGTTTCTCTGGGAAAAAGGTAACAGACTACAATATTTACAGCTTTGAACGACTGCTTTATCATGAAGAACTCATGTATTAGTTACTTACAAAAAGCAAGAAAAATGTCCCTGCTTATGGGAATACAAAAATGTTAAGACAATTCACATGGACAGATTCTGAAAATTGCAAGGGAAAATACGGGTAGCCAAGATAATCTCAGCTTTGGCTCCTATCAGATTACCTTTTCCCACAATGTTGTGTCTCAGAAAAGAAGATTTTTAAGCAGGGATTCAAAGGCTTCAACAGCATATGTATATGAGTGTGTGTGCACAAGCATTTCCAAACAAAAAAGGTAGCATGACAGAAAGCGTGGAGACATTTGCCTCAAAAGAGAACAGGCAGGCATAGAACCTGGCAGCAATGCAAATCTTGTTGCACATCTAAAACGGTTTTTGAAATGCTCTCATCAGTTGTATGAATTAAGTGTCCCAAAGACAGGATGATTAGAGCAACCAAAATTGACTTTTGCTCAAGTACTTTTCCATCTTGGTCCTCAGAAAGATGCCAGATTACAATTACCAGTCAGATAAAAGCATGGATAATTCATCTAAATAAATGCATGCATATTTTTAAGGTCACACAGGGACCAGCTGCCCTTGTTATGCATATAAAGTGTTCCCCTGATCTTAAGGAAGACTATAAATCCCTTACCTTTCAGAACCGTACAGAATATTCCTTTCATAATTATTCTGGATTCTTCATTCACTAAGGCAAACTATCATTTTTCCCAGATTTCTAGTTACCGGATTTATTAGTTATTAGATAGTCTAGGATATAGATGAGTCTTCCATTTTTTCAGTAAAATGTTTTGGGACTATAAAAAAACACTAGAACAGTCCAAAAGTAATGATGAAGAGTCAAATATTTACAACAATATAAAAAAAATACAGGATACTGTAGGTAAAATGTAACTTAATTTTTAATTTATAAATAATGCTTTTAAGAGGCAGCCTGGAACCAAAGGGTAAGATTTGAAAGAATTTTTTTAACTATTTGGGTTCAGTTTTGATATGAAGCTACACATTTCCTGTGTAGTTCTTCATACAACCCACAGAGGTTTAAAGGCATTACAAGCCTACAGCTTCAGTCTTCTTCAAATAATTTATACAACGATTCCAGCACCATTTATAAATTTAACCCAGATATTTCTCCATACAAGATTTTAATAAAGAAATTCTGAATCTTGTGCTGATTTAGAGCACATGATCTCAATCCTCCATGCCCTCCCCCATCCACCCTCACCACAGTCATTAACTACATTATGTATTTAGATTTGATTTGTGCCCCTTCAATACATAGTATCAGTAATTCCATACAAATATGTCTAAGCAAACCCATCATGAATCTGTTGGAAAAGCTCATGTAGTTCAGTATAAATCCAAAGAAAAAAATCATAGTTTAATGCACTTTCAGGTTTTTATTATGTTGATCACTTGTAGAGTTGTGAGAAAAAAAAAGAGAATGAGGGGAAAAATACAATATAGGGTTCCATTTCTTCATTTTTTTCCTTGCTAAACTGGTTCATTTGTAAATGTTTCATAATTTCAATTACGCTTTTATATAACTTAAAAGAAGCAAATATGAAGTTATAGCAGCTGTACCTCAAGGCAATAAATCATTCTAAGAAGCTGTTAGGTTTAAATGTAACTTCAAATTTTTCCAATATTATCCATCTCTTAATCTTGTATTCCAATTACTCCATCCCTTCATTGTCACCCTACTGTAAAATGAGATCCATCTGGCCACTTTATTGCCTTAGCAGTTAATCTGTATTTTAACCCTTATCTAAATTTGTATCGGAAGTATTTAAAAATAAATCAAATGTATATGACACTTCCATAATTTCACAACATAAATTAGTATAATACATTATCTTAAGGTCTAAATTGACCTTTTTTTTTTTTTTTAGGCAGTAGTTTGCTTTAACAGGATAAAAAAAGAAAGGATACAGATGAGTCTTGCAGTTTTGCAGTGAAATGCTTCAGGACTATAAAAAAACACTGTCCCAAACTGAAGAGACAAGGTTACAGGAGGGATAAAGATAATCCAATAGAAATCAATGTTTTAAGATTTGACTGGAATCATAATTTCTCATTTTCATGGCAAGTTAATGCAAGAAAATAGATAAAGGGAAGAACGGTCTCCCTTTTAATTGCTGTATTCACACCGCTCTACTATAAGAAATAATTAAAAAATAATTGTTTCATGCAATGGTTAAATCTCAAAAGACCAAATTTCTTGCCACTTCCACAATTCCCTCATGCGGTTGAACCTTATTTCACTGAGGAAGGAATCTCTGGTTGTTTGCACTGCCATCCGTAAGATATAAAGTAGCATAAATAACTTGTGCATTGTTTATTTCAGTTACTGTCCTATACAGCCAATGAGTAATTAAAAAGATAGTATCTGGGCAATGATGTATAAAACATAATCTTAAGGACTAATTTATCTGGCGCTTATCTCAGTGCCTTTTTTAAAAAAAATAAATGGACTGAATGTCAGTTTAGAATAATTTTTAATAATAATTAGAATATAATAATAATAATGTTTAATAATTTTAATTTTAAACAGACCCATACTTAAGTGTAATTTCACTAGTTTAATATCTCTGTAAATTGTTTTCGTAAACACAAACGATAATGACATATTATGCCATGGACCTATCTTGCAATACAGCTCCACAGTGCTAGTCCTCACCATGACAGGTTAATTACGAGAGCATTCTAAGGGACTTAAGAATTAGGCAGCTGTCCTTTGTGGACTGGCAAGAGAAAGTAAGTTTTCAATACATCAGAATACACTAATTAAAAAGCAGTGTCTCAATTTGATTTTAACGAGTGGCAACAGGCATTCCACAGAATAAACTATTATATTTTTTTTTATTTGTTTTATTTCATTATATAGCTGTCAGTCTTAACAAGTTTTAGGCAAAAAGGAGATAAAGCACATGGCTTTCATTTAAGCTTCAGTTTTCTCAGTCTGAAGCAATAGGTAAATGTAGCTTGTTCTGTGGTAAGATCTTGTTTCTGCAGGTACATTAGGAACACCTAAATAAAACAGCAAACTGATGTATCATTGCATTCCACTGCATCTTTCCTTGATAGCACTTACTTATGATGGTCTTCCTACACTTATTTGTATCCTTGGTTAAGTAATATATCTAGAGCAAGTCGACAACTAATTAAGAATTATCCTAAATCTCCAATTTTTTGGCAAGTTAACAGTAGCATTTTTAAAAGATAAAATAATACACCTGTTGAATTATAAGAATATATAAACTAAATAGCTGTTTTACTAGCTGTTTTACTGATTTGCATTTCACCAGTCACTAGTTACACAGTCCAAGGCCTTGGGGTAAGCATAAATCCTCAAAATAATTTCACACATTCTTTACTTTACTTGCATGATTAGCCAAGTCAGTTTAGCCACACAACAAAAGAGTTTAAAATGTATGATTCATATCATGGGCCATGAATGCAGCAGAATTCCTGGAAAGTTTTATTGAATTTACAATTCAATTTTTGTTGATGTATCCTCTCTATCGAACACAGGATCATTCACTTCCACAGGCTAATTATTGTCTGTAACTATTTCACATCTAAAGAAGTGCTGAATCATGTAGTCTTAAATAGCTATTTTATATATTTATGAGTTTCTGTGTAGGATGATCTTTGCTGTTCATAGATGAATCATGACTCTCAGTTAAAGGTGGGAAAAAGCCCAGCTCTCCTAACTTAGAGAAAACAGAACAGCCTCCATGAGAGGAAGTATTACTTCAGCCACACACCATTCTTGCTTCCTTACTACAAGTGCTTTTAACTTTTAACTACTAACCATTAAGTGCTGTTGCATGATAAGGAAGATGGCCTCATAAAAGGCTTCTTTACCAAATTCAACATTCCACAGCTTAAAACAAAGCCAAAATTAAACATGATATTCAAAGGATTTACCAAAAAAAACAATTTAAAAAATAATAGATAACCTTAACAGTTAATTAGTTAATTCTTGGGAGGCAGAAGCACTGAACTGCAACAAAGCAGTTATTCTAGGTATATGTATGTGAAGAAAGCACAATGATACTTGGTAGACCTGATCTTGATAAGTTTATCTTCTGAATGAAATGGTGCTATAAAAATTAATCTCCTGATATCACCAAAGTCATAGCCACTAATAAGCTTCCTCTTCAGCATCATCAGGTTTGAGTTGTGCACACTGCCTATACTACTTTAATAAGTACTGCAGCGAATCCATGCAGCAAAATAATCCACATCTCCTGTATTGCTGGGAACCACATTTCACTTTTGGTTTTAAGTTGGCCCAAGAGTCTGACTGTCCAGAAGTAGATGTAACTCACTTCAGACTCAATCAGGTCATCTGTCTTCAGACTGCTGTGCACAGCTGGGCTGAAGCAAAGAAGAGCAACTGGAGACAGCTATGAGATTTGCTTCTGAAAAATCACACTCCTAATCCAAACAATGACATGCAGAACACAAAAGTAGTTAGTAATTGTATTCCAAAGAAAAATTCCTATATAAATTAAGTATATTTAAATTATTTTGGGGTCAAACATTATGCAATAATGAAGATACATTATCTAGAGAAACTAGCATCTAACACATATATTTATGAATCATCAACTGATTTTTAAAAGACTGTCAGTTAACAAATTACTGCAAAACAATACTCTGCTCTTCAAGAAAAGTTACTACATAGCCCAAATTTATCCAGAGCTTATGAAAAATGGAAGCATGATATTAACTACCTATTACATCTTCTCCCAAATGGGGAACTCATTTATAGATCAAGCTCCTCAAGAAGAGGAAAAAGCCTGCCAAAAACTTCATACAGTCTCTGTGCATCATCTGCATTAGGCTGCTCCATTTGAATAGAATCAATGGCAGGTAAAAATAAGACACTCATGAAATTTAGACTCCCTTTCTAGTTCTTTTTGAATGATTTGTAGAAGAAACATTATTCACTGTTCTAAGAAAAGTGAGGCACTATGTTTCCAAATAAACTACCAACGGGCAAAGTGTGTTTATATGGCTTCTGCCATGCAGCATGGAGACAGAACGTATTAGTTTCCCATAAATGCATTACTGTCAAGGTATAAATGAGATAGATGCAAAATAATTTATAACAGATACACTGACATTCTGTTTAACTAGGCCATTTTGAACAAGAATTCTATAAAAATATGTAAAAAAAAATATTAATCTGAGGCAGGTTAGATCAATATGCACTTGATTATAGAACAGCATTTTTCAACTTTATTATATGTTTGTGTTCTACTATTTTATAAAAACACTTTTTTTTTTTCGATGCTGGAAATTCAGAACAGCAAAAAGAGATTAAACTCCTTGAAGCTGATGGGGATTCTGCATAGTGTAAGAATCTATATACACCTGACAGCAAGAAAAGGGTATTCTTAAATTTTGTTTTCCCGAGCATGTATTCCCGAGCAGTACCTGGCATATTTGTGAGAGGTCCAGTAATAACTGATAATATAAAGTTATATTGCACTGATAATTTTTAAGGCATTTGCATTATCTTAACTTTAAAACTAACTATAAAAATTGCTTCCATTATCTGTAATTTTAATCTAATGAAAACAGATAAAATCACAGAAACTGGTAACAATCAATACAACATAATGTCATACCAAATCAAACTAACCAAGTATTGTGTCATCAAGATAAACTGACAAAAAATATTTTAATGATGAAGTAACTAAGCAAAGAAAGTATACTAATATTCTCCAAGCTGCCAAATACTTGCAATTCAGAGCAGCAGATTGGCATTGAAGTGCCTTGAATGAGGATAAAAGCGTGCTAGAACCAAATCTCACCTGCTGCATTTCAAGGTTCCAGGTAAAATCAAAAGATCTGTCTACCTTACATGTCAGAAACAAAATTTTCATTGTGTACAATGTATGCAGTAGAATGACTACTTCCTTATTGTAGGAAATGGAAAAAAAGGAAAAATTATCATAGCAAGACTGCCAGAAACCATATATTTTACTTTGTTCTGATTTAGGTCTAATTCCGGATTCAGCGCAAAATACAATGAAGCTGACTAATGACCTGAAGCACAGCAGGTGAGTGCATAAATTGCAATGGTTCTAAGTTAGTTTTCAGTCAAAACTAATAAAATCATCTTTTAACACCTATTGATGCTTGTATCATTCCATAACATCTTTCCCAAGGATAAAATTAAAAGATAGGTCAGATAAAAATCATACTATGCTCTTCTTAAAAATCACACCATCAATCACCAAAAGATACTACTTCAGTTGGTTAAATATGTCCTCCTTTTGACATTTAAGATGGTCATTTGATTTATCTGAATAGAGTTCAGATTAATATAATTACATTAAAAGTAAATATTTTGTTACAGAAATCTTTCCATGGGATTTCATTCCAGCAACAGAGAGAAAATTTAGTACTTTTATGTGCTATGTCTAAAATTATCAGCGAGAAATGGAGTATTTCTGTCTACATCAAGAAGAAATTGCTCAGCAGGGTTTGGTGTTGCTTCTATAATACTCTTTGAAGTTCTGCTATTGCATGCAAATTGTCCTTGAAACATTTTAAAATACTATTAATATATACAGAGGATAACATTAGAGCAATCAGGAAATGTATTAATTTTTCTGTGGAAGAGAAAAATACTAAAAAAAAAAAAAAGCTGTGTGCAGAATATTAGCCATGTTTTACAAAGTCTGAAACCAATAAGAAGAAAAATATTTTGTCTTAGAGCTTACACATTTTTCCTGAGCAGTGGAACTCCACACATTGGAAACAAACAAACAAAAAATACAAGGTGAACACCTTATTTCACTTGATTTTGTTAGTTTATCATGATAAATTTCAGCTTATCAAAAAGAATTTCAGCTTATCAAAAAGAATTTCAGCTTATCAAAAAGCATCTTATACCAGTCCCATGTTTAAAGGCTGTATGCGAGGCAGAAGAATCCTCATAATCATGAAAACTTTCTGCACCAAAGTAGTATATTCTAGAGAAAAGATAAACCATGCGGCATAATCAGCACACCCAGATGCTCATCATCTTTCTTCAACATTCAAGTTTTAATGACTCAGCTATTCAAAAATACGGCAATGGTTAAATAAAATTTTAAACTAGCCTTATACTTGAATACCCTATTTAGCTGTTTCTGCTGAATTTTTGTGTAACATTGAAAAGTGGAAAGACGGAATACATATGCTGAATCCGGACAGTTTCTCATAATGAAAACACAATTACTATCATGCATCTGAATGAAAATTGTGCAGGTTTATAGACTATGGACTGTTGTGCCATATCACAAAGTCCAATGACGGGGCCACAATCCTACAATTCTCAAGTCATCTCAATTGGACAGGGACTAGTCCACCTCCATAGCTTCTTTCCAAAGAGTTTACAAAATAAGCAGTAAATACTCTGGTTTTTTCTCCCTGATGTGTGTAGGGAAAGGGAAAAGAAGAATTCACACCACCACATACACAGTTTATCTATTGATAACTTTGCTGCAGAGAAGGTTTATCCTTGTACAAAAATATACACACACAAAAGAAGCATTGCAGCCATTGCACCTGCAAGCATTGCAGACTGAACAATATACGATGTCATACTAAGATATTTTTCATTATACTGAAACGTTAGTGGTTTGAATTTTTTTTACCATCAATTCTTGTGTACACATTCTAGACTGGTAAACTTCTGCCTAGCTGTACATTTTTATTTTCAAATGCAGGTTTTGTATTCATTTGTATGAAGTGTGCATACTCAGAATCTGACTGAGCCTATGTATATTTTAATCACAGCATCTTAGTGGTTGGAAGGGACCTTTGAGATCATCGAGTCCAACCACAAAAAAAACCAAAAAAAACAGGAACACGTCTCAGCACAGAAGGCACAAAAGTTAATTTACAAAAGTGAAGTACTGCAGTTCTAAGATTTTGTTTTCTCCAATGGTGTTCACCTTTTTGAAAGATAAAAAAGAGGTAATTTCTGATGGAAAAAATTGTTCTTATTATGAAACAAAAGCCAATTATTTTCCTCCTTCATTTTGCAATTTGATGATTTCTTTTGCCATTATTTTCTACAGTTATTGAAGGTGTGAGATGAGTAATTTGAAAGTCATCTCCCTTTACTTAATTGCCTAAATATACACACAACTTGTTATCCTTAGGTAGCTTTGTTGATTCTGGATTTTATTTTTTGATGTCTTCTCTGAAAGTTCAATGTCCTTATGGGGGAATGAGGGGATGAATACAAGATGGAATGAGAGAGAATACAGGAATGCAACTAGTTAATATCAGAAGTTCATAACTAGTTTGGTATCACAGGCATATTGTTCTACTACCTAAATTTAAGTTAAAAATTACAATTGATTTTTAACACAGAACTGATGGAAACTCATCATAACTGAGCACATACCCTGTAAAATCGGGTGGAGTTTTTTGTGGAGTTTGGTTTGCAGAAATGCAGGGGAGGGAAGCAGGCGAGGTTGGGATTTTTTTCCTCAAAACAGTACAAAAAAGCCAGTGGAAATCACTTTGTGACAAAGAATATGAGAGAGAACCAAAAATCAGCAACACATTCATCAGTGTTCTGATTAGAAACTGGCTACATAAAGATATACTGAGGATGTCCCAACTGTACAAGGAAATCATGCATTTTGAGGGGTCTTCTGCTTTGAAAGTTCTGCCTGAACAATTTGCAAGCTTTCCTGACAATTTACTTGACAAGGTCTCCAAACATAAAAAATAGCTTCTGATCAGGCAACTGTTGAATTAAAGTCATCTGTAGAGGATAAATAATAACATAAAGGAAACAGCAAGCAGCTGTACTTCGTGATACAAGTAAATCTGGGACACACCTATTCTATTTTTCAAGAGAGAGGACACACCATTTGGTATATTCTAGTGAAACAACAGCCATTGCGTACACTGGCTCTGAAATTAGAACCACACCTTCATAAATTACAAGTTTCATCTGCAAGTTTTCATAATAAAAATGCCTTTGCTAAAACAGCATGTCCTTATTAAACACATTAGCTGTCCAAAGTACTCATACTGCCAAAAAAACGAAGGTTTTACTGATTTATTTGGTAAAAAAGGACTCAAAGAGTATGGGCAGAACCACATAGGCTGATCCCTGCTAAGTGGGAATGCCTCTATCATATCACACAGCCTAACTTACAACACAGGTCCTGAAATCTGTTCTTGTGCATTTAGGGCATTACTCCTGGAAATTAAGAACTCCAGCAGAGAATACAATAGAACCTTAATTTTTTTCTTTCTTTCTAATTCTTTCTAATTCTATTCTTTCTGTGCAAAACTCCCAAAAGCCATAATTCCAACATCCATATTTGTTATTTTCCCTTTTTTTCACCTGTGTTTAACACAGGCCTTTTTTTCAAAGTTAGTCCATAACTGATTTCATATATTGGCAGTCTAGAGTACAGAGAAAATGTCAGAATATTTTTCATTGGATGATGATAGTCCTTTGGTTAGAAGCGGCAGTTTTTCCTTCCTTTTCTTGGTTCTACAGAAGAAAGAATGGAGGGGACAACTGAGCACAAATAATCATAAATGAAACACCAATGCATAGTCTGATACACTAGTAAACTACTGACTTCCATTTATGATGAGATGATTTGAAGTTATTTAGTTCTGTGTCCTCCAAGTAAACCATTCATTAATACAAATAGATTTAACTATGTCTCCTTAAATATCTGAGTTTATTTTGGAAATCATGAGTTACCTGTGATCCTGTCCCAATGACTGACTCTTAACATTACACTTTAAGCCATAATTTAATTTTTAATTATTGCCTTTTATCTTGGTCTCTTTCTTCCAGAGCTACCTAATGCATATGCTTGAATGCCTCACTCTTCTTCTTATTATTATTATTAGAGAAAATACTTTGAAATGAAGAGGCCTGCTGGACTGAGTACTTGATGAAAGTCTTGGCATGTACTTAGCCAGCAGGCTACTCATTACAGGGCACTCATGGAACAGGACAACCTTAAGTATCCCATTATCACAGGGATAACTGCTCTGCTGTGCAGTGCAACAATTCTAAGACTACACAAGGTATCATTTTAGTCATGCTAATAAATGTTGACAAATGACTTCTCAACTTTTCTGTTGGTAGTACTGCTTTCAGGAAAGGAGGATGCTTGATGTTTCAATCAGCAAAGGCAGTGAACTAACACCTCTGAGCTCTGCCAAGCAATGATCCAAATACAGGGATAACGACTGCTGAAACCTCTGCTCTTTTTATGCAGTGCCATTTTGTACCTTTTTCAATTCTTGCTGTGCCTTTCAGACGGTGGCACTGAGAGACAGAAAGACTAGAAAGGAAACAGTAACAGGAGGAAAAACAATACAAGACACTGACACAGATTATTCATCTGATAAGCTGATAAACTATGCAGAAGTGATGTAAGAAAAAACTAACTGGAAACTAACAGGAAAGCACTTCATGGTTCTATTCAATTATCTAAAATACCACCTCACTAGAATCCAGAATAAATTTTCTCCCTAGTATACCACTTTTTTCTGCAAAGACATTGAATATAAAGAAGAAAGTGAAGAAGTGTAAAGGAGAATTGGTACTGCAAGGTATTATGTGCACAGATATCTAGAATGACCAGCATTTAGTCAGAGTATGTAGAAACTATTCTAAGAGCTTCATACATTTAAACATTGTAAAACTTCAAGCTCCAATATAAAAGGTCTCTACTACCTAACATCTGTTCTAATTATATGAAAAGACTTTTTTTCTCTAGAGAATTTCTGGCTCAACTCTTCCCTTCTACATCCATCTTCCTTTTGACCTCTTTTGACCTCTTTCTGGCCATGTCAAAGCAACTTTCAGTACTACAACTGTTGTACTTAATTTCATGGGATAACAGAGTTGCCACTTTCCTCTTAGAACTCTAACAGTACTAACACACATGGTTATTTATAAATTTTGGAACAAAAAAAAATGGATTTCACTTTTTACTAAACTTCCTGTCATTTCTCAAGCTGCTATAGAAACTGTGTGCCTCTAAGCAGACCAAGTATATATAGCTGCTTTTTCCAGTGCATAATCCAGAAAATTCTTCGACATGTGTTGATTCATTCTTTAAGATTAGATACAACATGTTTACAGTCTTCTTTTTATTCATGTTGAAAGTTCTCTTTTTGTTTTATTAAATAATAAAAATATTCCAATTCTAAGAATAAGTAGCGCGGAGGCAAATTTTATGAATTAACATTTTGTTTTGTTATGAGATTTTGTGGATCTTGTGAAAGAAAATCTTTCCTCCAAAAGGTTAGTCATGTGATTTACTTTTTCTTTTCTCCATATATAGGTCATAGGGTGCTATGTTTTAGATTTGTGACCAAAACAGTATTGATAACATACCCATATTTTAGCTATGGCATCATGCTCAACAACAAAAGCCTGCAAAAGAAGGAGGAAGGGGGTGACAGTTGGTGTTAAAGAGTTTGTCTTCTCAAGTAACCATTACAGATGATGTAACCCTGCCTTCCTGGAAATGGCTAAACATCTGCCTGACAACGGGCATCGGTGGATGAAATCCTCATTTTGCTTTGCTTTCATGCACAGCTTTGCCTTATTAACTGTTTTCATTTCAACACAAACCAGAGAGGGATAACAGTTTGCCTAGTGACCAAAAGAAAGAAAACTTTAAAAAATTTACAAAAATCAGAGAAGTAATCCTGATGGAACATGACTATACATAAAATGGAGTGATAATACTGACACAGAAGATATAAAATCAGCCCCCTACTACTCTAGAGAACAGTGAGAGCATTGTAAGGACATTGGAGAAACTTGAAGCATAGAGGGGAACATCATCAGCAGATTCCAACTAACTGTGACTCTTTTCTAAGGAAACCTAGGAACAAAGACAGGGCAAATACAGGATTAGACAGGCACACGCTCCTTCTAGGCTATGTTATGATAGAACCAACCATTCATACCTCCAGCATCAAGTCTTTACACATTAAAGGAATGATACCAAGGACAAACTGATGGATGTACTACTCTTTGAGAAAGAAATTATTCTGGAACATAGACTTCTTGAGGGGAGTCACTTTGGACTGACTGTATATCAAGGCTAGTAATCCACATTCAGAAACTAAGAAAAGTCCACTTAAACAGATATTGAAATCAAGTAATGTCCTGCTTTGAAGTCCGTCCTGAAACCACAACAAGTACAAAATGAATCAATTACAACATATAAAATAAACACATGAAATTGTTTTACAATAACTGTTTAAGAAAAGGCAATGCAGCACACCTCTGCATAAATGCACTGTGATTTTAAAATGGTAATGAAACAAAAGGTGGATAAAATAATTCAACTACTGCAGCTAGAATTGGACTGGAAAATTACTGGAACTATATCCATTAACATTAGCAGTAATAAGCTACAACTTCAAACAATGAATTGGTAACAATTCAAAATATAACCTTCCATACTGCTTTCACAGAAGCAGTACAGTCAGGTAGAGAAATAAATTCTTCAGTGTATTTCTGAAAAGGCTCTGCCTGGAAATGAGTGGATATTTTAGACAGCAAGTAAGGACAAGAAAGGAATTGATGTTCTATGAACAGTGTCATGATTTTATACTGTCAGGAAGAAAGAGGATGACCAATGTCACAATTTTTTTGTTCTTGATACCTCTAAGGCAACTACTCCTAACTGAAAAATCAAAAACATTTAATTTCAATGAATGAAATCTGTACAAGTTAAAACTACGAAGTAAGGTCCCTAACAATAAACAAAAACACTAACAGACAAACAAACAAATAAAACAAAAAACCAAACTTCAATTCATTTTTAGGTTCTAGTAAACTATTTTAACAACAAAACAACACAACACTGAATAAACAATATGTCACAGAAGACCACATTCCGAGCAGAAATCAATAGCTGCACAGGAAAGGGATCAAGTTGGAGGCCTGTGATCGCTGGTGTCCCTCAGGGTTGAATACTCAGCCCAGTCCTTTCCAACATATTCATAAATGACCTGGACAAGGGCACAGAGTGTATCCTCAGCAAGTTTGCTGATGATACCAAATTAGGAGATCTGGCTGACACTCCAGAGGGCTGTGCGGCCATCCAGCGCGACCTGAACAGGCTGGAGAGCTGGGCAGAGAAGAACCTAATAAGGTTCAGCAAGGACATGTTGGTGGACTAGATGATCTTAAAAGGTCCCTTCCAACCTAGGTGATTCTGTGATTCTGTGACAAATGTAGGGTCCTGCGCCTGAGGAGGAAGAACCCTAGGCACCAATACAGGTTAGGGATGGATCCTCTGGGAAGCACTACTGAGAAGGATGTGGGAGTCCTGGCAGTTAGCACACTTTCCATGAGCCAGCAATGTGCCCTTGTTTCCAAGAGGGCCAATGGAATCCTGGGCTGCATAGGAAAGACTGTGGCCAGTAGGTTGAGGGAGGTCATTCTCCCTCTCTACTCTGCACTGGTGAGGCCACAACTGGAATACTGCATCCAGTTCTGGGCCTCACAGTTCAAGAGGGACAGGGAACTACTGGACAGAGTCCACCGTAGGGCAACAAAGGTGATTAAGGGACTGGAGCACCTCCCTTACGAGGAAAGGATCAAGGTTCTGGGACTCTTTAGCCTGGACAAGCCAAGGCTGAGGGGAGACCTCATTTATGTTTATAAGTATCTAAAGGGTGGGTTGAAGGATTTTGGAGCCAGACTCTTTTCAGTGGTCTCCAGTGATAGGACAAGGGGCAATGGGCCCAAGCAGGAACATGAGAAGTTCCATTCAAATACGAGGAAAAACTTCTTTGCAGTGAGAGTGACGGAGCCCTGGAACAGGCTGCCCAGGGAGGTCGCAGAGTCTCCTTTTCTGAAGATCTTCAACATCCGCCTGGATGCAGTCCTGAGTGATGCGTTCTAAGTGTTCCTGCTTTAGCAGGGGAGTTGGATTAAATGACCTCTAGAGGTCCCTTCTGACTCTGACAATTCCGTGATTCCGTGATTTCCACTACTAGATTTATCCCTCAAAATCAGTCATGCTGCACATATGATTTATTTTCTTTTAAGTGTCTCAGACCACCCAGATGAGATTCAGTTACTAAAGAACAGGTATGCCCATAAGACTTTATGGTCATAATGTGTAGCACTGACCTCCTTGCCTGTCTTCAAACAGAAATTAAAGGAGCTACATGACTGTGTAAATTCAGCGTCATTAAAAAAAAATAACCGTTTCTTCTTGCTAAGTTCTGTCTCATCTCAATCAAGAGGAACAGGACACTGATTTTCACTGTGAATTTCTTCTGGACAGTTGCCCAGGTGCTAAATAAACTCCATGTATGCCATTGCTAAAGCTTGTCAGAGTGGTTAGTATAGCCTGTCACTCAAATAAGGCAAATGGCATACATTAAACCAAACATCAGCATCAGCAGACAGTTTCTGGGCTCTCAGTTCTCCATGATACAGGAAGAAAAGGCTAGAAGAGGAATTGATAGTGACAGAAACATAAAACAAATTTTCAAGTTGTTGAAATCTTCAACTCACCAAAGTATTGATAGAAACTATTCTTACTTTTACTACTCAAGACCAGTTCACAATGAGCTAAAGAAACTATTTGAAAGTAGTAATTTCATTACCCACCTAACCAAACAAACAACATGTTAAAGCAATCTAAAAATCTTCAACACAAAGAGAGAATATCAGCATTCTTTAAGAAAGAACACATACACACAGATACTCATTGACAAAAAAAAAAAAAAGTCAACGAAAATAAATAGTATAAAAAGAAAACATGCTCAGGAAGTATCTCTCCTGAGTGATTAATTTCCACTGCACATTGCTAAAGCAATCCAAACTCTCCCAGTATAAACTAAAGTACATGAACAGTATGCTTTCAGATTAACTGATCACTGAAGTCTCATTTAAGCAGTGTGCAATGGTGTGCATGACTATATATATATATATATATATATATATATATATATATATAAGGGAAATTTTTCTGTCTCCCCATTTACTATTAGATCATTTTCCCACAAATCCCCTCAACATTTTATTTTATTGATCATGTTTTCAATTCACCTATGCTCTGGACATTTTTACACACCCCAACATCAAATATGATAGACTTGAAGCAGAAAATAGAGCATGCTAGAGAAAAAATACTGTACTGGAACTATGTTCCATTACAAGACACATTTGTTAGAATGTAACTCTTCACAAAATCCACCTGTTTCTAGTCAGGAGGTTCATTTGGGGAAAAAAAGGAAAAATATGTTCTGACAATGTCAAAATTGTTACTTCCAAACTACTTCTTCTTTTAAATTCTGGTTTTATTACTTTATAATATAATGGCACATATGAAAACATGAAGATGAAATAGAAACAAAACATAACTCAAAAAATTTTGGATCAGCTGCTGTCGGTTCATTTTAGTTGTCCCCTGAAAAATAACAAGTTGACAAAATTTAGGTTTATCTGGAAGAAAAGTAAATCTCTACATTTAAAGTCATAAATCACAACATACAGTTTTACTGCATTAACGCATGGTACAGCTGAATCCAAAAGCAAAGCAGTGGGTATTATCTTTCCTGGAGCACAGTCTTTCACACAACACAAAAACTCATGTCTAGCACGAAGTAGTAACAGATCTCCCCTTCCAAATCTCTATACAAACTAGGATTTCAAACTTCAATTTTCTTTTTTTGATCCCCCTTTCTTAAGGGAAGAAGCCGTAAAGTCTTAAAAACAAAATCCAATGCCTTCCTCTTCCATTGCATCCGCCTTACTATAGATCACATATCGGAACCTGGCTTTCAACTTCAAATTCCCAACGAGAATTACAAGATTACCTAAGTGACTATAATTGAAAAAATGAATTCACATGAGGATAGGGAAGTTCTAGAGACACTTAGATAGGATCATTGGGCCAACATTAATGGTATAAGCTTCAACAAGGACAACTGCCAGGTCCTGCCCTTGGGCCACAATAACCCCATGCACCGCTACAGGCTTGGGGAGGTGTGGCTGGAAAGCTGCCTGGCAGAAAAGGACCTGGGGGTTCTAATTGACAAGCGGCTGAATATGAGCAGTGTGCCCAGGTGGCCAAGAAAGCCAATGGCATCCTGGCTTGTATTAGAAATAGTGTGGCCAGCAGAAGCAGGGAGGTGATTGTCCCCCTGTACTCAGCACTGGTGAGGCC
>JAOTQQ010000019.1:67398163-67421904 GCA_026546715.1 Gallinago undulata | reverse complement strand
GCCGAGTACAGAGGTACGATGACTTCCCTACTCCTGCTGGCCACACTGTTCCTGATACAAGCCAGGATGCTATTGGCTTTTGGGTAAGGGGAATGTCAGGTTTTTTAGCAAAAAAGCAGTCCTTATCTTTAGTAAGTTTCTGACAAGGAACTGAAGGCAGAAATGCTGCAGCCTAAGCCTCCTGCCCCAGCAGAGTATAATATGCTTGTCTCTTTTACAGCCAAACTGAAAGTAAGGCAATAAGGGAAGCCAGGGAAGAAGTCTTAGTTTGACTCTTGAGACAAGTAGAGGCAGAACAGCCTTAGGCATAGCAATAGTTTCCTGTGTTACTAAAGTCACTTTCCTAGCACTAAAAGAAAATGACTCATTTTAAGACTTTTTTTGTTGTTACTCTGCAGCCTATATGACAGTTTCTTGTATAATTCGGTCACATTTCATTCAGTCTCTCGTAAGACATTCACCAATTCAGAGCACTATATCCAGAAATGAATACAGAATGAGGTTCAGATTCCAACCACTGGTGAGATGTACTCATAACTCTTAACTCAGGAGTTGGTGAACAAACTGTTTCCTCACTACAATATATGTAGAGTCCACAAATGTAATTATTCAAACAAAATGGCTTAAACGACATTAAGAAATCAGACACAAGCATATTGTTATCAAAACCATCATGTGATAAAATTCAGTAAGTATTCCTCTAGTGATGTGCCTGTATCAAACACAGGGTTGCTGCATAAGGACAGTCTCAATATTCAGAGCAAGTAATTCTCCAACCTAGACTCTTCCAATCTAAAACTAGCATCACTATTGCCTCATCCTGCATTCTACTTTAATCTGAAACTGCTAATTAAAAGCACATCACCAACTATTACCGTAATAATTTCAAAAGGTAGAATCCTTTGCAAATGACAAACTCAGAAATGTGTGTCTAAACTCTTTAATCATTCAAAATTTGACAACAGTTAATGCCTACTGGCTGCCACTACTGAGTATTGGCACCTACACTTGAGAGAATCCCACAGTGAGTCTGATGTTAAGAGAACCTCACTAAACTTCTGGTTTAAAGATGCCTTACAATACTTCCAACCAGAAGTACTGAAAAGACTCCAGAGACAGATTTACTGGAGATCAAAAGCAGTTCCATTTATATGCAGCCATTAGAGAAGTGTACTCTTTTATACTGTCCTTCAAATAAATGAGGAACCAGAAAGACCTGGGCCCCCACTGTGCCAGGGTGCAAATATAGCAAAACAACAAAATACAGGAACAAAACACGATTTTTAAGACACTGCTCTTGACGGAAGTCCTACTAAACTTCGTTACCCCAGCATATTTAATTTTAGTGACAGATTAGATACTAGTGATGACACTTAAATTTTTAAAAGATGCCACACACAAACAACAGTTCTCCCCTCCTGATTTTGGCAGGGTATTGCTGCTGATGGTTTTAGGTCTGCTAGGCTCTTTAACTTTGTGTTGCAGTGATGATGTCTGAAGCACATTTTTGAATCAGGAGGGGAGTAGTTAGAGCAGTCTATTCACAGAGGTTTGTTGAATAAACAGCATCAGCCATACACCTTGCCAGTGCTCCAGTGACAGAAGGGATTAAGTCGTTTTACATCTTCCTGTTCATTATGCACTTGGCTAAAGGCTGCATTGACTGCATTGACAACTGTGCAATTTAAGATTAGAAAAGCAGGAATTGCCAGCTAGCAAATTTAGGATTACATGGTCACCTTCCTGCCAAGAAGTAAAAGATATACTTACATGCTGATTTACAACTGGAGGAGATATCAGTGACACAGAATTGAAGACTATTCTTATTGTGGCTTTTTTTGTCTGACATTTTCTATTTACTAGTCCTGGAATAGAGACTGTCAAACAGCATGCTTCTTCTCTTGCCAAACACTTAACCAAAATGCCCAACACGCTCAGGGACTTAACCTTTCTCAAAAATTATTTTAGTCGATTTAAAAACTATTTTAGTCAAATTTTCCTGCCATTTGCCACAAATCCCAGAGATATTATACCATAAAACCAGTAATAATTCACTATGTCATGTATCAGAGAAGAGAATGAATATTTTAAGAAAAGAAAAATGTAACAACTTAAAAAGACCATAGAGCAGTGCCATCTAGTGATTGCCATCACAAATATAAGAGTTTGTATTAATATATGCTGCACATAGAGTGAGCATTACTAATAACTGAGCTTTACTCCTGTCTTACTTTCCAAGGCAAAACATTTGTGTAACAAGATGCAAGGGGAATAATGAGTTCTATCGGAGTTCATGCACTTTTCACCTCAAGAGAGCTCAGGATTTCAAAGTAAAAATGCTACAGGTAACAGATTCACAGGAAGAACCTACCATCAACCCTTACTACAAAGTCTTGAGACAGGAGTTAGTATTTTTAGTACTTTAAGAGTAATACAGAAAAAGTATCAGTGAGCAGTATCTCTGCCGTTACCTTTGAAAGGTGTACCAATAATTACTAACAGGAATTAAACTACAGGAGAAAGAGGAAAGTACGTGGTTGATACATACGTTTAAATTATTTTCTTGACAGCTACAGAAAATGACCGTGTTGTACTCTCAGTGAAATTCCACAAGTGTCTGGTTAGGAACCTCAACTGTAAATATTCTTGCATTGAATAGTTTGGATGAAAATTCATATCCAAGCACAGGAGAGAATGCAGAAAACAGAAGTATTGCTCATTTTTTTAATTTATCAAATTGGTATTTGTTGTTAACTCTTTTTTGTATAGCTTCTTCTAGGGTATCTATGTAACAGCTACAAATCACTGAAATAGTATTTTGAGTCTCATATTTGAAAATTGCACAAAAAAGTATGCAAAATTTTGCACAACTCCTTTAAAATGGACATCAGCTTCAATCATGAGATGAGTAACAGGTCATTTCCACAAATATGAAAACAGAATCATAGAGCAGAAATTTTGAAAAATCTTGAAGTTGGGCATCTACCTCATTACTTCAAATTTCAGTCAGTCTTAGTATTCTAAATCCTTCTGGTAAGTTCAAAATGTAACTAATTTTTCCAATTTAAATCAACAGAAACAACCATGCTATTACATATAGATTGTGGGATTACTTTCTGCAGTTTTCTATTTGCTTCAGAAAGACTCAACAATTTTTGGGTTTCATCAGTTGCATAAACCATGTGTAACAGAATGTACTGGTAATGTGTCATGGACCCAAAGGCATTACCTATTTTTCACAGGTATTTACAATTAATTTCAAATCAGAGATATGATCATCTTGCAGTCATTAAAATGTTGCAGCAAAACATGAACTTTACAGAACTGCACTTTGACAACTGCTGAAGAAGTCATACCCATGATACAGTTGCTCCAAACTGCCTTTGCATGTCTAACACCATCTTTGAAGAGGCTTTACATATTTCTAGGTATATCCTACTTCAGCGTCTTATTATTCTCATTTTCTACCTCCAGGCTGATCCATGGGTGACTGTACTTGTAGACAACAATAAATAATCTGCTTCAATCAAAAGTAGAAAATTTTAAAAATACAGCAGTTATCTGCACATCCTCCTCTCTACCATTCTGGTTCACATGTCTAGAAAACTTATGAAATAGTACCAATAGTAACACCGGCCAGTTAAAATGGATATATGTAAAGCAGGAATATAAAATCATTATATTTTACAGGCACTTATTTACCGTCCTTCCATATATTCTTAACATCTAATTAGCACGTGAATAAAAAAAAACTGTGATCTTGATTACACATTTAAGTGTAAAATCCAGCAGGCATGAACATGATAAGGACATACTAATACCTCCAACAATGAAGAAGATTAATCGTCCTATATGGAAACATCTCCTTACTTCCAGTAAAACTCCATTTTCCAGCTAAACAAGAGCATATCTCAACTGCAAACACCGGCAGTAGCTTCATTACTTTATAGGAGGCAACAGTGAAATTTGATACATTTAGATGTATCAAAATGTCATTATCTTTAGATGTATCAAATATTCAGTACTGTTACCTTAAAGTGAAAGAGTCACAAACCGTTGGTGGCTGGTAGTGTAGCTGTCAAATTCAACCATAATCTGTTTTATTCAACTGCAGCTCTTACCTGACCTATATTCAAATGAAACAGAAAACCTCAAATACCCATAACAAGCTGCTATAAAGTAAAATCAAGCAATACTAAGTAGAATTAAAATTTTTAAATTGTGTTATTTTTTTAATCTGATATCAAGATTGTGTATTGGTACAGCAAACTACATGATTATAACTAGGGGTGGATGTAAGTATTCAGAGGCTACATCTACCCACACTGCAAAGTAACTTCTCAGCTATTTTGAACCAAGACCACCAAGAGTAGCACGTGCTGGTCAAACAGCTAGGTAAGTCAAGCTGGTTAGTGGTGCAGTAACCAAAACAGTAACAATTACATTGATGGTCTCTACTGTCTGGTATCCTTCCTTTAGAGCAATTTTAATTGCTTCAGCAGAACAGCCAAAACCCCCTCAAACAGAGGCAAGCGATTGTATAACATGATGTAAAGCAAAACATCTGTTTAAGGTATTCAGAGCATTTACTCTTTTTTTTTTTTTTTTTCCTTGTTTTGCTCTTCTATTTCAGTTAAAAATGGTTCATCTGTGTATAATACCTCTATAGCTTTGGAAGAGAGGCACTCTCCTGAAGTTCTTACTTCAATACTGTTTGGTTAATATATTATTAATTTAAAAATATTTTGTGATTCAAATTTCTTTTCCTATCTTATGACTTTTGTTTCTCTAATGGGAAAAAGTAAAATCATAGAAACTAGGATATATATTATTAAATACCCTCATCATATGTCTACCTTTTCTATTTCAAAGCTTTAGCATGTTAATCTCAATGTATACGTAGGACTTTAATTATCTACTCACCACAAGGATATTTTTCTCTTTTACCACTGTCTGTTTTCAAAACTACAAGAACCGTTCACACAGGAAAAGTCCAAAATAATTACCGAAATAGATATAAGTTAAATTTTTGTATCCTCCTTAGTCACTTTTTTTTTTTTTCTTTTAATGTACAAACCATTGTAACTTGTCTTTTTATTGTAATTGTTTGACAGGGAAATTTGATGCCTTATTTTGCAGTCCCCAATGCATAACATTGCCCAGTGCTCAATGACTTCAATCTTGAAATAAAAATTATATCCTTTTCTTCACAAGAACTAGTATTTCCAAAATCCCAAATGACTCCTGTCCTGAAAATTCTATTCCTAAAAGAAGAGAAAAGACCTAATGGCTCAACACAACTTCAATTTGCAGAATATGCTATGAGTAAAATAGAAAACCTTACAGAAGTGTTTGCAATGTCAAATTATTTACAATCTTTTTTTTCTTTTTCTGAGAACATGCATGTAACTTTTTCCCTTTAATCAAGCTGTTCATAAAAACATAAGAATAGTTTGAAGCAGTAAGTTAACAGTAAGAAAAGCGTTTGATAGTAAGACTGCATTTGTACGCTCACTTTAAGTTATGCTGACAGGGAAAAGAAGGTTGGACATGACTGTTTCCACCAGCATATCTGCATACTTGTCTCCTTAAAGTGAGCAGCAGTCTTATATTCTCCTAAGATGTTCATCTAGATGTTTTAGGATGTTGACTTAATTTGTTTTTGTCAATTACTTGTTTGGGGTTCAATTTACTTATTATTAGTTCCAGACAGCATTTTTCCTCCTAATAGTTGGATATCTTCCAGGTCACAGAGTATTTAAAAATAAATTACAGATTCTGAAATCACTCAGAGGCTCAGCTATTTCTTTCAGAAATCTTGCAATGAAGCCATTGCACCCTTAGAACTTACTGCAATTCAATTTCTGCAGTTTCTCCCCTGCTTTTTATCTTGATATCTCTCTTCACTACATTTTTAGTAACTCTAAGGTAACTATTTCCTCCTCACCCTCTATGGAGGCAACAGACACAAGGATTTCTTATTTTTTAAGCTCTCCTGAATCTACTTATCTACTTTAGTACCTAGTCTACCAAACTCAATGAATTTCCAATTGGAATGAATTACTGTTTTCACTAGGGTCTGTTTAGACTGGAACACAGAGAAACTTTTACATCAAATTAAAACTGGTTCACTCGCTCTTTGAAGGCTTCCATTACCAAAATTGCACTAAATGAACATCTTCTATCTTCATGTGTTTGCCCATAGCTCGAGTGCTTCTTTTGCATTTTAAGGTGTGCCAGTTCATTTGGGGAACCTGTTAAAAGCTGGTATGAGACAGGTATTTTCTCACAACATTTGGTTGTTCATACTCAGTATTCAAAAAAAAAAAAAAAACAACAAAAAAAAAAACCCACAATCAAAAGGACTATAAAGCTACACACTAATGCAGAATTCTGCTTCTTCTTCCAGACTATCTCATGTACTGATCTAAACACAACTCATTTCTCATTGCTTCCTCCATACATACATTATTTCAAATTAAAAATCTATTCCTTTTACTACCGGCAAATGTATTCATTTCTATCCAATGAAGTTATAAATGACACCTTTTCTTCTACATAAGTGTCCTAATATGGACAGCAATATGCAGTATTAGAGGCATTCAGAGGGACCTTTGAAGGTCTTGTACTCAAATGTGGCCCTTAAAGAGGAGTGTTTAGTTTTACAAATCTCTTGACACCTTCAGGACAATTATCACTATGCCTAGAAAAATGCATAAGAATTTTTAAGTTCAAGTGCAGTTGGTTACTTTCAAGAATGACCAGCCATGTTGATGCTGGGAGGCCACAGGCTCAGCTGGCTATCTAATTTCCAGACATACTGACAGGCACACACCACCAGGCTTCAGCCTTCCCTATTGCTATTCTCTTCAGAAGCGTCGGATTTTGTCACAAGCAGCCACAAAGCCTACCTCCTCTTTACTGGGAGGTCAGTTGCAGTATGTCCCAGCTAACAGTCTGCAGATGGCTGAGTGACAGTCGCACCACCTTGAATTCTCCTGCTCCTTTTTTTTTTTTTTTTTTTTTTCCTCCAGGGCCTACAGAGAAGCAGAATCTCTTCTTTCTCTTCTTCCCAAGGAGCTTGTTTCTCTCTTTCTCTCTCCTGACATTAGATGTAGTCTTTACAACCCAGTCAGTCCACCTGGACAACCAGTATTCCCAACTGCTACCTCCCAGCCTGACTACAAATTCTTCTGGCAAGCTCCTACCTGGTGGCACCAAGAGTTTACTACATCATAAGGAATGATAGAAAAGTGGTTACAGTATTCAGTAATACATTTAAATATTTACACATTTGTAAGAAACAGGTATTCATTCAGCCTACCTTTGGATGGGAATTAACTAAAGACTTGGATAATCCTGAGAGCATTTTTCCGAAATAATTTTAGAAGACTGAAATGTTCTTATCCCTCTCAAAGATCTGAATGATATGCATAAAATTTCTCTTCATAGCTGTACCATACGACTTCAGTGCAAAAAACTCAGGCTATACATTAATTCCTGACATAATCATGGGTTTGCAGACACTCATATTCCCCTGGGTCTATCAACAGAATGAACTACTGTTCTAATAAACTGAAATTGGAGTCACTGGAATTAACTGACCTTCACTGGTATTTCCCATCAGACAGCAGTATCAGCAAACATCCACAAAGAAGAACTAAGCATCATTCCTGAAAACAGCATTTTAAAACACACAGCCGACTACCACCACTCAAAACCTAATGGGCTTCATTATCTACTACTGTAACAAATTAATGTAGTCCCATGGACTTTAACAGAGCTTCACTAATTAATGTAGCTGAAGAACTTCTACTTTTTTGCTATATGCAAGGAGAACCACTAACACAACCCATGACTCACAACTAAATTCAAACTGAAAGCAGAGGCTGTATGCAACAGGACCCAAAACAGCGACAGCTCAAGGAGTTCAACAAAAAACACTACCCCCCAAATAGTATTCACAGTAAGTTGAAACATTGTCATTTATTTCCTAACCACAAGTGTATTTGTACTTTGTGACTAGCTACTTTCAGCTGGACATTCCAAGAGAACTCAAATCCTAGGAAGATACTCTGGGGCTCTGGACTGTGTGATCAGTATGACACATCCTTGGGAGCCTAATACTGCTCCTAGCAATGCAACCTGTTGCAGTAACAGCATGGTGCTAATAAACTGCTGGGTGTAGGCCAACCACGGGAAAACATCAGTGCCGAGGCCCATGTGTGCCGTGAATGAGAGCTCACTTGACAGCTTGTAACAGAGGAACATAAACATTCTTGCTTTAGAGGAAACAAAATCATGAAAAAGCCAAACTGAGCTTTTCCTCAGAACAATCTCTCTCACAAAGCTCTTCAGAGCCAGTCGTCATCTACTTACATGAGGACTTCACCAAATTGTAAGTTGAAAGGCAGTTTATGAAGCAGACTATTCAAGAGACAAATACCATTTGCTGAAAAAAATTACACTGTTTTTGCAGAAACAAGATAAAGTTAAGGAAATAATAGGAGGAAAGACTAATCAGAAGTTGGAAAGGGGACAGAAGATGACAGCCTAAGGTGTCCAGTTCTAAGACCAACCTATTTGATTTCTCTAGTGGTGTGATTCCCCCTACTTCACTCTCAGTTACAACCGAGAGTGAAAGGACTCCAGCGAAATCCCAATCTTCCCTAGAGATGAGGCTGTATGCTCCTAGAGGTCGAGGATGGCCTTTGCCCTGCCTCCATAAATGCCACCCCAATGGGTCCTACAAATTTGCAACACTGAAGATAGGTACACTTAAAACGATTTGGGGGTGGGGGCAGGAGGGCAGTGTCACATTAAGTTCCTATAATCTGAGCTGGTGATGTCTGCTTCCTCTTAAGCATTAAACGTGAACATCAGAAGAAATGCAATTTTTAAAAGTATGATTTCCAGTACAAAAATTATGTTATCATTGCATGTAAGAGCTAAGATATCTTATCTACAGTTTTACAGGACATGATTTTTTTTACCATTTAAAAGAAGCTGTCTTCACCTGAAGAATGGCTTTAAGAAGACAAAAAAAAATATTTTTAAAATGTAAAAATAGAACATATATTTATTAAAAGTAAAAAAAAATATTAATCACAAGTCATTGTTGTATAAATTCTAGATAAAAAAATAACAAAAGCAATAGGACTGTAGACGAATTATTCTTCTTCATTCTGACCAAAGGACAGATATTCTGCAGTTAATCAAACAAACTCCACAATAAAGTCAGATCCTATACATACAAATCTTTCTGCTGAATTTAATTCTGTTCACTACATTCAAATATATTATAGCTTTATTACCAATAACGACAAAATGTTTTGCTTTAACTTTTCTTTTCTTGAATTGCAATTTTTAATTTTGCGATTGAAGTTAGTAAGCTACATTGCTTTATCTGTATAACTAAAACCCAATTTTCTCAATTTTCGTTCTTTTTGGAAATGTAGTTAGGCCATCAGATGAAGACTCACATGCTCATTTCTTTCAAACAAAATTAGTCTTCTGAATGTTATTTTTTTTTAAATTCACCCTACTTTGACAATGTTATTTAAAATCCACTAAGTATGGTATGATTTGGCTTCTTCTTGCAACCAAAACCAAAGAGACTTTCTTATCTATTATGAAAGAACTACAAAAAAAGATTAGCTAAGGTGCTACTCAACAGTAAGAAGCAGTTAAAAATATTTCCACTTGAAATAAAATATTCATCTCAATGCACCCTTATTTCTATTTGTCCATAATTAGAAGTATTTCTGGAAGATGGGTTGAACTGTTCACTAATTCCTTCTCACAGAAAAGATGTTCACTAAGTATCCACACTGACCTACTATGACTTTCATAATAATCATCAAGCTGAAAACACAAACAGCATATCAATATATAACAAGACTTGCCTACAATTTGCTGATACAGATATCTACTTCAAGTTTCAGAGGGAATGAGAGATTAGACTTCAATCAAATAACAACTCTGATCAGTATGATTATGAATAATCTCATGAACCATTGCTTCACAGGAGAGTTGCTGAAAGGAAAAGGGACAAAAAATTGTAAGATTTGCATTTTATCAACAGAAAATGGGTCACCAAAATGTCATTATACAACACTGATGACAGTTTATCTTCTCCGTTTCCTCCCTCTACAGATTTTCATCATTAAGAAATGGAATCATCCCCAGGAATCAAAAGGCTTATGAGATGGCAAGCAACCTAAACATGAGCTCTACTCAGCATATCTCATGGGAATAATATTGATATCTCAGCACAGAAAGCATCGATTGATATGCTGCATGAACACAAGTCTTGAGGAGCAATGCCTATAAATTTCAAATACTTGAATTTAATTCTTTATGGCGTTATTTATTTTAATATTTTTATAGGATGACAGAGAAGCCACTCTTCCCAGAAAATAAGAAAAAGCTTGTTCTTATGATTTCAAATTAGGGGAAAAAAACATCCTGACTGAAAATACATGAGCTGGAAAGATTTTGGAAAATAAACAGTTAAACTAGTGACTGTACTAATTAGAAATGAGCAATAATTTGTAAAGATTCATAATTAGATACAGCTTAGCCAAACCAGCCTTATAATGACATAGGGATGTCAATCAGTAACTAATTAGAAACAGAATTTTCTTAAATGTCCTGAATACCTATACAAAAAGTGAAGAGAAAGTACACAGAATTAGAATGTATTTAACATAATGCATTATAGAACTACTAGCCAAAAAACTCCTTGGCAAAAGGAGAATGCAGCAATACACATACCTAGTATTGGATAAATTTACTGAAACTGATCCACTTATCCCTTCACTTGTCCTTCATCTGGATTTTTAATTACCAGCAGCAGCTAGAAGGAAATCTACCTTCTCACAAAGGACCAGTCAACAAATGACCATTTACCAAAGCTTCAGAACTCCTTAAGCTTTTTTTCCCCTGCTTTATTCCCTGAGGCTTAGGCAGTCAAAAAGTACACAAACAAACAAACCTCTAAACGTATTGGGATGAATTATAAAAACCACCACAGGAATCCTCCTAGAATCCTCAACCATACCCTCACCGATAACCACACCCACCCCGTGTTTATGTTATTCAAATAGTCTTAATACAAAATACGAAAAAGCCACTAACATACTTACTTTTATAAACTTAGCACAGTCACTAAAATTCCAGCCTCCAGACCTCCTTACCTTTCTGTGTTGGAGGAAAATGATAAGGCTTCAGAACTATGAACAGCAAGTTACTTTGGCCTTTTTTCTTAACTGCAGGATACCCAAATCCAAGGTTTTAGTTCGCAGTGGCATGCCAACATAGTACTAATCACAGTACTTGTGGACAGCTGTCTGAACTAACAAGCTTCTCTAATACTCTGTATTCCTTCACCTCTTGCTGCTACTATACAGGATAACATTTCCACCTAGAGCCCTTTCACAGAATGCCTGTATTCTAGAACAATAACAAAAAATCCCTGATATCTGTTGTATTACCAAAGCACGCTGTTCATATGTAGCTGATCACATCTTATTTTGTTCAGTCTATGTAGGTGTTATTCCTCCTTCTCAAGAGGGACTTCAGAGCAGTAAAAACAGTTTTCAGGGATCTTCTGTTTACCTAAGAGGAATAACATCACCGTTCTGCTGCACAGATTAGCTGCTGTCAAAATCACTACATTTCATGTTAAAAAAAGGTAAGAAGGTGGCACAGTAGCTGAGGAGTCAATTATTTTAAGTGGTGATGTGAAGGAAAAATCCCAAATCATAAATTTGACTGGGATATTTATACACACACAGTAGGAGTTGGAACACACCAATGTTAGTGCACCCTCCTGTGTGGTCCATTATGTAGTGAAATAGACCACACTGCAGCTTCACCTTCACAGGGAAACACTTCCCGGAATGGGTGTAGCCCCTAATGGAAATACTGGTGCTTTGATTGCATACAGCAGGACAACTGACCGTCTCTTTTAATCCTGTGGTTTTTCACTGGAAGGTAGAAGCTCAGGAAGGCACATCAATTTTTGTCCAGCTCTTTTTTTTTTTTTTTTTTTTTCATATGGACACAGCTGTTGTCGCTCCTGAATGATGAATAAAATGCTATTTAATTCTTTTAGGGTATATGCAGCAGTTTCAGGTGAAATCTTCTTAGACAAAATTTACATTGTATACCCCTCAATCCCAGATGCGTCACTGTAGGAAGCAAGGTAAGGCTTCAGAACTATTGGGTGCATGCTTTACAGGTCATGGCTTACCTCCCTGAACTAATTTTCACTTCTACTCCCTTAGTGCTGTAGTTTTGACGGAAATAAAGACTGCATGGCTCATTTTCATGACAAAGGCACAAAAAAGCTGTGTGCTCCTTCCTCGCCCCCCTCTCCCCCCGCCCAGCACTTGGCAAGCAACAGAAGTTCAAATATGATTTATTTTTGAAACATTCAGACGTTTCCCTTTGTAAATGAGAAGGTCTTACTTCCAAAAGAACAGCATTTTGAAATAGCAGCATATAATGAGAGAGCACTGCAGTTCTCTGCTTGGCAAGGAAAGCTATAAGGGAAAAATGCTTAAGAACATTTGACGTTTACTCCAGCAACTATAGGACAGGACTTGCAAAACCCTGTAATTCAGACTCAAGAGACTGGAAAAATGGTATAACGGCAGGTGATTTTCTTGCTTTTCCTCTTTTTTTTTCCAGGTATGTTCTGGAGCACCTGTACGTACTTCGTGCTGCTCCTTTAAACCGGGGGTGTTCAAAATTTCCTTTACAGAAGGTAAAACAGTATCTTCACCGCCACCCCACCCCCCCCCCCGCCAAACCCCACTTCACTGATGCACGGTCTCCAGCCAGCACATCCACTATGGCAGCGGACACAGGTGTGGAAGCATCTCTGCGCTGGCGACAAAGGACTATTGTGTTTGTGCCACGTCGCTTGGAGCCCCCGGAGGACTCCTTCCCCCCATCACACGCTCCCAGACCGGAGGGGGAAGCTCTTCCCCAGGGAGCCTGATGATGCTCCGCATGGCGCTTCCTCCACCCCCCGAGTGGCGTACCCCAACCTCTCCCCCCAACCCCGCCGGCCGGCCGGGCAGCGCCGTTCGCCGCTCACCCGAGGGCCCTCGAGGGGGGGCCGGGGACGAGGCCAGCCTGAGAGGGCGGCGACAGACTCGGGGTGGGGGGGGAGCTCCTCTGCGCCCCGTCCCGCCACCTCCTGCTCCCCGCAGCTCCCCTCCCCCGCGGGGGGGGGGGACGGGGGGACGCACGGTGGGGCGGGGGTGCGCAGCCCCTACGCTGCGGTCTCTTGTCCCCCTCCACCGCCCCCCGAAAGTTACTCTGCCCTGACGGGTGGGCTCCCCGACGGCATCGGGAGGTTTCCCCGTCGCTTACCTGGCGGCTGCCTGGGCGCTCCCTCACGGCGAGCGGCGGCGAGGCGCGCCGCAGCCGGGGCTGCCTCTGCCGCCACCTTCACAGCCCCCTCCCGAGGTGAGCGACGCGCGGGGCGGCGGCGGGGAGCAGCCGGGGAGCCGTGACATTTAACCGGGCGAGAGCAGGGTCGTGCTGGCCCCACGGCGCGGGCGGGGGTGCCTCTCCTCACCGGCGGGCTGGGCGGCCGATCACCGCCCTCCTCTCCGCGGGTAAGCTGAGGCGGAGGGCGAAGCCCAGTCCATCCCCGGAGACCCAGCCGCAGCGCGCTGCCCGAGCTGCCGCCGGCTCCTCTCCTCTCCCTCCTGGCAGTCGCCGCTGCCCCTTCCTGCGGCGGGGGCCGAGGGGCGCGGCAGCCGCAGCCGGGCGGTGGGGGCGAGGGCTGGCCGTCTGCCCCTCGGTGGGGCCCGGCACCGGGGGCGGGGTGGGGGGAGGCGGTGGAACGGCAGCGGGGCGCGGTGGCGGCGGAGCGGCAGGCGAGGCGGCAGCGCCGGCAGCGCGGGGAGGCAGCGCCAGCTCGAGGTGAGGGCGGGCGGGCGGGCGGTGCGGTGCGGGGGGGAGGGGGGGGCGTCTCTGTCAGAGGCGGAGCGGCTCCTTCCGCGCAGCGGCTCGCACACCGCCAAGTCCCGCCGAGGCGGCGGCAGCGGCGGCGGCACCTTGGAGAGACAAGAGCGGGTGCACAGAGGGGCGGGAGCCCAAGCCCCGCTAACCCGCTGGCCGCGGCCAGGCGCCCCCAGACCCGGCGGCTGGTCCCCGGCCAGCCGGACGTCAGCCCTCCCCCGCTGTGAGCAGGTGGGAGACCTGTGCCGCCCCCGCCTCCCCCGCGTCGTGGTCGATCCCCCTCTTCCACCCCTGCTCTTCTCGCCCCGCCGCCCTCCGGGGAGACCAGGGCGGCATCACGCCGTGTAGGTCGGAGCCCCTCGACCTTCCCGCATCCGTGGGGTGCCGCGGTTTGGGAGCGTGCCTCCCCCGGGAGGGCGGGGGGGCGTGCGCGGAGGAGGGGAAGACCCGCGCGGCTGGGCGGCCATTTCCAGGGTGGCGCGGCGGGGAGGGCGTTGGTTCGCGGCCGACGGGGGCCCCCACGGCCGGTCCCGGTCCCGGTCCCCGTCCGACGGCGCCGCTCGGTGCAGTGGCGGGCGCCCTTGGAGAGGGGGCGGCGGTAAGGCGGATCGTGGCGAGGGCTGGGGCCCGGAGCGGGTCGGCGCGGACACGGGCCCGGGAGGGACGGGTGCGGTGACCGCGAAGTAACGACCGTCGCTCTCAGCCTTGTGTTCCGCAGGTGGCCGCGTCCGAGGCCTCCCCGAAACCCTCATGTGTAGACGACATCGGCCGCGTCAGAGGTGTGAGGGCGTCTTTTCGCCTGTGGCTGGGCTTGTGCTCGCTGCCCGAAGGGCTCTTAGGCCCACCGGTTCCTCCTTGCGTTTGCAGGAGTCGGTGCTGTGCGATTTCTGGAGCGGGGTACCCCACTTTATGTCTTTTCTCACTTTGAAATAGTTGCGTTTAACGCATTCTTTGGTGGAGGGTGTGGAGTGTCAGGTTCATATTGAGAAATTGAGAAGCAACCGTGGCACTTCCTTTAGATGATTCTAAGAATGATCTTTTTTTTTATTTTTATTTTTTCTTTTTTTACCAGCAGAAAATAGCATCCCTGTCCGTAGAATCCCTGTCCGTAGAAACCTGAGGCAGCAATCCTCCGAAACCGTACTACAAAACCAATGAAAACACTTCAGGATTTTCTCTTACCTGTAGAAGCACTGACGTGAAAGCTACAAATAATTTAATGATGACTGGAAGTTGCTCAGTTTTTTGGCACTCCCTTCAGCTTCACACATGTATACACTTGTGCATATACACAGTTTGCGTAGCTTTTTGCTGACATCGCAAGGCAGGAGGTAAATGAAAATGTATATAACCACATCCTTCAAAACCCAGGCACAAGTTTTGTCGACAATATGAGACTTAGAATAAAGGAAGATAACACAAATGAAGCAGGTCTTTGTCCTTTTACTACTAATGTTTCATCCAAGGTGGCAGGTTTTTTTTTTTTTCAAGAAACGTCCCAAGCATTAGCTCTTGTAGCCATAATTCAGGGGTAAGAAAACTCTTCACTTTATAGCAGCTTTTCCTTTTGACTTGTGTAGTCAGTTTCAGTATTCATTTCAGTGCTGTCAATACATTAACTGTTTTCTTTTGTCTCCACCTCTGGCATAAGCCACCCAAATAAGGATGATAATACCAAAGAAGAGCAGCTAGCTGCTTTTATCCACTAATAAATACAAAGCTAAAGAGCAGTATCTTGACCTTGGCTCTGTGTCTGTTGGTGCTGTAATACGTGTAATACACTCATCAATAAAAGGAAGCAATGCTAATCCAGAATCACGTGCTATACAGCTTATCCATACAGGAGAACTATGGTTTATACTACATTATATGGAATATTTTAGAATTGGAGAGAAACATTAGGAGGGAATAACCCGTAATAAAATGACTGAGAGTTCCTGCAAAGCCTGGAGAAGAACCAGCAATCAACGATACCTGGTAAAACTGTTTTTGTAAAATAAACTCCCTGTTGTGAACCTATTGTGTGGATTTAAAAGCAACTGATTCACTGACTTTTTCAAGTAGACCCATTTTTAGAAAGTGCTGACCACTTGGTTCAGCTTTCTTGCAGGTGGTCTCAAATTGGGTACCCAAAGCTGTTAGTTACTACTGTGAGCCAGCTGTTGAGCTGAAGTTAGTTAAAACTAAAAAAAAAAAAATCAGAAAAGATTGCTGTCGTTTCTGTTGAGTGCTAGTGATTCGAAGAGGTCAGTGTTCTGAGGAAATTACATGTATATTTTCATACCCAGTGGAAATTTTATGCTGCATATGGAAGTATCTAAAATTTGCCAGTTAAGTGTAAGTTTTCTGAAGGTTTATAAATAGCAAGATAAAGTATTCCATCTACTCCAAGAATTGTACTGACAACAAGATAAATGGGAGTCTCTCCTGGATACTGCCACCTCGTGAGTGTTCTGTAAGTGGAAGATAAAGCAGGATGGTTATATAGAGACTGAATTACTACAGGCTAAAAATAGAAACAGGAAAATACTAAGGCTGTCTCTGTACCTGTCAGTGTTGTTTTTGAAGTAAGGAGATCCTGCAAATGAATTTGAAAAATAAATGTCACTTAAACTTCACATTCATTTAGAGACTGAAACTCAAAGAGAATAGAAAGGGTTCACCAGAGGGAACTTCATCAAACAATCAAGCAATAAAAAACCTTAAGAACTCTCGTGCACCTTGTCAGTCAAATGTCAGTTGCAATGACCGGTGCAATACCTTCTACTTAGTTTGTGAATCATAAAGGAAGCTTCTGCAGTAGGATACCAAACCTTACTGCAGCTTGAAAAGCTTGCCATTTCCTTTTCAGTTGTATATATTTGGCTTTTGGAAAAGCTGGAACAACACCACACACCAAGCCAAATTTGTGTACTGCTGGCCATTCAGTCAGCTCTCCATAGAAAAATCGAAGCTGATGAGACTCGTTTTTTCTCTGGGGAACTATGTGCATAACACAATCTAAAAGCATTTTTAAAAGAGCCCATTAGCTCTTTAATTGGAAAGGGCCTTTGAAAGGGTCTTATACTTCCTTTTTGCTATAAGTTCTTGGAAGGAAAAAGAAGATCAGAACTATACTATGTTTTTGCAATTAACTCCAAAAATGTAGTTCCTATAGAAACAAGAATGATCATGCATTTACCTTCAACTCTATTGCAAATAAAGATTACAGTTCCTCATCAAAACAAATGAAATTAAATAATCTTGAAATCACTAATCATTTAGTTAGGATAGGATATTTAGTTTAGTTAGGCTATTCAATGTATCAAAAAATACTACTTCTGTATTTCATTGTCTTGTAAACACTTCTTCCAATCATTTTTCTAGCATTGTGAGATTTATGCTGGAAGAATTCAAACTTTTTAAAGTGTTCTTCCTGTTGTTTCGTATACCTACAGTTTTCAGATTTATAAAAATGCTTAATCTTATGAATCTCTGAAGAATTGGGCTTACTGTGATGTTCTTGTGTTTTGTTTGCCCCAGTTTTTAGCATATCATTTGGCATCTAGGTAGAATGAAATCATAGGCTGAATCAGAATTTGGACCTTATCATTACGTGTGCCTCTATCTACAAACAGAAAGAAAAATGAGAAAAAAATGGTTTAGCACCCACATACATATACCAGCATATGGTTTAAAGTTTCCCAAAAGTACTTTTAATGCTAAAAGAACTCAGAAAATCAAACTTTCAACATTTTGAAAATATATTTTTTAAAAATGTTGCTCATATAATCATTTACAGTTTCTTGTGAGAAATAATGTTTTGAAAAATTAAGATGTACTTTTATAATCTAAAATTATTCCTAACCTTGAAAGAGAACTCCAAAAATAAATTGAAAATGAAAGATTGTTTTTCCATGTCATACTTTTTACGTTGCCACCATTTTTAGTCAGCATCTAATACCTGCTTAGTCCAGCTGCTTTTACATACACACCCCTTCCATTAAACTGTTTGAGCAAAGGTTTGAATGGAATTAACAAATGTTCAGTTCAGTTAAAAGCTGGTCAGTGTATTTAAAAGAGACCCTGCTTCATTCATTTAAATCTCATACTTGTGGTTCGTCTAAGTGGAGAGCGAAACTTGTGGTTAAATCCCCTAAATCCAAGGGCAGGCACGTTCATGTTGCATAGCTCTCCTAGTTGCAAACATTGCCCAGTTGAGGAGGAACTGTTGCCATCCATGCCAGAGGTGACATTCTTAGTTTGATGAATGAGGAAAGGACCCATGCAGGAGGTAACAATTGCTGAATACAGTGGAATTAAATGTACTGTGTGAGAGTCAACACAGGCACCTATCTGTGAGTTCAAATCATGATGTTTACCAAAAATAATACTGTTCTGTAGTTCTGCATAGTTTTTGTATATGCTGCAGTAATTCCCCAGTGGGAATTCCTGAGTTCTTCCTGGCCATACCTGTTTTCAGTGTGGTAGGCAACTCTCTCACCTCCGTTATGACTCAATGGGGAAGGAAGCTTCATAAAATATATATGTGTATATCACTACTTAATAAGTTCAGACCCAATAAAAACTCTGCTTTTTTCATCATAGAGGCAAATGTTTCACCATATTATAATTTTTGTCACCTATGAGGTGCCTCTGTTTTATGAAATATTCAGCAAGCATGAATCATGTCTTTAGAAACTACAATTCAGAAACTTTTTCATTTTTTAGAGGACACTGAATAATTCTGGAGGAGGAGGAGTTCCTCTTGAATACCCGTAGGAAGGATAGTCAGCAAAATAAAACTACTGCTCACTTACTAAACATCCAGTTCCCAAAAACTGGAAGATAAGCTTTTTTATTTTACTTTTTTCAAAGTCATAGAGGCCAGAATTACATGCATCTCTGTTGGCACAGAAACAATACCTTGTCTTCTGGGCTTAATTATCCACCTTCTCTTTATTTGTCTGGAAGCAGGGCCATAGCAAATGTAAACTCTGAAATTTAAAATGTAAAGTTATGATATATCCCTATTCACCTGCTTAAGTTGTGGAGGATGGACACACAGGAGCATTATGTACTTCCATTTTATTTGAGAATTACATGAATGTTGGAGGTAGAAAGATTTTGAGAAAAGCACTGAATTATTCTTAAATGGCAATCATAAGAAACTTAGCTGAAAGAAAACTAGCTTATCATTTTCTTAAAATAATGTTTTCTGGATCTTATTCACTCTTACTTTACTTCAATTTCTATGAAAAGTATGATGTCAATAGCATTAAGAGAGTGTAATTTACTAGTGTAAAATAGGAGTATCTCAGAGGTGAACCCAACCCGTATTTTCAAAATTAGCATTTTCTCTCAGTGATTTCAAAGGCCAGCTAGAGATCATACATACTCTTCTAAGGAACAGGATATAGCAATTGCTGCTGTTCAAAAGCTGCTCTAAATCAGAAGATGTTATTTAAGGCTAATTTTACTGAAGTTCTAGTACTTGTCATACATGTAAAGCAGAAAGAGTAATAATTCTGTTGACAGGCAAGGAACAACAACAACAAAAAAGTCTGACAGTATTTGACATTTATCAGAAAGAGGGCAGTTTAAGTGGGCAGTTTAAGCCCAGCAGTATGTACTGTTACTTCCAGCCTTTATTCAACGTCTTCTATTGGCTTCATTTTAAACCTTGATATAGTTGTTAGTTAACCTATGAGTACTTATAATTACAGTACACATGTGCAATTTGGAGAATATAAGCAAAAAAGTATGTTGTGAATATAAACTTACAGAACGTGCCTTGAGACTCATGAAAGTCTCAAATATGATGGCAACCAATAAATACTCAAGTCTCAAGTTTGTCATATAGTGGAGACAAGGGTTTATAGCAAGAATTTACAAATGCTGTAATGAATAAATGCAATTTCTTTTCAGTGAAACCTGAAACAAACTTAACATTCAACCGAGTATCCATTTTGTGCAGTATTTCACTGAGTATTGGTGGAGCTATTAATTTTAACAAAAGTGTCATGCATTCACAACAGGTTTTCTAACCCAGAACCATTTCTGCTATCATCAAGATTCTTCACACAGAGATAGGAATAATCCAAAAACATCAACACATGACATAGTCATCCCATGTCCAGCACTTTCAGACAGCAGAAAGCCAAAGGCTTGTCACTTGGTAAACAAAGTCACAATCTGGTGTCTTCTTCACACATTGTAGACGGGTAGAAATAATAGCACCACTTTCCCAAGCAGCAGGACTCCTGTGCTAGTGAATTAAACAGTCTTAGGGGCCATTCCATGGCCAAGATGGCAATTAAAATGGCCTGGCCACACTCGTACTGTCAAATTCTCACATGCTCCAAGCAAGGGTGGGAACATGCAAATGCTGCGTGGTCCCAGAAATTATCTCGGAGGTTGTTGGTTGATCCAGGCCAAACCAGGCCAGTTCCCAGCCTCTCCTCCCTGAAGGTGCAGCTGATTTTAGTACTTCATATGCAGCTCTTCAGCTTTTGTTTACCTTACAAGTTGCATGGATGAAATTCTTAAAACCTTCAGTTAAATTTGTCGTGTGACTCTGTCGCTTGACTGTGAGGTACCAGATGGTGATAAAGACAAAATAGGCTTTGTTGCAGTTCCGTAATTGAAAGCCAGATGGTGTTACTAAGGCTGATAAAGGGAAAACAATAATATATCCCTGCCCTACTCTGCCTCAGATTTCCAGCTATTGCTATGGAGCTGAAAATCCATCTGTTCAAACGTTACTCATACTATATCATGCAGCTTTTTTGGACCCAAATTTCCAAAACTGCAACATGCGCAAGCACTTGCAAACTTGTAAGTTTCAAAATACATTAGAATAATACTTAAGGTGTAATTTTAAATTCATTTCTGTCAGAAAATGAAAATATTTAAATCTCTGTAACTAATAACAATCTTGTGTTTTATACAGGGAGACAAGTCCTCAATATTAACTGAATAAAATAAAACTAATCTAATAGAAGACTATTCACCTAGGAGAAATATAGTTTCACAATTAATCTAATGAAGTCTGAACTTTTATCTATAAATAGGTCTAGAATAATGGCTATTCTGCTATTTCAGATTTGTCAATTCTTTATTACAAAATTTAGGTGAGTATACTGATTTGGTTTCTCTTGCACGAGAAATTTTTCATCAGTCATCGGTGGTTGCATCACCGAAGTAAGACAATGGTTGTAAACATTAAACAAAAGTTGAAGTTGGCAGTGAATCAGTGAGACAGAAGAAACAAAAAACATGTTGTTCTCTTAGCAGAAAATATTTTGCTTAATATTTAGGATTATGTTAATTTCCATAAATAAATTTGTAACTCAAGGACATATAAATAATAAACTATTTTCATGAACTGATTAGTGTTGTTCTTGTTCACAAAAAAAAGTTACCAAAATTGCATATATTTATCTACAAATCTAGCTAATAAAAAATTATTACAGATGTCCTAAAAACTGTACCCTGTGATTTTCATTTTCATTTTTCATTTGGTCCTGTAAAAAGCGAAGAACTGGTGTCTGATTTGTTGCAATCCCGTACATTCCAGGACCTGTAACGAAATTCACCCTCACTTGAATGTTTCAGGCACACACTGTGTGAGGCAAGAGGTGGCTGCTGCACCACTCTGTCTTCTTTTCAGGGGGGAATGTCTTGTGTGGTTTCAACCTTGGCACCACCAGCAGTGAAGCTGCTTGAATTATATCAGCTGGGCATTCAAGTGTGTTTTGCAGCACTGTAAGCAAAGATGCAAACCAAATTCATACCTCCTCCAGGATTTTGATTTGTTGAAGGTGTGCCCACCTTGCAAAGCATTTATAGCAGAAAAACATTAGAACATTTAAAAAATAAACTGCTTGATGTTGATAAAGAGAAGGAATGCTGTTGCTGTATATATACACTGACTTTCAACAACTTAGGGTTTGTACAATATTTAAATATTCAGATATTTGGGTTCATAGCCCCAATTTGAAAGAGAATGTGTGTAATTCATGAACGAGGTGAGTAGAATTTCCCTTAGCTGAAGAAGGATGTCTTGGTCAAAATTTAGGAATGTATTAAAGTATCCTTTACTTGGAGACACAAAGGTGATGGTCGGCACAGGCAACTGAAGAGGAGTCACATACAGACCAAAACTGAATTCAGTGGAATGGCTTAGTGTTCTCCTCCAGTTTGTTCCTCTGGAATACCATAAGTCTTCTAATTCAGCTGGGAACTGCAGAAAATAGAGAGATCTGGTTTCTGTCAATCCCCATTCTTTCCTTCCCAAATCATCTCCTGGTAAACTTCAAAGTGACTAGGCCAGGCTCAAAACTCAAGGTTACTTAAACTGGCAGCA
Source organism: Gallinago undulata (assembly GCA_026546715.1). NCBI lineage: Eukaryota > Metazoa > Chordata > Aves > Charadriiformes > Scolopacidae > Gallinago > Gallinago undulata. Next base: position 67,399,574 of record JAOTQQ010000019.1, on the reverse strand, counting down.
AATCTGCATGTACAAAGACTGACCTTCACTAGCTAATTACTTTGGTGTCTTCCAGATGCAGCTTATCTAGTTGAAATATACATTTGGTGACAAGTTCATGAACCTATGCTCAAATACCTGTCTCTTCCTACCAAAAGTTTGAGTAAGGCAAAGCCTCTTTTGTCTTTTTTTTTTTTTTTTTTTCCTCTGAAAAGGCTAAATACAAGCTAGATCATATTCTTCCTGCAAATCCTCAAAGCTGGGGCAGAAAAAGTATTCCATATTTTGAATTTTGCTGTGTGGAAGGAGCTGGAATGATGACGACCCATTTAGCAGTGGTTACCACTGAAATCCCACACCTAAAGCAGTGGTTCTGTCTTGTGTAGAATTCCTGAAGTTATAGGTAAGAGCAAGTCTGTGACTTTGTATCTGAAAAATCACTTATGAACATGTGAGGATAACCTGTATTTGGTGTGCTCAACTGTTCTTTAATATCTCTATACCCATGCAAATGCGCAAAGAAACTTGAAAGAACACTTTAAATGACTATATTTTAAGGGCATAATGGATACCGTGAGACATAACAACACACTATTTCATACAAGAGTTTCTTACAATAACTGTCAAAGCAATTTCAGTTGAACCTTGCAGCTATGTACAACATTTTCTAAACCAACATTACTTTAAAAATTCTTTAGCAAATAACTATCTTTCACATATGATGACAAGCTCATTCATCACTCTAGATTTATTGGGAAAATGACAGAGTAATCAAGAAAAAGAAAAGACATTGGAGCTACATTCAGGTAACTTCTTTGTTCAAGGAGGTGTAGCCATGTGAAATTCATGAAAGCATATGAGTCAATCAAATAGTTTGGTTATACATGTTTTTTTCTTTCTGCCTTACTGTATGTAGTATTTGTAAAAGTCCTATATTTTCAGAAGTTACTGACTTGCAGTCCTTCCATGTTTTCACTAAGTAAGTATATAATATATATCTTGAAGGATTATTAAAAATCAAATCAAGTAGAATATTTAAAGCTTCAAATGTCCAACGTTGTTAGCTGTTACTGAATAGTTAGATGACACGTGTATGGATGCATATGCACTCTGTAACCTCTTACCTACCATAGACTAGAATCTGTGCAGTTTTCTTTATTAAAACATCATACTGGCTATTAAAACATCACACTGCTAGCAAAGTAGAGATAGATATTGTATGGGAGCACCCAGCCAAACTGGTTTCAGAGCACAGTAGGTGACATGCAAGGAGCTGTCATCTGACTCAGCTTCATCTCTGCCTTGCCTCCTCTATGCAGAGATGACTTGAGGGGAGCTGCAAAAAGGCTCAGACTGGGGTTGTCTCAAGAATGCATCACAATAAGAACCGAAACCGAATGCCTTATCTCCCTTAACAAACAAAATGCCCTGA
>JAOTQQ010000019.1:67374733-67398063 GCA_026546715.1 Gallinago undulata | reverse complement strand
ATTGGACCTGTGAGTGAAGTCCAAATAAATTAATTTGAACCTCGCAGTGAAGTCCTTTCTCCCCGTTTCGTCACAGATATGGATGTGGATCCCACTACAGAGCCATCTGATAGGGGGAAATCTATTATGCCGGATTTGACAGCCCAAGATACATAGAAGGTGGATCCACCCAGCAGCTGGGCTTAGACTCAGTCTTCCCAGTAGCTGCCCCTGGATCCCAGTCTCTCCAATTGCTGGCACCTGGACGCATGGACTCCCAAGAACTTCACTCCAGTGGCAGACTGGAGGGGACACATGCACACCCAGAGTCGACCAGGACTCCTCTGGTCTGGAAGCCAACCCCACAGCAGTCTTGCCCCTAAGAACACAGAGATGCTCTCATGCCCATAGCTGGTGCATGGGGACCACTTACTCCCTCTCTCCTAGGCCACCTCACCTACACACTGATTTGTCTGCCTTAATCCTTGTTAATGATCAGTCGTATAACCACACTGCTCCAGTCACCGGCATCACTGGCACACGGGCCCTGAGCCTGTGCTTACACAGACAGGCCCGAGTTGGGCTGGTGACTCCTGTGAGGAGCTTAGGACAGCCAAGGCTGTTATTTGAGCTCTCCTCCTGCCAATGTCTCTCTGCGCTCTTCTGGGGATGTGCAGACAAAGTTTTATCATAATCTAGCCATTGAAATCTATCATTTCATGCCTATAGGTCTAAGAGGGCAGAGCATTTTGAGGAGTCTAGAAGGAGTGCAGAGGGAGGCGATCCCATATACTGTTATAAGAACCAGTTGGCCATGAGATCTGGGGTGGAATCCAGCCTACCAGAAGCAAGCCCCAACTCTGCTCTGTGATCTGAGATTATCTGGGTAGTTAGTGAGCAGAGAAACACACCCATCTGCTTCCAGCCCCTGAAACTTGACAGCTTGTTTTGCCCAAATAATTATTAATTTTTTTTGAAGTCGTGGTTTCATTATTATGAGATACTCAAGTACTAACTGCCCTTAATAAAATGTCAAGTGCTGACAGAAAGTTGATCCTCGTCACAACCAACAAACATTCTTCACAGGCCACACAACATTAAAAAAAAGAGTTCTTCTCAAACCTGTCACCAAGTTTTAGATATAACTTTTATTCTGCCTTAAAACAGTACTCTCAGCATAAACCCTCCTGATCAGGGCTTAGAGAGAAAGAAAACTTGAAACTAATATGTGTAAAGCATTTTAACAAGATGATCTAAAATTTATTTTCTAGACATTAATATGCCATAACGTGACAAAGGATAATATGGGCTTTTCCACAGCTTTCAGTAAGTGATACAGTTCCCAGCAAGAAGTTAAGCCTTCCTTTTCTTCAAATAAGTGAAATTCCAGTTTCCTGCTCCTCCTGGATGTTAGACTTAAACTCAACAGCTATTTTCTAGAGGACCAACCTTCTCACAGGGGTTAATCTAGCTCCCTTGGATTTAGAGGATTAAAAGATACATCTATTCCAAGAGTGTGGTTTTCAAAACAGTAGCCGAGCGATTTGAAAATTGAATGTAATTTGGAGGGAAAAGGCCAAGTAGGCAAGAGGTAGGGCTGCATACATGGATGATTAATTGGGGAAACATACCCAAAAAAAAGTATCTTAAGACAGTGTCAACCGCTGCTGTCAGGCAGCAGCCCTCCTCTCCTCTAATCTTACATTTCTTGTAGTGAATTTCACTGCATGATCTTAACCATAGTTATTGTGTTGAAGCCTGACATCCTCCAATTTCACAGTCTTTTGTACTCACTGGAGCAAAGTGGTCTGGAAAACGAAGAGAAGCCACTGCTTCTTCATCAGCCAGTTCTTGCTCTGAGCACCTTTCAGTGATGAAGTGCTGCTTTTCTCCATTTTCTGAAGGCAGTTAAAATATTTCAAGATCGCCCATGTAACAGTTCTAAGGCTTTTAGGGGTCTTTTGAAATTAATGATGAGTACATAACAGAAGCTTTTGGAAGCAATACCAGAATGTTTTCAGACCCAAACCATGTGCTGATTTTCACCTACTGTGGCTTGCTTTGCTTAGTCAGTTCATCTCACCAGTGTTAGACTCTACCTTTTACAGGATGGCTGTGTGGTCACAGGTTTTTCATCTCTCTTCCATTCCCTGAACTCAGTAATTGCAGCAGGCACTTCAGAGAGTGGCTCAGTCTCACGAGTTGGTCATAACGTGAACAAGCATGGAAGCATACTCAGAAAGAGAAACACACCATACTTTTCCTCTAGCGGCTTTCTGAACAAATGAAGCTTGCCTTTCAGAAGAGCAAAGGCCGCATCACTGGAGATAGTTTCTAACTCTCCAGTTGATTTTGAGGGCGAATGGCTACAGCTAAGACACCACTTCAAGCAGCACTCAATAGGGCAGGGTCACCTTTCCTATTGTCTGGATTCAATCTTCAGAATAACCTGGAGCAATACACTGTATGGGGAAGAATGAGCTTTGGGGGACCAAAAATTTTTTGCCGTTCATACAGAGACTTGACAGATACATATCATTCCTCAGAAACTGTATGAGGAGAAAAGAAAAAAGCAGATAGCTTAGGCATTTACTCATATAAATTGAAGACTTCTATCACTGCAAGCATTAGCAAGAGAGCCTAAAAAAAATAAGCAAAGAGCAGTACATGAAATTAAAACGTGCAAAGAGAAATTTTCCATCTGTCATCTCTGACTGAAGTCAAACAATTCTTTGTGTTGAATACAACATATTTTTCAGGTACAGCAGGTCAATCTTGAAAGTAATTGCCATGCCTGTTTCATATTCAAGGACAATCCCTTAGCCAAGAAAAGCTTTGTTTCGTGTTTAAAATCTTCGGAACAGAATGTCTAGACATACAGCTGCTATGTTTGGGTATTTAAAGGACTTCGCATTTTTAGCAGTGCAGTTTTATTATTCTGCTTTGCTGTTCAGAGGGATAACCTATGAAGTTCTTATCCATGGAAATAACCATATGAAGTATCCTACAAAGTATTACAAGTTCATTTTACATACAAATGAATTTTTGAAAATCTTTTCTAAACTTTTGTATCAAAAAAAAAAAAAAGAAAGAAGAGTTCAGATATTTTCAACAGTGGCAGTCCAGTTGTGACTTTATGACTATGTAGCAAGGACAGGAACTAGAACAATGCCTCACTGAAAGTAAAGTTGATATCTGCTTGGTTGTGTGCACCAAATGGTAGCCTACAAAGGAAGATGACAAAACTGAACTGACAAAACAAGCCTTAGAAATTTACATCTTGCTTATGGCACTTGAAAAATCTTGGTAGTCAAGGGTAGAGGCCAGATGCGGGTGTTAATTCAGAAGATCAGAAAAAACACCTTGATAATTGTGGTTACAGAGACAAACATTTAAGATAAAAAATATTTTGTCTGCACTTGTGACTATTACAATGCTTGTGCATGAATCAGACCAGATCAGTGCCTAATGCATTAGCTGATAGGGGTTTACTCTGTTTTCAGTGACTTTTAAAATGTACTTTTAGTGGCAATACTAATTCAACAATATATGTCCTCTAAATGCACTCTGTAGCATTTTCCTCCCACGCCATATGTGAGCTACATTTTTATAACAAGAACAAAGAGGAAAATAATGGAGCTTTGCTGCTGTTTAGTGAATGGAAATTATCAGGGTTGCTGGATAGCACTGCATTAGTGGTGGGAAATCAGGTTTTCCCACAGGGGCTGAAATATTCTGACTGACAACTCTGGCTTAAGGATCACTCAGGAAGGAAGCACACTGCATGTTAGAAGACAATCCCAGTTATTACTGTGTCACAGATGCTTTTCTAGAGGTATGTAATTCCCATTGGGTTATATGAGAGTTTCATGAATGCTAGGTTAGATTTAGCCTCCTTCTCTCTTACTAAAAAAGAAAAGGCAGAGGAAAGGCAAAGCAGCAGAACTGCAACATTTTTCCTTAACTATCCAAAACAAAACTGTCAGTAAACAGGGAAGATTAATGACACCGGGACAGTGGAAATCATCTTCCTTTTCTTTTAAATAAGCAACCACTTGCAGAAAACTGGGCACAAAAAGTAAAGTAACACATAATTGAGGTGTCACAATGTTTCACTACAGAATTCCTTTAAGAGACATGTAAAACTGTATCCATGTTTCCTGGCAGAAACTCATATTTTCTTAAGCTGAAATTGTTTTGAATCATGGCATAATTATTTGGGAACTGAAGACAGAAACATTGATATTTTACAGTATCCATTCAGATCTTACACAGCCATTAAATTATTCTCACTAAATGGAATCATTAGAAGAAACTGATCAGAAGCCTATGGCCCGTAGTCTTCAGGCTACTGTTCATTAAACTTTTTCAAGAGTTTTGCCTAAAGAAAGCTGTAAAACCTGGCCTTTATAACATGCGGACTGATTTTGAGTTTCAAAGAGAGAAATTCTGTACCATCCTATGGTCACAGAAATAATGGGAATTCAATTTAGCTGAGGTCAGAGTAAGAGCAGTTTATTCCTATAGCTATAGAAGAGTTCCAGGGTTTATATACCTTTAGGATGTATAACGTGCTCTTCACCAAACCCTGTCAGATAAGCAGGACTGTAGAACATTGCAACAAAAAGTGTTAGAATGTGATTTAATTCATACAGGGAGGCTCCAGACAGTCAGATAAGGCAACTCTAGGCAGTAGCTCTTTTTAACAAATAATTCACTGCTTTGTTAATTAATTTGTGCTGACTCGATGAGGTCATGCTTAACTAGTGAGGCCTGCAAAGGATTTAAAGGATTTTAAACCACTGTGAAATCCATGCTGAATTTAAGAGTAAATATTTCTGTTCTTGAAGTCTGACTTTTATAAAATTTTGTACTGAAGACTCATTCTGCTGGGCTGCTGCACTGAAGATGATCGCTGAGGCACCAGTTTCATATGAAAATTTTTCTCAGCTATGGTGAGAGAAGGAAATTCACAGTTAAACTGGTGCAAACAGTGTGCTTTGCATCAATTCAAGACAGATGTGGAGGGAATTTTTCCTGGACATCTCTGCAGTAGCTTAAAGCATTAGGAAAGAGCTATTTGTGTCTTAAAAAAAAGCCCAGGTCATTAATTCTGTGGAAAACGGGTGCAAGCAAGGGATAAGCATGTGCCTAGACAACAACCACCTGCCAACTCACAGATACCATGCAATTTGGCAAACAGGACTGTAAAACATAAATAGAAATGATTTTGTCATTCCTTGTCTGAGTGACAGATCCTAAATGAGGGAAGGACTGAAAAACTGCTGTGTAAATCCAACTCTCAGCAAAAGCAATCATCTCAAACCCCAGACTTTATCCTTCTTGTAATATTCAAATGTTGAAATATTCAACCCAAAATTTGTATGATGAATAGGTCACATGGTGAATAGAATGAAGGACTTGTCAGGAAAAGGCATAATTAATCTTCACTTTTTTTTGATCAAATGAACAATAAAAATGTCCAGTTAGCTTTGCTTAGCTGGTTAGACATGGAGCAAATTAATATTCAGTAAATATCCACACTTCTACTGTCATGAAAGATTCCTTCCACACAGCAGATTCTGACACAGGTCATCAGCCACTCTCCCCCTCTATTCCTCAAAATGTTATTTTAATGGTTGCTTTTCTCTCCACCTTAAATAGCTTTTAGCCAGCCATTATGACTTAAACAGCAACTGAGACATGAAAAACAAAGTAACTGTAGTGTGAAGGTTAGATCAAATGACAAACCATTGGCATGTCACTGCTGAATTTCTTCTTTTATCACAAACTGCAGTTTTCCCGTTACTGCACTTTCCATACATTATTGTCAGTGGAAAAGGAGGTTACTCATTGATAGTGTATAGTCTTTGCAGCAGTCCTGGAATCATGCATTTGGTGTGCAGGTATGAGCAGAAAACTGTCGTATATTTATTTTGTATACATATAAGCTTATTATATAGGTTTGGAACAAAAATTTTCTGAATTTAATTTTCAATGATTCCTTAGAGGATTAAGGAGCTGTGCGGAAAGAAGTGAATGTGTGTTCTCACAGATAAGATGCTCAGTCATCTTCACCATCAGGAAATAGTCCCTTTTCAATTTTTTCTCCATGCCTTTGCAAGATTCCCACACTTAGATCTAGGCTTTAAATTCTCAGAGGAGGCTTAGCTTAAGGATCTTATTTTGTTTGCTTGAATCTTTGCTATATTCTCACTATTTAGATTAAAATTACCTGGATTGATTACTGCTTTTGTCCTCTAAATATCTCACTTGTTTAGCTAGTGAACTGCTTGGAGAAGAAAGAACACACCCTCCGGTACCTGGCAAGGGAGGGCTCTTCTGTCCAGCCTCTCATTTCCAGTCATGACAGCATCCAAATCTGCTTTATTTCTAACTTAAAGGTTACTTATATCACTGTCAGCTGAGATAGACTGACCAGATTTCCAAAGCTCAACAAAGTCAATTAGGAATCCAGTATCCAGAAAATAATCAGTGAGTTTGGCAGCTTTTCTGTCTGCATGAATAGCAGCCTGTAGTCCCAAAAAACCAAGACAGAGCTGCATTACTTTAATCTTTTCTCAGGAGTCCAGAAAAGACAACATTAATAGCAATAATCATGTGTGATTTCAGTCTGAGGCCCACAGGATCATGAAGGTTTCTGTTTACACTGTTCTTGCAGCAACAGTAGTGTATCCTTATGTGGTGCTAGAAAGTGCCCTTACAGTAAATGTTTTTCAGAAATGCCCTTCCTTCAGTCATGTCATGTCATGTCAAAAACAAAGGGGATTCCTCACTTCCCAGCACACACAAAAATAAATTCCAGGCTACAGGTGCAATTTTATTTGTTGGCATTTAAGTGAAAAATCCTTGCTTTAAGTGAGGAAAAATCCTCACTTAAAACACCGTATGAAGCCAGCTGATCTGCATACACACTTTGCCTATGAAATGTAATACAGCTGACAAAGAGTATAACTCAGATGTCAAGGTCACAAGCTCCAGCACCTGTTTAATCTGACAAATTTGTGTCTTTAGCATGCAGAGTTTTCTGCCAACAGTAGTCTGCATTTCAGTTGGCAGATTTCCACACATAAGGAATGATGTGCTTATGCTGCAACTGACTTATAAACACATCATGTTAACAGAGTAATTATAGAATTATATAAGCACCACAATTTGCAAAATAATTACTTTACTTTTCAATGCTAGATAGTTTTATTGTGTTCCAGAAAATAATTCCAAGTTTCAACATATCCTGCTTTCTATTCTGCATCTTTGAAATGGAAACTCTTCAGAGAAATGCGTAAGGTTCATTCATCATTGAAGGACTGTATTAAAATCTTACTGACTCTCTCTGCAGGGATAAATTACATCCTAAATGCACATAAAAGAGTATTGTGAGTAAATAGTGACATGTATGACTAAGCATCCATAGGACTCAAGTTTTTACTAAATATGGGCTCAAAAAATAACATTTAAATAAAAATAACAACGCAAGCCATTCAAGAACATAAAGAACATCTTTCTATAGAACAGAAAGAAATTTTTATGCAAAGGAGTCTTTATAAAACTGTGAAAATTTGCTTTAAAAGAACAAAATTCAAATGTAAATCTAGTAAACTAGTGTACGGAATCTTGTTTCCAAGACCTGAAACACAATATGACCAATATTTAGAATATGATCACTAATCAGAGAACATGTATGCTTTGTGATGATTGACAATTAGTAGCTGAGGATGAATGAGTACCCCTCCAGTTACCCATACCAACAGATCCCACACTCAAACAAACCCCATCTGGCCAAATGCATCCAAATTACTTACTGTCTCTACAAGAAAAATCTGTTTCATTTTGGGCATCATATTCAATAAGGCTTATCTAGACTCAACTTGGCTTAAAATCCTCAAATATCTTGTGTAAATACCACTTGTGGAATAACACAGTAGTATAACATTAACAGATGGAGATTGTCAAATAGTTAATATAACATCTTAGTTAATATTTGTCTCAGGAGTTCAATTGTTTTCCAGGAAATGGAAATGTTCAAAATGGAAATGCCTGTTCAAAAGGCTAATAATCCAAAGTATCTTCCTCCATTTACCTGTCAGAATACAGTCTTCACAAAAGTGTAATGAGTCTGCAAATATCAATGCCATAGTATCATCAAGTGCATGAAAAATCCTCGGTACAATATTTGTACCTTTTTTATGGATAAACACTTCAGGATTTCTAACAGAAAATACTGCAGATCTTATGTACAATAATACTGACTTATTACAATGTTCGGGGCCGTGTGTTTTTGTCTCAGGCTTGTGCCTGAGATGATCAGAAAACACTTGCAATGGCAACTGAACAGTGATTGTGTGGAGGTGGTACCTCCACTGCTGCCAGCATGAGTTTAGTGCTTCTGAATTTCCCTGTTCCTTCTGCCAGGCTAGTGGAATAAGAATGGAGTTTCCTGCCCTGGTTTCTCTGTTCTTGGCCACAGATAATCCTTTTTCTCAGGACAGCAAACAGGACTGTGTTGCCCTTGATCTTGGGCTGTCACGTAGTGGGGTTTGCAACCTCATCTTTCTTTAGACTCAAGCCATTTGCCTTTCTGGAGCATGACACCAGAAGGAGCTCTGGTGATCACTGAGGGCAGGTGAGAGTGTCCTTCTGGTGCTGTGGGGAGGCCTGTCTCAAGCCCTGTGTTTCTGCTGATGCTGGAACACATCTTCCTTGTAAAGAATCCTAATCTGTTTCCTTTCTTCTTGTCTAGGTTTACAACTGTTTGTGAGACCTCATAGCTTCAGGAGGTGGCAGCACTGGAAGAAATTTCCAGCAGCATGACTAGTTTCTTACCACCATCCTTCCAGGTTCTGTCTCTGATCCTGTGCCTGTGATGGCATTCCCCTCTTTCTCTTCCTTCAGATCAGCATTAGGCTATAGGTCCTTTTCAGTCATCAGTTAGGCTTTCCTCTAAGCCACATGTTTCCAGGCAAATGCCTAATTTTCAGAAGTCAATTGGACTGGAGAGCTAATGCTGTCCTCCCTAGAAGCGCCTACAGACTCACTGCTTTGTGTCCTTGTATCAGTACCTATTCAAGTGCCTTTTTGATTCATGGTTTCGAGTAGGCACCACAGGAGAGTGAACAACCATCTCATTTCCTTGCACTGTGAGTGGGGCCTGATCTATATTGGTCATATATAGAAAGAGATAGTCCTTCCTTCTTTGTAGCAGGTGAGGATCACTCTTATTGAGAACTGCCATTTGCAGAAACTCTTGTAAGTATAACATAAAGCTGTATTCAGGCAGAAAGTGCAACCTTCCCGGATGATATTAATAGTGGAGTGCATACATTCTCTCAGGAAATTACAGCTGCAAATATACCACCAAATGTTTAATCGGCAAAACATTTTTATTTCTTTTTTTGTTGTTTGTACAACAGTAAACCTTCAGATAGTTCATATACTTGTGTTGAACTTAAACCTCATTTTTGTTTGACCTAAATTCAGCTTATGTATTGTTTTTCTTTAATAACTAAAATGTTTTTAATCTTTAAATATTTTTATGCATATAAAATACAAATAAATTACTTGTGTATTCAAATGTGCAGCACAAATGCGATATAAATCTCATGCTTCCCTGTTGATGCAACTGAATTTCAGAGGAGCAAAGCTGATTTATGTTAAAACACACAAAATTCATGGTTCAGTTTCAAAGCTAAGAGTCTTAAGACTACTGTATTCACCTTTTCAGGCAGCCAATGAATTTGTATTAGCTTTATATTGGCTTTCATAAAAATTCAAACAGATGGATGCAGATACTGGGGTGTGGCTGAACTGCAAGCTTCTTTCCCAGTCTGGGACCGGCTAATGACAGGGTGACCTTTACGACTAAGTAACACTTGTTCAGAACTGCTCCACATCAGTCCATCAAGCAATGGTTCAGATGTCTAGACACAATTTAAATCTTGGAATGTTGCAATAGAATATGGTCACCCTATGCCTGTTCGTGAGCTATGCCACTAGTTTTCAAAGTCCAAAATCACACAACGCAAAATTCCCCAGACTTCCACACAACTGTCTTTATTTATTGCTTTCTGCTGCTTTCATCGAGGCTCCATTTCTCGATTTATACAACATCCTATTTTCTCTTCATTTTTTTGAGAACTGTGGCACTAGATAAGACTGAACAAATGACAGCACCATGCCACACTTGAAATTCTGAATTTCTCAGTATGAAAGTGCTTTTGTAACTGCACAACAGAGAATTATGGAATTATATGTCATATGCTGATAATGCAATTGCATAGTCCCCCAATACACTGTTGAAAAGTTGCCCTCAAAATGGCTCTGTCATGATGTTCTAACATACATTAACTGTGTAGCCAGTTGCTCTTTGGGTTGATTAGTGTTCATGAACATCTTCCCATGTTCAGAAGGTGCATGAGGGTGCAAAGTATGGGTTACAGAATCTTATAAATATCATGATTGTTGCAAATCACTGAAAGCCAGTAATATAATTTTTTTAACTTCTATTCTGTAATGGCAGGGAAAAAGCTATTGTTGCTTTTGGCCTCAGGTATTTATAGTTTGTGACATTAAACATGCTTTTTCATGTATGTGTTCCCCCTTGGGCTGAGGAGCAGTAGGTTCATTTAGGTCATTCACAGAAAGCTCTGAAGCTGTGTGGTACTTGGTTAGACACCAAAAATAAAAAACAGGCTCTCCTGATTTCTAAACCAGCTATTGACTCACTGTACAGTCCTGTGCATAGCCCTCACACTTAAAGTTTAAGAACTTCAATTAACTCACGGCACTTCCAATTTCACATTGAATTACCCATGCTCTGACTTGTGGAGATGCTGAACACTCATAAGATGAAGCAAAGTTTAAAAAGAAAACAAAAAACAACTTCAGGAGCAAATTTTTTAAAGTAAGCTCTTAGTCTCTATGCATATTTAACTAGCTTCTGAAGAATCAGAGAACTGTACCCACATTTGGAAGGTCTTATATGTGAGAAGGTAACAGTGTATTTGTCCTTTACTCCGGCAAGGGAAATAGGCAAAAAGAAATCAAGCAACCCAAACAACCACAGATTTATCAAAACTGCTGCTTTGGCTTATCTGTTTAAATAAACTTCTGATGAAAGAAACATGCCTCCTGCCAGTTTACATGACAAAGCTGGCTTTGAGGAAAAGGACTCCAGTCATTTTGGAAGGTAATCAGTGTTTACCTGACCAAGATTGTTGAGTCCATGCATTTCTGCTGAATCGGATTTTGTGTAAAGGAAGAAGAAAAACTAAAGAATGAGCCATTTTGGTGATGAATTGTTCATTTGTGAAGTGGAACAAAACCTGGAGTAGTTTCCCTGAGATTTCTGTAACATCTCTGCTTGGATTGGCAGAGAGCTTTGTTCTTCTCCTTGAAGTCAGCTATGTAGCCAAGCTTGGCTGTGTACTCTGTCTCTAATGACTATTTTCCTGCTTGTAGCTGTATGAAAAATTAAAGAACTTATTCATCTGTACATCCTACATCCTACCAACTATTTTCACATGGCTAGTCCAGTTAATTGATCCAACAAGAATGTACTGTCATGCCTGAAGCAGTTCAGGCTTTAACGGATGCCTTGCACCTCAGATTTTCCTCTGTTGGCCTTGGATTAATTTGTGTATTTGTCATAGGAAATATTAAGAGATCCTTTTCTTCCCTAGAATTATGCTAATACACAGACCTGCTTGGAAACATCTAGCTCTCTGCAGTTTGAAGAGCTCCCAAATCTACTGAAATGCATACACAAAAAAAAAAAAAAAAAGGAAAAAAAAAAGGAAAAACAAAAAGAGGTGTAAGAGCCATTCTGTGAACATTTTCTGTAAGTATATTTTATCTCTTTTGAGCTGGGACTACTCAGGTTATTCCCAGAGGATCATAATTGCTGAAGAACTCAGAAGCCACAATGACAAACAGACTTCCAAAGCAGTTCATTTCCCATTTTAGACAACAAAACAATGACACCATCATTCATAAAATTGTACAGCATGCTAGCGTCTAGGTCTTTTGAAAATCCAACTATTTGTTTTTTATCTAAATGATAAATTGAAGCTGAACTTATTTTTTTTTTCCTAAAAGAAAAAATGAAGTAAAAAATAAAATAACTGAGTACCTGAAAGAAATCCCCAGTCTTCAATCTCTGGAAAATCTTGTATTCAGTGGAACCATGAGCTTTTCTAACAGTAAAGCATGAGGAAAATTCCTCACTCTTAGGTTATTCTATTTTCCTACAAATTCAAATGCACCTTTCATCTTAAATCATTTCTGTGTCATATCCGTTATTAGTGCTTGATTCTCTGGTCTGCTGAATTCACCCTTTGGAGATGGGTCTCTCTCAGAAATGTCAAAAAAGCTAAACAAAATGTAGACAACTGAACCCAGAGTTTGAGGCAAGTAATCTTCCAGATAAAAATAGCTGTGTTGTATCCTACTTGTGGAGGCAATAATGACAGAAGAGGCAAAAAGGACTGTCACAGATAGCTGTGATTTTATTCTTTTCTGAAACCAGACACTGTAAATTTTTCAAGAGAGTGTAGAGTAGTTAAACACCAGATAAACAGCTCTGCCTAAATACTTAAACAACTCTATTCCTGCACCACAATAACCCTGGAACATCTTTGCTTTTCTTGCTGCGAAACTGGGTAATATTATTTTGCAATGATAGTATCACAGGAAATTAAAAATCTAGAACTGGATCAAGCTCAGCTTGGAGCTTCATATGCAGAAGAGCATATATTAGCATAATTATCAGAAACATGTATTCTGGCCCCATTTTATGAAGTCTTCAGTGATCTGCCAGATTACTGGTTACCAGATTTCTGGACCTGGGGACTTGAAAGTCCTCTTTCCTATTTTGTCAGGCACACTAGTACTGGCACTATTACTAGTTTCTGGCTGAAAATGTGTACCTGTTCTTAGTTTGGTGAAAGATTCTCTTTAATTTTCTTTTGGTAACAATGTTAATTTATTTTGGTGACAATGTCATAGAATATCTCCAAAAGTTTAATCTACTTTAATGGATCCTAAATCCATCCCCTATTCATCTGAACAGAAATTCAATTGAGAAAAATAACCAACAAAACCAAACCTACTTCCAGCTGCAATTGTCTATTTTCTCCTGTTTTCCCTTCACTGTGAGTACACATGTCCAAACTATTTTACCATCAATATGATGAGAAGAATGAGCATGGCAGAAACTTGCTATTGTTAGCTTAACACAAAAATTTTCTTGGAGGAGAAACAGCAACATTACCTCATTGCTCAAATGGTCCCATTATTTCAGGGGTATCTGAACAAATTCATCTTTGAGACACATAACTGTCAGGGCCCTGAAAGTACTCACAAGTCTTAGTGGATCTCACCAGGTTCTCATGAGACCTCCTACCAACCTTGGCCATGGCCCAGCATCCCCATTTCAGCATCCCATAGGACTGCATGTTGAGGTGGCCATGACTGCCACTGGGATCTCCCTGGGTCCCAAATCTCCATCCCTGTGGAAGCAGATGGCTTTTGAACAAAAACCTACCTGGTTCATGTCATTTGAGTTGCTCACTTCAGAATGAATGGGGAATTTCACTCACATGTTTCTTTAGAAGGAATGTGAAATTATGGCATAGAAACTGAGATGAATAGCATTAACCTATTTTAACAGAGCACCAGCATTTCAAATTATCAGATATTAATTTGATGCACCACAATCCGGAACTTTTGAATATATTATGCATGTATGTATAAGCACTTACCTGGATACTGAAAGTAAATAAGTGTCATTGAAAATGGCACACGTGATGGCTACGCCTTTTCATAAAAAGTAAATGGATTTCATCTTGATTTACAGCCATTTCTACTTCAGAATGGTAAGAACATAGGTAAGTAGAGCTTTAGATGAAATCAATTTCATTGGTGAAATAATGAAAAATATGATCATGATATTAATAATATTTTTTATAATTTTTACATAACAGTGCAATATAGTTATATCATTATGTTTATTATATTCCCTTCTTTTGACAAGGTTAACTTAGTGACAATTTCTTTACTTAAATTTCAGAAGTAGTGTTGCCCTAAGGAAACAAAAGGTTAAAGATATTTGTATAATTTAAGAAAAAGAAGTGTATGTCAGAATTATCTTTCAAATTAGAAAATTACAGAAAAGGAGATACAGCCTATTTGTATTTTTGACTAGCTCCTAAGGATGGGAATATTCCAAATAGATGTTTGGAAAGGAAATTCTCTAGGCAGCGTACCTAGTGGGAGATAAAACAGCATGTTACATTCTAGAGGATGACTGTAATCTCTTGATATATGACCAAGCGGAGAAGAAGTAAAGCAATGTAAATGTACATCCTTCTATTATTCAGAGAATGGCTGGTGTTAAAAGATTGAATTTTGCTGGATTTTACAAAGAAAGGGAAAAACTCTTCACAAAAATCCTCCAAGAATACTTGAAGAACAGTGTCTTCTTGCTCTTAAGATTAAGGACAAGACTGTCCACTGAGAAACACTGCTGTAGCTGTACTGGAGTCAATGATAGCGCATTAATTTATAATAGCTGGCTATTCATGATTCTTTGCCCACAAATGAAAATGCAAACATTCCACTCACGTGAGGCTGTTGCTATGTTGTTCCTTGCAGACCTACATTCTCATTCAACAGAGCTGCTGAGAACATGTTTGAACAAGAGGTCAGACAAATTTATGGAAGGGTATGAAAATCTTGTTATTACTTATGCAGTGCCACATGTATTCTCAGAGACTTTCTGTCAGTGAAGAATAAATTATGAAAACAGAAGACAACATCCCTTGGCTCGAAGACCTTCCTGCTTCTGAGCGCTAGAGGAATACACTTTGGACATGCAATTGATGAGGTTTGGAAGTGCTCTTATGAATAAATTATGAAAGTACTATGAAAAAAGGTTTCACGTGATTTCGAATAATTCAAAACTTGAACTCACTTGTTTTTTCTGTAGTAAATTTTCCAAAGCAGACTGAAAATCTTTGAAAGTCTGAAAGCCTTGTTTGACACAACCTGCACAGAGGCAACACACATGTTAACTACAAGGTCAGATGAAAAAGTGTTATTCACAGTTCTTCCCCTGCCCCTTAGTCCTCCCATGCAGATCTATTCTTGCTTTATTCGAGGTGACCAACTTCCCTAAGCAGCAGCCAACTTTGTCCAGTCATGTCTGGTCATCAGAAAGGTTTTTTCATCCTTTTCAAAAGCCTGACTGGCTTGTCCCTGAGTTTCTCAGTCTTTCTCGAAAAAAGGCTCCTTTTCCATGCTGGGTCTGGCCCCAGCTGTGCTCCACAAAATTTCTCTGCTGGGGTGGACCCAGGGCAAAGAGCACACTCTGGCCAGAGAGTGTGCTTGGCATTGTCCTCATAAGAGAGTTTAAGCTGAACAAATAACCTGGTAGATCAAGCAGAGTATATGCCAGAAATCTCCCTTCTTTACTTTTGTAGTATTTGTTACCATGATGTCAGGCCAAATTTTGTTACTTTCCTATTAGAATACGACTGGATTAAAAAGCAAGGTAAGGTATATAAAGAGAAAATCTACTGTTTTGAGGCAGGGATTGTTTTAGTCATACCCCAGTTCCAGGCCTACTAATAGTAAATCTTTCACTCTTTTCACAATTAGTGTCTGTACGTGCTGCATGAAATTTTCCACTCCTGCTGTTTTTCTTGGTGAGGTTTATGGTAAGACAAGTCATACACTTGTACACGAATTGATCCAGAAAATGAAGTATGCAAGACGATTCTGTAACTTCAAGGTTACAGAACTTGTAACTTGGCTTTAAACTAATTTTTCACCTGTGTGTAGGCCAAAACATCTAATGGGCTATACTTTAAAAGGTATAAACCAGGTACATCACTTTATAACTAATTAATATAAAAAAGAGAGTAGTTATCACCGTTTGCTTTGAAAAATATGATAAAAATTCTTTACTATGAATTTCAGGCTATTCTAGCAGAAGGTGGACTCATGGTTTCTAAGAAAGATAGGTGAGCTTCTATAAAAAGTCTGAAGTTCTAGGCAAAAGTTAAATGTATTTTTCCCTTATTCAGGCAGATTAAATGTCTGATCTGTACTACAGTGGTGGAATGATTGGAACCTTACAGGATTTTGAATAAAGTTTTTGGTTACTAATGGGATAAACTTTCAAAAATACAGTGTCTATCATATTTTACCAGTTAGGTTATTGATCTCAATGTGATTTACATATTATTTTTTTATATTTTCAAAAATATACAGATTGTTCATATATCAGTAACTCCCACATTAGTATCATAACACCAAAAAGCACTGTATACAATATTGGGTTTTAGGTAAGCATCATATGGAACTGATATAATCCCAGTATTTTAGGATCATCTAATTTCAGTTTCTGGTTATATTTTACTAAGGAAATTAGAGGGCTAATAATAAGAATGCAAAACCAAGATTCTTGTTAGCATCTTCCAGACTTTCCTATTCTTATCTGCAAGACAAGACTATTCAGCACTGCCTGAATTACTCAGAAGATTTCAGTTTACTGGTGGTTTTTTGGTGGTTTTTTGGATGTTTGTTTTTTTCTGGTAGAAGTTAGAGGTGGAAATGTATGAATGGTAGAATCTTTCCTCCTAGTTTTTTTGGTCCAAGATCTCATTCATAAGAGAGTTTAAGAATACACATATAAAAAAGAAAGAAAGATACAAATGATTTAGAAGCTAGAATAAAAAGCTAAAATCTAGGAAAAAAACCTAATATGGATATTTGTAACTGTGTGCATAATGAACCATTGAACACTTTATCTAAATCTACTAGCCAGGCAGCAGTTAGGGAGTTAGAAGTTAGGGAGCCAGACATTTCTGGGCCTGAGTGTGAGCTTCTGTGTCTCAGCAGACTTTAGCCTTTAAAAATCTAGTTATCATTTTTTTAAAAGTTTAACATTAAAAGTTATCAGGACTTCAGAAAATCAATTTATAGCTTAGTCTCTAATGAGACATGTAATCGGTGTCTGGTGCATTGTCTGCTAAATATCCATTTATTTTTCTGCTTTCTTAACGTTAGATATTTGGGGGGGGGGGGGAGGAATTATTTTCTTCAAGTAAGGACATTCTTAGAAGAAAGATATGATCTGGTGTTTTCTATCAGATAAATGTTTCAATTTTTATTTGCTATTACTTGTGTGACTTCTGGTAGGAATTACCTGAATGATGTTCTTAGTAGGCATTACCAAGAATGATGTTTCTTAATTACATATGGTAGAAGAGTTGATAAATGCAATGAAGGACAAAAGATGTAGTGGAGCCATTCAGCACAAACTTTGGAAGAAATTCCTGGACAACTAATATAAGTACCTATGACCTCTGACAGCAATCTGTAGCAATGACACAATTTCAAACTCACAAATATTTGACAGATTTACAAACTGGCCCATGTCAGAAAACACTGGGAGCTCAACATTGCTTTTCATTCACTGAGAAACAGGTTATTGAGCTCCTGAAAGAGGTGGCACTAGAGAGTCTGATACAAAAGCAGATTTTATCGTTATCTTTACTGTACTGAATAGCAGAACCAGGGTGACAGTTCCTTGCTGCAAAACTGCACTTTCTAAAGATTATGAAAATCACAGAATCACAGAATGGTTAGAGTTGGAAGAGACCTTAGAGATCATCAAGTTCCAACCCCACTGCCAGGGGCAGGGACACCTCACTAGAGCATTGCTTAAAACCCCATCCAGCCTGGCCTTCAACACTTCCAGGGATGGGGCATCCACAACTTCTCTGGGCAACCTGTTCCAGTGACTCACCACCCTCACACTAAAGAATTTCTTCCTGATATCTAATCTAAATCTCCCCTCTTCCAATTTAAAACCATTACACCTTGTCTTGTCACTGCACTTCCTGACAAAGAGTCCTGCTCTGGCTCTGCTGTAGGCTCCCTTCAGATATTGGTAGGCTGCTATGAGGTCTCCCTGGAGCCTTCTCTTCTCCAAAGAACAAAGAACTTAAACTTCTTTACATCACCACTGACATGCCAAAGGGAAAGCTAATGGGAAAAAAATGTGGGATTTCCCAGTATTTCCTTACTGCATTTTAGCAATTCTGTTAGGCAGACACTTAGAAGGCGCCTATGCTATGTCACACAGCACATGCTGAGGCTTCAGAGCAAAATCTTAATGAGCCAATAAATACCTGTGGCAGAGAACAGCACTATAGGCCTCAGAAGCACTATGGTTATGTTAACCAGGCAGATTTAAAGCCATCAGCTTTTTAAAAGAACTGATTAAATAACTTGCAGGGAATACTGCCTCAGTGCTGCTCTGCTTTTGGTTAACATAGAAACACCTAAACCATCTTGCAAAACATCATATACGGACTTGAATTTTAGAGTTCTTTGGTTGAAAATAAGGCCAAGACAAAAGTGGGACTAGGTACAGAGCCATCCACATTCTCAAAAAAAAAAAAAATAGGTAGAGGAGCATTTATACTGTTATGTTTAAACTGCTAAACTTTGGGTAGAGGGAAAAAAATGGCTAATTTTAACAAGACACCAGCATTTGGAAAGATAAGAAAGCAGAATGTAAACTGTATAGAGTCCCAGATTCATCAGTTACCAAATGATGCAGCATCTCTGTCTGCTACATGGTTTTACTTGTCAGTGGGATTGTTTAGACATGAATTTACAGTGTTCTATATTAAGCTCCAGGACCTCCTCCTCCTTGCATTCCAAAAAGGATGTTGACTCCAGTTTCACATTGCACCATGCTTTCTTCTTAGCCACATCCTTCCTGCAAATTAAAGTTGTCTTTAGTGCCGTAGTGTGGTGCAAGGCTGCAAATTCAGAGTGCAAACTACCATACACTGACTTCTTTATGCTGTAAAAGCCTTAGACTTCTGCAAAAATAATTGGCTATCACACTAGATTTTTTTTAAACTTCTTTAAGTAGGATTTGAAAGCTTATAAACAAAATTCAAAATAATACTTGGAAGAGAAGAGAGCAGAAGTTTTTAACATTTTTGATATGTGACAGCAATTTCAAGTATTTCAGAAGGGTTTTTTTGTTAATATTTTATGTGTCATTGTCAGATGTTTCAGGCATACAAGTATATTTCTGTCTTGTAAATCCATTTGACCACTTCAAAAAAAATCCCCTACATGAATAGCACTTGTTATTTATTTCCTTTTTTTTTTTTTTTTCCTGTCATTAAACTTGGTAACAATTGTGTGTGCCCCGTCTTTTTGGATTGAAGGTCTGTACACCAGGACTTGTACTAGCCTCTCCCAATAGTGCAATTAGAACTAGAAGCTTCAACAAGGCCATTCTGCTTACTGTAAATCTTTTGGTATGACATTTATGTTAAAAATCTCATTCTATTTCATACAAAGCTAAAAAGATTGAATAGTAGATGAGCAGTCCTTGGAAAAATAAGGTGGGATCATGTAAAGTGCCATATTATTTCAGTACCTTACCAGTACTTCTGCTTTGGTCAGTAGTTGAGAGAACAAGAGGTTAGTTTCTTCCTAGCTACAGGTAGCTTAATGAAATATTAGTTCAGAATATCATGTTTTTCAACACCATATCTACAGGAAGTTCTGGAAACAGTAGAGCTGGACAGGTCTGCATTGATAAATATGCCCTCTGGCAGCTTGCAGTTCTCTGCCTGCATAGAGAGAAACTGACAGTAACACCAGAGCCTCGTGCTATAGGAATGGTGGATTGATTGAAATCTTGTATATTTCTTAAATTCATCATGAAACACTGCTTTTCAGCATTTTCATCAAAGCATTAAAGAAATGATAGAGTTAAAAATATAGACCAGACAATCTACTCTCTGTCCAGAAGAGAGTTTCAATATTGCAGAAACTGCCTCTTCATTAACATTCAGAGAGCACATGTAAAATTATGACTTCTATGTAGAAGTAGACATTGAGTTTTTGAGAAAATTTTTTCTCAAAATTTTTTTCTCTTTACCTACAGTACAGTAATACTGTTAACTTAGGGATTTAAAATGATTGTAAGGAAATGTGTGGCTTGCTGCATTGATCATGAAAAGGTAAAACCAATATAAGTTTCCAATAGAATACTCCGAAGCCACTAACACACAGCACTTCTAGAAGGTGTAAATAGATGCTTTTTTTCTTCAGGAAAAAATTTTCAGTTGTCCAAGTGTTCTAATTCTGAAATCTTTCTGATTCACTTGTGTTATTTTCTATTTAATATGAAAAAACTCATACTTTGAAATTTCAATATTAAATCATTTTTTCCCCCCAAAAATGAGATTTTTTTTTCATTAAGTTTAAAAAAGAATACTTGTGTTTAATGATACTGGCTTTGAATGGCACCAGATCTAATTTCAACCATTTTCTTTGCTTTTCATATTTGATTAAAAAAAAAAATAAATCCTGTGGTTGAGGTTTTTCTATTTTAACTGAAATTATTCTGCTAAGTCAGGGGATAACCAAGGAGTTAAAATTGCTGTACACTCATTTTTATGCATACCTGTCTTCACAGAGTTGGTTTGTCTTAATCTTTTGCCTAGATACCAGTAATTTGTAATCATGAGTTTGAGTACTACCTTACTGTTTGCTTTCGCTTCAAAACACTCAGGCAGTAATATACTTTTAACACACACACACACACATGTGCACACACACACACAGTTATAGCATGAATGGGAATACTGGACACAAGTAGGCCTTGGGTATGTGGGTGAGCACTTGACCAAGAAGTTTGCAAGTCAGGTCCTCTGCCTGCCTAACAGGAGCTCTGCTGAGTATAGGATTTCTTTTAAAAGATGAGAACAAGAAAATTCCATGAAGTAAACTATGTGGTAAATATCACTGAAATTGTAATCAAGGAATCAATAAATACTACTTGACAAATCAACTTCTAACAAGCTTTTAAGAGAAATCTCCATTCCTTATACCTGACAGGCAGACTGAATAAAGTAATATCAGTCTGCACTGGCTGAAAGAAGACTGCACTAGATGACGAGAGCTTGCAAGGTAAAATCCTCCATTTGAAAATGTTTTGAAAAATTTTGTGATGTCATCCATTCAAAAAAAAAAAAACAACCAACCCTGAGCTACCAGCTCAAAATCCCCAAATCACAAGCTCTGGCTTATGGAAAAATTATTTTGAGGAGCACTGGAGAAACTAATGCCTAGCAGACTGACTTGTCGCTCTCTGAAAAGTGATCTATGACAGCAAAAGCATAGAAATCACTCAAACACTTATTTTACTTCGGTTCTGTGACTTTGAGAAAAGGTTTATAGGAATTCTTCCATAACAATCATTTATATTGACTCTAAGAGCCCTAGGGTTGTGCAGCTTTTATCTTACAACAGCATAGCATAGGAGAGAGCCCTGTACATTTTGCACTTTTCCTTTGCTACTTCTTTTTCAGTGAGGCCCCAGGTTAATGAAATTTATAAAAAAGCTGTAACCTTATAAAAATAATTTTAAAAGAAAGGCTAAGTTAAAAACACAGTTTGAAGATAGAAAGGACAACAGTTACTTAACATTTTTAAATAATTAAATGTTTTTATATGTTCTTTAAGTATGGCTACAAGAGAATAAAAGCTACAAGAAATAATTAATAATAATCAAAGGAATACAAGCCATATTGAGTATTATGTCAGAACTGCAGGATAAAGAAGCATATTATAAAACAAGTTATCTAATCTTGAAGCTGTTAAAGGTTTCCGTGTGGCCTTCATTTTGAAGCTGTTATATGCAGCATTACACACAGGAGGCCCTAGATGGTTAAGAAGCAAGGCAGTACAGCAATACTTTGCATTTAGTCATGCTTATTTCCCTGACACAAGCAAATTCAAACTACTGTGCAAGATTTTAAGAGCAGAGGCTTGGGAGACATATTGGACTCCATTGTGGCTACACATCATCAGTGTTGTTACCTTAGTTACAGCCACAAAAATCCTTGCTGTGGATGGTGATATTCGAACCAGAATTAATCCTCCTGATTTTGCAGCGTTGGTAGCTAAAAAAATCATAATCTTACCGCTTGTCTGATATTTTTTTGTGCCTGTCAGTTGTATTTCAATGTATGATGGATGTGAAGCAGCACATCAATCTTCAGTAAATCATATTTTAAAGGCTACATTTCAACAGTCTGAAAAGATGGCTTACCTATCCATTAAAAAAAAATGCAAAACAAGAAGAAGCTGCCCCAAATGTAGAAATCACAGACTTTCACTGTTTCTTGTGGTACTACTTGAATATTTCAGCATGTCAATGAGCATTAACATCTTTACTCCAGTATAGAGCTGAGATCTAGCCTGAGTCTGAGGACATCAAGAGAAAGAGCAAAGTCATGACTCCATAGCCATCTGCAAAACTGGCCACTATGGAGACAGAAAGCATCATTCAGCCTTTCCAGAGGAAGGTGCAAAAGGCATGTTCATATACACGTAAAGAGGAGGAAGTCTATTTGGCTTACCCTGAATTTCATCTACAATAGAGGAGTGTTATGTGATACTACAACTTTTCAGTCCATCAACATCAAAATCATCCCTGCTTTCTCTTGTAATTTTCAGAAATGCAGTTACTTGCTATGTAATACATAAGGGTTATTTTATTTCTTATGTCTTTTAGTTCTACTTGTACCAGTGTGATGTAATATAGCAGCATTTTCAAAAGGCCAGTACCTCAAATCTTAAACCTCTGACAGCAAGAAGCTCACTTTTGCACATTATTATTATTATAGGATTTAAGTTTTCATCCAGTGAACATAACCTAAGGAAGAAAAAAAAAAGCTAATTAATGGGTGAGGTTAAAAAAGTAATTTGCAGTTGTTGTGGATGGAGTTTTGAATAGAATTTCAAGAATTTTTTGCATCATTCTACTTTCAGCTTGATAAAAGGAGCCTTAAGTTGCAGAGAGCATTTCCTGACCCTCTGAAGAACTTTCATCAGATATTATCCAGTTTCCATTTCATTAAAGGGCACACTCACAAGTGTTCCACCTAAATGCATCATCTAATGAATTCAGTTTAGCATCCTTGCGAAGAGGCGATGATTATTATATACATGAGTACTGTGACAATAAGGAATTAATCATGATATTCAAGACAACATACAAGGTCTGCATTTGTTTAAAAAATATATATTCTCCACCCTTTTGCATCATATAGTGGGACTCAAATTTACAAGTTCATGACTTCCTTCTGTGCTCTGGCTGTAAAAATGTACCTGTGAATCAAAGACTGATTTGTGGAGCACACAGAGCAATATATCATAGAATCATAGAATCATAGAATCATCTGGGCCGGAAGGGACCTCCAAAGGCCATCTAGTCCGACCCCCCT